>OU015679.1:0-736853 GCA_907165275.2 Zygaena filipendulae | reverse complement strand
TCGCTGAGCTTTTTTAAAAATAAATGTTCTAATAGCAATCCTATGCGTTTATATTTATTTCTATCCTCTTTAATTAATACTGCGATCCATTTACAGATGCTATCTTATCTCTATCTTGCTAATGCTTGGTGTGTGTACGTATAGTAATAAACTGGTAATGAAATAGTGTTGCTCCTCAAGCGGGAATCAAATCCACATAAACATTTAAAAGAGAATCACTAACCACTAAGCTAACAGTACCTACCTACTCGGTTAGTATTGGTGATGGTGACTGGTGAGTCATTTAAAACGCTACTTACGATACCTACATAGTGCAGGTTTCAACATGTCAATGAATGACGTATAAAACAATGGCGCACGCGACAGATCTGATTACAGTGACCCAGTATCTACTGCATTCTAGCTAATGTCATGCGGTGGCATGTTTGGACATGAAAACTTAAGCACTTTCATTTGTTAATTGGTTTAGCGCCTCGAACAGTAATTACCTAGACGTGCTCGAATAAAGTACTGTCAACCACACCGCATCGATTTGGAACTGTAAGCATTTATAATTTTTTTCGTTACTATTTTATTCAGTTACTTACGTAAACCGATTGTACTACAGGTTTTTTGTTATTGTTTCAGGTCATGTCTACTCCTAGTGAAGTATACGATGGTTGGTTTTAGCCAAGAATTTCCTGAAATCAGCAGAAGGAAGAAGTCCAGGAAGCATCAACCAATGGTATTTTCACAAAACACATTATTTCATGAAGAGGAAAACGAAGCAAGCAGTTCAAGTTTAAAACAGAGAGCTGAAAAGAGGGGCTTTCGCACAACATTTGTAGCCAGCCAGGAGCCATTAGGAAAAACCAGGAAGCTAATAAAAGTCAGCATAATCGACGTAAGCAACTCAGATGAACCAAAAGATGAAACAAAATGTTTTGGACGATACAGAAAAACTAATAAATAAAATTTCAAAGTCAATATGTGGTTATAGTGCGTGATATGTGAAATTTATAAATTACGTTTTTTGTTAATATTTATTTTTACTTAATAAAAAATGACTTGCAGAATAGAATCGTGTTCTCATTTACTAAGTAAGTACCTATGGAATGGGTTAGTTTTGATAAAAACTAAATTTTCATTTGCGTGCGTGCGTGCGTGCGTGCGTGCGTGCGTGCGTGCGTGCGTGCGTGCGTGCGTGCGTGCGTGCGTGTGTGTGTGTGTGTGAAATGTAGATTTCGAAAGATTAAAAATATCTAAACTCGAAAAATGTGTGTTATATACATTTTTTAATCGCAATGCCGGAGAGTTTTTAAAATAATTCGTTCGAGATATCTCAACGCTAAAAATTGAGTATGTCGAGTCCGTTTGGTGGGTGCTCGCAGCTGCAAGACAAGAGAGGTGAAATCCGGACAGTCTATGGAGCTACAACAAGCATCGTGCAGGAACAGCATGTCTAGTGTGACGACCCATAAGGTCCTACAAAATTTTTTTTGGTTATAATTAAAAACTTAAATAATTGTTAAAGTATAGAAGATAATAAAATACACCTATAAAATTACATTTAAGAGAATCACGTCGATCCGAAACGCGTCGCGAATAGGTATTTGCAAAAAGTCTATCTGTTTCATGCCGCTCTGCTACCCCCCTGGCGTCAACAACACAAACACAACATGCGCAAATTCTCACGCACACTAGGAAAGCAGCAGCGGGGGACGCACGGGTGTAGGGGGGACGCGGCACCGCGCCGGCCGGCCGCGACTAAACTAAGCGCGAGCCGCGAGGGCAGCAGTTACCTACCTACATAATATATTCGAATTATTTCGTAGCCTGATTGAGTAACAAATATCCAAATGGACATAGATAAGCAATAGTGTGTTAACCCACAATGGAGAAATTTTGAGTAAATCATGTTTTAAAATTGTAGCGTCATTTTCTGTCAACATTTTTTATGTTCAATATTTAGTTACATTCTTAAACAATGTAATAAGGTAAAGACATAATTAAAAAACGTCCCCTAACTCTCAATAAATCGTTCTGAATAGGTTACTTAATTTTGTGGGTTAACATGTTATTGCTTATCTGCGTCCAAATATCCAAACATCCAAAAATCCACACTTTTACATTTATAATATTAGTAGAATGACCAGCATTTCTTTTTAATATCTCGAGTTGCAGATGGAATTTCGAAAAAATCAAAACATGAGTCTAAGTTAAACCCTTATCAATACAACAAAAAAACCGCATTCAATTTGGTGCAGCAGTTTTTGCGTAGCACGAATACAAACATACAGACAGACAGACAGACAAAAATTCTAAAAACGATATTTTTGGCTTCTTTATCACTCATAGAGTCACCTAAATTTATTTTATCTTATTTATCTCCCATGTACAGATATCGACCTGTTACAATTGTATTATATATGTATATATAGATGTTATGTTCAACTAAAATTATTTTATACTTTTTAGAATGAAAGAGAAATATAGAAGAGGAAAAACTATTAGCTAAACTACGTTTATCCACAAAACCTGAGCACAAAACGAAAAAGATGCAATTTACTTTGTAAATCAAAAACATAACCAATAGAACGGGAGCTCTTGATGCTACATGAGGATTTACTCGAGCGTTGTTGAGATTTGGGACCCATTGGGTTTTAAAGATTGTAAATTCCTTGCTTTGTAAAAATTAATGAATACATAGATAAAAAAAATATGTTTTTTTTTAGATTACTTAAGTTGATAAATAAAATGCAGCGAAAATTGCATTAAAATCAATAATTTTTTTTTTTTATAATAAATTTCAAATTTAAATTCAGAAAAAAATAAAGTAAAACAACAAAAAAAAGTAAAACAGTCACTAATATAAAAAACAAATTACGCGGTATTTAGATTCATAGTTCCATACAAATTTTCCAACAAAAAAACATCGTCCGACATCAAAAATATAAAAACCTACCGATATAATCCATAACAACCCAAACGGTAGGCTTGGCACCAACTTGATCTGATCAGTGATCAGTGGGTCGGTTCAATACATACTTTTATAGAAAAAAGTTTTACCTAACTACCTTTACCACTTATTTTTGGAAGTCGGTTAAAATTACATTAAAATGAAAGGTGTACTAGTTACTACCTATAGCTTGATGTAATACTTGCCTGGAACTTATTTTAATATTCATTTTAACCGACTTCAATAAGGAGGTTATCAATTTGACACGTTTAATGCCGTTTTATCCTGTGATGACGTCATGGCGATGGAAACTAGTGTGAGGACGGTGCGAGAGTGTGATAGAGAAAAAGAGAAAGGGAAAGCAAGCCAGAGTGAGGAATACATGTTTCACTGCAGCATCTGCAGCTGCTCGTTCTAAACTTTATAGAAGATTTTTGTTTCTTCGGCTCGTGGAAATCGGCAGATTATATTTTTCCCGCTATCCTTGAGTTATTTTACTTCCAAATGTAAAAAACATCAACCGCGTTCGAGAAAATCGAGATGACGGTTTTTTTTTTTTGCAAATTTGTGATCCTTTTTAAACTCCCTTACGTCATGTTCAAATCGCAGATTATTCATATACACAGTTTTCAGAAGGTAATTAACCTACTATGTCTTAATCTGATGCGCTCGAGTATTTCCGGCTATCGTTTTTTTTTATTATTCTGATCGGTTATTCTAGATGCGCCCCTCTGTGTAGAGGGCCTTTATTTGGTGGAGGTGCAAGATATGCCCCTTATGTTAATATGACGCGCTTTAGTAAATCCATAAATTTCGTCTTGGACTCCTGTACTACAACGCAGTTAGCTAAAATCAACAGGTAAGTAGATACCTACAGGTAGGTGCAGAAAAAAATATAGGGTAGTAAGTACTTTTATCTCGGAATAACCGGGAGATCTCCGAAATTAACGTGGGTGAAACTGCAGGGAACAGCTAGTAATCAATAAAATTACCTATTCGTAGGCTTTTTTCATGATATTATTTGTGTAACCCTAATTAACCTTTCAATATCGATCGCTATATCGATATTCTCCACCCTAGGCTATAATAACATCGATAACACCTCGACATCGACATTACTACCTACACTACACAATGCTCCTACCGGGCCCTGCCCCCCGACCCGTATCGTGCGATAGAGAGACTTGGAGGACCTAGAGGCGAGTGCCTACTTTTTCCTTCTGAAATATTGTTTCGGGCCAAACCGTTTCTACCCCCCTAAACCTTCACTAAATGAGACAATTTTGGTGTCATTCGATTCAGTACACCTTAATCTAGGGCTGTACGTTTTTCTAATTTAGGAATTCGGTTTAGTTTAACTTTAATAAATTAAAACGCTCGAGGAAGATTTTTTGTAAAAAATATGGATATTGAGATGCTAATAACTTTTGTTATAAGCAATATTTCTTTAAAATCAAAACGTACAGCCCTAGTTATCCAATACATCAATAACATGTAAAAAAATCATCAAAATTGGTCTATGTTTAAGGGGAAATAAACGGTTTGGCTTTTTGTATGAAAATTTGCACACACACGATCGTCTTAAAACATATTAGAGGACATTGCGGTACACAAAAACAAGTTTTAGTACATTTGTCAATAATAACTCTGAAACTGAAAGAGATAGGGCAAAATATTATATGATAGAAAGTGCTTTTATTAGGGAATACCAAATGTATATTGAATTTCGAGAGTATAGGAACAAGTTGGAAAACACGAATCCCCCCATTGCAGGCGTCTCGGAATACAGGGCCGAGCGCACCGCCAGTATCCACGGGCCGTATATCTACGGGGAATACGGAGGTAAAAAAAATGTCCTGACGACAAAAGTTTGTTGGGAAAGTAAATTGATAATAGTGTAATAATAAACGAATGCGCTGTGGAGGGAACGTCTAAGGGACAATAAATATAATATTATTGCACATTTATCAAACATAAAATTTATTTTCTCATACAAATTTTTTAATAAATAATATTCATGCAAAGTACGTCGTGGTCGAGCGGTCTGCGCGCAGAACGATTTATCGCTTTGTGCAAGGATTCGTACACGCGACCTGAAAGTTTCGTCATTACGCATTGTGTCCTGATTGCGTTGTGCAGAGGCGAGCATGCGCGATTGTGATACTTGGTGGTCGCATGAAAGCGTATGTGGGCCGATGCGCCTCGTGAACGAGATGCTTTGAGTAGAATATTTGTATTGATTTTTATCATTACAAAAGACGGTTCGTTACGAATAGTCTTGTTGAGCGAGCGATAGCGCAGAGTGATTTAATGTTTTTGTGCGAAGGTCTGTCAGTGCACTTGACGTCCGTCAGGATATCTCGAGCGTAGACCTAAAAACATTAGTCACGAGGAAGGATCTTCAAATCACAGTACCAAATAGGCTCGACGCAAACGGAACTCTAATCTTGGACGGTTGGACATTGCACGTCGCGAGCGTATGATGGCGTAGATGGGTAAAAATCCGCGCCTTGAGTCATCTGCGCCGTGACGAGTTTCGTTGTGCGCCTTGTACCTTACCTTGAATAACAACGCCTTCCGTGTTATTCAATCTACATATCACCGATGCGGCTGACTGGAGATGCCGGCCCTCTCCTACACCAGGGAAGTGTTGTTCGCTCTTCTTTCTGTTTTAACTTTCTTTTTATTACAAACATTATCGATGGGCTAATGCGCTCTGTGGCTCGATTGCTGGCTGCGGAGACAGACTGGAGCTACTGTGACTCGCAACCACATGTATGCTTACGTAGGTCCCTGCGCTTTGCGATCGAGACCGTTGTGCAGAGGCTGGGGGATCGGCTGTTGGCGACCTCGTCGCTGACGCTAGATTCTCGGCAACCTTTGTGTTTTTCAACACGATGTGCTTGCCAATGTTCTGATGTGGCAGAACGAGTTGGATGCCCGAGTGGGTTCACAGGGGAGAGAGAGCCATTCAACTCTACAGCTACGGCTAGGCTACGGCCTTACTGCTTGCAGTATGACAGAGAGTTCATCAGCTGAAGTTCCAGGTTCCAGGGAGAGATTGGTCTCCGATAACACACACACACAATTTTGGATCACTGTGCTGGGGTTTGGTTTGTGGTGGTCCCACCCAACCCTGGTCTTCGGGCTGGCACATATTCAAGGGCTCACCATGGCTCCAACGCGGCGGTAGTCTTCGGACTGGGGACGTACAGTCTCCTCACTGGATTCCTGAAATGGACGCTGGTGAATGATCTTAGATGTAACTATCTAGAATGATCCTCTACCTTGTGAAACAGGTTGGGGGAGGTGACGAAGGCATTGTGCTGGATGGTCATCACCGTGGAATAGCGCAGGAGGGGCTATACCACCTTCTGGCGAATACTTATGTATTAACTTGAAGCCTTACCTTCGGTTTGACGTCGAGATTGGTTGCAGTGCCAACAATCATTTCACGTAGTACTTGAGGTTCCTGTGGCCAATACTTGCGTCATGCTGAGGGGACAAAATCTGGTCGACCTTGGAATAGAATCGTCTGGGTGGTTTATTATATATATTTTTGCGTCCTGGCAATGTCTGAGCCATCTGAGCCAGGAATGGTAGCTTTTGACGAGATGTTGACCGGGGTTAAACCGACAAACACAAACTAAAACAGATTGTAGGGATAGACAAACATAAGGGTTAAGATTATTCAAACTTAGCCTACAAGCCAATAGATTAGGCCGGAAAACAAACTAATAAAATAGGACATCGATATAATGTTAGGGAGGCAGGTCGTCACAAACAAACAAAACTAGATCATCCACATAAATAAACTAAAAGTAGATCATCCACATAGGTAAACTAAAAATAGACCATCCACCTAAAGTTAGGAAAGAGGTCGCACGAAAGCAATAAAAATAGGGATTCGTCCGTGTACTAGTCTAAAACCGTCCGTGTATTCGCTAAGCATAAATTAGAGATCGTTCATGTATTAACTTTAGAATCTTAGCTATAAACTTAACCAAACAAAAAAACTATGATGCAAATACTAAGACGATAGTTCAATCTCAACCTAAAAGGATCATAAGTAACTGCACACAACGAAGTTAGAGTCCTAACCACTAGACAATCAGGCCAAATTAGAGATTATCGTAGTAAGAAGTAGATCGGAGGAAGGCGCGCGAGGGGGGGTAAGTTACACTAGCATAGTACGTCTATCCTTAAGGGGTAGCAGATTATGGTGTTTACACGAGTCCCCATAATCCGAGGAAACAACTCGAGAACGGTAGTTAAGATGTTTCACAAACTTTCGTTGAAGTTTTTCAATTTGTTCTATATATAATTTGTATTGGGGGTTCCAGATTATGCTACAATACTCAGCGATACTACGAACATAACTATAAAATAAGACTTTGACACAATGTGTATCAGAGAACTCACACGCGAATCGTAGGACAAAGCCTAAACTTTTGTATGCCTTGTCTGTCACATATGTGATATGATCTGAGAAAGTGAGTTTAGTATCTAGCAGTATGCCCAGATCCCTTACTACTTGCACCCTTAAGAGAGCCGCGTTATTTATGCTATAGTCGTAGACTACCGGATGATTTTTGCGAGTAAAAGTGATTACAGAACATTTAGAAACATTGAGGCCTATACGGTTCTGCTCACAGTAGCGCGTAAGCCTAGTGATATCATCATTCAACAGTAGACAGTCAGACGCATTTCTTATTTTTATAAAGATTTTTTGTCGTCAGCATATGATAGAAATTTTGTATGTTTTAAACAGTGTCCGATGTCATAAATATAGGCTATGTATAGTAGGGGACCCAATAATGAACCTTGTGGGACTCCCGAGGTAATTTTGATAAAATTAGACCTTTGTCCACCCACCACAACCGCCTGACACCGGTTTCTAATGTAGGATTCAATCCACCTGAGCAGATCACCGCAAAAACCTATTTTCTGTAGCTTCTTAACAAGGATGACGTGGTCTACCCTATCAAAAGCCTTTTCAAAATCGGTATAAACTACATCAACCTGACCACAAGAATTCATTCCATCCAATACCTCACCAATAAATACGGTAAGATTTGTAGTGGTAGATCGACCCTTCAAGAAACCGTGTTGCTGAATCGGAGCTGCTCGCGAAACCAGTCGGTAAATTGAGTTATATGCCACCTTCTCCAAAAGTTTACTTAAGACATTCAAAATGGAAATTGGTCTATAGTTCTCTATTGCAGTCTTCAAACCTTTTTTATGGATCGGTACGATGTGTGCGGATTTCCAGATAGTAGGAAATGCACCCTCACGGAACGACCTGTTGAAAATAATAGTTAGAGGTTGAGCTAGTCTCTCGGCACAGCGCACAAAAAATACTGGCGGTAAGCCATCACTGCCAGCTCCTTTAGTTGTATCTAGTGAGCATAGCATTTTATAAATTTGTTTTTGTGTAGTTTCTACGCTGCTCAAAACCTCATTAGAAACCTCAGGGTAATTTAAACAGAAAACATTTCCTTAAAAAAGTCGTTGAACGCAGAGCATATATCTGCTATATTACTAAATGTTTGATCATTACGATGCATCAATTTTGGATAATCAGAACGATTCTGCCTTTTAGATTTTATAAAGGACCAAAAAATTTTAGGGTTCTTTTTTATGTTAGATTCCGAAAAAGATATATGTTTTCTATAGCAGTCTATCTGCAAAGTCTTTGCTCTTTTACGCAACAGAGAGAAACTAGCGTAATCAACTGGATTGTTAAAAGATTTCCACTGTTTATGTTTAAATGACAGGATCATTCTATCTGCAGAAACTTTCAACACAAGTCACAAAATAGATTCAGTAATAGACTCATTCAACCACCTCCTGTTGCTTGCTAGAGATAAATTTGTTCCAACTGGTACCGAAAATATTAAAGTCACACCATTGCCCAAACATCTTAAAAAATTGATTAAACTTAAAAACCTTCTACGTAGACAACAAAGAACACCTCACTCGTCTGGAAAGAGGGAGTTACGCACACTTATAAATTACCTTCAGACAATCGTAGATAAAAACATGCGTAAGCATAACGATAAACTTTGGGATAAAAAGCTTGCATCTGTTGATAACCCCTCAAATGACGTATGGCGTGTTGTGAAAGGTCTTAGACCTAGTGCCCACAAAATTCCTACCTTATCGAGAAGTAATGGCCGCCCTACTCATACTGTTAAAGATAAATGTGAAGTTCTGGCTGATACTTTTCTCAACAATATGTCGCTAACACTTGAATGGGATAGCGGTGTTACTGAAACGACAGTAGCATCTGCTATTGAAAACATTAACACATTCTCCTCCTCTCCTAGTAACTACATTAAGCCTACGTATCCTCGCGAGATCTGTACACATTTAAAGGGATTAAAAACAAAAAAGTCACCTGGAATGGACGGTATCCATAACTGTCTCGTTAAAAATCTACCTTTTAAGGCGATTATTTATCTGACGAAGATCTTTAATGCCTGTTTGCAGTTAACTTACTTCCCAAGTTCCTGGAAAATGACAAAAATTGTCCCAATACTTAAGCCCGGCAAGAATCCAACCCTGGGCGTAAGTTATAGACCTATAAGCTTACTCCCCACACTTAGCAAACTCCTCGAAAAAATAATATACACTAGACTCTGTAAGGAAACTTCACATCTTTTGCTGGATCAGCAGTTTGGCTTTCGGTCAGGTTACTAAACTTCTCATCAGCTAGCTAGGGTGGCCTCTCATATATCATCCGGGTTTAAACGGGGCGAGTCAACAGGTATGGTACTGCTTGATATAGAAAAAGCTTTTGACACAGTTTGGCATGATGGTCTTTTATATAAACTTGCAGCGCATGACGTGTCATTACCAATGCTGAAACTTGTCCAATCATACCTTTCTAACCGATATTTTACTGTACACATCGAAAAAACGCATTCTTCCTCACGTCTCGTCCCTGCTGGTATCCCCCAAGGCTCAATACTTGGTCCGTATCTATTCATATTATACATTAATGACATTCCCATTCAGCCACGAACACATTTAGCTTGTTTCGCAGATGACACTGCATCTTTTTCCACTTCAAATGATTTAAATCTTATAGCTGAAAGGCTCCAGTTGTCTGCTGGTAGCCTTCACTCTTTTTTCACAACATGGAAGCTTAAAATAAATGAATCTAAAACAGAAGCAATTATGTTTACTCGAAAACGTGATAAGTCATTTAAAAAAGTTATCTTAAATAATCATCCACTGGCATGGAGTGATTCTGTCCGTTACCTGGGTGTCATTCTGGACAGTAAGCTAACCTGGAGAAAACATATGGCATCAGTAAGGTTAAAGGCCACCAAGATCATTAACGCATTAAGTCCAATATTTAACAGACGCAGTAAACTAAGTCCTAAAATGAAACTTCGATTATATATTTCACTTATAAGACCTTGTATGACCTATGCTGCCCCGGCTTGGCGAGATATCCACAAAAGTAACTTAAATTTAATTCAAATAGTTCAGAATAAAGCACTAAAAATTACATACAACACCCCCTTTTACACTAATCTATTTAAATTGCATAAAAAGATAAACTTCCCACCCCTACAAGAATATATCATTCAAATATCATCAAATTTTTATCACAAACTTGTTCATCATCCTAATAATCTCGTCTCATCTATAAAATACGAATAGGTACAAATAAATATAATATTTTGCCCAAATGGCCAATAGTTAATTATTATGTTTAACTTCGTTAGTTGCAAAGGTTACTCAATTGAAAACAAACACACAAATAGTTATATACACATACATAAATAAATAATGATAATAATAATAATAATAAAATAAAGGTAATAACAATAATTGATAAATGACTACCAGTATAATTTAATTTATATTACTGTTAACATTATCCATACGGCATTAATCATTTGGACGTCTCTTAAAATTAATATTTTATTAATTAAACGTTTGTAAGTATTGTCGATAAACCCATAAGCTAATAATATGTTCCGTCACTAGTGCTTTTGTTGTTACCAAATTATTCACGCAACATCATTTTTAGTTCAAACACGTATGGAACTGATTTTAAACATTAACTCACTAGTCATAAGTCCTAATGGCGTCAGCATTCAACAATACAATGCCGCAACCGCCCGCATTATTTACTTTGTAACCGTTCGATATTAATTTTTATCTGTTACCTACATTTTTAACTTAAGTACCTGCCTATCGTAAAATTAATTTAACTTGTAGTAGGTACCTATATAGTTACGAATTACGATTCTTTTCTTAATGTTTTATCTTATGCGATTGTATGCCACAAACACGTATTAGTGCAAAATATGTGTAACGCCTAATTGAGTAGCAGACCACTCCACGTGGTTGCATTTAAACAATAATATGTGTAAATAATGTTATAGTTTAGGCCGTAGTTTTGTAAAGGTGATGTCAGCCTGGTAAACCGTAGTATATAGTTATTGTCGCTTACACTAGTTAAGTCTGGTGAAAGTTGTAATATCTTATGTAAATAAAGAACCTTATAAAACAAAAAAAAAACCCTGTTTATGTATTTTATTTTTTTCTCTCAACACATTGATAAGGGCACGGTTATACCTCATAGGATAACTACGGAGAGAACCAGCAGTCGTTATGGGGATGTATTGCTCCCGAAGATTATATAAAATTGTGTAGAATCTATCAAGAGCTGCGTCGAGGGTACAATTGTATAAAATATCTGACCAGTTGTGTTTAAGCAATTCATCATTAATACCGTTATAATCTCCTTTATAGAATTCTCCTTTATAGAATTTTCTAACTGGAACATTTTTAGGAAAAGAAGTTGCTATATTTTCTGCGTTGACGTGTAAGGAAGGGTGATATTTATCCTCAGTAACTAAGGGTGTGCATGCTTTTTCTATTTCCAAAGAAAAGTTGGCATACACCAAATCCAGTATATTATTGCTGTGATTACTTACGCGGTTAAACTGTTCCAAGCCCATGCTCGCGGTTAAATTATTGAGATACAAGGCAGAGTTCTGAAGATCGGTTGCACCCTTTTTTAAGTAAGTTGGTCCAATATCTGTCCATCTTACACACGGCAGATTAAAGTCGCCGGCCACCAAGAAATAATCATTAGGATTAGATTCAACCACCCTACACATGGAATCTGCAAATAGTTTGATATTTTCCGCTAGTGAACGATTAGGCGGCAAGTAAGCAAGTGCTATATGCAGATTACGGCCGCAACGCAGGGAGCTAGCAGGCACAGTGAGCCACAAGCACTCAAGACTATCGGCGCCCCACTCAGGACGCGCGCGCGCCTCGAGGCGCGCCGCGCACAGCGCCAGCACACCCCCACCGCGAGCATGGGTGCCGCGGTCGTGGCGATAAACCGCATAACGATCGCACGACAGCTCAGAGTCCAGGACACCACGATAAAGCCACGATTCTGTTATTAGAATGACATCGAAATCTGATAAGAGGACGTTGTTGTAAAAAATGTTGGTTTTTGTACGTAATCCGCGCGCGTTTTGATAAAAAATGTTCAGACTGCATGTTTTTTTTTGACATCGCCATTTTGAATTAGAATTAGCAAAATATCTTGTAGTTAAAATCATATAGTAAGTAATGTAATAATAACAATTATCTATATCGGATAAGACCATCACAGTCCAAAACAAGCTTATGCAATAGAAATGCTTGTCGTGATGACCGCAAAAAGAAGCAGAAATATGTCTTTTAGCAGCGTTACAGTCACTTAAACAAAAAACATAATTTATGCTGGAGTACGACAATAACAGCACATCACGTGTTCCATTGCTGTGTTGCGCAAGGCGCGGTAATTTCATAAAACGCTTGCGAACTGCGATCAATATAAAAATAGCATCAAACACAAATGTTGTATTAAATGTGAACATTGTTTTCTGGATATACGAATGGATTTCCTTTATATTAAGATAAAAGCTCATAGCACAACATGAAATTAGCAGGAGCAAGAACAATATAAATGTAGTGTAAATTGTGTGTAGGTGAGATAGGTGTGTATAATATACAGTAGGTACGCATGAAACAATTAAGAAACAAAAGTTACAATAAATATATAAATTAGGTATTTTCAAAAAAAAATTAATTAATATATAAAGATTGTCAACATCACCCGACGGGTAGTCTGTTGTTAGGCGCGGAGCGAGTCGGACGTGCGCTCGCACAAGGATCAGGCAGTAGTAGTGAGTCAGTGATAAACCTATACGTAGTGACTGTCGCGCACAGCGCGATTTGCTTTGTAACAATTGGTTTGTATCAACACTAATTATCGTACTGTCAATCTATATTTTGTGGTGTGGCAACACTTTGCTTATGCTTGAACAAAAGTGTGGGTAGAAGGACATACAAGCGCGGGATGACCGCGACCGCGTGGAATAGACAATATCTAAACAAGCAGCGTAAGGTGAAGTCGTCCAGCTCGGAGTGTAAAAGGAAAGCACTGGATTGACGAATAAAGGGCAGGACGATCGGGACCGCGCGGATAAGAGGCAATGCCGGAAAAGGTAGCGTAAGGTGAGGTCGTCCGGCCCGAAGTAAGTTACAAAGGCACTGGGTGAGTCGTCACTAATATTATAGTGTAGTCGACATTCTAATACAATATATTCAGAGAATGGTGAAGCGACTGACTAGTCACTGGGAAACTCCATAATCTATAATAAGTTCAATCTTGCAGTACAATGTACATTTGGTAGTCAAGGACATTGAACTGGGAGCCCCAGGCTCAAATGGGTGTGTAACGGAAGCACACAGGCGAATCATTGTAAGGTCGTCTACATGAAGTTGGGAATGGGCAGGACTAAGGGGAAGGAGGAGGTCCTCGTGGGGGCACAGCCCCCATGTCCGACTGGTGTCAGGAAAGGTAGAAGAAACCTTGATTTACAGCATGCACGCAGGCTCAAGACAGACTAGAGCCTGCAGAGTAAATCGGAATAACGTAAGACACCAGGACACGGTCAGACGTGTTCAGATCGGAGCTGTAGACGACCAGGGAGGGTCACTACTCTGGGTAGACCAGACCCTCATGATAGAACAATGCGAAGATTAGAGATCATAACGTAAAGCTCACGTTGAAGAGATGATACATGATTTCTTAGTGACTGGTTGGCCGTCTCATCATTATATTACCATGCTTAAGTTGGGAACACGGGCAGTGGAGGTGAGCGTTTATGCATTGTAAAGGGGCCCCATCAAACCTACACCTGGGTCGCAAGTCCCAGGCACTGCCCCGTGTTCCCTACAGATATCTGTAATGCTGTATAACTTATAATTATTCTTCAGGCTTTGTCCGAAGGGATTCCTTAAATAACACTTGTAGTACCGCGTAGTGGTTCGCCGTTCATGCACTAAATTTGAGGGTAGGAATACTAGAAGCAAAAGAAAATATCAATCTTTCCTTATAAATAGACCTACCAACCCGCTCGTGTCATTCGCTTTTTAGTGCTCGCCGCGAACGCACGTCTCGTGTCTTCCACTCGTTTCTACATTACGTCAAAACATTACGTTTATATCTAATAATATTATAATCTAGCAAAACGCAAGACCGACGATTACGAAAAATTATATAAAATTGGAGAAGAAAGTGAAACGACGCGCGACGATGTCGCAGCCGGAGTTGATCCTCGGATGGTGTTGGTTATGAAGGTTAGTAAAAATAGTGATTCAATTTTTGTCCTACACTTCATAAATAACAACAATTGAGCAATGAGCATAATTAATGACCATACATTTTCTAAGGGTTTGCGTTCTTCTCTTTGGAGTTGTTACTACCCTGGTTTTTTGGTTATGAAAAAATGTACCTACCTGGTTTTGTATTCCTAACCAAATAATCAAGTTTTTATGCTTATATACCTACCAACAATCCCTACAACTATTTACAATAAGTAAAAACATACAAACAGCTATTCTAACTGGGTTTGCGTACCTTTCTTTGGATCTGTACTACCCGTAAAGTTAGTCTTTTTTACCAGTGTTCAAATATCTCCTTTTTATTGTGTTCATCTACGATTCTTACTGATTTGCGTACTTTTCTTTGGATCTGTACTATCCGTGAAGTTATTGTTATACGAGAGTTCACATATTTCCTTTTTATTGTATTTACCTACGGTTCTAACTGTGGGTTTGCGTACTTTTCTTTGGATCTGTACTACCCGTAAAGTTAGTATTATACCAGAGTTCACATATTTCCTTTTTTAATTGCATTAACCTATGATTTTGGGCTTGCGTATTTTTCTTTGGATCAGTACTACCCGTAAAGTTAATGTTATACCAACATATTTCCTTTTTATTGTATTTACCTATGATTCTAACTGTGGGTTTGCGTACTTTTCTTTGGATCTGTACTGCCCGTAAAGTTAGCATTATACCGGAGTTCACATATTTCCTTTTTTAATTGTATTTGCCTACAACTCTAACCGGGTTTGCGTATTTTTCTTTGGATCTGTACTACCCGTAAAGTTAGTGTTATATCAGAGTTCACATAGTTCCTTTTTCATTGTATTTACCTACAATTATAACTGGGTTTGCGTATTTTTCTTTGGATCTGTACTACCCGTAAAGTTAGTGTTATATCAGAGTTCACATAGTTCCTTTTTCATTGTATTTACCTACAATTATAACTGGGTTTGCGTATTTTTCTTTGGATCTGTACTACCCGTAAAGTTAGTAATATACCAGAGTTCACATATTTACTTTTTAATTGTATTTACCTACAATTCTAACTGGGTTTGCGTATTTTTCTTTGGATCTGTACTACCCGTAAAGTTAGTAATATACCAGAGTTTACATATTTCCTTTTAAATTTTATTTACCTACGATTCTATACCCGGTTCTGCGTACTTTTCTTTGGATCTGTACTACCCGTAAAGTTTGTATCATTCAAGAGTTCACATATTTCCTTTTTAATTGCAAGTAATAAAGCCAGTATATAATTATATATCCCAGGGCTTGCGTACTTTTCTATGGAACTGTACTACCCGCTAAATAAAAATTGTCAATTGTGGTTTGCGTACTTTTCTGTGGAAATATACTTAATACCCGGTAAATAAAAACTCTGTCAATTATGATTTGCGTACTTTTCTATGGAACTGTACTACCTACTCACTAAATATAAATTATATCGATTACGGTTTGCGTATCTTTCTTTGGAACTGTACTGCCTGCCCGTGCTTTGTTATAGTTTTGCAAACAATACTGTGGTCTGTTTCTTAAGTAATAGCGAAAAATTGCCTATCTTAGAACCAGAATATTCAACATGCAGTTGGGTCATGAATTTGCTGAAAATACATATTGCTGTCTATAGTAGCTACTATAAGTGTCAACCATTGATATACCACACCAGTCTAGTAGTAAATCAATGGTGCCAACCAAACAAATGGATGAACAGTTTATATCTAGAGTATTTCTTGTACCCAAGCCAAATGGCAAATTCCGCTGTATTTTAAACCTAAAATATTTTTTTTTTTTTTTTTTTTTTTTTTTTTTTTTTTTTTTAAATTTTATAACAGCTGATTATTTTAAAATTGAAGACTTAAGTACAGTGTTATAACTAATAACACGTGATTATTTTATTACAAAGATAGCTCTAAAGGACGCTTATTATTTTATTACCCAATGGTTAACTGTCGAGAATGCCGCAAGGCATTAAGTTCGCCATTTGTGCTATTATGTGCAAAAAGAATAAATAAATAAAATGGATCCCAATTCAAGGAAATATTTAAGGTTCCAATTTGAAGTACAATTGTATGAATTTAACGTGTTACCATTTGGCTTGAGTACCGCACCGTACATTCACCAAAGTAATGAAACCAATAGTCCGTTTTTTACGCCAAGCCCGCCATAAATCGACCAATTATAATTGATCAGTCGGTTTAATTATAAAAAGTCATCTAAATAATTATTTAGATGACTGTTATTTGTTGGAGCAGTCTTACGAGCAATACTTATAAAATACAGGCAGACTAGAAATTTAATTTCTTCTCTTGGTTTTCTAATAAATGAGCATTAAGTACGTTGTAGTACAATAAAGTTCTTTAAATAATAAATACGAGTTTCGATGATACCAAGCAAGACTTGTACCTAGGTACATTCTTGGGTTTCATATTAGATTCGAGAAAATTCCAGATCACGTTACCATCAGATAAAATTGAACGCGTTATACAAGAAATTCAAAAGGTTTTTACACTTAGAAGTTAGATTCACTGAGTTACTAGTTTCTACCTGCCCAGCTGTCGAATGCAGCTGGCTATAAACAAAAAAAAAAAAATATAAAATAAATAATTTGATAGGATTAAACTTTTGTGTTTACAAACTGATGATAACTATGAAAAGTATAAACGCAATGGCATGATAAACCGATTTAAAACTCAATACAAAAACCTTCTTGTAGTATCAAATAATATACACAATACACATGATCTAGAAATATTCTCAGATGCCTCAACTACGGGGTGGGAGCCTGCATGCGATGATGAAAAGGCCAGCGGGTTGTGTAAAACTCAAGAACAAGCTCAACACATCAACTATTTAGAAATTAAGGGTGCTTATTTTGGTCTAAAAGTTTTTGTTAGGAATTCAAACTATTGTCAAATATTAATTTGTGTTGACAACACGACGGCCATCTCGTATTCATTTCATTTCCATTTCAGCCGTATGGGAGGTATCTAATCCCCTTACCTCACAGACATTACCAAACGACTATGGCAATGGTGTGAATGTCGTAAATTGTAGGTATGTTATAACGGCTTATATAAGTTCGTCAGATAACACGACTGCAGATGCAGAATCGAGGCGAATACGTACTGATATTTAATGGGAATTGAGTTATTAAGAATTTGTATTGTCGTTTGGTACATTTGAAATAATTTCTTTTTTGGCAGTCACATAAATGATAAATACCTATGTCAAATAAGTTTCCTGGCATGGAAACCCAGACGCAATGACTATATTTACGCGTTTACAATTTCCAGGGCCGATTGCTATTTTTCTACGCGTTCCCTCCGTTCTTTATAATTTTAAAGCTGCTAAGAAAAATCTCTGATAAAGCTAGAGGCATTGTTATTGTGCTCCTATTGCCAACACAGGCCTGGTATCCTCTACTCTCTAGAAGTATCTTCATGTATGATTTCATAGAATTCAATTCAAATAAAACTCAATAAGAGTAAAACCCCCAAACGTTGGTACAACACCAATTTTTTGGCACGCTGCAGTTTTTAATTTTTTAACAAAAATAAGCTTATCACAAAGTAACATTTTAACAAAAAATTAATAAAAAAAAAAAAAAAAAATTTATCTACTATGCTACCGGCAACTAGTATTCGGAACCATACGATGATTATCGTAAATTATACGATATTTTTGTGCTTACGTACGATGTGCAATGACACGTACGTCGTACCATCTTGATGTAAAATTTGATATTTTTTATACTCATACGCTAATGCTAATACATCAGCATTCAGCGCTAATGCTAATGAGTTTGTTTATTTTTATTCATAACGACGCTTTAAGCTTTAATTTCTTAGGTAATACCGGTAATTCAACATACTATATGCCTTCTCATTGATTAGCATCTACCAATGAACAAATAAGGCGATGATAAGTTCAATATTCGATTCGATTTTGATTAATTTCGCACTTTATACGTTCGTTATATTTGTGTGTGTGTGAAAAATAATTTTCATATTAATAGTTTTTTTTTTATGACTTATTTTTAATAACTATAGGGTACTACTACTTGCGTACATATCAATATTACGCTATTTAAGAGACAAAACTAGAATGTCTAAATAGACATTAACCTAATAATTAGGTACCATAATTTATCAATATTTTGAGGTAAAATTTTTACGTACCAATGAACGAACAAGGGAATGTTATAGGTAAGGTGTTCGTTTTTTGTACATTCTGCACTATAAATAATAGGTGTGTCGAAATATTTAGTCTATTTACGATAATTATACGTCCCTGATACGATAATAAGCTGTCTCCAGGTTGCCAACACCGGACACAATAAACTCATTTGACGAGTCCGGAGTTATGTGAAAAAAGTTTAAAATTCTGTTTTTCTTTGCTGAGCAGTCGCAACACACGCTTAGCCTGGTGGCAAGGATCTATAAGAACGACGATGGTTAAAGAGAAGTATCCCCCATCTGCCATTTATGCCATTCATTATCAGAAAGTTCTCCTTAGCAGTATCTTGTTTATTTAAATGTTGGTTTCAACCTTCAATGGTGTACACTAAAACGATTAAGTATAATGATTAATACCGTGATTAGTACTGCCTAATTACTGTTGATTAGTGGTATTGTTACCACTGTTGATTAATAAAACAAAATATTTTACACAGAATCTCTAAAAGTCTACAAGTGTTATTTAAGGAATCCCTTCGGACAAAGCCTGAAGAATAATTGATGATTAAACGAACTTACCTTAAGTGAAGTTCTATCATAATTATTTGAAGGCTTTGTCCGAAGGGATTCACAACCCACCCTCCCGGCTCTACGAGCTTTACGAGCCCCAATTTCTGGGTAAAATATTTTCAGTTTTGTTGCATCTCTAAACTAAATGACACGAGCGGGTTGGTAGGTCTATTTATAAGGAAAGATTGATATTTTCTTTTGCTTCTAGTATTCCTACCCTCAAATTTAGTGCATGAACGGCGAACCACTACGCGGTACTACAAGTGTTATTTAAGGAATCCCTTCGGACAAAGCCTTCAAATAATTATGATAGAACTTCACTTAAGGTAAGTTCGTTTAATCATCAACTATGTTGGTGCACATACTTGTAATAGTTCCTAGTTCGTTACATTACACAACATTATACTGTTCTGTTATCCATTCCATGGATTGTGTAAGATTATATATTATATAGATATTTGTCGTCCGTGTAAACCTGCACTAAATAGAATTCAGGCAAACATAACTCGGGATAGTGCAGACGGCAAGACAAAATGGTGGAGGTGCTGGGATCTGACATGGGAAGCCAGATTCGTTCTGGCTCTTCCTTGTTAAATTTCCCTCTATTTTAATCTTTTTTGTATTTGTGCTTTTTTTGAGTTTTTATTTGACTTTTCTTTGTCTCAGTCAAATATAGGTAACTACTCATAAAACCATTTACTTATTAAACTACCTTCCTCTTTTATGTTTTTAATATGTTTTGTGCACAGAGGTTGTGCTTGTAGTATTTGTATTGGCAGTAAATGATATATTTTTTCCTTGCATATGAGTAACAAATTAAGGCTAGCCGCATACTTGTAAGTAACCATACTTTAACTTCTACATCAACTAAACTTCTGGTAAATTCCACACAACTATGGGTTTTTTTTTGTCGAACAACTATCATGTTGACAGTATGCACAAGTTCTATGATCGCAGTACATTCTTATAAACTTAAGAAACACAACAAAATAGTTGTTCAAATAAAAATTGGATGTATGAGCCAGGCCTAAAGGAACAATGGGTACAAAAGGTATACTGTTCTCTATTTGTCTATTTTTTCTAAGGGATGTACCGAGTAATGTATTGAGATAGTATCACCGGTAAACCGTATGAATTTATCAACTTTTATTTTTGTAAAGAAGACTAATTTTATGTCTCTTGATAGATTATTTTATTATGGCTATTGTGTTAAGTTTCGTTGTTTGTTTTGCGAATCATAGATTATTATAACGTAGTAATCAATAAGTAAACGCAAATAATTAGAAAACCGGTACATATCGTTTTTTTAAGGGTATACAACAAAGATAAAACACAATATAAGTACTATGTTGTATGCACTATGCAGATTTCGGCAAAGCTCGTGCTTTTGTAGTAATTGCGCAGTTAGTTTTACCGGTTTAACATGAAGTGTTTAGAATACTATACCTAGGTGATCAGTTTGGTCGTTTAGTCGTGAAGGCGTGACAAACGAACAAACGAGCTCACTCACGCATTATAATATTAGTAAGGATAGTAGCGAGAGTATATCACTCTACGAGGTGATGTTTTTGCGAATTTCTAATGTAGTCGGTCGTGGGGTATCGAATATCGATGCTTGTTCGATACCGATAGAAAAGTATCGGTACTTAGTACTTAGTACTTAATCTTATCGAATCGATCCAATTTTCGTAATAAAATTTGGAATAAATTAAATGAAAGCAACAAGATGTATACTTTGAAATTGATTTTATGGCTGCTCTATTAGCGTCATTTTTCGTACACAGCCGTAGGTGGGTATTTGCAATGGTTACAATGTACCTACAGCTGATCGAGGTCTTTCACTCCGCTGCAACATCACCGACATCACCGACCAACATCATCGATGCGCGAGGCCCCTTGATAATATTATTACAAATAGACAGTATATACATAGATATTTTGGTGATTAAAAAAAAAAAAAAAAAAAGAAAAAAAAAAAAAAAAATTTGCAATGTCGTTCTATTAGGGATACCTACTGAACTACAAAATTTTTTGCGCAATGCTTAGAGAATATTCCTGTATTTACACTAAATCTAACCCTGTCGACATCGCGACAAGAGAGAGAGAAATAATTTTGATACAATGGCCCTGAGTTCTTAAAAGAAGACGAAGACTACTGGACTATGAAACAGTACTATGTTGCGACAGACCTTTTTTTCTGTTCGGGAGGGCCGCAGGCATGCGGCCAGGATATTACTGCTCGTGAGAGAGAAGTCCTGAATGAGGAAAGCCAGGATATGAGTATAGACGAGAAAGGGGCTCTGGACAATGACATACAGGACAGATATTCTGGTAATCTAACACTGTTTCTATCTAACGCAGTTTATACGATACAAGTAACTTTGCTTTATCTATCTGGTAATAATGTAACGTATTACGTAAGTGTTAACTTATAAGGGTATACAATGGCCCGCTGATCTAGAGGTTCCGGGTTCGATTCCCGGTGAGGATGCACTTAGTGTGATGGACATAGGGTTCCACTTTCCAGTGTGGGTGTGTTTATATATCTATAGTATAATATATATGTAATCCTATGTAGATTGAAGGTGCATAGCCATTAGAAGTCAGTATACTGCAAACGAATACGAATACTCGACATGGATTTGCAACCATGCAAGGGTAACTAGAGATGGAAAGGCACCCGGTAAAACCGAATCATGAATGTATGTGGCACAGCCACAAGCAAGAGGCAAGACCTCACCGTGAATGTATGTGGCATAGCCACAAGCAAGAGGCAAGACCTCACCGTTAAAGTATATGAATGTATGTGGCACAGCCACAAGCAAGAGGCAAGACCTCACCCTGAATGTATGTGGCACAGCCACAAGCAAGAGGCAAGACCTCACCGTGAATGTATGTGGCATAGCCACAAGCAAGAGGCAAGACCTCACCGTTAAAGTATATGAATGTATGTGGCACAGCCACAAGCAAGAGGCAAGACCTCTCCGTTAAAATATACCTATGAATAATTCTAATAAGAGTGGAATAAATCTGGTCGACTCATCCTTCCACTGTCATGCTAAAAGTGTATCATATTATAATATCCTCATATATCTTCACATTAATATGAACTCAGAGTAAAGTATATCTCACACTATTGCATTAAATCTCTTTCTGCTCTGGGAGTGTCGCGCAAAGCGCGAGATGTCATGCGAAACAACTGAGAATTCTAGCATTATGTGCAACACTGTTATTTAGTTTGTACCCACATAGCCATGTAATAAATTAAAATCCCTCGCAATCGTTGGCGTGTCAGTGTCATGCCAGGCGAGCGATTCTTGGTAGCTAGTCACTCTGCTCGACTTGAGTGATCGTAAGAAGTGTTCTATTTCTATTGTATGTATGGTATATATGTGCGATTGTTTGTTTGTTTGTATACTTTATTGAGCATAAACAAAGTTTTTACAAGTTGATAAAATCAAAACAAATAGGTAATTTATGCTCAAAGGCGGTGTGACGCCCTATGAGGCTCAAAAACTTATTATATTCGAAAAAGCATTTTAAAGATATATGTATAAAGTATTATAAGTAAAAACACTATAAAATTAAGTTGAAATGTATTTAAAAGCTATTAAAAAGCATTGCGAGTTAATACACTCATAATCTAAACTGAGTAAGGATATTGATGTATAATTTACAAACTAAAATCAATAAAATGATTATCCACATGAAATAAAATATTTATAATACGGTATATTAACCGTGTGCTTGGTTTTAGATGTAACAGTGATATCGACTTGTACCCCCCAACCCCCCGCATACCCCTCTCAAATAAGGCGTGAGCGCACCGCCAGTATCCACGCGGGCGGCTGAGATGTGAAGTGGCATCGGCGCGGCGAGCGGGCGAGCGAGTCGCAGGCGACGCGGCGCGTTTACAACGCGTCGCGTATACAACATTTAATGTTGTTAAACGAGTTTAGTTTTGTGGTAGCTCGTATACAGATATTGTATTATTATACAAATCTAAATAATTATATTGGAGACTCACATGAAGGTCTAGGTGAAATGTCCGCCGACCACTGATCACACAAAAGATGATGAAGTTGGGAGTTCGAACGAGCTTACGCACTTAGTGACTTTGTCGCTCTGTACGAAAGCCTTGTCAACGCGCTCGACGTCCGTTAGGATATCTTGTGCGAAGACAAATATTATTATGAGGAAGATTTTCGGTGTGTATGGATTGTAATTTTATTGTTATTAAATTATAATTCATCACATCTTATCGGCACGATGCAAACGTGTATTTTCAATTTATTGGAATTTACAACGACGATGAACTCTAATCCTGAGTGGTTAGACGTCGCGCGTCGCGAGCGTAAGATAATGTGGAAAGGTAAAAATCCGCGCCTTGAGTTGTCTTCGCCGTGACGGGTTTCGTTGTGCACGTATTGTATCTTGTCTATTGAATAACTACGCCTTCCGTGTTATTCAAAAACTATCAACGAATATGCGGCTGACTGGAGATGCGGGATCGCTTCCTACACCAAGGGAGTGTTGAACGCTCTTCTTTCAGATAAACCTATTTATTCTTTTTTTTACAAACATAATAATTATAGTCAATGCGCTTTGTGACTTTGTTACGTTGTGCAGAGACTAGGGGATCGGCTGTGGACGACCTAGTCGTTAACGCTTGATCTCGGTAAACAGTTGTGTTTTTCAACACGACTTGTTTATCAAAACGAATGAGTGCCAAGTGGGTGTTGTATGAGGACGAGTTGTGATCCAATCAATTGGGCTTCGGCCTTAGCTACGTGTAGCTACTATAACACAAATTGACCGACTGAAGTTATGATGTCCGGCGAGACTGGTCTCATACACTTATATTTGAATTATTGGGATGGTGTTGAGGTCGCGGTACTATCCGCATTATGGCCTCGGTCTTCGGGCTGACACGTACCCAGGGGTCTCGGCACCGCCGAATTATGACCTCCAACGATTGCTGCTGATAAGGGACGTACAGTCTCATATAGCTGATTCATCCTCTAACGGATGTCGGTTATGCATATTTGGAGAACTCTCTACCTTGTGCAACACAGGTGGGGGGGGGTGGTAACTGCTTATGAGCAGGTGGATGACCATCACCGTGGGTAGCGCAGGACGGGGCTACGCCACCTCTCGCTATATAATAAACTTGTTATGTAGTGAGAGCCAATGTAAATATTCCTATTGGAATATCAAGTTGAATATAATTAAACATCGTATGGGAGGTGTTCTATGAGCATCATATTCCTATCTTAGTATCCCGAACACTACTAACGTCGATAGACGGGAGTTAGTGGCTATGTGAACCACCATAACATGGTTATCAATCTTTGGAGTCTCTCTGCTTCCGGGCTAACAACACTATTAACGCACAGACGTTAAATAAATGTAAAGTGTAGTCTAGCACATAAAAAGAACCGTTCGTGTAGAACGAGTTCATGTAAAGAATATGATGACCGTTCATGTATAGAACGAGTGTCACCCAACTCAAACGCAGTTGGGTGTACTAAATATAAATATTTCCTATAGAAATATCACGCTCACGCCAATCACGATTATTAAAGTATAGTGTCAAAATAATTGATGATTGTTTCATTCAATTAAAACCTAAACCTAGCCTCAACCCATAAAAATGTAGATAGGATGAAGACGGAATCGAATCTCAACCTAAAAGAACTAAAGTTATTATAAACACAACGTAGAACAGGGTCCTATTACTAGACGAGATTGGCCAAAACTAAAAAGCACAACATCTTTGATGTTGTTCATAAATTGATGGAGGAGGGTGAAAGTTACAATTTGGTGCCGTGACCAGGATCATGGCTAAATTAAATAAGAAAAACGACCGCGACGGCGAATCGCATGGTTGAATTAAATAAGAAAAACGACCGCGACGGCGAATCGCATGGTTGAATTAAATAAGAAAAACGACCGCGACGGCGAATCGCATGGTTGAATTAAATAAGAAAAACGGCCGCGACGGCGAATCGCATGGTTGAATTAAATAAGAAAAACGACCGCGACGGCGAATCGCATGGTTTACTGAAATGAATACAAGTGGCCTAGGTCAATAAATACATGGCTATTTAAACATAATAACGTAGGGGTAACACCCTACAATTTGTTGTCCGTGAAATGGAAAGGTTATGAGATTCGACCCTGACTCTGAATATCCACATTATAAATGTTGAGGCTGGGAATATTAACTTGCAATGTTCTTACAGATTGCCGAAGAATAATTATTACGTATCTCGAGTAACATTAATAGTGAAAGTGATACATATATAAAAGACGTATCTCTAGTAACAGTAATAGTGAAAGTGATACATATATAAAAGACGTATCTCTAGTAACAGTAATAGTGAAAGTGATACATATATAAAAGACGTATCTCTAGTAACAGTAATAGTGAAAGTGATACATATATAAAAGACGTATCTCTAGTAACAGTAATAGTGAAAGCGATACATATATAAAAGACGTATCTCTAGTAACAGTAATAGTGAAAGTGATACATATATAAAAGACGTATCTCTAGTAACAGTAATAGTGAAAGCGATACATATATAAAAGACAATTATTGACATTTTAACAGTGCTAAAAGCGAAGTTTTATAATCAATATCGGAAAGTCAATCATATCGAATTAATTGTACCAGTTATTAAGTAACAATTTAGGTTGATGTAAAATAACTTTATAGTAAAATTACAGAGGCGAAAATAACTTAGAAAGTTTTATTACTCAGTGCTTCATAAAACTTTGGGGGGGGATTGTGACGCCCTATGAGGCTCAAAAACTTATTATATTCGAAAAAGCATTTTAAAGATATATGTATAAAGTATTATAAGTAAAAACACTATAAAATTAAGTTGAAATGTATTTAAAAGCTATTAAAAAGCATTGCGAGTTAATACACTCATAATCTAAACTGAGTAAGGATATTGATGTATAATTTACAAACTAAAATCAATAAAATGATTATCCACATGAAATAAAATATTTATAATACGGTATATTAACCGTGTGCTTGGTTTTAGATGTAACAGTGATATCGACTTGTACCCCCCAACCCCCCGCATACCCCTCTCAAATAAGGCGTGAGCGCACCGCCAGTATCCACGCGGGCGGCTGAGATGTGAAGTGGCATCGGCGCGGCGAGCGGGCGAGCGAGTCGCAGGCGACGCGGCGCGTTTACAACGCGTCGCGTATACAACATTTAATGTTGTTAAACGAGTTTAGTTTTGTGGTAGCTCGTATACAGATATTGTATTATTATACAAATCTAAATAATTATATTGGAGACTCACATGAAGGTCTAGGTGAAATGTCCGCCGACCACTGATCACACAAAAGATGATGAAGTTGGGAGTTCGAACGAGCTTACGCACTTAGTGACTTTGTCGCTCTGTACGAAAGCCTTGTCAACGCGCTCGACGTCCGTTAGGATATCTTGTGCGAAGACAAATATTATTATGAGGAAGATTTTCGGTGTGTATGGATTGTAATTTTATTGTTATTAAATTATAATTCATCACATCTTATCGGCACGATGCAAACGTGTATTTTCAATTTATTGGAATTTACAACGACGATGAACTCTAATCCTGAGTGGTTAGACGTCGCGCGTCGCGAGCGTAAGATAATGTGGAAAGGTAAAAATCCGCGCCTTGAGTTGTCTTCGCCGTGACGGGTTTCGTTGTGCACGTATTGTATCTTGTCTATTGAATAACTACGCCTTCCGTGTTATTCAAAAACTATCAACGAATATGCGGCTGACTGGAGATGCGGGATCGCTTCCTACACCAAGGGAGTGTTGAACGCTCTTCTTTCAGATAAACCTATTTATTCTTTTTATTACAAACATACTAACTATGGTCAATGCGCTTTGTGACTTTGTTACGTTGTGCAGAGACTAGGGGATCGGCTGTGGACGACCTAGTCGTTAACGCTTGATCTCGGTAAACAGTTGTGTTTTTCAACACGACTTGTTTATCAAAACGAATGAGTGCCAAGTGGGTGTTGTATGAGGACGAGTTGTGATCCAATCAATTGGGCTTCGGCCTTAGCTACGTGTAGCTACTATAACACAAATTGACCGACTGAAGTTATGATGTCCGGCGAGACTGGTCTCATACACTTATATTTGAATTATTGGGATGGTGTTGAGGTCGCGGTACTATCCGCATTATGGCCTCGGTCTTCGGGCTGACACGTACCCAGGGGTCTCGGCACCGCCGAATTATGACCTCCAACGATTGCTGCTGATAAGGGACGTACAGTCTCATATAGCTGATTCATCCTCTAACGGATGTCGGTTATGCATATTTGGAGAACTCTCTACCTTGTGCAACACAGGTGGGGGGGGGTGGTAACTGCTTATGAGCAGGTGGATGACCATCACCGTGGGTAGCGCAGGACGGGGCTACGCCACCTCTCGCTATATAATAAACTTGTTATGTAGTGAGAGCCAATGTAAATATTCCTATTGGAATATCAAGTTGAATATAATTAAACATCGTATGGGAGGTGTTCTATGAGCATCATATTCCTATCTTAGTATCCCGAACACTACTAACGTCGATAGACGGGAGTTAGTGGCTATGTGAACCACCATAACATGGTTATCAATCTTTGGAGTCTCTCTGCTTCCGGGCTAACAACACTATTAACGCACAGACGTTAAATAAATGTAAAGTGTAGTCTAGCACATAAAAAGAACCGTTCGTGTAGAACGAGTTCATGTAAAGAATATGATGACCGTTCATGTATAGAACGAGTGTCACCCAACTCAAACGCAGTTGGGTGTACTAAATATAAATATTTCCTATAGAAATATCACGCTCACGCCAATCACGATTATTAAAGTATAGTGTCAAAATAATTGATGATTGTTTCATTCAATTAAAACCTAAACCTAGCCTCAACCCATAAAAATGTAGATAGGATGAAGACGGAATCGAATCTCAACCTAAAAGAACTAAAGTTATTATAAACACAACGTAGAACAGGGTCCTATTACTAGACGAGATTGGCCAAAACTAAAAAGCACAACATCTTTGATGTTGTTCATAAATTGATGGAGGAGGGTGAAAGTTACAGCGGACTTATCCCGCGAGGGGATTTCTTCCAGTCAACCTTTGAAAAAATCGAATGTAATTGAAGAAAACATTGGCGGGAGAAGAGATAAATAGAAAGGAGGTTGACAAACATAAAAATAATGGTTCGATAGAATCAAGACGGGATAAAAAAGGAAAGGAAATAAAAGAAAAGTTGTAAAATAAACAGATAAGGAAAAATAAGGAAGGCATAATATATAACAATATAAATAAAATACATATCTGCATATACAGTAATATATCAATACATATAAACTAATATACTACATATAAACTATAATTGTAATAATCATAGTGATGGATGTATGTGTAACTTAACCCCCCTCGCGCGACTTCCTCCGATCTACTTCTTACTACGATGATCTCTAATTTGGCCTGATTGTCTAGTGGTTAGGACTCTAACTTCGTTGTGTGCAGTAACCTATGATTCTTTTAGGTTGAGATTGAACTATCGTCTTAGTATTTGCATCATAGTTTTTGCTTGGTTAAGTTTATAGCTAAGATTCTAAAGTTAATACATGAACGATCTCTAATTTATGCTTAGCGAATACACGGACGGTTTTAGATTAGTACACGGACGAATCCCAATTTTTATTGCTTTCGTGCGACCTCTTTCCTAACTTTAGGTGGATGATCTATTTTTAATCTATTTATGTGGATGATCTAGTTTTGTTAGTTTGTTTGTGACGACCTGCCTCCCTAACATTATATCGATGCCCTATTTTATTAGTTTGTTTTCCGGCCTAATCTATTGGCTTGTAGGCTAAGTTTGAATAATCTTGACCCTCATGTTTGTCTATCTCTACAATCTGTTTTAGTTTGTGTTTGTCGGTTTAACCCCGGTCAACATCTCGTCAAAAGCTACCATTCCTGGCTCAGATGGCTCAGACATTGCCAGGACGCATAAATATATTTAATAAACCACCCAGACGATTCTATTCCAAGGTCGACCAGATTTTGTCCCCTCAGCATGACGCAAGCATTGGCCACAGGAACCTCAAGTACTACGTGAAATGATTGTTGGCACTACAACCAATCCCGACGTCAAACCGAAGGTAAGGCTTCCAGTTAATACATAAGTATTCGCCGGAAGGTGGTATAGCCCCTCCTGCGCTATTCCACGGTGATGACCATCCAGCACAATGCCTTCGTCACCTCCCCCAACCTGTTTCACAAGGTAGAGGATCATTCTAGATGGTTACATCTAAGATCATTCACCAGCGTCCGTTTCAGGAATCCAGTGAGGAGACTGTACGTCCCCAGTCCGAAGACTACCGCCGCGTTGGAGCCATGGTGAGCCCTTGAATATGTGCCAGCCCGAAGACCAGGGTTGGGTGGGACCACCACAAACCAAACCCCAGCACAGTGATCCAAAATTGTATGTGTGTGTTGTCGGAGACCAATCTCTCCCTGGAACCTGGAACTTCAGCTGATGAACTCTCTGTCATACTGCAAGCAGTGAGGCCGTAGCCTAGCCGTAGCTGTAGAGTTGAATGGCTCTCTCTCCCCTGTGAACCCACTCGGGCATCCAACTCGTTCTGCCACATCAGAACATTGGCAAGCACATCGTGTTGAAAAACACAAAGGTTGCCGAGAATCTAGCGTCAGCGACGAGGTCGCCAACAGCCGATCCCCCAGCCTCTGCACAACGGTCTCGATCGCAAAGCGCAGGGACCTACGTAAGCATACATGTGGTTGCGAGTCACAGTAGCTCCAGTCTGTCTCTGCAGCCAGCAATCGAGCCACAGAGCGCATTTGCCCATCAGTAATGTTTATAATAAAAAGAAAGGTAAAACAGAAAGAAGAGCGAACAACCCTTCCCTGGTGTAGGAGAGGGCCGGCATCTCCAGTCAGCCGCATCGGTGATATGTAGATTGAATAACACGGAAGGCGTTGTTATTCAAGGTAAGATACAAGGCGCACAACGAAACTCGTCACGGCGCAGATGACTCAAGGCGCGGATTTTTACCCATCTACGCCATCATACGCTCGCGACGTGCAATGTCCAACCGTTCAAGATTAGAGTTCCGTTTGCTTCGAGCCTATTTGGTACTGTGATTTGAAGATCCTTCCTCGTGACTAATGTTTTTAGGTCTACGCTCGAGATATCCTAACGGACGTCAAGTGCACTGACAGACCTTCGCACAAAAACATTAAATCACTCTGCGCTATCGCTCGCTCAACAAGACTATTCGTAACGAACCGTCTTTTGTAATGATAAAATCAATACAAATATTCTACCCAAAGCATCTCGTTCACGAGGCGCATCGGCCCACATACGCTTTCATGCGACCACCAAGTATCACAATCGCGCATGCTCGCCTCTGCACAACGCAATCAGGACACAATGAGTAATGACGAAACTTCCAGGTCGCGTGTACGAATCCTTGCACAAACCGATAAATCGTTCTGCGCGCAGACCGCTCGACCACGACGTACTTTGCATGTATATTATTTATTAAAAAAATTTGTATGAGAAAATAAATTTTATGTTTGATAAATGTGCAATAATATTATATTTATTGTCCCTTAGACGTTCCCTCCCCAGCGCATTCGTTTATTATTACACTATTATCAATTTACTTTCCCAACAAACTTTTGTCGTCAGGACATTTTTTCACCTCCGTATTCCCCGTAGATATACGGCCCGTGGATACTGGCGGTGCGTTCAGCCCTGTATTCCGAGACGCCTGCATGGGGGGATTCGCGTTTTCTAACTTGCTCCTATACTCTCGAAATTCAATATACATTTGGTATTCCCTAATACAAGCACTTTCCTTCATATAATATTTTGTCCTAACTTCTTTAGTTTAGGAGTTATTATTGATAAACGTACTAAAACTTGTTTTCGATGTTATTTGAACCGCAATGTCCTCTAATATGTTTTAAATGTAATTTTATAGGTGTATTTTATTATCTTCTATACTTTAATAATTATTTAAGATTTTAATTGTAACCAAAAAAATTTTGTAGGACCTTATGGGTCGTCACATATGCAAGGCGAGGCTCTTTTTACGTTGGTCATTAAAAGTGTCGGGACCGAAAAACGCGCGCGCCGAGTGGGTCTCCATAGCGAGAGGCGCTCGGCGCCCTCCTGCGCCTGTAAGAAATGCGCACCCTACATCATAGTAGATACACCTCTGACTGCAATTCGAACCAGAGAGAAAATCCTGGAGTGGCCCCGTTACCTGCTCACACTTTTGCATTAAACCTCTTTCTGCTTTTGGGAGTGTCGCGCACAGCGCGATTTGCTTTGTAACAATTGGTTTGTATCAACACTAATTATCGTACTGTCAATCTATATTTTGTGGTGTGGCAACACTTTGCTTATGCTTGAACAAAAGTGTGGGTAGAAGGACATACAAGCGCGGGATGACCGCGACCGCGTGGAATAGACAATATCTAAACAAGCAGCGTAAGGTGAAGTCGTCCAGCTCGGAGTGTAAAAGGAAAGCACTGGATTGACGAATAAAGGGCAGGACGATCGGGACCGCGCGGATAAGAGGCAATGCCGGAAAAGGTAGCGTAAGGTGAGGTCGTCCGGCCCGAAGTAAGTTACAAAGGCACTGGGTGAGTCGTCACTAATATTATAGTGTAGTCGACATTCTAATACAATATATTCAGAGAATGGTGAAGCGACTGACTAGTCACTGGGAAACTCCATAATCTATAATAAGTTCAATCTTGCAGTACAATGTACATTTGGTAGTCAAGGACATTGAACTGGGAGCCCCAGGCTCAAATGGGTGTGTAACGGAAGCACACAGGCGAATCATTGTAAGGTCGTCTACATGAAGTTGGGAATGGGCAGGACTAAGGGGAAGGAGGAGGTCCTCGTGGGGGCACAGCCCCCATGTCCGACTGGTGTCAGGAAAGGTAGAAGAAACCTTGATTTACAGCATGCACGCAGGCTCAAGACAGACTAGAGCCTGCAGAGTAAATCGGAATAACGTAAGACACCAGGACACGGTCAGACGTGTTCAGATCGGAGCTGTAGACGACCAGGGAGGGTCACTACTCTGGGTAGACCAGACCCTCATGATAGAACAATGCGAAGATTAGAGATCATAACGTAAAGCTCACGTTGAAGAGATGATACATGATTTCTTAGTGACTGGTTGGCCGTCTCATCATTATATTACCATGCTTAAGTTGGGAATACGGGCAGTGGAGGTGAGCGTTTATGCATTGTAAAGGGGCCCCATCAAACCTACACCTGGGTCGCAAGTCCCAGGCACTGCCCCGTGTTCCCTACAGATATCTGTAATGCTGTATAACTTATAACTATGTTGGTGCACATACTTGTAATAGTTCCTAGTTCGTTACATTACACAACATTATACTGTTCTGTTATCCATTCCATGGATTGTGTAAGATTATATATTATATAGATATTTGTCGTCCGTGTAAACCTGCACTAAATAGAATTCAGGCAAACATAACTCGGGATAGTGCAGACGGCAATACAGTGACGGCAAACACTACAAATGGCGACGAGGATAAACTCATGCCGGTGGATGAAAATACGGTTGCAAAAATTATAAGGTCATTGAAATCGAATGCCCTGGGTGACGATGGCATTTCTCTCGACATGTTGCTCCTTACGCTCCCGAGTACACTGAGCGTGATTACGGCGATAGTCAACACGTCTATATCAACATCCACCTTCCCTGACGCTTGGAAAACGGCTCTCGTTACACCCATACCAAAAAAAAACAGTGTGTCTGATTACAAGGATCTAAGACCAATAAGTATCTTGCCCTGTGTTTCTAAAATTCTGGAGAGAGTAGTATGCATGCAACTCACAACCTACCTTGAAGAAAACAGTATATTGCCAATGTTACAGTCAGGGTTCAGGAAGGCACATAGTACATCGACGGCGCTAATCGACGTAGTTGACAACATCTTGACATCTCAGGATACTGGTGAGGGCACAATCATGGTGCTGCTTGACTTCTCCCGGGCATTTGATGCCATAAATATTCCACTTTTATTGTCGAAGCTGAGCTACTATGGTTTTTTGGTGCCTGCAGTAAAGTGGTTCCACAGCTATTTAAGTCATCGCGAGCAGCTCGTCAAGGTTGATATGAACAACGGCACCCGTTTACTTTCTACGCCTTGCCCCGTGATTAGAGGAGTTCCCCAGGGATCAATACTAGGTCCGCTTCTGTTTGTATTGTATACAGCAGATGTATGCAAGCAAATTAAGTACTGCAAATATCATCTGTACGCGGACGACATCCAGGTGTATCTGTCATTCGACCCCAGTGAGACGCCTCGTGCAGTAGACAAAATTAACGAGGATCTGCAGAGGATTTCATTGTGGGCTGAAGCGAATACGTTGGTGCTGAATCCATGCAAGTCCAAATATGTTATACTGGGATCGAAACGGCAGATGGATTGTATCTTTAGCAGGCGGCCTGGTATAAGCATCTCTGGGAAACAAGTTGAGCGGGTAACAGAGGCTCGCAATCTGGGGGTACAGGTGGACGGGGCGCTTCGCTTTGAGAGTCACGTACTCGAGATCGTGCGAAACTGCTTCTACAGACTCAAAGTGTTGTACCGAGTGCGTGACTTTCTTAGCGAGGAGCTGCGTGTCAAATTGTGTGACGCGCTGGTTCTTTCTAGATTCAACTATGCGGACACCGTGTACGGCTCAAGGTTGCTTTCAAGAACTGAGCGCGTCATACAAAGAGTGCAGAATGCTTGCGCGAGGTTTGCGTTTAAGATCCCACCGCGTACTCACGTTAGTCCGTATCTAAATGCTTCAAACATCCTAAGAATGTCACAGCGAAGGAAATTACATCTTGCAACACTTTTGTTTGGAGTTATAGGGTCGGGCAAGCCTGAGTATCTTTTAAAAAAAATTAAATGGCGTAGAGACTTTACGGGGCGGGATGCTCGAGCTGTGAGCAGCGTGCTGCAGGTGCCGAAACATCGCACGGCTGGGTTTCGCGGCAGCTTCAAATATGCGGCCACCAAATGTTGGAACAACTTGCCTCCGCCGATACGCGCGCTTAAATCAGTTTATGGCTTTAAAAGTAAACTAAAAGCCTATCTTCTTTTACAGCAAAAAAACGAGTATAGTAGTGGTGGCCAAACTATTTGAAAAATTTCTTTATTTAATATCATGTATAAATATTGCTATGTGAATATAATTATGTTTTTACTATCCTATTATATCATATGTTATTTTTATTATTATTCTATTTACTATCAATAAATCACTATAATATATTATGTATCTATATAATTTATATATATATATATATATATATATTATTTATGTAATGTGTATGTATTTGAATTGGCGGGCAGACATACGATCGGGTATCGCGCGGACGCATCCCCGCGCCGTATGGGCTCCGCTGAAAACCAGCGCTGCCGCGCTTTATGCGACAGCATATGCTGAGACGGTGTCCATTTTGGCATCACGGAAACTATATCCGATTCATTTTAAATTTGATACATGTATTACTTTTAAGAAATTTTGTGATGCCAAATAAAGTTATGTCTATGTCTATGTCTATAAACTACAAAGGCCAACAAAAAAAAAGAAATAAAAGGATGGAAGCTGTTCCCCGTGGTTTCGTCCGGATGGTTTCGGAGTTCTGGTAGGAGTCCCAGGAGATACGCAAGTACTATCTACGCTTTTATTAAACTGATTTTCATTTAATTGAAAATATCATACCAAAGTGTGATCTGATATCGGAATTTCATTAAATTGAATCAAATCCGCATAGGAAAAATCCGCATAGTGATTGAATTATTAATTCCGTTTTTTAAGTTATTAGGTTGTTTTTTATAAGTGTTTCGTTGCTGGTCCGGCGTTGTTTAACGCTCTTTTCGTTTTCGACACCTTCCTGGCCGCATCGGCGCAGGAATTATCCAAATTTCTGGGATTTTTGCAAAAATGTTTACTTTTCTTCAAAATTTCACGCTTTCGGAAGGTTTGGCCGCAAATTTTTTCCTATAAAATACCTAGAGGAACATCCCCCGCGTCGATTGACACCCTCCGCACTCGATTCCGACCGCGGCGAAGCGAAAAAACGCCTAATTTTATTACGTCATCCGCAAATACCTACCCCCTCCGCGCACCCGAGGCTACCTAAGTAAACGCGTGTTCGAAGCGACAATCGATATTAATATCAATAAAATAACAAACTACGTCGCTTTTTTTGGTGTTTTCGAACTGGTTTTCGCTGTTGTTTGTCTATCCGCAACCCCTAAACTCACCCCCGCATATTTATTTATTAATATTTTGGTAATTTTTAATATTTCATCGACTTAGAAAATCCGCATAGTAATTGAATTATTAATTCCGTTTTTTAAGTTATTTGGTTGTTTTTTATAAGTGTTTCATTGCTGGTCCGGCGTTGTTTAACGCTCTTTTCGTTTTCGACACCCTTCCTGGCCGCATCGGCGCAGGAATTATCCAAATTTCTGGGATTTTTAAAAAAAATTGAAAGCAGGAATACTAAGTGGCTCCAAAGGGCGGCCTTATCACTGTGAAACGATTTCTCCTAGGTTACCAGGTGGAGTATAGAGACATTTGTTACAGTAAATACAGTAGGTAGGTGGTGCAGTAGCACAGCAATTGAAATGCGAAAAATTATAAAAAAAAAAATATGTATACAAATAAAAATTAGACTATAAAATATAGTAAGTATACAAAAATAAAGCAAATACGTAATGTTGTAGTATATAGAAACTGCAATAACCAGGGGTTGGTGTATTTTCAATTAATTAATGTCAACAGCCGTAATAGGGTAGATAGGTCGTAAATGCCGTTGTGTAGGTATCCACATGTATAATAGTATTCCGGTAGTTATCGGAATATGTTGTCAAGTTTTGATGTACGACCTTAGTGGCACATTCTACCAGGTTGTTTCTGTAGGGTGTGTTAAGCACCTCGTTAGATTCTTTCGTGATAGCTTGGCGTCACAACTGTCATCACTCCTGCGCTGCATGCGCTTTAGGGTCACCGCGACCAGCGATGACAACGCTCAAGTGGAGTCCGGTAATAGGCTCGTAGTAACATCGTCTAGTGTGTGTATGTGACTTTGACATTAACAACTGAGTGGCGGTTTATGTCGCTGTCTTTGTAATGGGAATCATTCGCTATGACCTGAGAGATCACAAACAAGTGACAATTATCTGGTAGCTAGTCTGGTTTTCTCATTTCTCTGCCTATGTCATTCCTCTGTCCGTTAGGCGAAATAAATCGATATTAAAAGAGCAGGTTCGAGCGATGAGTGGCTTCTTTTAGTTGATTTAACGTGAAAAGGAGTTGCTCATCACTAAATTGCTTTTATGACGTCATAACATAATAGGTAAGAAGGGGTAACACACTTATCTCTTTCCCCCCGTATTAGTTTCAAAATCACTGTCGTAAACTGGAATACGCTTAAGTCAACAATATTTGAACGCCATGTAGCATGAAGTACGTTATCGTTACCTACTGAAATATCATTGTTTTAAATATCGTTTCTCGTCTACTCGACGACTTATGAAACCATAGTAATTGTTACCTCAGGTAATTGCAACCGTGAAACTCAATTGAGTTTTGTAAGTTTAATCTAAAAAAAAAAGAAATAAAATAATAATAATAAAAAGGAAAACGGCGCTTATTCGAACTTCATTGTTGTTTCATTCGGATTTAATTAAGTATATTTTATTCAGATAGAGACCTGATATTATGTTGGTCTTAGAGTTAATTATTATCTCTTACGTTTGTTGTCAATAATGAAGCGAAGAATAATAAAAAAAATGCATGAGTGTCCTGGAACACTCGCATAGAACACTGGTATATAAACCGAAGTAGGGATTTGGTATAGAATATATTACCATTAAAATGTAAATTTTGGTATTTAGTTTATTTATTTATTTTATTTATTTTATTTATTTATTAACCAAAACAAAAAGGAGCATGGTGTTGATACAAAGTTAGGTAGGTACTAATAATTAGGTAAGTACAAAACTAATTGCTTATTCAAACCTATCTACATTGTATAAAACAATAGTAAGTGTACCTACACCATGATAATTAGCCTTACAATGGCCTCCGCACTAGGTAGTCCTGTATCGCGGAGGCCCTTATAGATTTAACATTTTTTTTTAAACAAATCCTATTTAACCTATTTAAGGTTTGGAATAAAATAACTATATTTTATTATATAAAAAATATCTTTGAATATAGTAATATTTAACTAAATAATTGCATAATCATACATAAATTACTAAATAAATTGCACAGAATAAATTCCTAAAGTACATATTAATAAATAAGTAGGTATATCAATAAAAACAAATTACATTGAAAGTTCAATTACATAAAATACATATAGGTACGTACATATAAGTAAACATATTAATTAGTTATATAGAAAGTAGAATCTTTATTACGCATAAAATAGCTAGGTACATGTGCTTTGACACTAAAGAGATGTTACAAAGTTATGGTTTTATATTTCAGAAAACGAAATTTATGACTTTTTCTGTACTGTCATAGGATAGAGATTGTAGCCATTTGCGTAGCTGCGCATTGGTCTCCCGATAAGGTTGGTCGTGTCTTATAACTTTAGCTCTCAAAACCGAATTGTAAATATAGGTTCCCAGTAGCGTGCCTGTTCTACGGCCAAAGGAGGTATGTACCACTGGAAGTGGTAGCATAAAAACACGTTTACTCTCGAGATAATCATAATCAGGGCGTTTAGCAAGATTCTTATGAATGCGTAAGCAACTGCGTTGGATAAAAATCTGCCTAACTCGTAGTAACCCACACTCGGAGTACAACTGAGCCGTAGGAAATCTGAAAGGCTTATTATACATGACCTTTAAAACTGAACGTTGTGCCCTCTCAATAAAAATCATGAATGACTTAGCAGCACCACCCCAAACTGAAATGCAGTACGCAAGCAAGGACTGACAGATGGCGAAATAAACCATCTTACAGATATCTGCTGTCGCCACATAGCTCAGCTTTCTCATTATTCCTATTGTTTTACGTAATTTAGTGGATACAGACAAAATATGAGCTTTATAATTCAGGTTCTGATCAAGTAGGACACCTAAGTACCTCACAGTCTCGGATGATGTGATTAAGTCTCCGCAGGTGCAATTACCCACATCGTCGTGGGAGCCTGGTCCTGTTGGTCATATGAAAACATAGGTACTTAGTCTTACTAGTGTTTAAGGTAAGCAGATTATTAGAGAGCCATTCAAACATAGTCGCCATACCGATCTCCGCATCAGCGTGTACATCGTGCCAAGATTTGTTGTGAAACAAAACCACGGTGTCATCCGCGTAACACACTATGTCACCCTTTATGTCAAGAGCATGGATATCGTTCATATAAGCCAAGAACAACGTAGGTCCCAAGATACTTCCCTGAGGAACCCCAAAATTAACCGGCTCAGTACCACTCAAATGTGTGCCCACTTTCACCATTACTTTCCTATTGGTCAGATAACTTGTAAACCAATCTAAAGCAATGCCTCTAACACCCATAAATTCAAGTTTTTTTAGTAGGATTGGCACGGAAACAGTGTCAAAAGCTTTAGCCAAGTCCAGGAAGACACCAATGCACCTATGACCCGAATCTAAGTAAGATGAAATGTTGTTACAGACTAAAGCAACAGCATCTTCTGTAGATTTATTCTGCCTGAAACCGAATTGCCTTTCCGATAGGAGATCATGTTTTTCAAGAAACTTAATAAGACGCTTGTTAACAATTTTTTCTAATAATTTCGAAAATACTCCAAGAAGGGATATAGGGCGATAATTACTCGGCGTGTCTTTTGGTCCATCTTTATGAATAGGAGTAATTGAAGCTACCTTCCAGCACTCAGGAAAGCAACCAACACTTAGACTAGAGTTGAAGATAGTCACTAGTGGATCAATAATAACGCTCCCTATCTGTTTGATAGTTTTATTGGTCAGCCCATCTAGACCGGGAGCGCTGTCATTCTTAAGATTGCGTATTAAATCAAGGACCTCTAAGGAATCAGTCGGTTCCAGAAACAGAGAGTCAGAAGGTCCATCTCGTATTTTAATTTTGGAGGTCAATGTTTGCTGAGTTTGACCAAGTCGTTCAGAAATTTTCTTCGCTAAACTTTGACCAACGTTAGCAAAATATTTATTGCATAAATCTAGCGATTCCACAGGATCACGTCTGTTATTAACTAAGTCTGTTGCGTCACTATTCCTCGACTTCATGTCACAGATGCTCTTGATGCTATTCCAAAGCATTTTTGGACTGTTCTTGGCGTCCTCAAGCAGATTACCTTCGTAGTGTCTCTTGACTTTCCGCAACAAGTCATTACAGAAGTTTCGATAGCGAGTATAAATTAACTTCTTGACTTTATTGTCCGGATGTGCACGAGATTCCGCGTGTAAATGATCTCTGTGCCTCATACACCTGATAAGGCCAGGAGTAATCCAGGGTTTTATGCCGTAGGAGGAGCGCCTAAATTTGACAAATCGAGTATGTTCGTTTATTTTATTTGAAAGCGTTCTCGCGAATATGTCTGCAGCCTCAGAAGGCTGTAAAGTATAAAATAGTGAGGGCCAATCTATGTCCTTGAGATCCTTTATGAGCTCCTCATAATCAATTAAGTTTTTAGTTCTACGATCAGAATTCGGTATTCTATCGATTTTATTTTTCCTAATACCAATAATAGCCAGGTCATGATCAGTAATGTTTGATTTACAAACCAGACCAACCGTAGAAGCACAGTACGACGAATTTACAAAAATATGATCTAAACAAGAACCATTTCGAGTGGGCTCCTTAATGGCAGGAATCATTCCGTGCTCAGCAAGAAGACATAGATAGTCAGAACTTATTGTGGAGGAAGATGCCAACGCAATATCTATATTTATATCGCCAGCGATTACAGTGCAAGGTGTTTTATTTATAGAGGTGAGGATTGAGTTTAATGATTCCATGAATTTATCTGTGTTTTTGAAGGCGGGTGATCGATAAATACCTAAGATACTTAAACGGTTAGGAATCTCTATTAGAATGCAGCAAGCCTCATCCAATACAGGTTCTGTAACTGCAGCGTGCCATCCACTCCTTATATACGCAATTACACCGCCGTTTTGATTGATATTATTAGTGGTAGAATAAGCTGTGTAACCCGAGATTTGAGGTATTGACACCGTAATATCCAACCAACATTCCGTTAAGATGATCATATCAAAAACAAATTTCAATCGCTCGAGAAGTACCATAAATGCGTCTCCATTCTTTCGTATGCTTCTCACATTAAAGGTTAGGAGTTTAAGTGAATATTCCGAGGTTAGAATAGAACTACACATTTCGGGCAAGTTGATGCTGTGGCATTCAATTTCTAGTATTTCATCCAAATTATCTGCAGCTATTCTATTAATATTGATAAAAATTTGTATAATTCATTTCATAGAAAAATAAAAGGGCATATAGTAATATACGATAGTAGTAACAGTCTAAATTATCATCACCACAACTAAACCACAACATCAGCAAGCGGAGACAGTCATCAAACGAAGCAATGGAGTAATAGAAGATATTACAAGATTCTAACAATAAGACTAAATAAATAGAATAATAATATAATATGTAAATACCATAATGACAAAATAATATGTTATAATAAAATAGATAGCGAAAACCACAAATTAAATATAAATATAATTTATAATAAGTACGTAAATAAAAGTGGTACAATGTGCAATGCAAAGGGAGTCGGGTAAAGCCAAGTCGGAGAAATCCTACAGCAAAGAATGTGTCAAGAGTTTTTATATATAGGTATTTCACATGGCACCAAGCTTGTGTACTACACATCATCGGTAGCATCCACTTCCTTTCCTGAGATAACTTCAGTCGCTTCAGGACCCAACAGTCCGTCGAGATCTTCTTGCGTCCGGATGTGGATGGGGGGGCACCCCTCCCGTTTGCGAACAAAAATGGAGCCATTTTTCGTCCAGCAGTAAGCGAAACCGTACTTTTTTGCTCTTGACCTGGCATCACGAAATAAATTCCGATTGTATTTAGTTAAGCGTTCATTTACGAAAATCCTTGAGGGCGGGCCTTGCATTTGAAGGTCCGCAGAGTTCAGCTTGCTTCGTCGTAGTCTGGCTGCTCTGAAAAACTCGTCACGTTTAGCTCGGCGCACGAATTTCACCAAAATTGGGCGCGGGAATTTAGGTAATTTCTCCAGATTGCGACGCCCAAATGGGCCCACACGCATGATCAGATTCAAGTCGTTTTCAGTTACTGACACTCCAATGTTCTGTGCTGTCAACATAATGATGTGTTGCAGGTTTTCATTATTACTATCAGAGATCCCCAAAATTTCAACTTCATCACGCGCAGCGAATTGTGCCTGTTCGTTCAGCTTGAGTTCGAGCTCTGAAACAGTCACTCTGAGTTACCAACATTAAAGTTACCAACATTAAATTGTAAGTTTGGGTATTTTGTTACCAACATTAAATTGTAAGTTTGGGTATTTAGTTACCAACATTAAATTGTAAGTTTGGGTATTTAGTTACCAAAATTTTACTTATTACAATAAATTTTTGTCAATTTCAATTTACGATAAAAAAAAGTCACTCAAAAATACCGCCCCGGGTCATACCAGCAGCAAAGGTGCCCATGACACTCGCTGCATTACCGCGTTGAATGGCAATGGACAACCTTTGCGCCAGGTAGGAGCCGGAGCGGGCGTCAAAACCTCTCTCTCTGAGTCTGCGACCGATTTCGGAGACAAACGTCAATGCCTCTGACCCCCAGCAACCCGTTGTCTCAAACGCCAGCGGGACAAAGTAATAATTGCCCCCCAGAGCCGCGTATTTAGATCTTTTTATGCCGGCTGCCGATTCCGCGGCTGCACCAGCTGAGCGCATTGTACGGCTGAGATGACTGGCGGCAAAAGTGCTAACACACGTGGCGTCCCACACAAGGCACTTTCCTCTCTGCCACGGTACCAAGGTTAGGCCGTCTGGCCTTTTGCCATCAGACCTACTAAGGCCTGGAGGCTCAAGGACACAAGGAATATTGGTAGATATCAAGGCTCTCCGGACGATGTCATTTAAAGCGTGGTGACGTGGGAATCTCCCCACACACCGACAACAACTCAGCGCGTGATGACCATTTGCCTCCACACTGGACCCGCAGATGCATCGATGTGGTTGACATACATCACAGCCCAGGCGGAAAGCAACCGCCACGCGCAAGGAGTCGCCGTCAAGGAGAGTTCCCATATGTGGCGATGGTAATGCCTGCAGCCACGCTCCTGATTCCACTCTAGACACCGCCCTGAGTCTAGCCAAGTCTACGTCCTTAGCCTCACCTATCAGCCGGTCAAGCGTCTTTTTTGACCCTACATCGTCCCAGGCTCTCTGAATCTCTGGCGCTTCGGGTACAGTTGCGCCCGGGAAGCACGCCGTCCACTCCCTCACCGCATCAGCAACAAAAGGTATGCTAGCCCTGCCTCCATCAGCAGATAAGATTTTAGAGACAAGGCCAACAACCCCATGCGCCGACGCGAGAAAAGCCGGCAGGCCCACATCCCGAACGCGCTGCACCCCCAAACCTCCATGCCGAATGGGAAGAGATGCTTGACTCCATTGGTCCTCCGTGAGAGCAACATTGACAATGGCTTCCACCGTGTCTTTTAATGAGTCATCAAAAGTCGTGACGCTGGCAGGATACAACCAGGTTGGGGCTGTTCTCAATAGGTAAGTTATTTTGGGAACCGCGAAACACTTTCTCAGCAGAACCAGAGCAACGTGTGCAGATATATTCTTGAGGCGTTCTTGAGCAAGAATAAGGAGACGTCTCCGGGATTCCATCGCATAAGGAATAGCGTCTGGAAAAATAGGCGATCCCAAGAGACCGAACGAACTACGGGATAGTTCCTTAAGGCCGGGAAGTAAAGAACTAAAGATGGAGAAAGTAGGGAGGCTCGTGGGCCCGCAGTTGAAAAACTCGCATTTCTTGGTATTCACCTCCAGCCCCAACTCTTTGAGGAGAGGAAGCAAAATCCTCAAATCTTGCTCCACTACTGCCGGCTTTCCTCCTATGGTACCGTCATCTAAGTACCACAGATTGAGCGGTGATTTCAGCGACGCAATGGCTTTGTGGATAGCAAGACTGAAGGCAAGTGGACCAAGCGGGTCTCCCTGCTGCGCACCCACTTGGGAAAGGATCAAGGATTTATCGAAGAAAAGGTTGGAAGGAGATTGATATACTTGCCAGAGATATGGATAAAGAGAAGGAATTTTTTCCGACACTTCACATAAAAGAACATCTCTTTCGACTGTATTAAAGGCATTTTTTATATCTAATTTGATAACAATACAGTCCACGCTCTCTGGTTCCGCCACAAATGTGCGTGTTGCATGGATCGCAGCCTCACACCCCATCTGCGTTCCAAAACCCAACTGACATGGTTGCAAATATGTGGCCATCTCCTCTCTTACGGCACGGCATCCCATCTTTGCCACTAACCGACGAAAAACGCTACCCACCGCGATTGGCCTAATTCCCCCCTCCCTCTTAGTCAAGGCGCACAGATTTGCCCCATACATATACGGACAAACTTCCGGGTTCAACCGGCCGCTGAGTAAGAAGTTGCAAAGCCTACTTAAACATTCAAGCAAGTGGTGTCCGTTGTCACCCGCTGAACTCGAAGTCAGCTCCTTCAAATGAGCTGGCCGTATACCGTCCAAGCCCCCCGCTGATCCGCTGTGAAAACTTCCCAACGCCAGGACCACGTCATCCTCCTTAACTGTTAAAACGGGGGTGCTTCGATCAGGCGCCGCTGGGAAATGTAATGGCCGTGACGGGGCGGGGTGCTTCGACTTCAGGGAGGCAAGGGATTCAGGCCCCGGAGCTGCTATTGTGTCATCAGACATCAGTACGCGAACGGCTCCCCTCAGGTCACCCTCAAACACTTTGGATTCAATTGTCTTTAGTGCCGACTGCGGCCGGTAGGGGGCAGCCGCATCGCTGGTGTCGTCAAACGTACCACACAAAGCAGAGTTTATGTTCGACTTTACTTTGGTGGTCAGATTACCGGGGCCCTGCAACTCTGGGGCTCTAAGGGCCGAGTATGCAAAGGTGAGTAGTGTATACCAATCAGCTGTCTCGTTGGTCTCAATACACTTATTAATAACTTCACACATCTTTCCCGCAGCCAGATTTCAAGCCCCCTTGGGAATGTGTCGAAGCACTCGTACCGATTTCCTAAGACAAGGAAGGTTGTCAAGAACATTGCTGGCCGGCTGTGAATTCTGTGCCGGTGAACTAATTAAATTAGTCACCCGTACGGGCGGAGCGCGAGTGGGGCGGGAACTTGGTACCACATCCTTATGCAGACGCCCAATATGTACCCTGAGACCGTGCGGAGTAAAAGTACGGGAAGAGCCAGGGCAGTGAGGACATGTCGACGACATCAGAGAGAGGGAAAAAATTAATATACAAACTCGTATAACAATCAACGGAATCAAACACTAATGGTTAATAGTGCAATACCTAAAATTCTCTTGACTCTAAAACACTTTAGAGATTTTCGATTAATTTAAACTGGTTATTGCAAAGGAAAAAAAAAATCATAATAATAATAAAAAAAAATTAACTATAAAATACAATTTACAAAAAATTTCACAAAATTCATTCGACACCGAAATCAAGTATAAAGTCAAGTATAAAAATGTCACATTAGAAATAAAATGTCAAACTCCATCAAGATGTCCATAATTATAAAATTAAATAAAAAACAATATTTAAAAACCTATCACAGCTGAAGTATTAGCATTTCCCAACACCATACCCTGTAAGTTGTCAATACCACCTAAATTGAGCATACATTTAATAAGTACCAAAAATATCTATATCAAAATTAAATTGGATGTTTGGGTATTTAGTTATCAACATGAAATTGTAAGTTTGGGTATTTAGTTACCAACATTAAATTGTAAGTTTGGGTATTTAGTTACCAACATTAAATTGTAAGTTTGGGTATTTAGTTACCAACATTAAATTGTAAGTTTGGGTATTTAGCTACCACCATTAAATTGGGAGTTTGGGTATTTAGCTACCACCATTAAATTGGGAGTTTGGGTACTAGATACCAGCATTAAATTGCAGTTTGGGTACAAAGATACCACCATTAAATTGGAGTTTGGGTACTAGATACCACCATTAAATTGGAGTTTGGGTACCAAGATACCACCATTAAATTGGAGTTTGGGTACAAAGATACCACCATTAAATTGGAGTTTGGGTACTAAGATACCACCATTAATTTGGATCTTGGGTATCTACTACCAGCATTAAATTGTAGTTTAGGCACTAAGATGCCACTATTAAAATTTAATTGGGCACCATCACAAATCCCGGGCACTGCTCCATGTTACCTACTAGATTTGTGTGCTGTATAATTTATAACATACTTTCTACTCCATGCTATTTGTGTCACTCAGCTAAGAGTATTAATCTTCATCACTCCGTTACAAAATCATCCGTTATTAATATAACGGTCATTAATATCATCATCCAGTTAGCCATCTCTCTGGCCTGCCCTATTATATATTTGTCTAAATCAGAATTCTAAATAATAATAGTTCTTGCGTCCACCTTTCTTCCGAAGAGCCACGTTGCATTTTGACAATTCATGTTTCACATATGACAACGGCAAAATTCTACTCAATGACGTCTTTCAAGAGAGCCATGTTTAACTTTAAGGGGATCAAAGTTATAGAACTACGAAAATTTGGTGAAAATTTGGTATTTGAACCCCCTTAAACACATGAGCTGGGTGAACAGTAATCAACTTTTATGACTTGCATACGATTGTACCCGGTGAGTAGAGGATTGTACCGCTTTTAAAACTAATTTTTACTTAAGGGGATCAAAGTTACAAAGCAACGAAAATTTGGTACTAAACACCCTTAACCACATGAACATGGTGAATACTTTTTAAGTTTTATGACTTGCATACGATTGTACCCGATAGGTAGAGGATTGTACCGCTTTAAAAATTAATTTTAACTTAAGGGGATCAAAGTTATAGAACTACGAAAATTTGGTGAAAATATGGTATTTGAACCACCTTAAACACACGAACAGGGTGAATATTAATCAATTTTTATGACTTGCATACGATTGTACCCTGTAAGTAGAGGATTGTACCGCTTTTAAAATTAATTTTTACTTAAGGGGATCAAAGTTACGAAGCAACGAAAATTTGGTAGTAAATCCCCTTAACCACATGAACATGGTGAATACTTTTTATTTTTTATGACTTGCATACAATTGTACCCGATAGGTAGAGGATTGTACCGCTGTAAAAATTAATTTTAACCTGAGGGGATCAAAGTTATAGAACTACGAAAATTTGGTGAAAATTTGGTATTTGAACCCCCTTAAACACATGAGCTTGGTGAATAATAATCAACTTTTATGACGTGCATACGATTGTACCCGGTGATTAGAGGATTGTACCGCTTTTAAAACTAATTTTTACTTAAGGGGATCAAAGTTACGAAGCAACGAAAATTTGGTACTAAACCCCCTTAACCACATGAACATGGAGCATACTTTTTAAGTTTTATGACTTGCATACGATTGTACCCGATAGGTAGAGGATTATACCGCTTTAAAAATTAATTTTAACTTAAGGGGATCAAAGTTATAGAACTACGAAAATTTGGTGAAAATTTGGTATTTGAACCCCCTTTAAAAACATGAGCTGGGTGAATAGTAATCAACTTTTATGACTTGCATACGATTGTACCCGGTGATTAGAGGATTGTACCGCTTTTAAAACTAATTTTTACTTAAGGGGATCAAAGTTACGAAGCAACGAAAATTTGGTACTAAACCCCCTTAACCACCTGAACATGGTGAATACTTTTTAACTTTTATGAATTGCATACAATTGTACCCGATAGGTAGAGGATTGTACCGCTTTAAAAATTAATTTTAACTTGAGGGGATCAAAGTTATAAAACTACGAAAATTTGGTGAAAATTTGGTATTTGAACCCCCTTAAACACATGAGCTTGGTGAATAATAATCAACTTTTATGACTTGCATACGATTGTACCCGGTGATTAGAGGATTGTACCGCTTTTAAAACTAATTTTTACTTAAGGGGACCAAAGTTACGAAGCAACGAAAATTTGGTACTAAACCCCCTTAACCACATGAACATGGTGCATACTTTTTAAGTTTTATGACTTGCATACGATTGTACCCATAGGTAGAGGATTGTACCGCTTTAAAAATTAATTTTAACTTAAGGGGATCAAAGTTATAGAACTACGAAAATTTGGTGAAAATTTGGTATTTGAACCCCCTTTAAAAACATGAGCTGGGTGAATAGTAATCAACTTTTATGACTTGCATACGATTGCACCCGGTGATTAGAGGATTGTACCGCTTTTAAAACTAATTTTTACTTAAGGGGATCAAAGTTACGAAGCAACGAAAATTTGGTACTAAACCCCCTTAACCACATGAACATGGTGAATACTTTTTAAGTTTTATGACTTGCATACAATTGTACTCGATAGGCAGAGGATTTTACCGCTTTAAAAAATAATTTTTACTTAAGGGGATCAAAGTTATGGAACTACGAAAAATTGGTACGGAACCCCCTGAACCAAATGAACAGGGTGAATAGTAATCAACTTTGATGACTTGCATACGATTGTACCCGGTAAGTAGAGGATTGTACCGCTTTTAAAATTAATTTTAACTTAAGGGGATCCAAGTTATGGAACTATGAAAATTTTGTACTGAACCCCCTTAACCACATGAACAGGGTGAATAGTAATCAACTTTTATGACTTGCATACGATTGTACCCGATAGGCAGAGGATTGTATTGCTTTAAAAATTAATTTTAACTTGAGGGGATCAAACTACGAAAATTTGGTGAAAATTTGGTATTTGAACCCCCTTAAACACATGAGCTGGGTGAATAGTAATCAACTTTTATGACTTGCATACGATTGTACTCGGTGAGTAGAGGATTGTACCGCTTTTAAAATTAATTTTTACTTAAGGGGATCAAAGTTACAAAGCAACGAAAATTTGGTACTAAACCCCCTTAACCACATGAACATGGTGAATACTTTTTAAGTTTTATGACTTGCATACGATTGTACCCGATAGGTAGAGGATTGTACCGCTTTAAAAATTAATTTTAACTTAAGGGGATCAAAGTTATAGAACTACGAAAATTTGGTGAAAATTTGGTATTTGAACCCCCTTAAACACATGAGCTGGGTGAATAGTAATCAACTTTTATGACTTGCATACGATTGTACCCGCTGAGTAGAGGATTGTACCGCTTTTAAAACTAATTTTTACTTAAGGGGATCAAAGTTACAAAGCAACGAAAATTTGGTACTGAACCCCCTTAACCACATGAACAGGGTGAATAGTAATCAACTTTTATGACTTGCATACGATTGTACCCGATAGGCAGAGGATTGTATTGCTTTAAAAATTAATTTTAACTTGAGGGGATCAAACTACGAAAATTTGGTGAAAATTTGGTATTTGAACCCCCTTAAACACATGAGCTGGGTGAATAGTAATCAACTTTTATGACTTGCATACGATTGTACTCGGTGAGTAGAGGATTGTACCGCTTTTAAAATTAATTTTTACTTAAGGGGATCAAAGTTACAAAGCAACGAAAATTTGGTACTAAACCCCCTTAACCACATGAACATGGTGAATACTTTTTAAGTTTTATGACTTGCATACGATTGTACCCGATAGGTAGAGGATTGTACCGCTTTAAAAATTAATTTTAACTTAAGGGGATCAAAGTTATAGAACTACGAAAATTTGGTGAAAATTTGGTATTTGAACCCCCTTAAACACATGAGCTGGGTGAATAGTAATCAACTTTTATGACTTGCATACGATTGTACCCGCTGAGTAGAGGATTGTACCGCTTTTAAAACTAATTTTTACTTAAGGGGATCAAAGTTACAAAGCAACGAAAATTTGGTACTGAACCCCCTTAACCACATGAACAGGGTGAATAGTAATCAACTTTTATGACTTGCATACGATTGTACCCGATAGGCAGAGGATTGTACCGCTTTAAAAATTAATTTTAACTTGAGGGGATCAAAGTTATAGAACTACGAAAATTTGGTGAAAATTTGGTATTTGAACCCCCTTTAAACACATCGTAACTTTGATCTCCTTAAGTGAAAATTAATATTTAAAGCGGTACAATCCTCTACCTATAGGGTACAATCGTATGCAAGCCATAAAAGTTAAAAAGTATTCACCCGGTTATGTGGTTAAGGGGGTTTAGTACCAAATTTTCGTTGCTTCGTAACTTTGATCCCCTTAAGTAAAAATTAATTTTAAAAGCGGTACAATCCTCTACTCACCGGGTAAAATCCTCTACCTATTGGGTACAATCGTATGCAAGTCATAAAAGTTAAAAAGTATTCACCATGTTCATGTGGTTAAGGGGGTTTAGTACCAAATTTTCGTTGCTTCGTAACTTTGATCCCCTTAAGTAAAAATTAGTTTTAAAAGCGGTTCAATCCTCTACTCACCGGGTACAATCGTATGCAAGTCATAAAAGTTGATTACTATTCACCCTGTTCATGTGTTTTAGGTCGTTCAAGTACCAAATTTTCACCAAATTTTCGTAGTTCTATAACTTTGATCCCCTTAAGTAAGAATTAATTTTTAAAGCGGTACAATCCTCTACCTATCAAATACAATCGTATGCAAGTCATAAAACTTAAAAAGTATTCACCATGTTCATGTGGTTAAGGGGGTTTAGTACCAAATTTTCGTTGCTTTGTAACTTTGATCCCCTTAAGTAAAAATTAGTTTTAAAAGCGGTACAATCCTCTTCTTACCGGGTAAAATCGTATGCAAGTCATAAAAGTTGATTACTATTCACCAAGCTCATGTGTTTAAGGGGGTTCAAATACCAAATTTTCACCAAATTTTCGTAGTTCTATAACTTTGATCCCCTTAAGTTAAAATTAATTTTTAAAGCGGTACAATCCTCTTCCTATCGGGTACAATCGTATGCAAGTCATAAAACTTAAAAAGTATTCACCATGTTCATGTGGTTAAGGGGGTTTAGTACCAAATTTTCGTTGCTTTGTAACTTTGATCCCCTTAAGTAAAAATTAGTTTTAAGAGCGGTACAATCCTCTACTCACCGGGTACAATCGTATGCAAGTCATAAAAGTTGATTACTATTCACCCAGCTCATGTGTTTAAGGGGGTTCAAATACCAAATTTTCACCAAATTTTCGTAGTTCTATAACTTTGATCCCCTTAAGTTAAAATTAATTTTTAAGGCGGTACAATCCTCAACCTATCGGGTACAATAGTATGCAAGTCATAAAAGTTAAAAAGTATTCACCATGTTCATGTGGTTAAGGGGGTTTAGTACCAAATTTTCGTTGCTTCGTAACTTTGATCCCCTTAAGTAAAAATTAATTTTAATAGCGGTACAATCCTCTACTCACCAGGTACAATCGAATGCAAGTCATAAAAGTTTTATTTATTTTATTTTTTATTTATTTATTGAAAACTAACTCTACAGCACATTAAGAAAACGATTAACCAATACAAATTACTCACAATAGTGCCAATGACAGGTTAGACTAATCTTAACGAAATAGAGAACTGACAAGTTAATAAAATAAATTAAAAAGTTAATACAAAAAAGAAAAAGATTAAGAAAAAAAAAACGGATAAAACAGATGAGAAATGTGAGGTGTGTGGTGTGAGGTGAGTGGTGTGTGTTTATTGCGTGCGTGTGTATGTGTGTGCGTGTGTATGTGTGTGTGTGTGTGTGTGTGAGTGTATGTTTTTGTGTGGGTTATTGTGTGAGTGTGTATGTGTGGGTGTGCATGCGCAATATCACAACTCGCTTGACTTGTGTACGAATTAAGGTTTAATATCATCAGTTATTTTCATTAGGTAAGAAGTACGTTTTAAGAAGAAAATATCGATTTCATTAAATCTGGACTCATATGTGTGCAAGCATCGCCGCATGACCGAGTGCCTTGCGTAGTTTGTCTGCACTCTGTCAACATGGAACGTATGAGCGCGGCGGGTGCGCCTAGGGCGGGTGCTGAGTCCTACTCTAGCCAACAGTTGCGGGCAGTCCAAGTTGCCGTTGACGATGTCATACAGCAACTTCATATCTGTCAAAGTCCGCCTGTTCTCCAGTGAAGACAATCCAAAACTCCGCAGACCCGAAGCGTAATCCTAGCCCGGAAGGTGAAATCTGATCACTAACTGTCGAATGAATGTATTCTGGATGGATTTGATCCTCCGAGTGGGCGTGACGTATGACGGAGACCACACAGGCGATGCATACTCCAAGCTGCTCCTCACGAATGAGAAATACAGAGTCTTTAGGGATGAAAGTCTTGAGAAAGGCTTAGTCGACCTATATAAAAAGCCCAACATTCGTCTAGCCTTGTGAATGATATGGTCATAATGATCGTTAAACGAAAGCCCTGAGTCCAGCATGACCCCCAGGTCCCTGAGACTTTCCGTCCTTGGAATGCTGACGTCATCAAACACATAATTGTGTTTGATTACGGTCCGCTTGCGTGTAAACGTAATTACCTGACATTTTTGTACATTGAGGTCTAGGAGATTTATTGTACAGTACGCTGCTAGTCGGTCAAGGTCATTCTGCAGTTTGATGCAATCAGAGCTGTTCTTGACAGACATGAAGATTTTTTTGTCGTCAGCGTACATTAGGACATTGGAGTGCTGGAAACAAGTCATGATATCGTGTAAGTAAATGTTGAATAAAAGAGGACCCAAATGGGATCCCTGAGGAACGCCGGATGGTATGCTACAGAAGTAGGAAACACAGTTGCCTATTCTGACTGCCTGAGATCTGTTGCGGATATAAGAGTCGAGCCACCTGAGCAAATCTCCATGAACACCGATTGCCATAAGTTTCGCGATTAAGACGTCGTGATTAATGCGATCGAAGCATTTCGAATAGTCTGTGTATACCGCGTCTACCTGGAACCCTTGGTCCATTCCATTGCTGACATAATCAGTGAACAAACACAGATTGGTAACCGTGGACCGCTTACGCATAAAGTCGTGTTGGGCGGCTGGGATGCTAGAGGACACAGAGTAATATAGTTGATCGAACACCAGCGACTCCAGCATCTTGCCGAAAACAGACAGCAAGGAAACCGGCCTGTAATTCTCGACGCTCGACTTCGAGCCTTTTTTATGGATTGGGACTATGAAAGCCTCCTTCCATAGTCTGGGAAAGGTGTATTCGCGAAGCGATCGACTATATATTACAGTTAATGGGTAACATAGTAAAGTTGATTACTATTCACCCTGTTCATGTGTTTAAGAGGGTTCAAGTACCAAATTTTCACCAAATTTTCGTAGTTCTATAACTTTGATCCCCTTAAGTTAGAATTAATTTTTAAAGCGGTACAATCCTCTTACTATTGGGTACAATCGTATGCAAGTCATAAAACTTAAAAAATATTCACCATGTTCATTTGGTTAAGGGGGTTTAGTACCAAATTTTCGTTGCTTTGTAACTTTGATCCCCTTAAGTAAAAATTAGTTTTAAAGGCGGTACAATCCTCTACTCACCGGGAACAATCGTATGCAAGTCATAAAAGTTGATTACTATTCACCCTGTTCATGTGTTTAAGGGGGTTCAAGTACCAAATTTTCACCAAATTTTCGTAGTTCTATAACTTTGATCCCCTTAAGTAAGAATTAATTTTTAAAGCGGTACAATCCTCTTACTATCGGGTACAATCGTATGCAAGTCATAAAACTTAAAAAATATTCACCATGTTCATTTGGTTAAGGGGGTTTAGTACCAAATTTTCGTTGCTTCGTAACTTTGATCCCCTTTAGTAAAAATTAGTTTTAAAGGCGGTACAATCCTCTACTCACCGGGTACAATCGTATGCAAGTCATAAAAGTTGATTACTATTCACCCAGCTCATGTGTTTAAGGGGGTTCAAATACCAAATTTTCACCAAATTTTCGTAGTTCTATAACTTTGATCCCCTTAAGTTAAAATTAATTTTTAAAGCGGTACAATCCTTTACCTATAGGGTACAATCGTATGCAAGTTATAAAACTTAAAAAGTATTCACCATGTTCATGTGGTTAAGGGGGTTTAGTACCAAATTTTCGTTGCTTCGTAACTTTGATCCCCTTAAGTAAAAATTAATTTTAATAGCGGTACAATCCTCTACTCACCAGGTACAATCGAATGCAAGTCATAAAAGTTTTATTTATTTTATTTTTTATTTATTTATTGAAAACTAACTCTACAGCACATTAAGAAAACGATTAACCAATACAAATTACTCACAATAGTGCCAATGACAGGTTAGACTAATCTTAACGAAATAGAGAACTGACAAGTTAATAAAATAAATTAAAAAGTTAATACAAAAAAGAAAAAGATTAAGAAAAAAAAAAACGGATAAAACAGATGAGAAATGTGAGGTGTGTGGTGTGAGGTGAGTGGTGTGTGTTTATTGCGTGCGTGTGTATGTGTGTGCGTGTGTATGTGTGTGTGTGTGTGTGTGTGAGTGTATGTTTTTGTGTGGGTTATTGTGTGAGTGTGTATGTGTGGGTGTGCATGCGCAATATCACAACTCGCTTGACTTGTGTACGAATTAAGGTTTAATATCATCAGTTATTTTCATTAGGTAAGAAGTACGTTTTAAGAAGAAAATATCGATTTCATTAAATCTGGACTCATATGTGTGCAAGCATCGCCGCATGACCGAGTGCCTTGCGTAGTTTGTCTGCACTCTGTCAACATGGAACGTATGAGCGCGGCGGGTGCGCCTAGGGCGGGTGCTGAGTCCTACTCTAGCCAACAGTTGCGGGCAGTCCAAGTTGCCGTTGACGATGTCATACAGCAACTTCATATCTGTCAAAGTCCGCCTGTTCTCCAGTGAAGACAATCCAAAACTCCGCAGACCCGAAGCGTAATCCTAGCCCGGAAGGTGAAATCTGATCGCTAACTGTCGAATGAATGTATTCTGGATGGATTCGATCCTCCGAGTGGGCGTGACGTATGACGGAGACCACACAGGCGATGCATACTCCAAGCTGCTCCTCACGAATGAGAAATACAGAGTCTTTAGGGATGAAAGTCTTGAGAAAGGCTTAGTCGACCTATATAAAAAGCCCAACATTCGTCTAGCCTTGTGAATGATATGGTCATAATGATCGTTAAACGAAAGCCCTGAGTCCAGCATGACTCCCAGGTCCCTGAGACTTTCCGTCCTTGGAATGCTGACGTCATCAAACACATAATTGTGTTTGATTACGGTCCGCTTGCGTGTAAACGTAATTACCTGACATTTTTGTACATTGAGGTCTAGGAGATTTATTGTACAGTACGCTGCTAGTCGGTCAAGGTCATTCTGCAGTTTGATGCAATCAGAGCTGTTCTTGACAGACATGAAGATTTTTTTGTCGTCAGCGTACATTAGGACATTGGAGTGCTGGAAACAAGTCATGATATCGTGTAAGTAAATGTTGAATAAAAGAGGACCCAAATGGGATCCCTGAGGAACGCCGGATGGTATGCTACAGAAGTAGGAAACACAGTTGCCTATTCTGACTGCCTGAGATCTGTTGCGGATATAAGAGTCGAGCCACCTGAGCAAATCTCCATGAACACCGATTGCCATAAGTTTCGCGATTAAGACGTCGTGATTAATGCGATCGAAGCATTTCGAATAGTCTGTGTATACCGCGTCTACCTGGAACCCTTGGTCCATTCCATTGCTGACATAATCAGTGAACAAACACAGATTGGTAACCGTGGACCGCTTACGCATAAAGCCGTGTTGGGCGGCTGGGATGCTAGAGGACACAGAGTAATATAGTTGATCGAACACCAGCGACTCCAGCATCTTGCCGAAAACAGACAGCAAGGAAACCGGCCTGTAATTCTCGACGCTCGACTTCGAGCCTTTTTTATGGATTGGGACTATGAAAGCCTCCTTCCATAGTCTGGGAAAGGTGTATTCGCGAAGCGATCGACTATATATTACAGTTCATTCATCATGTTACCCATTGGTAACATAGTAAAGTTGATTACTATTCACCCTGTTCATGTGTTTAAGAGGGTTCAAGTACCAAATTTTCACCAAATTTTCGTAGTTCTATAACTTTGATCCCCTTAAGTTAGAATTAATTTTTAAAGCGGTACAATCCTCTTACTATTGGGTACAATCGTATGCAAGTCATAAAACTTAAAAAATATTCACCATGTTCATTTGGTTAAGGGGGTTTAGTACCAAATTTTCGTTGCTTTGTAACTTTGATCCCCTTAAGTAAAAATTAGTTTTAAAGGCGGTACAATCCTCTACTCACCGGGAACAATCGTATGCAAGTCATAAAAGTTGATTACTATTCACCCTGTTCATGTGTTTAAGGGGGTTCAAGTACCAAATTTTCACCAAATTTTCGTAGTTCTATAACTTTGATCCCCTTAAGTAAGAATTAATTTTTAAAGCGGTACAATCCTCTTACTATCGGGTACAATCGTATGCAAGTCATAAAACTTAAAAAATATTCACCATGTTCATTTGGTTAAGGGGGTTTAGTACCAAATTTTCGTTGCTTCGTAACTTTGATCCCCTTTAGTAAAAATTAGTTTTAAGAGCGGTACAATCCTCTACTCACCGGGTACAATCGTATGCAAGTCATAAAAGTTGATTACTATTCACCCAGCTCATGTGTTTAAGGGGGTTCAAATACCAAATTTTCACCAAATTTTCGTAGTTCTATAACTTTGATCCCCTTAAGTTAAAATTAATTTTTAAGGCGGTACAATCCTCAACCTATCGGGTACAATAGTATGCAAGTCATAAAAGTTAAAAAGTATTCACCATGTTCATGTGGTTAAGGGGGTTTACTACCAAATTTTCGTTGCTTCGTAACTTTGATCCCCTTAAGTAAAAATTAATTTTAAAAGCGGTACAATCCTCTACTCACCCGGTACAATCGTATGCAAATCATAAAAGTTGATTACTATTCACCCTGTTCATGTTGTTAATGGGACTTAGTATCAAAATTTTCGGAGTCCGGTAACTTCGACCCCCTTAAATTGCAAAAGATTTAAAAAACGGTGCAATCCAGCACAAATTGGGTACAATCCTTTGCAATTCATTATTTTTATTTTTTGTAAAGAAAAAAATTTCGGAGTCATGTTGCCTTGACCCCCTTAAGTAAAAATTCATTTTTAAAGCGGTACAATCCTCTACTCACCGGGTACAATCGTGTGCAAGTCATAAAAGTTGATTACTATTCACCCTGTTCATGTTGTTAAGGGGACTTAGTTTTAAAATTTTCGGAGTCCGGTAACTTTGACCCCCTTAAAAAACAAAAGATTTAAAAAACGGTGCAATCCAGGACAAACCGGGTACAATCTTTTGCAATTCATTATTATTATTTTTTGTAAAAAAAAATTTTTCGGAGTCATGTTGCCTTGACCCCCTTAAGTAAAAATTAGTTTTAAAAGCGGTACAATCCTCTACTCACCGGGTACAATCGTATGCAAGTCATAAAAAATGATTACTATTCACCCTGTTCATGTTGTTAAGGGGACTTAGTTTTAAAATTTTCGGAGGCCGGTAACTTTGACCCCCTTAAAAAACAAAAGATTTCAAAAACTGTGCAATCCAGCACAAACCGGGTACAATCCTTTGCAAGTCATAATTATTATATTTTGTAAAAAAAAATTTTTCGGAGTCATGTTGCCTTGACCCCCTTAAGTAAAAATTAGTTTTAAAAGCGGTACAATCCTCTACTCACCGGGTACAATCGTATGCAAGTCATAAAAGTTGATTACTATTCACCCTGTTCATGTTGTTAAGGGGACTTAGTTCAAAATTTTCGTAGCCCGGTAACTTTGACCCCCTTAAGGTACAAACGATTTTAAAAACGGTACAATCCGGTACATACCGGGTACAATCCTATGCAATTCATAAAAAACAACTATTTTGAAATCAGCTGCCAGGTTCACATAGGTGACGCGACGCGCGACGTAGCTGCACGTAGCGCGTAGAATCTACGTTGTCGTAGCTCTAGTCTTCGCGCTAAGGCTTTACCAATTACCATTTAATGTAAACATTTTTAGATATCTTGTGCAGAGATTTTCTTTTAAATAATGTTCCGAATTATAAAAAATATTTTGTTTTTATTTTTTTTTAGAACCCATATTATATATATTACTACCTCCGTTACGCGCGTTGCTGACCAAAACAACAGCCTGTATTTTAATGTCACTTACTGGGGTGATGTGTACCTATCTATCTTGGATAATTAACGCTTTGCGAAGATAAGTTTTACTAGGGTAAGCTCAAAGTCCTTTGAATTTATTTTAGTATTGTTTACCCCCGCACTCAGAGTCGACTTTAATGATTACTTAGTTAAGTATAGATTTTTAAAACAAAACTGCCGCAATCAGACAAGTTTAATAAATTAATGTTAATTGGCATTTAACTAATTAAGTTACATCTCATTAAATGCCAACTAACATTAATTTACTGAACGTCTCTGATTGCGGCAGTTTTGTTTTAAAAATCTTTACTTAACTAAGTAATCATTAAAGTCGACTCTGAGTGCGGCGGTTAGTGTCTTAAATAGTTTCTCTAAAACATTATCCCTAATATCCATGCCATGATATTCTATAAAGTTGTGGAATGTGGTCGAAGATTATTAAAACCGATAACATATTTTGTCATATTTCAAGGATAGGTACCTAGTTTACTAAATATTGGTTAGGACTCTCTTCGTTCTGTTTGTAATTTATTGGACACCATACTAATACCATAATATTCTTCATGCTAACCAAATATAACAATTAACAGAGCTGTATAAAGAGTCCAAGAAGAATAGCATGGATATTAAAGGGTGATTATTAGACAGGGGATCTACTTGGTCCTCCACACTATTCATCTTATGGGTAATTGAAGTATACAATATATATTATCAATTTACTGCTAGTTCTTGTTACTGTGACGACCCATAAGGTCCTACAAAATTTTTTTGGTTATAATTAAAAACTTAAATAATTGTTAAAGTATAGAAGATAATAAAATACACCTATAAAATTACATTTAAAACATATTAGAGGACATTGCGGTACAAATTACATAAAAAACAAGTTTTAGTAAGTTTATCAATAATAACTCTGAAACTGAAAGAGATAGGGCAAAATATTATATGATAGAAAGTGCTTGTATTAGGGAATAGGGAACGTGCACAACGACGGTGCTGCCGACTGGCGTCGCCAATCCGAATCTATTGATAGTTGCCATTCACATTTATGACAAGTAAACAGGATTAATTTTACTAGTGAAAATTATTATTCTAGCTAATCACAATTCATTGTTGTATTTCTGGATGTATCAACTATCAATACATCGACAAAAAATAACAAAAAATAAAACGGCACAACCGATCATCGTGAAATTTTGCATACAAGTTTTCAGGGGGTTTATTTTCCATTAGCTGTTTGAAGTTCCGGACAGTCCGGAGTTCAGGAATTCCGAAAAGCTAGTAGTAAATAAACCTCCTGAACACTTGTATGCAAAATTTCACGATGATCGGTTGTGCCGTTCAGGCGTAAAAGCGTAACAAACAAGTAAACAAACAAAAACTCACTTTCGCATTTATAATATTAGTAAGGATTATTTTCTTATCGTAAACATTGGATATTTTAGTTTGTGCGACAATTTTACCAGTTTTCACAGCCTCATGTTCTTCATTAGATCATCCTCCTCATCCTCATCTCTTCAACCTCCAATACATGGCCGGCCTCAAAAGCTTAAAAACCTTTTGACATATTTTGGCCACGCTGACGATCATTAATTATTATATTATTGATGATGACTAGCTGTGCCTCGGGGTTTCACCCGTGATAATTTCGGAGTTCCCGCATGAATCCCGGCATAAAAAGTACCCTATGTGCTTCTCTGTACCCCTGACAACGTGCATGTCAAATTTCATCCAAATCCGTTCAGCCGTTTTTGCGTGATTGAGTAAACGTATACGAGGATAAGAGTTTGAAAGCGCATTTTCATCCGACTTGCTTCAAATTTATCGTCACCTCTAAGCTCCTATGTGTCTTAGCGTTATATATTTATTATTATAAATGATATTATAATTATTATATAGCCTATAACCTGTCCAGGAGTATGGACTACAACCGTATCAAGTTTGCTTAAAATCCCTTCACTAGTATTTGACCCATGCGTGCACATACAGACAGACAGACAGACAAAAAATTTACTGATTGCTTTTTTGGCATCAGTATCGATCACCATTCATCCTCCAATATTAATTTTGAATATATTATATTCAATCTACAGAATTGACCTCTACAGTTTTATTATAAGTATATACCTAGATATAGATAGACCGGAACCCATATTTTATAACTTTTATCATACCTATTCAAAAATATAATATACCTAATTGAGGAGATAGTTTTATTTACATAATTATGAAAACAAAACTATCTCTTCAATTATTATCTTCCTTCCGAAAGCACGATGACAAGTTTAATAAGTATCCTCTACTGTCCGCATAGTGTCTCTTTTGTCGATTTAGTGCTGCCACCTATAGTTCGTGCACGTTCCCTATACTAAATGTATATTGAATTTCGAGAGTATAGGAACAAGTTGGAAAACACGAATCCCCCCATTGCAGGCGTCTCGGAATACAGGGCCGAGCGCACCGCCAGTATCCACGGGCCGTATATCTACGGGGAATACGGAGGTAAAAAATGTCCTGACGACAAAAGTTTGTTGGGAAAGTAAATTGATAATAGTTTAATAATAAACGAATGCGATGGGGAGGGAACCTCTAAGGGACAATAAATATAATATTATTGCACATTTATCAAACATAAAATTTATTTTCTCATACAAATTTTTTAATAAATAATATTCATGCAAAGTACGTCGTGGTCTCGGTTGACCTGCTAACCTTTTTTTTTTTTTTTTTTTTTTTAACGTGGAGAAATGCTGTTAGAAAGGACATCGCATACCACCGCACCTCGGGATTGGCGCGGTGGTTATGCCGGGCTCCGACCGGCTAAAACTCCACGGTGTTCCTACTCGGTCGCAATAGAGGCGGGGTTGTGGTAACTGTAGTTAACATATCCACTTCCCCGCCAGCGACGAGCCTCCAACGGAGGCGACCTTCTCGCGTTGAAGGCGCACTGGAACACCAGGTGCGCCTTCCTCCTCGGGTCTCTCTTAGAGGGCACCCATGATCCCGTGGGATACCCTCAGAGACATCGAGGGTGAGGGGAGAGAGCTGGTGCCGCGCTCCGCTATGCCCTCTTATTAACAGAGGACACTCGGAGCGGGCGTCTTCCCCTAGGGCGGCAGGAGGTGCACTTCAGCCCGCCTCCTGCGCCCCCTTCTGGGCTGGCGGTTGGGAGGGGCGGATGGCGACTGCTCCCTTTCCCTCTCCGCGCTCTCCTTCTGTGACATGACGGCCTCGCAGAAGGAGAGGACCGCCGCCCACGCGATCTCGCTGCCTACCATGGCAGAAACTACCGCAGGCAGCGAGAGGTCGCCTCCGATCGCCGCGATAAGGACACGGCGCTGCTCAGACCACGCCGAGCACTCCTCCAATGTATGCTGCGCCGTGTCCTCATCGCAGCCCACACAATGGTGACATCTGGTCGTCGGCTCCCTTCCGGCTATCCGGCACAGATACTTCCCGAAGCAGCCGTGACCGGAAAGTATCTGCGCCAGCCGGAAGGTAACGATGCCCTGCCGCCTGTCCGTCCACTGCTTAAGGACAGGACGGACAGCTTCGACGGTCCTGAGACCGGCAGACGGATGGGCCAGTCTCTCTTCCCATTTGTCGAGAAGGGACCGTCGAAGATGGGACCTTCGCCTTTCCACCGCCACTGGCAGGGGATGCTCCCCCTGAAGACGCAACTCAGCGCGCCACTCATAGAGTGACGCGAGAAGGTCCGCCTCTAAGTCCCAAGGGGGAGACCCCGCCAGTACGCACGCCGCCTCGAAGGAGATGGTGCGATACCCACGGACAACTCTTACAGCCATGGCTCTCTGTGGCCTCCTCATCAGCCTCTCACTCCGTGCCGTCAGAGAGCCGGCCCACACTGGTGCACCATAAAGAGCCATCGACCGCACCACCCCCAGGTATAGGCGGCGGCATCCAGCGTTAGGCCCCCCAAGGTTAGGCAGCAGCCAGTTAAAAGCGGCCGCTGCCTTTATGAGTTTGGGGGCCAGGCGGCGAAAATGTTCGCGAAAGTCCCATCGGCTATCGAGGACGAGTCCGAGATATTTCATCGAGGACCCGACCTCGATGCGGACACCGCCGACAACTATGTGGGACCCAGGGGGGGCACGCATCCGAGGTCCATGAAAGTAAAGGGCCTCGGACTTTTCCAAGGCCACCCTGAGTCCCAGCTGTCGGATTTTGCCGACGACCATTGCCACTCCTGCCGTGGCAAGTCGGGCAGACTCTCTAAAGTCCCTCTCCCGGGCCAGCACTAAGGTATCATCAGCATAGCAAGTGATACTGAGGCCCGGGAGGTAAGCGCCCCGCAAGACCCAGTCGTAACCGATGTTCCACAGGAGTGGTCCAAGGACAGACCCCTGTGGAACACCGCGTTTCATCTCCCTCCGAATGGTGACTCCTTCCCGTCCCAAATAGGTGACGCATCTTTCATTTAGGTAGGACCCGAGAATCCGCCTCAGATAGAGAGGCACCCGATGGAACCGCAGTGCCTCCCTAATGCAGCTCCAGGGCAGGGAATTAAAAGCATTGGCGATATCTAAAGATACCGCCAGGGCAACCCCGCCCTGGGACGTCGTCTCGTCCGAGAGGGCCTTGACGTGTTTGATTGCGTCAATCGTTGAGCGACCCTCTCGGAACCCGTACTGACTATCGGCCAGGCCGGGTCCTACCTGATGCAGGTGCTCGATGAGGCGGCGAGCAACGACCCTTTCGAAGAGTTTCGCCGCCTCATCCAGCAACACTATTGGGCGGTATGCGGAGGGAGACTCCGCGGGGCGCCCTTCCTTTCTCAACAAAACGAGTCTGCCCGACTTCCATTGCCGGGGAAACTGCCCCGACTCTAGGCAGGCAGAAAACAGCCTGCCCAGTCGGTCCCCAAGGGCGTCGTAGGCCAAGACCCACGCGCGGCCAGGGATCCCGTCAGGTCCCGGGGCCGTATTCCTGCCCCGCATCTTCAAGATGGCCGCGCGTGTTTCCGCTGGTGTTACCTCCACGGCCCCAACATCAGGCTCTCCCTCTTCTCCAGGGCAGGAGGGAGCCATAACTGGGGGGGCGTGTTCCACGGTGTCTGGAAATAGCGCAGACACAACCCCCTCCAGAAGTTGGGGCTGGAGACTCTGGGTGAGTGGGAGCGCAGCAGCGCGAAGCTTGCCCCGCACTGCTTTATACGGGCGCCCCCATGGATCTTGGTTCAGAGTCTCCAGGAACTCCTCCTTAGCGGAAGCCTTGGCCTTGCTGATGGACAGCCGTAGAGCCTTTCTCGCCTCGCGATAGGCCTCATACAGCTGTGCTTCCATCGTCTCGTCACGGAGCCGCCTTCTGCGGCTCCTGGTGTACCGGCGTCTAGCTGCCACACACTCATTGCGTAGTGTGGCAATCTCCTCTGACCACCAGTACACCTGACGGTTGGGGGGTCGAGGTCTGGCTCGGGGCATGGCTGCGTCACAAATTTGTGTCATTGCCGTCCGGAGCCAGTCAGACTCTTCCTCAACCCCCACAGGCTCAGCCGGATGGTCTAGCCAAGCCTTGACGATGGAAGCTTCCACCAGCGCGTCCTTGTCGAGACGCTTCGACGCCCATCTTGGGAATGACGAGGTGTACCTCCCCGGGCGGCTCAGATTCGGGACTCTGGATGGGGGGGAGACATCAAACCTGAAAGTGTCTCAACCCCCGCAACCACTCTCCAGTCCCGAACATTTTGTGCGACAGCGGGGGAAGCAAACGAAACGTCCACAATGGACCCCCCCTGCTGACGCACGCAGGTGTTTACTGAGCCTCTATTCAGAATGTTGAGGCCCACTGAAACCGCCCACTCTTCCAGTGTCTCGCCGCGCGGATCGGTCCTGAGACAACCCCACGCCACTGATTTGGCGTTGAGGTCACCCAGGACTAGCACTGACCGGGATAGAGAGCGATTTATTATGCCCGTCACCCGGTCCAGTAGTACCTCAAAGTCGGCGAGACTTCTGTTGGGAGAGAAGTACACCCCGATCAGAACAGCTTCACCCGACCGCACCGCCACATAGCCCACCCCGCTCTCAAAAAGGGAGAAGGAGAGGGAATTCCCAGCTCTGACGAATATTGCCACAGAGCCAATTGTGTCCCCGAACCACCCGTCTCTTGGAGGCACAAAATATGGCTCTGCGGCAACGGCCACATCAATGGACCACTGCGCCACAGTCTGCAGGAAAAGATCCTGGGCTGCGACGCAGTGGTTTAAGTTCGCCTGGAGGAGACGATGGGGACTTAGTTCCATTAAGTGGTTGCCATCGCCTCCTCGGCCCCAACAATTAGGGCAGCGCCGGCAGCCGGGGTCCTAACGGCTGCCTGCATGCGCTTATTCCTCCACTTTTTGGGGGCGGAGCAGGACTTCGCCCCCAACCTATGACCCGCTGGTTTGCCAGCCTCAGCGCACAGAGGGCACCGAGGCTGGGCGGAACATTTAGCCGCCACGTGGCCTGGCTCGCCACAGCGATAGCACAGGCCACTCCTATCCGTTCCTTCGGTGCACATTCGCCCCACATGCCCGTTGTGCAGGCATCGGAAGCACCGAAGGGGCCTCGGATCAAGAAGAGTGACCCGTGCCATCACCCAGCCTATGGGAAGGCGCCCCTCAGTCGCCAGGATTTTGGCGGCGAGGACTGGACACCTAATCCAGACGGTGCCAGTTCCATAGGGTGTCTGCCGGATTTCTCCGACAGACACGGCCGACTCGGGACATTGGCCCTTCAGGGCGACAGCGGCAGCCACCTCCCCGGCAGTCACGGAATCATCCAGGCCGGCGATACGCAATTCCGCGTTTTTCGTCGGTCTGGTGATCCGGACGTCTTGCTCGGGGAGAACTCTACGCAGTTCAGCGGCGAGAGCGTCGGCTTTGTCTCCGCTGGTCGCCCCGGGCACCTCAATTATGCGCGCTCCAGTCGCAGCCTTGCGGATGTTAATGCTGGTAATACCGAGGTCAGACAATTTAATTTTGATCCTGGCCTCGGTAAGGATCTCAGCATAACTGCGTCCCCGCTCCTCAGCCTCGGGCTGTAGCAATAATACGACAGCTGAGGAGCGAGGTGGGCGGATCTTCACACGCGGAGTTATTGGCGCCACAGATGGCACAGTCCCTCCGGCCCGTCTCTCTACTCTAGGCGCCAGTCTCCCAGTGGTGCGAGCTCCCTCCGGTGTTCTGTTCCGGGGGTCCCTTCCTCGCACCTGTTTCCTGCGCCTGCCCACCACCTCGGACCAAGTGGGCTCCTTTGACGCAGGAGCCAATGGTGGTGGTACCAGTGAAGGGCGAGGTACGGCCCCGGAGTGCGTAGCCGGGTTGGACCCATCAGCCGCTTTCTTTTTCTTCTTCCTCTTCCTTTTTTGTTTTTTCGCCTTCTCTTTCTCATTCCTTCCTTCCGGCTGAGGCTGAGTGGTAGGTCCAACCGCCACAACCGCCGAGACTGGAGGTGCCGGCAGGGCCCTCTCAACAGCCGCCACAGCGGTGATCTGGGAGGAGCCGGAGCCCAGCCCAGGCCCAGGCCCCCCAGGCAGTCGACTCTCATGCCGGAGAGACGGGCGCGGCCGGTCCGGGAGCAGTCTCCCATCAATTTTAGCATCCACCATATGGGCGATGGCCTGCATTATTTCTTTGGTGAGGGTCTGCCCCCGAACCGCCCCCTCCCGTCCCACTGAAGCGGCCGATGGAACGTGCCGAGCTCTATCAACCTCCGCACGGAGGGATACCATCTCTTTGCGGAGTTCCTCCATTTCCGTGCGGAGGCGGGCGTTCTCCTCCACGAGCTTGGCCGTTTCAGAGGACACGGAGTGATTGGCCAAAGCCTTGGCCCTGTCTTCGATTCGCGCCGCTGCCTCCTTCAAGGTACGAACGCAGGTACCCTTGAGATTACGGGCCCTGACAGCGACGCGAGAGACAATCTCCGTGTCCCAGAAGATGTTATCGCGCATTTCATTGGCCGTCTCGACATTGGCAGAGATGAACCCAACCCCTGAGCGAGACCCGGCCCCTGCCCTGGTCACGCGGTCCCGGATGATCTGCGGGTCTATCTCAAGCAGATCCAGGTCCTCTGGATCAGAGGCGCAACGTCTCTGGCCCACCATAGCCGGGACCATAGTTGGGCTGGTGGAGGGCAAGCGCACCCGTTCACGCTCATCTCCAGATACCGCGCCCGACTGGGAAACATCTGAGTCAGCGGGGGAGCTCGCCCGCACCCGCGCGGCACTCATGTCCATTCTCTCGAGGACAACGACGGGTACCATCCGGGATACAGCAGTCCCCGTGCTGCCACCACACGGGGCATGTTGATGTAGTCCCGTTTTCGCCTCCGATGGGGATGCAGTCCGCGGGGAAACTGCAGGTCTTCTTCGCTCGCGTGCTGCCGCCGGAAAGGACCTCTTTTTCGTCCTGGGAAGTGGAGCGCCAGCAGCATCTTCGGAGGACACATCGCTCGAGTCCTCTAGCTCATAGCGCTTCCTCTTCCCGCCAGCCGCTGCTCCGCCGGCACTGGAGCCCGTCGACATTATGTCCTCCGAGTCGGAGGGCCGCAACACCTCGCTTCGCCTAACTTTGGTTGACGACGCCAGAGAGCGATCAGCAACGACAGTGCCATCGGACTCAGAGGACTGGCTGGCCAGATCCTCTCCACCTCCCTCAAAGATGGCGTCGGGTGCAAACTCAGCCTGTTCCAGCCAAGCTAGTTTTCCTGGGCTCGAGGCCAGTTCCGCCGCAAGGAACCTCTCTGTCATCTGCTCCTGCAGCCTGGCCTCCACCCTCAGTCCCTCCTCATTTTCCTCCCCCTCTCTCCAAGCCAAATCCAGTGAGAATTGCGCAGGTCGTCGTTTTTTGGAGGACCTTGGTTCTAGAGGCGGTCCTCCATCACCCCTCCCCTCCCCCCCAGAGCACAAAGATGCCCCCCCCAGAGACGAATGGGGGCTGCCTGAATCCGCAGATCCAGGGAGGGATTCCCCGGTCGTGTCACGACCAGGACCCTCCTGGGTAGTCCTTGTCATTTGTGCCATAATCATCTTTGTTTGCTAGTTTTCTCGAGGTATGCCCCCCGTGACAGCCTGGCATCCGGGCCGCTGTCCCCGGCGAACCCCCCACCGACTGCCACAAGTGAGGGATCCGGGGTAATTTTTTATAGAGGTTTTCTTCCTCGCGGTCCACTTTTGACGGTGGACCCTCGGTCCCACTCCGAGCCGCGAGACATGACCACGACACTCAGAGCAGGATTACGATATGCTAGCGGGTCCGCTTAGCTTCACGGCTGGGAAAAATGCATCCAGCCGCTACTAAGCCCCCTCGCCACGACAAGGCGCGGACCCGATTGAGGGGGGCGCGGACCCGATTGAGGGGGGCGCGGACCCGATTGAGGGGGGACCTGCTAACCTAACCTAACCTTTTTTTTTTTTTTTTTTTTTGACCCAGGGAAAATGCTTTATGCATACCACCGCCCTGGGGCGGGCGGTGGTTATGTGGGACTCTGCCCTGAAAAGGGCAACCCGCCCTGAGAAGGGCGGGAATGCTACCCACTAAAAACCCTGGGGTGTTCGCCACCTCTGCGCCTGTTGCCGGGGCCACGGGATCGCTTGCGCATGCTCCGCAGCCCCGACGGCGCCAGCCCGAGACGGGCACCTCCTCCGTGATGACGATGCATCGGAACACACGACGCACCGCCATCTCTCCTTCTCGGGGACCCCGTGGGAAGGGACGCCAGACGGCCCCACGTCCGACGCCCCGAGGTCCCCAGCAGCGGGTCAGGTGAGTGGCCCCGCCGCCCGCCACGACGGCCGCGAGGTCTAGGGAGGCCGGTGTAGAACACCAGCACTCCCCACCACCCCCGCAGCCCCACCTCGCCGCCATTCACCGGGGCGGCCCCGTCGAGGTCGCGGAGGAAGCCCTCCGCGGCCTCTAACCCTCAGCCGCGAGAACCGCGGCCCACCTCAGTCGCGCCGCCGCCCCGAGGGGCAGCGGTGCCACCTACATAGGCCGCTTCGACCCGCAAGTGGGGGAAGCGGCCCCGTCTCGTGCCTCATACCGGGCCTTACAGCGGCAGCACCGCATGCCCGATATTCCGGCCCGCCTCTGGGTCCCTCTTAGCTTCACCGTGGGTGGCTAGTCCACGGTTAGAGCCCCCCCGCCACGACAAGGCGAGGACCCAATTCGGGGGGGGGGTGAGGGGGAACCTTTTTTTTTTTTTTTTTTTTTTTTACGTGGAGAAACGCTATTATAATGGACATCGCGTACCACTCACCGTGGGGACGGCGAGTGGTTATGCCGGGCTCCGACCGGCTAAAACTCCACGGCATCCTTGCTCAGTCGCGCGACAGCGGGGGAGCGGTAACTGCTCGCGCATATCCGCGCCCCCGCCGCGACGACGCCTCCGAGGAGGCGACCGACTCAGGTAAAGGCGCGCCAGGATGTCCGGGACGCGCCTTTCTTCCTCGTGCCCCTTGATGAGGACGCCCGTCCCCACGGAACGCCCCCAGGAGCAACGAAGGTGGGTGGGGGGGGTGTCAGACCTCGTCCATGATGACCTCTACGGCTAGAGGGCCATCGGAGAGGGCTTCCCCTTCCTGTGTCACCGTCGCGGGCGGCTCTTGCCCAGCCACGGGCCGGGCAGCACCGACGGCGACCGGAGCCACTCCGGTCGTCTTAGGCGCACGCCTCGGACCCCGCTTGGGTGCGCCACACGAAGGTGACCCCAAGCGGTGCCCCGCCGGTTTACCAGCCTCAGCGCACAAAATGCACCGGGGCTGGCTGCTGCACTTCGCCGTTATGTGGCCGGACTGGCCGCAGCGGTAGCACAGGCCGCTCCTGTCGACCTCTGCGGTGCATGTCCGCCCCGCATGCCCAGCATGCAGGCAGCGGAAGCACCGCAGAGGCCGATGTGCCAGCAGGACAACCCTCGCCGACACCCACCCCACCAATAGGCGCCCTTTCAGCGCCAGCGCCTTAGCGGCTGCCACTGGGCAACGCACCCAGACGCCGCCAGTGCCGGAGGGGCCCGGTCGGATTTCTCCGACTGAGACGGACCCCAACGGACAGTCTCCAGACTGGGCGACCCTCGCAGCGACTTCCTCGCCGGTGACCGAGTCATCCAGGCCGGAAATGCGCAATTCTGCGCATTTGACCGGCCTGGTGACCCGTAGATCCTCGTCGGGGAAGACACTGCGGATCGCGGCGGCGAGGGCATCTGCCTTCTCGCCGCTTGTCGCCCCTGGCAACTCCAGAATGCGCGCCCCAGTGGCGCCGCGCCGGAGTCGGATGTCGCTGACACCGAGTTCAGACAAATTTATTTTTGCCCGAGCCTCGGTGAGGACCTCCTGGTAGCTCCGCCCCCGCCCCTCGGCTTCCGGCTGCAACTGCAGAACGACTGCCGAGGAGCGAGGGAGGCGCAACTTGTTGGGCGCTGGCGCTGCAGGCCCCCTCGCTCCTGCCCCTTTTGGGCCCGACTTGGATGCCACCGGCCCCGGCGCCCCCTGCCCCGGCAAAGTCTTCTTTGCCGGCGCCGCAGGCGCCGAGGTCGGGGCAGCCTTGCCCCTCCTCTTCCTTTTCTTCTTTCCCCGTTTCACTACCTCCGAGTAGCTGGCTACAGTCGCCGTACTCGGGGGCAGCGGACGGGGAGAATCCGCCTCGGGGGCCATCCGGGGAAATCCCTTGGCCCCTTTACGTCCTTTCGGACCTAGGCGCGGGGGGGTCGGCACATCGCCACTAACACGCTGCGCCGACTCCTCCGCCCTCCCTGACCGCCCTTCATGGCGAAGGGGTGGTCGTGGCCGGTCCGGAACCAGCCTCCCCGCGATGGTAGCGTCCACCATGTGGCGGATCGCCTCCATAACTTCGCGGGAGAGAGGCTGGTCCCGAACCACCGCCTCCTCTTGCCTCACCGGGGGCGAGTTGGCCTTCGCAATCTCCGCGCGGAGGGCGGCGAACTCCTTACGAAGTCCGTCGACCTCCGCCCGGAGGCGGGCGTTCTCGGCCGCCAGTCTGGCCGTCTCGTCGGACACGGAGCGCTCGGCGAGGGCTTTCACCCTGTCATCTATCCGTGCAGCCGCTTCCTTGAGGTCTCGGACACACGTCCCCTTAAGGTTAGCTGATACAGCGGCTACACGGCAGATGACCTCCGTGTCCTCGAAGATGCGGTCCCGGAGGTCGCTGGCTGTCTCGCTGAGCGAGGCAGCCCCAACCCCCGAGGCCGATCCTTTACCGGCTCTGGCGACGCGATCTGAAACGTCGCGCCTGGCCGTATCCTCCCCCGGTGCGAGCTCGAGGAGCTCGGGCTCCCCAGCGTCGGTCGCACGACCGCCCTCCGCCCCACGCCGGCGGCCGCGCTTGGACTCCGGAGACCCGAACCGCAAGGTCAAAGACCCCGCAGTTGACGGGTCTCCGTCGTCATCCATCCTCGTCCGCTTCCTCGCCACGCTACTATCGCGGGACGAGGAAGCAGACGATTCACTGCGGTCGCCCGGCTCGGGCGCCGGAGCCTCCTCCATCCTCTCCAAGACCACCACAGGCAGCCTTGAAGAGGAGGCGGCAGATTTTCCGGTTCCCGACCCGGACGGCCGCGGTGCCAGCTCGTCTGCGGCACGAGCTGCTGCCCTAAGCTCCTGGCGCTTAGCCAGCAGCAGCTCGAACCTATACCGCATCTCTCTGCGGACGCCCTTCTCGATCTCCGCCTCAGAGCACTGGTACAGCGCCTTTTGTCGGAGGGTGAAGTCCCTCTCAGAAGCCCATCTCTCCACCAAGTCGTCAAACTCCTTGACGAGGATCCTCGTGAAGAACTCCTCCTCCCCGCGCACCCTCTCTTTTATTAGCGCCTCGCTCATGAAGGCGAGATCTGCCTCCCACTCCCTCACAGCCATCATATCCGTCCATAGCACGAATCGTTGGTGTTTGGGTGGCCTTGGATCTGGAGGTGGCCACCCCTCAACCTAACCTTTTTTTTTTTTTTTTTTTTTTTTTTTTTGACCCAGGGAAAATGCTTTATGCATACCACCGCCCTGGGGCGGGCGGTGGTTATGTGGGACTCTGCCCTGAGAAGGGCAACCCGCCCTGAGAAGGGCGGGAATGCTACCCACTAAAAACCCTGGGGTGTTCACCACCTCTGCGCCTATTGCCGGGGCCGCGGGATCGCGTGTGCATACTCCGCAGCCCCGACAGCGCCAGCCCGAAGCGGGCTCCGTCTCGGAGGGGCCCACTAGTGCCCCTCATCGATGACGGGGCGTCGGAACACGCGACGCACCGCCATCGTCTCCTCCTCGGGGGACTGTGTGACTGGACGCCGGACGGCCCCACGTCCGACGCCCGAAGTCCCCAGCGGCGGGTCAGGAATGTGGCCCCGCCGCCCGCCACGACGGCCGCAGGGGGTGAGTAGGGTGGTTTAGAACACCCGCACTACCCCACCCCCGCAGCCCCACCTCGCCGCCATTCACCGGTGGCGGCCCCGGATCCTCAGCCGCGATACTCCGAGGAGGACCGCAGCCCGCCTCAGCAGCGCCGCCACCCAGCAGGGCAGCAGCGCCACCTACATGGGCCGCCTCAACCCCGTGCTTGCCGCCTGCAAGTGGGGGAAGCGGCCCCTCTGGTGCCTCATACCGGGCGCGGCGCCGCGCCTCAGCAGCAGCACCGCCTTCCCGATATTCCGGCCCGCCTCTGGGTCCCTCTTAGCTTCACCGTGGGTGGCTAGTCCACGGTTACTAGAGCCCCCCCGCCACGACAAGGCGAGGACCCAATTCAACCTTTTTTTTTTTTTTTTTTTTTGACCCAGGGAAAATGCTTTATGCATACCACCGCCCTGGGGCGGGCGATGGTTATGTGGGACTCCGCCCTGAAAAGGGCGACCCGCCCTGAGAAGGGCGGGAATACTACCCACTAAAAACCCTGGGGTGTTCACCGCCTCCGCGCCTGTTGCCGGGGCCACGGGATCGCTTTCGCATGCTCCGCAGCCCCGGCAGCGCCAGCCCGAGACGGGCACCGCCTCCGTGATGACGATGCATCGGAACACGCGACGCACCGCCATCCTTCCTTCTCGGGGACTCCATGTAGTGGGCGCCGCACGGCCCCACGTCCGACGCCCGAAGTCCCCGGCAGCGGGATGGGGACCCGTCGCCAAAAGGCCGCAGGGGTTGGGAAGCTCGGCTGGTCAGACCGACGCTCCCCCTCCCCCACAGACCCTCCACGCCGCCGCCCGTGAGGGCAGCAGCGCCTCCCACTCGGGCCACTTCGTCCGGGCTGTCCACACACCCCGAGGAAGCGGCCCGTGGCCTCGGGAAGGGCGGCACCGGGAGTGCGTACCGGCGCCGCAACCGACCATACTGGCCCCGCCTCTGGGTTCCTCTTGGCTTCACCGTGGGTCGTCACTGCCCACGGCTACTGAGCCCCCCCGCCACGACAAGGCGGGAACCCAATTCGGGGGGGACCCAATTCAACCTAACCTTTTTTTTTTTTTTTTTTTGACCCAGGGAAAATGCTTTATGCATACCACCGCCCCCGGGCCGGGGCGATGGTTATGTGGGACTCTGCCCTGAAAAGGGCAACCCGCCCTGAGAAGGGCGGGAATGCTACCCACTAAAAACCCTGGGGTGTTCCTCCTCCGCGCCTGTTGCCGGGGCCACGGGAATCGCTTTCGCATGCTCCGCAGCCCCGACGGCGCCAGCCCGTTGCTGGGCTCCTCCTCGAGGGGCACGAGTGCCCCTCAGAATGACGACGATGCGCCGGAACACGCGACGCACCGCCATCCTCCTCCCTCTCGGGGACCTTGTGCAAAGGACGCCGGTCGGGCCCATGACCGGCGCCCAAGGCCCCCTGCGACGGGTCGGGTCGGGTCAGTCAATCACCGGGGCGGCCCCGTCGAGGCCGCAGAGGAAAAACGTCTCCACGGCCTCTAACCCTCAGCCGCGGTGCTCCCCGAGCCACCGCAGCCCGCCTCAGTGGCGCCGCCGCCCCGGAGGACGACAGCGCCACCTACATGGGCCGCCTCGACCCCGTGCTTGCCGGTACCGGGTGGCCGGTACCCACGTGGGGTTTTTTTTCACAAGCGCGCTTATCCATGGTTTGCTATTTAAATTGTCGAGGTATGCCCCCCGTGACGGCCTCGTATCCGGGCCACAGTCCCCGGCGAACCCCCCGGCGACCGCCACAAGCGGGGGATCCGGGGTAATTTTTTATAGAGGTTTTCTTCCTCGCGGTCCACGTTTTACGGTGAACCCTCGGTCCCACTCTGAGCCGCGAGACATGACCACGACACTCAGAGCGGGATTACGATATGCTAGCGGGTCCGCTTAGCTTCACGGCTGGGAAAGATGCATCCAGCCGCTACTAAGCCCCCTCGCCACGACAAGGCGCGGACCCGATTGAGGGGGAACCTAACCTTTTTTTTTTTTTTTTTTTACGTGGAGAAACGCTATTAGACAGGACATCGGCACCGGCATCGACATTATGCCGGACTCCGACCGGCTAAAACTCCACGGCATCCCTTCTCAGGTAAAGGCGCGCCGGGACGTCCGGAGCGCGCCTTTCTTCCTCGTGCTCCTTTTAATGGGGACGCCCGTCCCCACGGGACGCCCCCAGGAGCAACGAAGGTGGGTGAGGGGGGTATCAGCACGCGTCCATCGCTCCCTCTGAAAGCAGAGGGTCGCGGGAACGGGCTGTCCCTGCCTGTGCCACCGTCGCGGGTGACTCTTGCCCAGCCATGGGCCGGGCAGCACCGACGGCGACCGGAGCCACTCCGGTCGTCTTAGGCGCACGCCTCGGACCCCGCTTGGGTGCGCCACACGAAGGTGACCCCAAGCGGTGCCCCGCCGGTTTGCCAGCCTCGGCACACAAGATGCACCGGGGCTGACTGCTGCACTTCGCCGCTATGTGGCCGGACTGGCCGCAGCGGTAGCACAGGCCGCTCCTGTCGACCTCTGCGGTGCATGTCCGCCCCGCATGCCCTGCATGCAGACAGCGGAAGCACCGCAGAGGCCGATGTGCCAGCAAGACGACCCTCGCCGACACCCACCCCACCAATAGGCGCCCTTTGAGCGCCAGCGCCTTAGCGGCTGCCACTGGGCACCGCACCCAGACGCCGCCAGTGCCGGAGGGGCCTAGTCGGATTTCTCCGACTGAGACGGACCCCAACGGACAGTCTCCTGACTGGGCGACCCTCGCAGCGACTTCCTCGCTGGTGACCGAGTCATCCAGGCCGGAAATGCGCAGTTCTGCGCATTTGACCGGCCTGGTGACCCGTAGGTCTTCAGCGGGGAAGACACTGCGGATCGCGGCGGCGAGGGCATCTGCCTTCTCGCCGCTTGTCGCCCCTGGCAACTCCAGTATGCGCGCCCCAGTGGCGCCGCGCCGGAGTCGTATGTCGGTGACACCAAGGTCGGACAAATTAATTTTCGCCCGAGCCTCGGTCAGAACCTCCTGGTAGCTCCGCCCCCGCCCCTCGGCTTCCGGCTGCAACTGCAACACGACTGCCGAGGAGCGAGGGAGGCGCAACTTGTTGGGCGCTGGCGCTCCAGGCCCCCTAACCCCTACCCCCCTCGGGCTCGACTTGGGTGCCGCCGGCCCAGGCGCCTCCTGCCCCAGCGAAGACTTCTTCGCTGGCGCCCCAGGCGCCGAGGTCGGGGCAGCCTTCCCCTTCCTGTTTTCCTTCTTCTTTTTCCCCTGTTTCACTGCCCCCGAGTAACTGGCGGTTGCGTCCGCTGGTACCGGGCGCAGTGGAGTGGGGTTTTCCACCTCGGAGACCAATCGGGAAGGTCCCTTAGTGCCCTTCTTCTGGGCCTGATGCGGGGGGGCTGGCGCAACCTCAACAATGGGTTGCGCGAGCTCCCCCGCTCTCTCTATCCGCCCTACACGCCGGGGGAGTGGTCGCGGCTGGTCCGGGACCAGCCTCCCTTCGATGGAAGCAGCCACCATATGCCGGATCGCTTCCACAACTTCACGGGAGAGAGGCTGCTCCCGAGCCGTCGTCTCCTCTTGCCTCAACGGGGGCAGGTTTGCCCTTGCGATCTCCGCGCGGAAGGCGGCGAACTCTCTACGAAGTCCGTCGACCTCCGCGCGGAGGCGGGCGTTCTCAGCCGCCATTCTTGCTGTCTCATCGGACACGGAGCGCTCGGCGAGGGTCTTTACCCTGTCATCGATCCGTGCAGCCGCACGGCCCCACGTCCGACGCCCGAAGTCCCCGGCGGCGGGATGGGGACCCGCCGCCAAAAGGCCGCAGGGGTTGGGAAGCTCGGCTGGTCAGACCGACGTCGGGACGTCGACCTCGGAGACGATCGGACGTGCCGCGAAGCTCCGCGTTCATTTATTACCTGCTACCAACTTAGTTGTGCAGTTTGTGAAAATAATTTCTCACTTCCGTGCGCGCTGGCCCCGTAAGCGGTGCCGCCCCGTCTGTGGAATCGGCCGCAAATAACCTTGGTCGCGTGAGTGCAAGTGCATCGGACGAAACATTCGCCGGGCGCCGCCTCCGCCGCTTAGCGGTGAGTGTTGGTGTATTGCGCATCGAGAGTGTGTGTGAGTGACGGACGTTAATCGCCGAGCCACACCACTGCGAGTGGGAGGAAGACGGGAGACCGACGGACACTGTGTGCCTCGCTCTTCCCCGCGGGACCGTTACGGCCGTGTTGTGTGAGTGTGACTGTGTGCGTGGTTAGGTATTGGATTGTTTATAAACATTGAAACTACATATTTTTAATCTTATTGTGGAATGCGGGCTACAGGTGCGGGCGACAGGTGCGCGCAGTAGGCATTCGCCACATGTGAACACTGCGTTCAACTTATAGATCGTTTCTTTAGCTCGGCAGTACTAGTACAGTTTGTTATTGTGCATTATTTTATAGGTATTTTTAAATAGGCGGACTGTCTATAGCCGCGTGTATTATTTGCACCGTGTTATTTTTTGTTGCTATCTTGTACTTTAATACGTATAGTTAAACATTTTGTTGTGCATTATCATATAGATATATTTAATAAGGCGGGCAGTTTCTATGTTATATTAGCTGCCTATATTATTAACGCTGCGTTGTGTTGATAATTATCTGTATATTAATACCTATTACTGTAGACATTACTCGACATTTTGAACTTAGTTAAATGTTCACGGCTGTGTGCACGTGAGCGTGTGCGTGGATGCGTGCGTGCGCGTGGGCGTGTGTATTAAAAATTTTAGAGTGTGTTTTGGTACTTTGATTTTTGTGTATACGTACTTTATTATTGTATCTGCATATCTGCTGTGCTTAGCTTTGTAGTAAGGTAGACTATATTTCTCTTGTAATTTTACCGGTTATAAATTGCTAGTGCATTTTGTTGCTTTGGCGCATAGTTTTATTAGAAGACTTATAGTTTTAGTGCTAACAGCGTGATGGACAGGGACGAGGAGGAGCGGGAGCGCGAGCGCCGACTCCTCGCCGCTGCTTTGGCGGAAAAGGAGCTGGAGCTCGAAGCCCTGCAGGAAATGCAGGAGGAAATCGGGTTCAGGCCGAGGACGTCTCTGCTCCGTACCCCCCCTGGGGGTTTCTCGGCAACGCCTACGACCACGCAGGAGGATGGGCAAGACATCGAAGAGCAGCGGATGGACACTGGGGAGCAGGTGGCGCACGCCGCCAAGCGCGCGCTGTCCTCCCCGGAGGAAGTCCAAGAGTCGGTGCGTAGAAGAGTGCAGCGTGCTCGGCAGACTGCGGCTCCACCTCTGGCCGGTCTAGTGGGCGGTGGGCTGGAGACGCAACCAATAGAAGGCTCGCATGGCTTTGGCCCCCTGTGCGGACTAACCAGGGAGAAACTGCTTGGAGCCGCTCATAAGGCGGCCAGGGGGATAACCGCATGCGTGACGTCGAACGCCTGCAAACTTAATAAATCGGAGATCACTAAAATAGGAGGACACAGCCAAGAGCTCCTCGCGGTTGTGGCCATGCTGGTGACCAGACTTGGCGAAGCTGAGCTCAAGGCGAAGGACGCCCATATTACGGCGGGCTCGCCTGGGACCAGTATGGGCATGACTGCGCAAGGCACCGCATTGAGCTATGCAAATGCATTGAAGATGCGTAACAATGTATTGGTGCCAAAACCAGAGCAAGGACCAATGGTTGCCATCTACCCGACCGACGAGGCCAAGGAGTCGCTGCCCACTGCGGACGCGACGAAAGCCGCCCTTAAGAACGCGGTGAACCCAAGCTCTATTGGGGCGCAGGTGCGGAGGGTGCGACGAGTGGGCAACGCGGGGGTTCTAGTGGAGACCACAAATCCGGAGGCAGCAGTGAGATTGAAAGCGTCGCTGCCGCCGACTTTGCGCGCTGTGGAGCCTAAGAAAAGGAGGCCGCTGGTGGCTCTCAACAGGGTGGACGGTAACCCAGCGCATGAAGAACTAGTAAAGGCCATTTACGACCAAAATCTCAAAGAGGACACGACCTGGACGATGGAGAGCATCGCGGAAGAGATAAAGCCTGCCTTCCGCAGACCCATGAGCGGGGGCAGATGCCAGCTGGTGGTACTGGATTGCAGCCATCGCATGAGAGACGCGCTCGTGGCTAAGGAGAGACTTTTCATTGGTTGGGAGTCAGTGCTGGTGAGTGACCACCTGGGCATCACGTGCTGCCACAAATGTCACCAGTATGGCCACCCTGCAGATTTCTGCTCGGCACTGGTCTCCGTATCGCGAACGTCGAGGGAGAGCCGCCTACTTTTTGTGGACCGAACGGTGCGTCTAACATTGATCTCACTCTTACGCGCGGATGCATCAGGGTGAGAAACTGGGCGGTGCATGAGGGAGCGAGCGTGAGCGACCACCAGCTAATCACCTTTGATGTCTCAACTTCTGCAGCCGGCATCCCGGCACCATCGGCGCGCAATCTCGCGGAGGAACCGAAGACTTACCGGGACCGCGGAGTGGACTGGAAGCGTTTCCGCTCTTGCCTACACCATCGGATGGGGCGACTCGTGACGAGCGCTGGAGCTATCAGAGTCTGCTCTCACTTCTGCAACATCTTGGAGCGTACAGCTGGCGATTGTCTAGGCACCAAAAAGGCAAGGGATAGCACCGGGTACGAGTGGTGGTCTCCTGCCTTGGACAAACTTCGTGGGGAGCATGGCAAAGCGCGTAGGGTATGGCAGCGTGCCCGTGCCGCTGGGGGCGTCTCTGAGCTCCGTCTCCGCGACGCATACCATGCGGCCCGCGGCCGTTACCGCAAGGCAATGGCCGAGGCGGAGCTCAGATTTAACAGGGATATCGCGGAGACCGGGAACCACGATCCATGGGGCTTGGCGTACAGGGCCGCTTCCGGTCGTGTGCGCCCACCCTCGTACGTGATCTCCGGTACTCGACTAGTAGAGGGGTTCGCCGATAATGACATAGACGCGATGCGAGGTTTGCTGTACTCCCTGTGCCCCGATGATGACATCAACCGGGACTCCGCACACCATCGGCAGTTGAGGCTCGCGGCTGCGTGCCTCCCTTCGGGCAAGGATGCGGAACCGCTTAGTATGGGGCGCGTTTGGTGGCATATCAAACAATTGCCGAACAAGGCTCCGGGCCTCGACGGCATCACTGCTCGCATTCTACGGCAGGCGTGGCCTGCCTGTAGCAGTGAATTGACCTTCGCGATAGCATCCTGCGTACGCGAGGGTGTCTTTCCCGGGATTTGGAAAAGGGGTAGACTTATAGTCATCCCTAAAGGCAACGGCAAGCCCTTGACGGATCCGAAAGCGTATCGTCCGATAACGCTTTTGCCGGTTTTGGGTAAATTGCTGGAGAGGGTGATACTCGATTGTGTCCCGTCTATCGGGACCAGAGTGTCACCGAACCAGCACGGTTTCGTAAGAGGAAGGTCAACGGTGACGGCTCTTCAAGCCGTCCTTGACGTACCGCAGTGCACGACGATGCCGTACGTTCAGAGCATTATGCTGGACATCTCTGGGGCCTTTGACAACGCCTGGTGGCCAATGATCCTTGTTAAGACCAAGCAGGGCGGCTGCCCACCCAATGTGTACAAAATGCTCCTGGATTATTTCACAAACAGACTGGTGGGTATGTTTGTGGGGCACCAGGCGGTGTGGAAGAAATCCACTATGGGATGCCCCCAGGGCTCTGTCCTGGGCCCGGCGCTGTGGAGCGTCCTTATTGATGACCTCCTTAGGATACCGCTTCCGGATGGGTCAAGGATTGTCGCATACGCGGATGATGTTACGGTTTTGATAGAGGGGCGGTCCAGGGCGGATATTGAGCGGAAGGCGGATGAAATACTCAAGGCTGTCGCTGACTGGGGAACGCGAAACCGTCTGGGATTTTCCCCTGCTAAATCCCAGGCGATGATGCTCAAGGGCCGTTTTCAGCGACCGCCAACTATCCGTCTGGGTGGCGCTTCGGTGAAATCCGTGACTGAGGCGACGTTGCTGGGTGTAGTGATCGACAACACCAGATCATTCGCTCAGCATGCGAGGTACATGGGCGGGCGTGCGGCAAACTGCTTCGGTAAAATGTCGCGCGTCTCGGCGAGTTCGTGGGGCGTACGATATAAAGCGTTGAGTTTTATGTATCGTGGTACGTACGTGGCCACAATAACATATGCAGCTCTGGTCTGGTTCCGGCGGGCGGCGCTTCACGTCGTCCGCAGCCCCCTTTTGCGGACACAAAGACCAGCGTTGATTCTACTGACAAAGGCATACGGTTCTTCCAGCACTGCTGCCCTACCGGTCCTGGCGGGAGTACTCCCTGCGGATCTGGAGGTCATACGTGTTGGCAGACAGGAAGACACAAGGGCGGGACTGCGCGGCAAGGAGTGGCGCAGGCGTAAGCGGGATGTTCTCGCGGAGGTTGTCGCGGAATGGCAGGCGCGATGGGCTAGTGAGTCCAAGGGGCGGGACTTGTTCCGCTTCTTCCCGGACGTGGGCGCGAGGTTAGACGCTAAATTCGTGGAGCCGGACTACGTGGTCTCTCAGTTGCTGACTGGACACGGAATGTTCAGAGGGAGGTTGCGGGACCTATCCCTGAGTGAGACCGGCTTGTGCCATTGCGGGCACGCCGATGAATATCGGGACCACGTGCTGTGGGATTGCGAGCTGTATGTAGGGGAGCGCCTGGCGCTGCTGACGCGAGTTGTGAAGACGGAGGCGGGACCGGTGTACTTCGGGGACCTGGTGAGTTCTGAGGGCAACTTCGCGGCTTTCAAGATCTTCGCGCGTCGATGGTTTCAGAAGAGGAAGTTGTTGGAGGATCTGCGGTAGGCAGGCGGCCGAGTACTGTCGTACGTGTGAACGTCAAGCCCCAGAAAGGGGAGAGTTGCAACTAGAGGCAAGAACAAGATCAAAAAAGAATGTGTAGGGTACGGTGCGTCCCGGGCGACCGGGGCGTTCCGGCCCGCGATTCGGTCCGTATAACCAAGACTGGTTGGTAGGACCCTGGGTTGGAGGTGGGTTGGTCAGACCGACGCTCCCCCTCCCCCACAGACCCTCTGTCGCTGCGATAAATAAAACTAGCACTGCTATCTATCAATAACCAACATTTATTAATTTGACTCAGCAGGTATATCCAATCTCAGAAACTGACAACCATAGCGCGATACAAAATACTACTAGCGCCATCTTATTGTAAATCTTAGAACTAAAAACTCTAACAAAAATACACTTTTTGGACATCCCGCCCACCAAAGAACCTTGTTCTTTTACAAAGAATAAAAAATAAAAATGAATTTCTTAAGTAAATACAATACAACTCCGTGTTCGCTATATAAACTCAAACTTAACTCCTATTGAATGACATCCAACAACTAAAGTATGTACCATAAATTTTTCTTAATGGCTCTACAAACTTAATAAGTTAACTTCTATTAATCAACATAAAACTCAACTTAATTATTCCTCTGATTTGGGCAAAAAACATAATTTATTACAGGGTCTTTTACACAGTCCTGTTTTAGTTTTAATAGTAACAACTCTTGTAATATTATCCTTACCAGCATGCTTTTCAACAATTTTACCTAAGAGCCATTTGGCTGGAGGTACATTATGATCTCTTATAATAACAATATCGTTAATTTCTGGCTCAGATCTCTTAACATTCCACTTAAATCTTTGATTGAGAGTCACCAAATATTCTTCCGACCACTTTCTCCAAAAATCATTTACCATTTTTTGAGTAAATTTCCATCTCTCTAACCCAGTTATCTTTCTATTCTCAAAGCTTTCGTCAGGAAGAATAATAAGTGGCTCCCCCACAAGAAAATGTCCTGGCGTTAAAGGCATAGGATCATCGGAACAGGTGCTCAAATGTGACAGAGGACGCGAATTAAGGCACGCTTCAATTTGGGTTAAAACAGTGGTTAACTCCTCGAATGTCAAGGTAGAGTCCCCTATCACCCTCTTTAAGTGCGCTTTTGCTGAGCGGACACCCGCTTCCCATAATCCTCCGAAATTTGGGGCGTGTGGAGGAATGAAACTCCACGTTGTTCCATCATTGGCTAACAGTTTGCTAATCTCATCTGGCAGCTGTGACTTAGAGCGATCAAACATTTCTCTTAATTCTCTATTGGCACCAATGAAATTGGTGCCATTGTCGCTGTATAACGTTTGACAATGACCTCTCCTCGACACGAATCTTCGAAAAGCAGCAATAAATCCCTGAGCAGTCAAATCTGACACTGCTTCCAGATGTATAGCCTTCGAAAACATACATACTATCACGCAAATATATCCTTTATAAGATTTTGAGCCCCTTCCGGGAGAAAATCTTATATTGATGTGTCCGGTAAAATCAACTCCGGATATCTTGAAAGGTCTAATAGGTTTCAACCTCGCCTCTGGTATTTGGCCCATAAGAGGATTGTTATTCTGCTTCGCATACCTCACGCACTTTATGCATTTGCGATAACATCTCTTAGCCAAATCTCTTGCTCGAATAATCCAAAATTTGGATCTCAGTAAGTTCAGCATTAACTGAGGCCCTCCGTGAAGAGTTTTGATGTGTGCATTCTCGACGATTAACTTAGTGAGGTGGCTCTCACTAGGCAGGATCATAGGATGCCTCATGTCGAATCCCACTTTAGCTTCATGTGTACGTCCACCTACCCTCAATATGCCATTACCATCTATGGAAGGACACAGGGTACTGAGTTTGCTACTAGGAAGAACCTTTCCACTAGTCTTAAGATGGTTTATCTCCTGTTTAAAGTGTAGTTTTTGTGTTTCCTTGATACAAAACTTCAAAACTTCTTCTCTTTCTTCTGGTGTCACAACTATAGTCATATTCTTTGGTCGTTTATCTTTTTCTAATTTGTAGTGAGCTACCCTTCTGCAGTATGATAACACAACCAACAATCTCGATAGGCTAGAGAATCGTAACCAAATAAACTCCTCTTTAATTACTGTCGTAATCAATGCTTTGACAGGTCTCGTTTCTTCGCTTGTTGTGAATTCTGTACAGTTCTGACCTGTATACTCCTTTTGCCGTAATAATTCGGGTCCGTGCCACCACAAATCATGCGATATCAGCTCTGCAACCGACATACCACGAGAGGCGCAGTCAGCAGGATTTTGGTGAGTACTCACATGGTGCCATTGCTCTCTATCTAGCATAGTAAGTATCTCCGAAACTCTGTTACTGACAAAAGTCGTCCAACGACTCGTTTCTCCAGCTATCCATGCCAGCACAACCGTACTATCCGACCACGCGTGCAGATTCTCCTTAGGCACATTCATGACTTGCGACACTTCAAATATTAATTTTGCAGCAAGCTGAGCAGCACACAACTCCATCCTCGGAATCGAAATTTCCTTCTCTACCGGTGCTACTTTAGTCTTCGCAGTGATCAAGTTAGTAACTATATCTCCACTAATATTTATGGCTTTCAGGTAGACGGCGGCGGCGTATCCGGCTTGGGACCCATCGGCAAACACATGAAGATATACGACATCATCTCGTATGACGTTTAACCATCTGGGTATTGACACTTTCTCTACATTCGCGAGATCTTCTCGAAACCGGTTCCACACACACAGAAGCTCCTCGTGGAGTGTATCATCCCACTCTAGCTCAGCTTTCCATAGCTGCTGCATAAAAATCTTAGCCTTGAAAATGACTGGTGCGATCCAACCTATAGGATCGTAAAGTCTTGCAATATCCGATAACACCTTTCTCTTAGTTATCGTTTCCGTTCTCTCTGGCAATTGCAGGTGATATTCAAAATCATCAGTATTCTTATTCCATACGATACCTAATACTTTGACCATCTCATTTTGTTTGAATACCACAGACTGATCCATCATTTGACTCTCCTTCTTTATGTGTTTCAGCAGCTCTTCGCAGTTTGTACTCCATTTTTGTAGCTCAAAACCTCCGGCTCTCATCAACCCACTCATCTGTTCGAATATCTCGATCGCTTCTTCAGGACTCTCACAGCCACTGAGTAAATCGTCCATATAGTAATCTCTCACCGTGATTTCTGAGGCTATCGGGTATTTTTTCTCCTCCTCCTTCGCTAGTTGCTGCAATGACTTCACGGTCAAATAAGGTGCACACGCTGTCCCAAAGGTAAGTCGTAACATTCGATAGTGCTGAACAGGTTCGACTCCGTTCGCTCTCCACAATATTCGTTGGAAATCCGCATCTCGTACATCTACCTTAACCTGGCGGTACATCTGTTTAAGATCTGCCACAATGCAAATGCGGTGGCGCCTCCACCTCATCAACGTGTGCCTCAAATCAGGCTGCAATTTGGGACCCACCAAAAGGTCGTCATTCAAAGATATATTATTTGTACCCTTGCTCGATGCGTTGTAAACAACTCTCACTTTGGTGGTCTCTTTATCTGCTCTAACGACTGCATGGTGAGGAAGATACACGGCTCTACCTTGCTCAATTTGCTCCTTTTTCGTAATGAGCTCCATATGGTCTTGTGCAAGATAATCATCCATCACCTTTTGGTACTCTTTCTGCAGTGAGGGATTCTTGCACAATCTCTTTTCTAACTGTGTCAGCCTCTTCATCGCAATATCTCTCGTATTTCCTTCTAAACACTCTGGATTCGAACTCTTAAACGGCAGTCTTACAATAAAACGCCCACTCTCATCTCTTTTTGTTGTCATCTCGAAAAACTCCTCGCATTTGATCTCTTCAGCAGTCATTCTTTTCCCAATAACATCAGGCTCTCTCTCAATCTCCCAAAACTGCCTTAGCAGTAGATCTTCTTTCACCTGAACATGCAGACTGATAACCTGGCGTTCCACTGAACTCGCACCCGTCTCGACTCTTCCAGACAGAATCCATCCAAATTGTGTATTCTGAGCTATAGCACCGCTCATTGACGGATGTTTCAGTAGACCCTCACTCATAATTGCGCCATAGACATCAGCACCCAATATCATGTCAATTTTTCCCGGGGACCCACACGTCGGATCTGCTAAATTCAGATTTTCAATCATGGGCCAATCTTTAACTACAGTCTCTCTAGACGGGAGAAATGACGTTAAGTTCCTTAACACAAAGGCATCAATTGACACAGAAAAGTTAGGGTTATGAAATGACTCTACCTTAACTGAGACTATACTTTTTGGCTTGGTTTGACCCTCGCCTATACCAGAGACAACGGTGTTCACAAATGATTTTTTAAGACCTAAAGCTTGTGCGATTGCCTCTGTCACAAATGAAACTTCAGATCCTTGATCAATAAGTGCTCGAACTATTAATGAATTTCCGTTACTCGATTTTACCCTAACCAAAGCAGTGGCTAATAAAACACGACTCTCATTGCTCTCAGTTGCGAAATGTGCAGCGACCTTTTTCTCAGTATCTCTCTTGGATTGCACGTCCCGGACTGGAGGTTCCACGCTTTTTTGGCTGGTTGACTCTCTCGGCATAGACTCTAGATTTTTAACTCTCTCATAGTGTAGCATCAGATGGTGTCTTCTTCCACACTGACGACAGCACATAGACTGACGACAAAATCTCACAGAATGGTTGGCGGACAAACAATTGAAGCATAGCCGCTTTGATTGCACTACATTACTCCTCTCTTCTGGGGCTAGTCCTTCGAATTGTTTGCATTGATATATAGCATGTGCTCCATCACACATTGCGCAGACTTTCTCATTGGTTTTCACACCTTTTGTCTCTTCCATCTTCGTGGTGTGAAAGGCTTTCTTGTTAGTTGTAGACTTGGTATTATATGTGTTTGGTGTCTTGTGTGCGGTTTTTCCTCCGTCTAACATCTCTAAAGTCCGAAATCGCGTCTCAAGAAATTTACTTAGTTCTCTCCAGGTAGGCAATTCCTCCGACTCATGTTGATTCACTTGAAGTTCCCATAATTTTCTTGACTCCGAATCCAGTTTAGTGAGAACTAAGTGATTTATGATTGCATCCCAGGAACTCGTATCTATCTTCAAATTTGCTAACGAATTCAGACAAGACGATGTAGTGTCTAGTAGATGTCTAATACCAGTAGCCGATTCTGATAACAAATTTTTCTGACCGAACAACACTTTCATCACTTCGTTACAGTTGAACCTCTTGTTGGTGTAACGCTGCGTTAATTTCGCCCAAGCTTCTTCATAATTCGTCTCGGTTGTGGGGAAATTCTTTAGTAATTGTTCGGCTTCTCCATGTAAACTACATTTTAAATAATGCAATTTCTGAACGGCACTCAAAGATTTGTTCATGTGAATGAGAGACAAGAACATATCGTGGAAGGTTTGCCACTCTTCGTAATTACCAGAGAACCTCGGCAATTGTATCTGCGGTAGCTTGACTTCCGTTGGCTTAGACGGAGCCGCACCAACAACCGGGGTTTCATTCTTTTGCAATTTCGCCATGTCTTCCTTCAATCGTGTCTTGTATTCCATATACACGTCTTCAAACTGGCTATACATGTCCTCCTTGAAGTAGGAAACCTCTGACTTTTTTACCGCGACATCCAAACTACAAATAATCTTGAAGTGCATATCTTCAAAAGTCTTTCGGTAGTTCTCTAAGCTTTCTATTCGCGACTCAATGTATGACACAGTCATTCTGTCCTTAGGAGACTTTTTATAATTTTTATAAGACTTGTTTACGCGCTCTAACAAATCTTCTTGGTTCAATATAAAAGTATTCATTTTGGAATAACTCGCAAAACAATTTCTCCAATGTTAAATTTAACTGTCCGAAGTTAAAGTTCCTATTCACTCCTAGGATCAGAACTAAAATTTTTCAAAGTCTCGATCAGTAGTCGAAAATTTTACAAGTGTTTGAAAATTCCAACTATTCTAAGTACAACACACTGTCTAAAATTTTACAAGTCTTTTAATAGCACATCTTAATTTTTCTAAGTTCCAAATCACTTTGCAAATTCTAAGTCCAAGATCACTTTTTCGAAATTTTTCTAAGTTCTTTATTTAACTCTGATTTATATAACACTTTTTTACTCACGATTTTGCTAAGTCCTTTTAGTTCCTTTTCACTTGACACTTTGATTTTTCACTCACACTTTTACTCACAATTTTTATAAGTCCAAACTCCAAACTTCGCTTCCCTGGTTTCGGCACCACAGATGTCGCTGCGATAAATAAAACTAGCACTGCTATCTATCAATAACCAACATTTATTAATTTGACTCAGCAGGTATATCCAATCTCAGAAACTGACAACCATAGCGCGATACAAAATACTACTAGCGCCATCTTATTGTAAATCTTAGAACTAAAAACTCTAACAAAAATACACTTTTTGGACACCCTCCACGCCGCCGCCCGTGAGGGCAGCAGCGCCTCCCACTCGGGCCACTTCGTCCGGGCTGTCCACACACCCCGAGGAAGCGGCCCGTGGCCTCGGGAAGGGCGGCACCGGGAGTGCGTACCGGCGCCGCAACCGACCATACTGGCCCCGCCTCTGGGTTCCTCTTGGCTTCACCGTACACCGTTCCTCTTCTTTTTCTTCTTTCCCCGTTTCACTGCCTCCGAGTAGCTGGCGACTACGTTCGCCGTACTCGGGGGCAGCGGACGGGGAGAATCCGTCTCGGGGGCCGACCGGGGAGGTCCCTTGGCCCCTTTATGCCCTCTCGGGACTGGGCGCGGGGGGGTCGGCACAGCGGCGACAGCACGCTGTGCCGACTCCCCCGCCCTCTCTGACCGCCCCTCGTGACTGAGGGGTGGTCGCGGCCGGTCCGGAACCAGCCTCCCCGCGATGGTAGCATCCACCATGTGGCGGATCGCTTCCATGACTTCGCGGGAAAGCGGCTGGTCCCGAACCGCCGCCTCCTCTTGCCTCACCGGGGGCAGGTTGGCCTTCGCAAACTCCGCGCGGAGGGCGACGAACTCCTTACGAAGTCCGACAACCTCCGCCCGGAGGCGGGCGTTCTCGGCCGCCAGTCTGGCCGTCTCGTCGGACACGGAGCGCTCGGCGAGGGTCTTGACCCTGTCATCTATGCGTGCAGCCGCCTCCTTAAGGGCGCGTACGGACGTGCCCTTAAGGTTTGCAGACACTGCGGCTACACGGCAGATGACCTCCGTGTCCTCAAAGATACGGTCTCGGAGTTCGCTGGCTGTCTCACTGAGCGAGGCAGCCCCGACCCCCGAGGCCGATCCCTTTCCGGCTCTGGCGACGCGATCCGCGACAGCTCGCCTGGCCGTGTCCTCCCCGGATGAGAGCTCGAGGAGCTCCTCCTCGGAAGCGGGCTTTCTCTTCCCAGCTGACTGGGTGGACGCAGGACGTCCACGCCCCCGTTTGCCTCCATGTGCCTTCCGGACCGAACGTGGGGTGTCGTCGGGCGTTAGGTCGTCCGAGTCCAAGCCAACTGGGTCCTGACAAGTCCGCTTCCTTGTCGCGCTCCCCTCGCGGGAGCTGATCGACATGCTGCTGCCTTCCGCGTCGGACAGTAGCCGCTCATCTATCCTCTCCAAGAGCACCATTGGTACTCTTGCAGGGGCGGACGGCGCGCCACTGCCCGGCGCGGGCCGGTCCGGGCCTAAGCGGGCTCCGTCTCGGAGGGGCCCACTAGTGCCCCTCATCGATGACGGTGCGTCGGAACACGCGACACACCGCCATCGTCTCCTCCTCGGGGGACTGTGTGACTGGACGCCGGACGGCCCCACGTCCGACGCCCGAAGTCCCCAGCGGCGGGTCAGGATTGTGGCCCCGCCGCCCGCCACGACGGCCGCAGGGGGTGAGTAGGGCGGTTTAGAACACCCGCACTACCCCACCCCCGCAGCCCCACCTCGCCGCCATTCACCGGTGGCGGCCCCGGATACTCAGCCGCGGTACTCCGAGGAGGACCGCAGCCCGCCTCAGCAGCGCCGCCACCCAGCAGGGCAGCAGCGCCACCTACATGGGCCGCCTCGACCCCGTGCTTGCCGCCTGCAAGTGGGGGAAGCGGCCCCTCTGGTGCCTCATACCGGGCGCGGCGCCGCGCCTCAGCAGCAGCACCGCCTTCCCGATATTCCGGCCCGCCTCTGGGTCCCTCTTAGCTTCACCGTGGGTGGCTAGTCCACGGTTAGAGCCCCCCCGCCACGACAAGGCGAGGACCCAATTCGGGGGGGGGGTGAGGGGGAACCTTGTTTTTTTTTTTTTTTTTTTTTTTTTTTTTTTTTTTACGTGGAGAAACGCTATTATAATGGACATCGCGTACCACTCACCGTGGGGACGGCGAGTGGTTATGCCGGGCTCCGACCGGCTAAAACTCCACGGCATCCCTTCTCAGTCGCGCGACAGCGGGGGAGCGGTAACTGCTTGCGCATATCCGCGCCCCCGCCGCGACGACGCCTCCGAGCTCTGAGCTCAAGGCGCCTAGCCATCAGCAGCTCCAGCCTGTACCGCATGTCCTCGCTGACCTGCTCCCTGATGGCCTGACCATCGGTGTCAAACATGAGCTGTTGCCGAGGGTCAAGCGGCTCCTTCGGGCCCTCTTGGATGAGCATCAGTACCTCCTTCATGAGTACGGTCTCGTGGAGACAGGCCTCTTCTTCCACCCTCGCCTTCACCTGCGCCTCGTTCATCGAGGCGAGGTTCTTCTCCCATCCTCTCCTTTCCATTACCGTGTTCCACGCCAGGAGTCGTGTTTTTTTGGGTGGCCTTGGGTCCGGAGGCGGCCACCCCTCACCCCCAACTACTCCCTCCGTCTCTCCTCTTCCTCGCAGAGTTGCCCCCCCCACATACGAGGGGCTGCCCGAAGCATCGCCGGGGTGGGACTTACCCACGTGGGGATTTTTTTTGCTCTTGCGACCTTTCATCTTCGCTATTTGAATGACGGGGTATGCCCCCCGTGACGGCCTCGTATCGTAACCCGGCGAACCCCCCGGCGACCGCCAAAAGCGGGGGATCCGGGGTAATTTTTTATAGAGGTTTTCTTCCTCGCGGTCCACGTTTTACGGTGGACCCTCGGTCCCACTCTGAGCCGCGAGACATGACCACGACACTCAGAGCGGGATTACGATATGCTAGCGGGTCCGCTTAGCTTCACGGCTGGGAAATATGCATCCAGCCGCTACTAAGCCCCCTCGCCACGACAAGGCGCGGACCCGATTGAGGGGGGTGGGGGGGAACCTTTTTTTTTTTTTTTTTTTTTTTTGACCCAGGGAAAATGCTTTATGCATACCACCGCCCTGGGGCGAGCGATGGTTATGTGGGACTCCGCCCTGAAAAGGACGACCCGCCCTGAGAAGGGCGGGAATACTACCCACTAAAAACCCTGGGGTGTTCACCACCTCTGCGCCTATTGCCGGGGCCGCGGGATCGCGTGTGCATACTCCGCAGCCCCGACAGCGCCAGCCCGAGACGGGCACCTCCTCCGTGATGACGATGCATCGGAACACACGACGCACCGCCATCTCTCCTTCTCGGGGACCCCGTGGGAAGGGACGCCAGACGGCCCCACGTCCGACGCCCCGAGGTCCCCAGCAGCGGGTCTGGTCAGTGGCCCCGCCACCCGCCACGACGGCCGCGAGGTCTAGGGAGGCCGGTGTATAACACCAGCACTCCCCACCACCCCCGCAGCCCCACCTCGCCGCCATTCACCGGGGCGGCCCCGTCGAGGTCGCGGAGGAAGCCCTCCGCGGTCTCTAACCCTCAGCCGCGAGAACCGCAGCCCGCCTCAGTCACGCCGCTGCCCCGAAGGGCGGCGGCGCCACCTACATAGGCCGCCTCAACCCCGTGCTTGCCGCCTGCAAGTGGGGGAAGCGGCCCCTCTGGTGCCTCATACCGGGCGCGGCGCCGCGCCTCAGCAGCAGCACCGCATGCCCGATATTCCGGCCCGCCTCTGGGTCCCTCTTAGCTTCACCGTGGGTGGCTAGTCCACGGTTAGAGCCCCCCCGCCACGACAAGGCGAGGACCCAATTCGGGGGGGGGGGGGTGAGGGGGAACCTTTTTTTTTTTTTTTTTTTTTTTTTTTTTTTTTTTTTTTTTTTTTTTTTTTTTTTACGTGGAGAAACGCTATTATAATGGACATCGCGTACCACTCACCGTGGGGACGGCGAGTGGTTATGCCGGGCTCCGACCGGCTAAAACTCCACGGCATCCCTTCTCAGTCGCGCGACAGCGGGGGAGCGGTAACTGCTTGCGCATATCCGCGCCCCCGCCGCGACGACGCCTCCGAGGAGGCGACCGACTCAGGTAAAGGCGCGCCGGGATGTCCGGGACGCGCCTTTCTTCCTCGTGCTCCTTGATGAGGACGCCCGTCCCCACGGAACGCCCCCAGGAGCAACGAAGGTGGGTGAGGGGGGTGTCAGCTCGCGTCCATCGCTCCCTCTGAAAGCAGAGGGTCGCGGGAACGGGCTGTCCCAGCCTGTGCCACCGTCGCGGGTGACTCTTGCCCAGCCACGGGCCGGGCAGCACCGACGGCGACCGGAGCCACTCCGGTCGTCTTAGGCGCACGCCTCGGACCCCGCTTGGGTGCGCCACACGAAGGTGACCCCAAGCGGTGTCCCGCCGGTTTGCCAGCCTCGGCACACAAGATGCACCGGGGCCGGCTGCTGCACTTCGCCGCTATGTGGCCGGACTGGCCGCAGCGGTAGCACAGGCCGCTCCTGTCGACCTCTGCGGTGCATGTCCGCCCCGCATGCCCAGCATGCAGACAGCGGAAGCACCGCATAGGCCGATGTGCCAGCAAGACAACCCTCGCCGACACCCACCCCACCAATAGGCGCCCTTTCAGCGCCAGCGCCTTAGCGGCTGCCACTGGGCACCGCACCCAGACGCCGCCAGTGCCGGAGGGGCCTAGTCGGATCTCTCCGACTGAGACGGACCCCAACGGACAGTCTCCAGACTGGGCGACCCTCGCAGCGACTTCCTCGCTGGTGACCGAGTCATCCAGGCCGGAAATGCGCAGTTCTGCGCATTTCCGGCCTTTCTTTCTCTTCTTCTTTTTCTTCTTTCCCCGTTTCACTGCCTCCGAGTAGCTGGCGGCGTTCGCCGTACTCGGGGGCAGCGGACGGGGAGAATCCGTCTCCGGGGCCGTCCGGGGAGGTCCCTTGGCCCCTTTATGCCCTTTCGGGACTGGGCGCGGGGGGGTCGGCACAGCGGCGGCAGCACGCTGTGCCGACTCCCCCGCCCTCTCTAACCGCCCCTCGTGACTGAGGGGTGGTCGCGGCCGGTCCGGAGTCAGCCTCCCCGCGATGGTAGCATCCACCATGTGGCGGATCGCTTCCATGACTTCGCGGGAAAGAGGCTGGTCCCGAACCGCCGCCTCCTCTTGCCTCACCGGGGGCAGATTGGCCTTCGCAAACTCCGCGCGGAGGGCGACGAACTCCTTACGAAGTCCGACAACCTCCGCCCGGAGGCGGGCGTTCTCGGCCGCCAGTCTGGCCGTCTCGTCGGACACGGAGCGCTCAGCGAGGGTCTTGACCCTGTCATCTATGCGTGCAGCCGCCTCCTTAAGGGCGCGTACAGACGTGCCCTTAAGGTTTGCAGACACTGCGGCTACACGGCAGATGACCTCCGTGTGGGGTGAGGGGGAACCTTTTTTTTTTTTTTTTTTTTTTTTTTTGACCCAGGGAAAATGCTTTATGCATACCACCGCCCCCGGGCCGGGGCGATGGTTATGTGGGACTCTGCCCTGAAAAGGGCAACCCGCCCTGAGAAGGGCGGGAATGCTACCCACTAAAAACCCTGGGGTGTTCCTCCTCCGCGCCTGTTGCCGGGGCCGCGGGAATCGCTTTCGCATGCTCCGCAGCCCCGGCGGCGCCAGCCCGTCACCGGGCTCCTCCTCGAGGGGCACGAGTGCCCCTCAGAATGACGAGGATGCGCCGGAACACGCGACGCACCGCCGTCCTCCTCCTTCTCGGGGACCTTGTGCAAAGGACGCCGGTCGGGCCCATGACCGGCGCCCAAGGCCCCCTGCGACGGGTCAGGTCCGTGGCCCCGCCGCCCACCACAACGGCCACAGGGGGTGAGGAGGGCCGACTAGCTCCGCGCCAGCACTCCCCTCCCCCCGCGGCCCCTCCACGCCGCCAATCACCGGGGCGGCCCCGTCGAGGCCGCGGAGGAAATACATCTCCACGGCCTCTAACCCTCAGCCGCGGTGCTCCCCGAGCCACCGCAGCCCGCCTCAGTCGCGCCGCCGCCCCGGAGGACGACAGCGCCACCTACATGGGCCGCCTCGACCACATGCTTGCCGCCTGCAAGTGGGTGAGATGGCCCCCTCCCGGTGCCTCATGCCGGGCGCGGCGCCGGATAAAATCAACGGCGCCGCACTCGCCGGCATTCTGGCCCGCCTCTGGGTTCCTCTTGGCTTCACCGTGGGTGGACAGTCCACGGCTACTAAGCCCCCCCGCCACGACAAGGCGGGAACCCAATTCGGGGGGGAGGGGTGAGGGGGAACCTAACCTAACCTAACCTTTTTTTTTTTTTTTTTTTTTTTTTTTTTTTTTTTTAACCTGGGGAAATGCATTTACGCACCCCCGCGCCTGGGCGTGCAGGCGGCGCGGGGAGTGTGGGACTCGGCCAGAATGGCCCCTACCCACTAAAACCCCAGGGCCCACTCCGCTCCGCGGTGGCGGGGTAAGGCATCGCCAAGGCTTTATCCTTTAACCCCGCCGCGGCATCGCCAAGGTGCAATGGCGACCTGCTCGTTCCATTTGAAGGCGCGCCGGAGCGACCAAACGCGCCTTCCCTCCCCGTGCCTCTCTATCAGAGACACGAAGGTGATCCTGGGGGTTGGCCGGCCTTTTTTTTTTTTTTTTTTTTTTTTTTTTTTTTTTTTTTTTTTACCTGGGGAAATGCGTTTACGCACCCCCGCGCCTGGGGATAACTGGGCGCGGGGAGTGTGGGACTCGGCCAGAATGACCCCTACCCACTAAAACCCCAGGGCCCACTCCGCTTCCGCGGTGGCGGGGCAAGGCATCGCCAAAGGCTTAGTCCTTTAACCCCGCCGCGGCATCGCCAAAGTGCAATGGCGACCTGCCCGTTCCTTTGAGGGCGCGCCGGAGCGAGCGACCAAGCGCGCCCTCCCTCCCCGTGCCTCTCTGTCAAGACGCCCACCTCCACGGGCGCCCCAGAGGCACGAAGGTGATCCTGGGGGTTGGCCGGCCTGCCTCAACACTGCCTCTGCTACTAGGTTCAGAGGGAGTGGAGCAAGCCGGCCACGCAACCCTAGGACATGTCCATACCCGCTCTGGGCACAGCGGGCTGTGATGCGCCGAACACCAAGCGTACCGGAGCGACGGTGGCAGCTTTGGGTGGCGCCCTCCTCGGCGGTTTCTTGGGGGCGGTGCAAGACCCAGCCCCCAACCGGTGCCCGGCCGGTTTTCCGGCCTCGGCGCACAGAAGACACCGAGGCTCGCCGGAGCACTTGGCTGCGATGTGGCCGGGAAGGCCGCACCGGTAGCAGTGTCGGCTGCGATCGACCTCCGCGGTGCACAGCCTGCCTACATGTCCCACCTGTAGACAGCGGTAGCACCGCAGTGGTCTGGGCGGCAGCAGGGTGACCCTGGCAGCAACCCATCCTACAAGGAGGCGCCCTTCAAGCGCCAGCTTCTTTCCGGCCGCGACTGGGCAGCGTACCCAGGCGGTGCCGGGGCCGGAGGGAGCTTGTCGAATCTCTCCGACAGTGACGGCTTCCTCCGGACAGCCTCCAAATTCGGCGACTTTGGCAGCCACCTCCCTACTGGTTACCGAGTCGTCAAGACCGGAAACGCGGAGTTCAATGCGTTTGACCGGTCTGGTGACCCGCACGTCTCCAGCAGGAAGAGCCTGCCGAATCGCAGCGGCGAGGGCATCCGCTTTCTCGCCGTTGTCCGTCCCCGACACCTCCAGGATGCGCGCTCCAGTCTTGGCAAGCCTGAACTTGATGTCCGTAATACCGAGGTCAGCCAGCTTAATCTTGGATGTGACCTCGGTAAGCACCTCCTTGTAGGTCCGACCCCGCTCTGCAGACTCCGGCTCTAGTTGTAAAACTATGGCCGCCGAGCGAGGGGGTCGAAGGTTCTTGGCCGCCGGCCTACGGGCCTTAGGCGCCACCTTTTTCTGCCCCGGCTTTTTCGGGGCCTTCCTTTCAGGTTTAGCCGGGCGTTCGGGTATTTGGGGAGGGGGATTCACACCCTTCCCTTTCCCTGTCGGCTTCTTCTTATTTCGCCTCACTACCTCCGACCATGCCGCATCGAGACTAGCGGGTGCCGGAGGCAATGGGCGGGGATCAGGCCGTTGAGAAGCCGCGGGGGTGGGTCCCTTGGCTCCCTTGGTCTTCTTCCCTTTCCCTTTCCCCTTTGCTGGTTTGGCCGACGCCGGAGGCACCTCGGGTGTGTTGTCCGTGGTGACCGGCATCGGCTCCGGCGGCGTCGTGTCCATGGACCGTCTCTCGTGTTGGAGGGACGGTCTCGGTCTGTCCGGGAGCAGACTCCCCTCCAGCCTAGCGTCGACAATGTTGCGCACTGTGCGCATGATGTCTTCCTGGGTGAGAGGCTGCTCCCGAACTGCCTCCCTCGCTGGTAACTCCGGTTGTGGTGACGGTAGAGGTGGTAAAGCGGCTCGTGCTCGCTCCAACTCCGCCTCCGCGCGGAACGCCGCAAACTCCTTATGGAGGCTCGCCATCTCCGCGCGAAGACGAGAGTTTTCTCTTTGGAGGGCCCTCACCTCCACCGTCAACTTCTCTGTCTCGGATGACACGGAGCAGCCGGCCAGAGCTCTGGCCCGGTCTTCGATCCGGTCCGCCGCCTCCTTTAAGGAACGGACGAACGTCCCTTTTAGGTTCGCCGACTTCAAGGCGACGGTGCGGATGATCCCCGTGTCATCGATGATGTTCTCCCGGAGGTCATCAACGGTCTCGTTGAATGGGTCTCCGAGAGCCCGACCAAACTCTTCTCTTTGAGCTCGGCCCAAGGGCCTAAGGGCACGGGCCTTCTGGCTCATGGCCGCCACCTCGTCTTCGGCCTCGAGCTCGAGCTCTTGTCTTTCCAAGGCGGGGGGGTCCGCCTCCGGCTTATCCAGGCCAAGAAACTGGCCTCGTTGTTGCCACGTAGGCCGGCGTCCACGTCCCCGCTTGCTCCCACTCCTTTTCGATGTCGACGGCGAGGACATATAGAGGTTTTCGTCGGACAGTGCGCCGTCCGATTCCTGGCTCAGGTGCCCTCGCGGCCGCTTCCTTCTCTCACGCCACACTGTGTCGTCAGTCGACAGATTGCCGTCGGTATCAGATGACAGTATCGTATCCATTCTCTCCAGCAACACCCGAGGCAATACCGGAGAGGGGATAGTGACGAGACTGTCATCCGTACTCGACGCCAAACGCATCGGCTTCACTCCCTCGCGCTCCTTCGCTGCGCGCGTAATCACGCCCGCGGCGGGCGACTTCACGTTGGCCGTTGACGGCCCGGCGGCATCAGACTCGCTCCCCACCAACCTAATCCCGCGCGAGTCATTGCTACCAGACGCCAACGGCGACTCCGCCCTCCCCACGCGCACATGGGGGGGCCCTCCTTCTCTTTCACTTAAATCTAAACTTAAATCTAATTTGCTCTTACAACTAGGGGTTTTGGGTTTCGAACTTCTCATTTTGTTCCCACGATCATGGGGGAAATAACAGGTCCACCCGAGCGGTGCCCCCTGCGCCCGGGTAAGCCTGAGGCTTAACGCCCCCAGGGGGGCGGCTAGTACCCTGCGGGCGAGCGCGCTGGCGACTGAACCTCCCATCAGCCATGCATCCCCTCACGACGCGCTATCGCTTGGGATTCGGGGTGATTTTTTATAGAGGTGTTCTTCCTCGCGGTCCGGGCGGCTAAGCCAAGACCCTCGGTCCCTTTCTGAGCCGCGAGACGTGATCCACGACACTCAGAATGGGATTACGATATGTATGTTTGGTCCGCGGGAGCAAGCTCCTACCCACCATACCTAGCCAATGCCCGGAGGCAATCACTAGGTATCGCGGGCATTCCCCTATCCGCCACCTGGGGACGCGCCGTGTCGGAGTTCATCTCTCCGCCCACCCAGACACACCGGGCAGGTCCACGGACGGTGGCCGGCCTGCCTCAACACTGCCTCTGCTACTAGGTTCAGAGGGAGTGGAGCAAGCCGGCCACGCAACCCTAGGACACGTCCATACCCGCTCTGGGCACAGCGGGCTGTGATGCGCCGAACACCAAGCGTACCGGAGCGACGGTGGCAGCTTTGGGTGGCGCCCTCCTCGGCGGTTTCTTGGGGGCGGTGCAAGACCCAGCCCCCAACCGGTGCCCGGCCGGTTTTCCGGCCTCGGCGCACAAAAGACACCGAGGCTCGCCGGAGCACTTGGCTGCGATGTGGCCGGGAAGGCCGCACCGGTAGCAGTGCCGGCTGCGATCGACCTCCGCGGTGCACAGCCTGCCTACATGTCCCACCTGTAGACAGCGGTAGCACCGCAGTGGTCTGGGCGGCAGCAGGGTGACCCTGGCAGCAACCCATCCTACAAGGAGGCGCTCTTCAAGCGCCAGCTTCTTTCCAGCCGCGACTGGACAGCGTACCCAGGCGGTGCCGGTGCCGGAGGGAGCTTGTCGAATCTCTCCGACAGTGACGGCTTCCCCCGAACAGCCTCCAAATTCGGCGACTTTGGCAGCCACCTCCCTACTGGTTACCGAGTCGTCCAGACCGGAAACGCGGAGTTCAATGCGTTTGACCGGTCTGGTGACCCGCACGTCTCCAGCAGGAAGAGCCTGCCGAATCGCAGCGGCGAGGGCATCCGCTTTCTCGCCGTTGTCCGTCCCCGACACCTCCAGGATGCGCGCTCCAGTCTTGGCAAGCCTGAACTTGATGTCCGTAATACCGAGGTCAGCCAGCTTAATCTTGGATGTGACCTCGGTAAGCACCTCCTTGTAGGTCCGACCCCGCTCTGCAGACTCCGGCTCTAGTTGTAAAACTATGGCCGCCGAGCGAGGGGGTCGAAGATTCTTGGCCACCGGCCTACGGGCCTTAGGCGCCACCTTTTTCTGCCCCGGCTTTTTTGGGGCCTTCTTTCCGGGTTTAGCCGGGCGTTCGGGTATTTGGGGAGGGGGATTGATACCCTTCCCCTTCCCTGTCGGCTTCTTCTTATTTCGCCTCACCACCTCCGACCATGCCGCATCGAGACTAGCGGGTGCCGGAGGCAATGGGCGGGGATCAGGCCGTTGAGAAGCCGCGGGGGTGGGTCCCTTTGCTCCCTTGGTCTTCTTCCCTTTCCCTTTCCCTTTTGCTGGTTTGGCCGACGCCGGAGGCACCTCGGGTGTATTTTCCGTGGTGACCGGCATCGGCTCCGGCGGCGTCGTGTCCATGGACCGTCTCTCGTGTTGGAGGGACGGTCTCGGTCTGTCCGGGAGCAGACTCCCCTCCAGCCTAGCGTCGACAATGTTGCGCACTGTGCGCATGATGTCTTCCTGGGTGAGAGGCTGTTCCCGAACTTCCTCCCTCACTGGTAACTCCGGTTGTGGTGACGGTGGGGGTGGTAAAGCGGCTCGTGCTCGCTCCAACTCCACCTCCGCACGGAAGGCCGCAAACTCCTTATGGAGGCTCGCCATCTCCGCGCGAAGACGAGAGTTTTCTCTTTGGAGGGCCCTCACCTCCACCGTCAACTTCTCTGTCTCGGATGACACGGAGCAACCGGCCAGAGCTCTGGCCCGGTCTTCGATCCGATCCGCCGCCTCCTTCAAGGAACGGACGAACGTCCCTTTTAGGTTCGCCGACTTCAAGGCGACGGTGCGGATGATCCCCGTGTCATCGATGATGTTCTCCCGGAGGTCATCAACGGTCTCGTTGAATGGGTCTCCGAGAGCCCGACCAAACTCCTCTCTTTGAGCTCGGCCCAAGGGCCTAAGGGCACGGGCCTTCTGGCTCATGGCCGCCACCTCGTCTTCGGCCTCGAGCTCGGGCTCTTGTCTTTCCAAGGCGGGGGGGTCCGCCTCCGGCTTATCCAGGCCAAGAAACTGGCCACGTTGCTGCCACGTAGGCCGGCGTCCACGTCCCCGCTTGCTCCCACTTCTTTTTGATGTCGACGGCGAGGACATATAGAGGTCTTCGTCGGACGGTGCGCCGTCCGATTCCTGGCTCAGGTGCCCTCGCGGCCGCTTCCTCCTGTCACGCCACGCTGTGTCGTCAGTCGACAGGTTGCCGTCGGTATCAGATGACAGTATCGTATCCATTCTCTCTAGTAACACCCGAGGTAATACCGGAGAGGGGATAGTGACGAGACTGTCATCCGTACTCGACGCCAAACGCGTTGGCTTCACTCCCACGCGCGCCTTCGCTGCGCGCGTAATCACGCCCGCGGCGGGCGACTTCACGTTAGCCGTTGACGGCCCGGCGGCATCGGACTCGCTGCCCACCATCCAAATCCCGTGCGAGTCACTGCTACCAGGCGCCATCGGCGTATCCGCCCTCTCCATGCGCACATGGGGGGGCCCTCCTTCTCTATCACTTAAATCTAAACTTAAATCTAATTTTAACTTATCTCTAGGGGTTTTGGGTTTTTGGCTACTCATTTTGTTCCCACGATCATGGGGGAAATAACAGGTCCACCCGAGCAGTGCCCCCTGTGCCCGGGTAAGCCTGAGGCTTAACGCCCCCAGGGGGGCGGCTGGTACCCTGCGGGCGAGCGCGTTAACGACTGAACCTCCCATCAGCCATGCATCCCCTCACGACGCGCTATCGCTTGGGATTCGGGGTAATTTTTATAGAGGTGTTCTTCCTCGCGGTCCGGGCGGCTAAGCCAAGACCCTCGGTCCCTTTCTGAGCCGCGAGACGTGATCCACGACACTCAGAATGGGATTACGATATGTATGTTTGGTCCGCGGGAGCAAGCTCCTACCCACCATACCTAGCCAATGCCCGAAGGCAATCACTAGATACCGCGGGCATTCCCCTATCCGCCACCTGGGGACGCGCCGTGTCGGAGTTCATCTCTCCGCCCACCCAGACACACCGGGCAGGTCCACGGAACCTTTTTTTTTTTTTTTTTTTTTTACCTGGGGAAATGCGTTTACGCACCCCCGCGCCTGGGAATAACTGGGCGCGGGGAGTGTGGGACTCGGCCAGAATGACCCCTACCCACTAAAACCCCAGGGCCCACTCCGCTTCCGCGGTGGCGGGGCAAGGCATCGCCAAAGGCTTAGTCCTTTAACCCCGCCGCGGCATCGCCAAAGTGCAATGGCGACCTGCCCGTTCCTTTGAGGGCGCGCCGGAGCGAGCGACCAAGCGCGCCCTCCCTCCCCGTGCCTCTCTGTCAAGACGCCCACCTCCACGGGCGCCCCAGAGGCACGAAGGTGATCCTGGGGGTTGGCCGGCCTGCCTCAACACTGCCTCTGCTACTAGGTTCAGAGGGAGTGGAGCAAGCCGGCCACGCAACCCTAGGACACGTCCATACCCACTCTGGGCACAGCGGGCTGTGATGCGCCGAACACCAAGCGTACCGGAGCGACGGTGGCAGCTTTGGGTGGCGCCCTCCTCGGCGGTTTCTTGGGGGCGGTGCAAGACCCAGCCCCCAACCGGTGCCCGGCCGGTTTTCCGGCCTCGGCGCACAGAAGACACCGAGGCTCGCCGGAGCACTTGGCTGCGATGTGGCCGGGAAGGCCGCACCGGTAGCAGTGTCGGCTGCGATCGACCTCCGCGGTGCACAGCCTGCCTACATGTCCCACCTGTAGACAGCGGTAGCACCGCAGTGGTCTGGGCGGCAGCAGGGTGACCCTGGCAGCAACCCATCCTACAAGGAGGCGCCCTTCAAGCGCCAGCTTCTTTCCGGCCGCGACTGGGCAGCGTACCCAGGCGGTGCCGGGGCCGGAGGGAGCTTGTCGAATCTCTCCGACAGTGACGGCTTCCTCCGGACAGCCTCCAAATTCGGCGACTTTGGCAGCCACCTCCCTACTGGTTACCGAGTCGTCAAGACCGGAAACGCGGAGTTCAATGCGTTTGACCGGTCTGGTGACCCGCACGTCTCCAGCAGGAAGAGCCTGCCGAATCGCAGCGGCGAGGGCATCCGCTTTCTCGCCGTTGTCCGTCCCCGACACCGCCAGGATGCGCGCTCCAGTCTTGGCAAGCCTGAACTTGATGTCCGTAATACCGAGGTCAGCCAGCTTAATCTTGGATGTGACCTCGGTAAGCACCTCCTTGTAGGTCCGACCCCGCTCTGCAGACTCCGGCTCTAGTTGTAAAACTATGGCCGCCGAGCGAGGGGGTCGAAGGTTCTTGGCCGCCGGCCTACGGGCCTTAGGCGCCACCTTTTTCTGCCCCGGCTTTTTCGGGGCCGTCCTTTCAGGTTTAGCCGGGCGTTCGGGTATTTGGGGAGGGGGATTCACACCCTTCCCTTTCCCTGTCGGCTTCTTCTTATTTCGCCTCACTACCTCCGACCATGCCGCATCGAGACTAGCGGGTGCCGGAGGCAATGGGCGGGGATCAGGCCGTTGAGAAGCCGCGGGGGTGGGTCCCTTGGCTCCCTTGGTCTTCTTCCCTTTCCCTTTCCCCTTTGCTGGTTTGGCCGACGCCGGAGGCACCTCGGGTGTGTTGTCCGTGGTGACCGGCATCGGCTCCGGCGGCGTCGTGTCCATGGACCGTCTCTCGTGTTGGAGGGACGGTCTCGGTCTGTCCGGGAGCAGACTCCCCTCCAGCCTAGCGTCGACAATGTTGCGCACTGTGCGCATGATGTCTTCCTGGGTGAGAGGCTGCTCCCGAACTGCCTCCCTCGCTGGTAACTCCGGTTGTGGTGACGGTAGAGGTGGTAAAGCGGCTCGTGCTCGCTCCAACTCCGCCTCCGCGCGGAACGCCGCAAACTCCTTATGGAGGCTCGCCATCTCCGCGCGAAGACGAGAGTTTTCTCTTTGGAGGGCCCTCACCTCCACCGTCAACTTCTCTGTCTCGGATGACACGGAGCAGCCGGCCAGAGCTCTGGCCCGGTCTTCGATCCGGTCCGCCGCCTCCTTTAAGGAACGGACGAACGTCCCTTTTAGGTTCGCCGACTTCAAGGCGACGGTGCGGATGATCCCCGTGTCATCGATGATGTTCTCCCGGAGGTCATCAACGGTCTCGTTGAATGGGTCTCCGAGAGCCCGACCAAACTCTTCTCTTTGAGCTCGGCCCAAGGGCCTAAGGGCACGGGCCTTCTGGCTCATGGCCGCCACCTCGTCTTCGGCCTCGAGCTCGAGCTCTTGTCTTTCCAAGGCGGGGGGGTCCGCCTCCGGCTTATCCAGGCCAAGAAACTGGCCTCGTTGTTGCCACGTAGGCCGGCGTCCACGTCCCCGCTTGCTCCCACTCCTTTTCGATGTCGACGGCGAGGACATATAGAGGTTTTCGTCGGACAGTGCGCCGTCCGATTCCTGGCTCAGGTGCCCTCGCGGCCGCTTCCTTCTCTCACGCCACACTGTGTCGTCAGTCGACAGATTGCCGTCGGTATCAGATGACAGTATCGTATCCATTCTCTCCAGCAACACCCGAGGCAATACCGGAGAGGGGATAGTGACGAGACTGTCATCCGTACTCGACGCCAAACGCATCGGCTTCACTCCCTCGCGCTCCTTCGCTGCGCGCGTAATCACGCCCGCGGCGGGCGACTTCACGTTGGCCGTTGACGGCCCGGCGGCATCAGACTCGCTCCCCACCAACCTAATCCCGCGCGAGTCATTGCTACCAGACGCCAACGGCGACTCCGCCCTCCCCACGCGCACATGGGGGGGCCCTCCTTCTCTTTCACTTAAATCTAAACTTAAATCTAATTTGCTCTTACAACTAGGGGTTTTGGGTTTCGAACTTCTCATTTTGTTCCCACGATCATGGGGGAAATAACAGGTCCACCCGAGCGGTGCCCCCTGCGCCCGGGTAAGCCTGAGGCTTAACGCCCCCAGGGGGGCGGCTAGTACCCTGCGGGCGAGCGCGCTGGCGACTGAACCTCCCATCAGCCATGCATCCCCTCACGACGCGCTATCGCTTGGGATTCGGGGTGATTTTTTATAGAGGTGTTCTTCCTCGCGGTCCGGGCGGCTAAGCCAAGACCCTCGGTCCCTTTCTGAGCCGCGAGACGTGATCCACGACACTCAGAATGGGATTACGATATGTATGTTTGGTCCGCGGGAGCAAGCTCCTACCCACCATACCCAGATATCTTAATACTAACGGAGAGTCACCTAAATACCAGTAAACCTATCCCGACAGTTCAGGGTTACTCATCTCACCATACAACTCACCACTGAAATAAAAATGATGGTGTTGTAGTTTATGTTACAAATAAATATAAATTTCACGTAAATGAAATTATTTTAGATAAGGCCTCATGCTTAGAAATTAACATTAACAATACAATAATCTTAGGTATTTACCGTTCCCCGTCTAATTCCAATCCTGATTCTTTTCTAAATTCTCTTAATTCATATCTTGATACTATCATGAAACGCAAATGTATTATACTGACCGGAGATTTAAATATAAATTTAATACCCTCTTTAAATGAACAATCTCAAGAACGAACTAATAGAATCAACTATTTGGGTATGCTTGCTATGCACGGATTGATGCTGGGACACTCCTTTCCAACGAGATTAAATAACTGTCTGGATCACCTAATGATCAAGCTTAACAAAGAAAAAAATTTGGCTAAAGTCGCTGTCCTTAATACAACCATAACTGATCATGCACTATTATTCCTAAATCTAATATATAAAAGTGATTTTCCACAAAGGTCTCAGAAAGCAAAAACTACAACTAATTACGAAAATGCGTGTGTCAGTTTAAACGAGAAAAATCTTGCTGAATTAATGTCTTGTAACGATCCTAATACTCTCGTTGAACTATTGATAGCTAAAATCTCAAATTCTCTGCAAGAAAATACTAAAATAGTAACTATACCTAAGAAAAACCGTTGTTTAAAGCCGTGGATAACGCCAGGTGTACTACGCTGTATAAAGCACAGAAATAGTCTGCAGAAACAACTACAGAAAGACAGTAATAATGAAGTTCTAGCGCTTACATATAAAAGGTACCGTAATTACTGTACAAATCTTATTAAAAGACTTAAACGCAACTATGAAAGGCAACAACTGGCACAATCTACTAAAAATAGTAAATGTTTGTGGAATAATATTAAAAGTATAGCAAATATTAAGCAAACTAAAACAGGTAATACAAAATTGTTGGAATTGGAGTCATCTGGCATTGATTCGGTTAATTCTGTTAATGATTATTTTGCAAATATTGGCAAGCGGCTTGCAGAAGATATCTCAGCTAATCAAACACTTAACATCATAGATCGTAACAATGATACTTGCATAGGCGATGCTCATTTATCTTCCTTTGTCTTGGTTGAAGTGGACCCAATGGAGGTCAATGAAATTATTCTAAGTTTAAAAGCCAGCAGTGCCCCAGGATGCGATAACATTCCCACTAAATTTATTAGGCTGGCAAGGCAAGAACTTAACCCAATAATGGTTCATTTGACTAATCTTTGTTTTAACCAAGGTGTATTTCCCCTTCTTTTGCAAAAATCTATTATTACTCTTGTTCACAAGGGTGGGGCCAGAGACGATGTTAACAATTATAGACCGATTTCTGTTTTATCTACTATTTCAAAAATAATAGAAAAATTATTAAATAAGAGACTAATAGACTATTTAAACAAATATGAAATTTTATCAAACTTCCAGTATGGTTTTAGACAGGGAAAATCCACGGAAGATGCTATAGCAGCCATTACTTCTCTTATTGTGGATAAACTAGACAGTGGTAAAAAATGTTTGACTGTTTTTCTTGACATGAAAAAGGCCTTCGACACCGTCTCTGTCCCCATCCTTCTACGTAAACTAGAACATATAGGAATAAGAGGTATTCCTTTAAAATTGTTCTGTGACTATCTGTCTAATCGCACTCAGAGGGTTAGGGTCGGACAATTCATCAGTGATGACTTAAATATTGCATTTGGAGTACCGCAGGGAAGCGTGCTTGGGCCTACATTATTTTTGATTTATATAAACGATCTCTGTAATATAAAAGTTGGGGGTGCCCAAGTGTTCTCGTACGCGGACGACACGGCGATTGTGTTGGCTGGAGATGATTGGGACTCTGTTCGTGGGAATACAGAGACAGCATTGTATAAGGTTTCTTGCTGGCTTAGAGCTAACTTACTTTCTTTAAATACACAAAAAATCAATTTTATGACTTTTTCTCTAACTAGTAAAACACAACCTAATAACAGTTTCACTATTAAAATACATCAATGTAATAATAGCAATGACCCTAATTGTCAATGTCCTAAAATAAACAAAGTAGAAAAGACTAGGTACTTGGGAATTATGTTGGACCAACGCCTGACTTGGTATAATCATATTGAACTGGTGTGCAGTCGCATTAGGAAATTAACGTGGATATTTAAATTACTTAGACATGTAGCAGACCGTACCTTACTTAACCGGATTTATGTTGCTCTCGTACAATCGATAATATGTTACTGTATCCCGATATGGGGCGGAGCACTGAAATCTAAATTTCTAGAGGTAGAAAGATCGCAACGTTTTCTTCTAAAAGTGATGTACTTTAAACCCTTTTTGTATCCCACAAGCTGCCTATATAAACTCTGTGATCTGTTAACAGTAAGGAAGCTTTACATTCTTAACTGTACTCTAAAAAAACATAAATCCGTAGAATTTGATCCTGATATTTTAACTAAACGACGTAACGATCTCATTTTTGAAAGTAAAAATATTAAAACTTCCTTTGCAAGTCATCAGTACACAGTACAATCTATTTATCTCTACAATAAAGTAAATAAAATTCTGAAAATATACCAAAGAACTCATCACGACTCTAACTGAATGGCTTAAGACTCTTTCCTACGATGAAACAGAAAAATTACTTCGTATAGCTCATTAACTTACATATTTCCCCTCTATTCATTTGTAACAACCACATGAAAATCTGGTCGGAAGTTTTTGAGTTTTGTAAAGTGTGGCGGTGGCGGACATTCACTCATACACCCACACACATACACAAATACATATTCGCGCACACAAACTCACACATACAAATACACACAAGCACAGTCATACACACAAACAAATCAAGCCTACTGAAAATGAAGGTTTGATGGGTTAGGGAGAAGTGGAAAAAAATAAAAATAAAAAATAAATAAATAACAAATGTTACATACAATTATATTTATATAAATATATATCTGTATGAGTTAATTAATTATAAGGCTTTAGTTTTATAAATGTTTTGGATGGCTATGGAAGAGTGGGACCTACTGGCACAAGTATAAAAAATGCTTAAAAGTAGGTCCCAATAACCGTTTGTAACGACTTTTTATAAAATAATAAATATTTTTGATTTTTTTTTGATTTTGAGACAAACATTAGGGTCAAGATTATTTAAACTTAGCCTACAAGCAATAGATTAGGTTGTCAATACAAACTAATGAATTAGGCCGGAAAACAAACTAATAAAATAGAACATCGATATAATGTTAGGGAGGCAGGTCGTCACAAACAAACTAACAAAACTAGATCATCCACATAAATAGATTAAAAATAGATCATCCACCTAAAGTTAAGAAAGAGGTCGCGCGAAAGCAATAAAAATAGGGATTCGTCCGTGTACTAATCTAAAACCGTCCGTGTATTCGCTAAGCATAAATTAGAGATCGTTCATGTATTAACTTTAGAATCTTAGCTATAAACTTAACCAAACAAAAAACTATGATGCAAATACTAAGACGATAGTTCAATCTCAACCTAAAAGGATCATAGGTTACTGCACACAACGAAATTAGAGTCCTAACCACTAGACAATCAGGCCAAATTAGAGATCATCGTAGTAAGAAGTAGATCGTAGGAAGTCGCGCGAGGGGGGGTAAGTTACATTACTATGAGAATATACTTGGATTTATTCTGGAAATAACTGTTATAATATTGACAAATTAATTATTTATAAAAGTGTGCCTTCCCTTGCCGACTCGGCAAAGTGATACTAAACGGCAAAGTGAAAACGGAATATTGGGCGATTTAAAAAAGCAAACTGAGACTACTCTGTTAGGGAGTCCACTTTTATGTAGGTCCTTTTTGGTTTAAGTAATCCTCGTTGTGAATCTAAGTGGTGTACTGAAGTTAAACTAAATTATTATTAATATTATTACTATTTAATCCTTTATTGCACATAAAATAACAATATTTTCTTCTTTTTCTTTAATTATGGCCAAACGCCAACGATAATACTACACTGATCCCTATTTAGATCATATGAATTATAAAGGTTAAGAAACCCTCATGGTAGTACGTATATCTCTATTTTTATACTTTATTTTAGAGATTTTTTTTTTCACGGGACATATTAATTTAGTCTTCTATGTCGTGTTTTAGTGTACTTAATCAATTTTAAATTATACCTTTCTTTAATATTAGGTATTGTATTATTTCTCTGACTTACTAATTCACCATCGATTCAGTAATTACCATAAAATTACTTTTCTGCGTTATTAATTTTCTGTTTTACCTACATTTTAGCAGTTAATAATATTGAAGTGTCTGTTTGTAATCTCTCGACACTGTACTAAAAGATTAGAATCTGCGTGTCCGTTCATGCTAATCTTAGAAACTAATGAACGGATTACCACGCGGTTTCCGCAGGTAAATCAATCTTAGCTTGAAGTAACATAAGGGATTTAATCCATTTAAATGAGGTGTCAAGAAAAGGAATCTTTTTACAAAAAAAGTTTTGCACAAGTGAAACCGGACACAGTGTCAAACAGCTTTCTACCAGATGCATGATGTATTATGGTCCTTACGTTTTGATAGAAGATGATTTTTAAATCTTTGTGCTCCGAATAATCTTTGAGGCAGGTACACCGAAGCACGTTCAAACATTTGTTACAGGTGGATAGCTGATGTTATAAGGTAACTTTATGTTACAATTGGCCCACGATAACCAACACAATTAAGTTATTGATACAAGACGCTTTATCGAGAGTTATAGAACGTTTTTCAATTATGTGTTTACCTTATTACATTGTTCAAATACCATCAAAATATTAAACACAAAAGAATTGCTACAAAAAAAGTGCTACAATTTTAAGATACAATTACTCAAACTTTCGCCAGTTTAGGTAACGCACCATTGCTTATCTATGGCCTATACTTATTGTAACTGTTATAATATTTTGTATTCTAATGTAATTATTTTTATAAATTTCAAACTGTATATTCTGATTTGTATTTTCATTATGGTTTTGACGGACTTCTATTCTAGATTTAGAACCATATACATCAAAACTATCGTCCCTAAATAAATATATTTTGTAGGGTTTTCCTCAAATTAACATGGGTGAAACTCAGACGAAATAAAAAAACGCGGAGTACTGCTACTTTTCAATAAACTCAAAAGACTAAGAGATTGTTGTAATCCCTTTTTTTTTTCTTTACAATGCTTTGATGATTTTCTTTTGAATTTACCTAGTTTTGCTTGCTAGTCTCATTTTCTTACTGCTATTTTTGAAAGTCTTGCTACATCTCCTAGGGATAAAACTCAAGCCCCTACTATGGTGTTACAACCCTAGTCACTAAGCGATGTTTGCTATTGATTGATTCTTTACCAAGCTGCACGTTTTCAAAATTTGACTAGTTTTGAAGTTTAAAGAGTTACCAAATTTCTTTTTCTCATTAAGGTTAACCACAGCTAAAGTTAGATCTCGACTTCAGATAGAAGCAATCCCCTCATATTAGAAACTTAGGAAAGGCACTGTAATAAATTATGAGTGAATACTTCGGTCACAAAATTGAAGTTCTATTTTTTTTTTATTTTTTTTTTATTTGAAGGTGCTACAATTTTAAGTAATATTAGTCTTTTATCATAAGAAGAATCATAAGAGATTATTTCTAAAGCACAGGTAGGAACAATATTATTACCCACTAGACTGTAAGATTAGATAATTCTTTAATCAAAATATCATTACTGCATCCACAGATTTATACTAAATGATTCAATGAAGCTTTGCCTATTTGCATGATTATTAGATACTTCATTCAAATAGTAGGTAGGCATGCTAACTAACTTGATATCAGAGCTGGGAACTATTAACTTGCATAGGAGATCCTATGAGACAAAAAAAGCTATGCAACTTTCGTGTTGTTCATGGACCAGTTGAACTAATTAATTAATTAATTAATTGGTCCATGGTGTTGTTACACCTTTCGTGATAACCAGCGTTTACGTATTCTGTAAATACCGTTATATGTATATCAATATATTAAACTATGCATAATGTGTAAGCATATAAAGTTTGTACCAAGAATCGAAAACAAAGACTCATCCAGCGTTTACATATTCAGTAGATACCGCTGTATCTTTTCGCTTTCAGCATTAAACGAAGACACTGGGTAAGTACATACCAGATTGAACTTGGTTATGTTGAATATGGTTGGTCTTATGTTTCGTCGTCAGGCCGCACCTTGAGAATCTAGATGCACTGGGCAGCACCGTCGCTTACCCGGTCTGCGCCTGGCGCCTGGTGTGATTCACTGGAGCGCCTTAGTCCTGGCCATGGGTGTTTGGTTTCTTTATCGCACTTCTGAAATGTTAGAAATGATACTCGATTAATACATTAAGCAACTGTTTTATTTACTGTATCACAAAGTAAATGCGCGAGTGCGTGCACTCGCGCCAATTCCACAAACGATAATGCCGATCTCACTCACCGTTGACGGCTTCCACCCCAAATACGCGTCACATGACGTTTTATGTCACCTGTCACTGTCAGTGCCAACGGTATTAAAATGGCGAACGCTAACACTAGGTGTAGCGGAGGTATTACGAGCAGGTAGGTATTAAACTCACATTTGCTGTAGAAATGGAATTTTGGAAGTGATTTATTGTTAAACACTTAGCGCTATATATACAGAAAACCTTAAAACTAACAACCAATCAAAAACACAACATTAAATATTTACAACCAAACAACCAATGAGAAATCGTACATTAAACGGCGGACAGATTCAAGCGAGATGCTAGTTCCTAGAATTTCATAGTCTCCTCTCGTCGCACACTCGCACCGCGCATGCGCGGGGTGCGCGGCGCGGAGGACGCGGGCGGCGCGCGCGCAGGAGCTCAGTCCGCCGCGTCTCAAGCGCCAGTCGCCATCGATCGTTGAGAGCGCAAGACCGCGCGTCTCGCGCCGGACCGCGAATCGTGGATGTGCGTGTGGTGCCGTACAGGTGTCTCCGACCGAGTAGTTCCATGGTGCTTGATGGTGTACAACAGCGTCGCAAGATCCAGGCGATTAAAAACGGCTCTTTTCAGAGCCACTCTTTCCATTTGATGTACTGCCTGATCTTGCTTGCGTAGTTACTTCAGTGAGTGTGACCCAGGAACGTGACGTCGCTTGACTGTTCCTTCGAATCTCCAGCGAGGTCGTCTTTTTCAAGATTGCTCCTCGCACTTTCCTCTGTCTGGAATTCGTTGGAATTGAGTCAGCTAGGCAATAAAGAATAACATAACAAGTTGTCCGTGTCCTGTTTCTTTCTTGTGATTTGATAATAAGGTGATTCCACTGTGTATGTTATTTCTCTCTTGCTCCTTCAACCTTCCTGATCCTTAATCCAATTCCCCGGTAAAGGTATGTTACGTACACGGTTTGGTAATGGTAGGTACATGGAGGTAAACCGCTGTGAAGTATGTAAGTATTTTCGTAAGTATTTCTGTGCTCATGTGCAAGGTGTGCACAGTATCCCCCTTCAAGCAAAGCGTACGGTTTTCTTCACGACTCGTCCGCTCCGGGTGATGTAAGGTGACGTAGGTAAGACAGCTGGAGTCGAATTCCTTGTTTCACGTGTTTCGACTGGATCACGGTTCGGTGAACTCGATCTCTTGCGTTCCGACGTGACGTCAGTGTCGCTCGTGCTTACGTCTTCTTCGTTAAGTAGGTAGGCAGGCTTGAGTCTATCCAGTGATATCACGGTTGTGCGTAGTGGTAACTGTATCTTGAAATACTTCTCGTGACGTTGTAGAACTTGATAGGGTCCGTCATATGGCGGAGTCAATGGCGGTCTGACCGCGTCGTTTCGAACGAAAACGTGTGTACACGTAGCTAGGTTCTTGTGTACGAACGTAGGTCGTGACGTTGTGGTACGATTTGTGGGTATTAACGTTGCCATTGTTCGGCTTAGCCGTTGCACGTATTCTGCATCTTCGATTTTCGACTGTGTAGGTACGAAAAAATCGGACGGTATTCGTAGTGTTGCGCCGTAGGTCATCAGTGCAGGGCTGAGATTATCTTCTCGTAGTGCGGTGCGTAAACCAAATAGTACGGTGGGCAACTCGTCTACCCATGTTGTGGTTGCACCGCGCGCCATGAGAGCTGCCTTCATTGTACGATGAAGTCGTTCTACTTTTCCGTTTGACTGGGCGTGATAACTTGTAGTGCGGATTCTAGATATGCCCCATCTCTTCAGTAGTGTGTTGAATAGTGCTGACTCAAAATTTTGTGCTCTGTCTGTCGTAATTCTGAGCGGGACGCCAAATCGCACTATCCAGTTCTCGTAGAGGGCTTTTGCGACGCTTTCTGCGGTGATGTCTTGAACTGGAACAGCTTCCGGCCATCTGGTGCGTCTGTCTATTATGGTGACGCAAAACTTGAAATCGTGCGATAATCGTAGCGGTCCCACGACGTCTATGTGTATGTGTTCGAAACGTTGAGAAGGTGGAAACTCTGCCAGAGGAGTGACGACGTGACGATGTACCTTGCTGCGCTGACAGTCGATACATGCTTTGGCCCATGTTGCTACTTCTTTGTTCATAGCTGGCCAGAAAAATTTCGATGCTATCTGCTTCCGTGTGGTTCTTGCCCCGGGGTGACATAGCCCGTGTTGCGCTTTGAATGCGGCATAGCGGTATGTTTTAGGTAAATACGGACGGGGTGACGTAGTCGATAGCTCGCATGTGATTGGTCGGTCGAGTCCGGGAAGAGTTACTTCGGCGAATTTCAAGTTGGGTTGTTTCTTTAGATTTCTCAAGTCTTCGTCGTTGCTTTGGTCTATTGCAAGTTGGTTGTAGTCTATGACATTTGGGTTCTGGATGTCTTCGATTCGTGATAATGCGTCGGCGATTGGATTTTCTTCACCTTTGATGTACTTGATACTCGAACAAAATTGAGATATGAAATGTAGCTGCCGTTCTCGTCTCGGTGTGTCGCTACTACTGGCGGGTCTGCTGAGTGCGAAAGAGAGAGGCTTGTGATCGGTGAGTATAGTTACTTCGCAGCCTTCGATTAGTCTTCTGAAGTGTTTTACAGCCATGTACATAGCTAATAATTCGCGATCGTACACGCTGTAGCGGCGTTGCGTAGGGCTCATTGACTTCGAGAAGAATGCTAATGGTTTCCAGTTGTTCTCAACCTTTTGTTGTAGTACTGCGCCTAAACTGTGATCCGAGGCGTCTGTCATTATAGCGAGTTCGCAACTGTGAACGGGGTAGCTTAGCGTTGTTGCTTCGGTAATGCTTTGGCGGCATTTTTCAAAAGCTTCGTTCGCTTCCGGTGTCCATTCTATTGGCGTTTTGTCATTCTTTTTCTTGTTGTGAAGAAACTTGTTGAGTTCGTGTTGATGATCGGCTTGATGAGGTAGGCAATCTCGGTAAAAATTAAGCATGCCTAGGAAGCGTCGTAGTTCGACGATTGTCTTCGGTTTCGGATACGAGGAAATTGCTTCGATGCGATCTATCGTAGGTTTGATACCGCTGGCGGAGACTTCGTAGCCTAGGAAGTTTATAGTTTCAACTCCAAACTGGCATTTGTCGACGTTGAGTGTGACGCCGTGTTTGTCGAGACGTTCTAAGACTTGATGGAGAAGCTTCTTATGGTTGTTTTCATCTTCAGAAAATAGGAGAATGTCGTCGACGAAACAGAAACAGTCTTCTATACCTCGGAGAACTTGATGCATGAATCTTTGAAAGGTTTGACTTGCGTTGCGTAGACCGAACGTCATGCATGTAAATTCGTATAGCCCGAACGGAGTGATTATGGCTGTTTTCTGTGCATCTTCTTTACTCGCCATGGGAATCCAGTAGTAAGCCATCTTGAGATCAAGTTTCGAAAATATTTTTTTGTTGTTGAGTGGGTACGTGAAATCTTGAATGCGTGGTATCGGATAGCGATCGGGTTGCGTCACTGCGTTTAATCTTCGGTAGTCGCCGCATACGCGAAGTCCGCCGTCTTTTTTCGTGACGACGTGTAGAGGGCTGGCCCATGGACTGCTTGAAGGTCTGCAAATGCCAATCTCCATCATCCGATCAAATTCGGCTTTTGCGGCGTTGTATTTGTCGGGCGGTAGAGGGCGGGCGCGTGCCGAAAGCGGAGGACCCGTCGTTTCGATGTGATGTACGACGTCATGTTTGGCTGGCTGCTTAAGAGACATGGGTCGGAGAACGCCAGGAAAATGCTTCAAGATATCGTGATATTGTTGGTCGGAGCTCACGATGCGAATGGACTCGGCGGTTGTTGATACTTCAGTGGCGTCGACGGTAAGCTTGGTTTCGTCGTCGATTAATTTTTTTCTGTGAAGATCCACAAGGAGCTTGTAGTGACGTAAGAAGTCTGCACCCAATATGGAAGTCTTCACGTCTGCGACAATAAATGTCCAGGTGAAACTGCGCCGTAGTCCCAGGTTGAGCTTGATTGTTTTCTCGCCGTAGGTATTTATCGGTGTGTTGTTTGCCGCGTAAAGTTTGTAGGTATGTGCGGCCTTTTTCTTAGTTTTCGATGTTGCAGCCCAAACAGATATATCTGCGCCAGTGTCCACGAGGAAACGTTCGTGTGAGTCGCGATCATGAACACAAAGGCGGTTGCTGATCTTGGGGACACCGACGTCCGCCGCGGTCGGTGTCGACGTTAGTTTTCCGACGTCTTGTTACGTTGTGCGCACGGTGACTCGCAGCGTATTGCCTTCTTGCCAAACTTGTGATGGTATCTGCATAACCACGTAGGATCGCCAGGCTTCACACGGGATGATGATGAGCGTGAGTGAGAGCGGTAGCGTCCGCGAAATGGTTGACGAGATGTTTGACGCGTGGTATGCCGTGCTCGCAATTCCGCCACTTGTAATGTGAGTTTTTCCAATCTTGATAGGATCTCTGAGTGCGGTGGCTCGCAGGTGCTGTTAGATGATGCTGCTGAAGAGGTTGCGTTTGATACTGCTGCTACGGTGTTGACGGGCGTGCTCCCGACGTACTCCATCATCCTGTCTGCCATTGCTGCTAACGTGTCGAGTGAAGATTCTTTGTTGATAGAGAGTACGCAGCGACAGTGGGCTGGCACGTGATTGAGCCACTCGATCTTCAAGCCTTCTTCAGTGATGAGGCCGTTATTGAGTTCTCTCATTTTTCGTAGCAGCACGCTGGGTTTCTGGTCGCCGATGTCTAAACCGCTGATGAGCTTCTGAAAGTTCTCGACTTCTGATTTTTCGTACACGGTGAGTAGTCGATTTTTCACGGCTTCATATTTCCCTTTCTCAGGTGGGCTGTATAGTAGGTCGGTGATGTGCTGTAGATCGGCCGGTTCTAGCTTCGAAAGGACGTATCTGTATTTTTGGTCATCTGATGTCTTCAGGGGATCGATGACTGCCTCAAACTGGACGAACCAGGCTCTGGGAACGGTGCGCCAAAATGGAAGTAGTTTTGACTGCACGGAGATCGCAGCCAGGTCAGCGATTTTGGTTGTCTCGACGATTTTTTGTTCTTGCTCGGCCATAGCTTCAGCCTTTTGTTGATTCTTCTTCTTTGTTGTCGGAGGGTCACCACGTAGCGGAGGTATTACGAGCAGGTAGGTATTAAACTCACATTTGCTGTAGAAATGGAATTTTGGAAGTGATTTATTGTTAAACACTTAGCGCTATATATACAGAAAACCTTAAAACTAACAACCAATCAAAAACACAACATTAAATATTTACAACCAAACAACCAATGAGAAATCGTACATTAAACGGCGGACAGATTCAAGCGAGATGCTAGTTCCTAGAATTTCATAGTCTCCTCTCGTCGCACACTCGCACCGCGCATGCGCGGGGTGCGCGGCGCGGAGGACGCGGGCGGCGCGCGCGCAGGAGCTCAGTCCGCCGCGTCTCAAGCGCCAGTCGCCATCGATCGTTGAGAGCGCAAGGCCGCGCGTCTCGCGCCGGACCGCGAATCGTGGATGTGCGTGTGGTGCCGTACAGGTGTCTCCGACCGAGTAGTTCCATGGTGCTTGATGGTGTACAACAGCGTCGCAAGATCCAGGCGATTAAAAACGGCTCTTTTCAGAGCCACTCTTTCCATTTGATGTACTGCCTGATCTTGCTTGCGTAGTTACTTCAGTGAGTGTGACCCAGGAACGTGACGTCGCTTGACTGTTCCTTCGAATCTCCAGCGAGGTCGTCTTTTCAAGATTGCTCCTCGCACTTTCCTCTGTCTGGAATTCGTTGGAATTGAGTCAGCTAGGCAATAAAGAATAACATAACAAGTTGTCCGTGTCCTGTTTCTTTCTTGTGATTTGATAATAAGGTGATTCCACTGTGTATGTTATTTCTCTCTTGCTCCTTCAACCTTCCTGATCCTTAATCCAATTCCCCGGTAAAGGTATGTTACGTACACGGTTTGGTAATGGTAGGTACATGGAGGTAAACCGCTGTGAAGTATGTAAGTATTTTCGTAAGTATTTCTGTGCTCATGTGCAAGGTGTGCACAAGGTATTAGAGACTTGTAGAATGGAAACATTAATACTATGAAACGTGATTCTGACTGCCAATAGCTGTCCGTTCAAAGTGCAAATCATGGAAAGAACATTAGGTCAGGGCACTCCCTGATATTGTACCTTTAAATGAGAGCCCCGAGACCATCGATCGTAATTGATTATGGTCCCGAGGTAGTACAATTAATTGACGCTGTTAGTCGTTGTTTTTCTTTGGACTTTCGTTATTCTAAATTATTCTTCAGGCTTTGTCCGAAGGGATTCCTTAAATAACACTTGTAGTACCGCGTAGTGGTTCGCCGTTCATGCACTAAATTTGAGGGTAGGAATACTAGAAGCAAAAGAAAATATCAATCTTTCCTTATAAATAGACCTACCAACCCGCTCGTGTCATTCGCTTTTTAGTGCTCGCCGCGAACGCACGTCTCGTGTCTTCCACTCGTTTCTACATTACGTCAAAACATTACGTTTATATCTAATAATATTATAATCTTGCAAAACGCAAGACCGACGATTACGAAAAATTATATAAAATTGGAGAAGAAAGTGAAACGACGCGCGACGATGTCGCAGCCGGAGTTGATCCTCGGATGGTGTTGGTTATGAAGGTTAGTAAAAATAGTGATTCAATTTTTGTCCTACACTTCATAAATAACAACAATTGAGCAATGAGCATAATTAATGACCATACATTTTCTAAGGGTTTGCGTTCTTCTCTTTGGAGTTGTTACTACCCTGGTTTTTTGGTTATGAAAAAATGTACCTACCTGGTTTTGTATTCTTAACCAAATAATCAAGTTTTTATGCTTATATACCTACCAACAATCCCTACAACTTTTTACAATGAGTAAAAACATACGAACAGCTATTCTAACTGGGTTTGCGTACCTTTCTTTGGATCTGTACTACCCGTAAAGTTAGTCTTTTTTACCAGTGTTCAAATATCTCCTTTTTATTGTGTTCATCTATGATTCTTACTGATTTGCGTACTTTTCTTTGGATCTGTACTATCCGTGAAGTTATTGTTATACGAGAGTTCACATATTTCCTTTTTATTGTATTTACCTACGGTTCTAACTGTGGGTTTGCGTACTTTTCTTTGGATCTGTACTACCCGTAAAGTTAATATTATACCAGAGTTCACATATTTCCTTTTTTAATTGCATTAACCTATGATTTTGGGCTTGCGTATTTTTCTTTGAATCAGTACTATCCTTTTTATTGTATTTACCTACGATTCTAACTGTGGGTTTGCGTACTTTTCTTTGGATCTGTACTGCCCGTAAAGTTAGCATTATACCTTAGTTCACATATTTCCTTTTTTAATTGTATTTGCCTACAATTCTAACCGGGTTTGCGTATTTTTCTTTGGATCTGTACTACCCGTAAAGTTAGTGTTATATCAGAGTTCACATAGTTCCTTTTTCATTGTATTTACCTACAATTATAACTGGGTTTGCGTATTTTTCTTTGGATCTGTACTACCCGTAAAGTTAGTGTTATATCAGAGTTCACATAGTCCCTTTTTCATTGTATTTACCTACAATTATAACTGGGTTTGCGTATTTTTCTTTAGATCTGTACTACCCGTAAAGTTAGTAATATACCAGAGTTCACATATTTACTTTTTAATTGTATTTACCTACAATTCTAACTGGGTTTGCGTATTTTTCTTTGGATCTGTACTACCCGTAAAGTTAGTAATATACCAGAGTTTACATATTTCCTTTTAAATTTTATTTACCTACGATTCTATAACCGGGTCTGCGTACTTTTCTTTGGATCTGTACTACCCGTAAAGTTTGTATCATTCAAGAGTTCACATATTTCCTTTTTAATTGCAAGTAATAAAGCCAGTATATAATTATATATCCCAGGGCTTGCGTACTTTTCTATGGAACTGTACTACCCGCTAAATAAAAATTGTCAATTGTGGTTTGCGTACTTTTCTGTGGAAATGTACTTAATACCCGGTAAATAAAAACTCTGTCAATTATGATTTGCGTACTTTTCTATGGAACTGTACTACCTACTCACTAAATATAAATTATATCGATTACGGTTTGCGTATCTTTCTTTGGAACTGTACTGCCTGCCCGTGCTTTGTTATAGTTTTGCAAACAATACTGTGGTCTGTTTCTTAAGTAATAGCGAAAAATTGCCTATCTTAGAACCAGAATATTCAACATGCAGTTGGGTCATGAATTTGCTGAAAATACATATTGCTGTCTATAGTAGCTACTATAAGTGTCAACCATTGATATACCACACCAGTCTAGTAGTAAATCAATGGTGCCAACCAAACAAATGGATGGACAGTTTATATCTAGAGTATTTCTTGTACCCAAGCCAAATGGCAAATTCCGCTGTATTTTAAACCTAAAATATTTTTTTTTTACAATTTTATAACAGCTGATTATTTTAAAATTGAAGACTAATTAAGTACAGTGTTATAACTAATAACACGTGATTATTTTATTACAAAGATAGCTCTAAAGGACGCTCATTATTTTATTACCCAATGGTTAACTGTCGAGAATGCCGCAATGCATTAAGTTCGCCATTTGTGCTATTATGTGCAAAAAGAATAAATAAATAAATAAAATGGATCCCAATTCAAGGAAATATTTAAGGTTCCAATTTGAAGTACAATTGTATGAATTTAACGTGTTACCATTTGGCTTGAGTACCGCACCGTACATTCACCAAAGTAATGAACCAATAGTCCGTTTTTTACGCCAAGCCCGCCATAAATCGACCAATTATAATTGATCAGTCGGTTTAATTATAAAAAGTCATCTAAATAATTATTTAGATGACTGTTAGTTGTTGGAGCAGTCTTACGAGCAATACTTATAAAATACAGGCAGACTAGAAATTTAATTTCTTCTCTTGGTTTTCTAATAAATGAGCATTAAGTACGTTGTAGTACAATAAAGTTCTTTAAATAATAAATACGAGTTTCGATGATACCAAGCAAGACTTGTACCTAGGTACATTCTTGGGTTTCGTATTAGATTCGAGAAAATTCCAGATCACGTTACCATCAGATAAAATTGAACGCGTTATACAAGAAATTCAAAAGGTTTTTACACTTAGAAGTTAGATTCACTGAGTTACTAGTTTCTACCTGCCCAGCTGTCGAATGCAGCTGGCTATAAACAAAAAAAAAATATAAAATAAATAATTTGATAGGATTAAACTTTTGTGTTTACAACCTGACGATAACTATGAAAAGTATAAACGCAATGGCATGACAAATCGATTTAAAACGCTCTTGTAGTATCAAATAAGTTACACAATACACATGATCTAGAAATATTCTCAGATGCCTCAACTACGGGGTGGGAGCCTGCATGCGATGATGAAAAGGCCAGCGGGTTTGTAAAACTCAAGAACAAGCTCAACACATCAACTATTTAGAAATTAAGGCTGCTTATTTTGGTCTAAAAGTTTTTGTTAGGAATTCAAACTATTGTCAAATATTAATTTGTGTTGACAACACGACGGCCATCTCGTATTCATTTCATTTCCATTTCAGCCGTATGGGAGGTATCTAATCCCCTTACCTCACAGACATTACCAAACGACTATGGCAATGGTGTGAATGTCGTAAATTGTAGGTATGTTATAACGGCTTATATAAGTTCGTCAGATAAAACGACTGCAGATGCAGAATCGAGGCGAATACGTACTGATATTTAATGGGAATTGAGTTATCAAGAATTTGTATTGTCGTTTGGTACATTTGAAATATGTAATTTCTTTTTTGGCAGTCACATAAATGATAAATACCTATGTCAAATAAGTTTCCTGGCATGGATACCCAGACGCAATGACTATATTTACGCGTTTACAATTTCCAGGGCCGATTGCTATTTTTCTACGCGTTCCCTCCGTTCTTTATAATTTTAAAGCTGCTAAGAAAAATCTCTGATAAAGCTAGAGGCATTGTTATTGTGCTCCTATTGCCAACACAGGCCTGGTATCCTCTACTCTCTAGAAGTATCTTCATGTATAATTTCATAGAATTCAATTCAAATAAAACTCAATAAGAGTAAAACCCCCAAACGTTGGTACAACACCAATTTTTTGGCACGCTGCAGTTTTTAATTTTTTAACAAAAATAAGCTTATCACAAAGTAACATTTTAACAAAAAATTAATAAAAAAAAAATAAAATAAATTATCTACTATGCTACCGGCAACTAGTATTCGGAACCATACGATGATTATCGTAAATTATACGATATTTTTGATGTAAAATTTGATATTTTTTATACTCATACGCTAATGCTAATACATCAGCATCCAGCGCTAATGCTAATGAGTTTGTTTATTTTTATTCATAACGACGCTTTAAGCTTTAATTTCTTAGGTAATACCGGTAATTCAACATACTGTATGCCTTCTCATTGATTAGCATCTACCAATGAACAAATAAGGCGATGATAAGTTCAATATTCGATTCGATTTTGATTAATTTCGCACTTTATACGTTCGTTATATTTGTGTGTGGAAATGTTGGCGGTAAAGCAGCTAGTAATTCAGGGGTGTGAAAAATAATTTTCATATTAACTCAGACGAAATAAAAACTCAAGACGGAGCGCTGTCAACAACAAAGTGAAGCCCGTATCGTAAACATGTGAGCATTTAGTGAGTGTTGCCGTGCAGTGAAAACTTATTACCCAAAATTGTTAAGTTCTAGAAAGATGAATGGATAAGTAAATAGATAAGTTAGTATTTTTTTAAGTTGTATACCTCGGTTGTATATTCGAGAACCTTAAAAATATAGGTTTCGAATTTATGATAAAACATGGAAAATAAAAATTAACGCCTATTTACACTTACATTAATTTTATGAATATTAATTTTTTTTACAAAATAATTAAAACCGACTTCTAAAAAACACATAACTAAAAAGTTAAAAATAACAAAATACCGATTTAATCCAACAGACCAACAACGTAATACCTACTATTATTGGTTTGTGCTACCACTTTTCGATTTGAATTCGGTGCCAAGCCCGCTTACGTCTGCCCACTTGGGTTGTTCAGTTCACGACGAGCTCATGGCGGGAGTGGACTTAGCTCATCTATCTACTAACTCCATACTTGGCTTGTCACCGACTTCATATCGAAAAGTGGTAGCACAAACCAATAATAGTAGGTAGTAGGTATATATTGTATGTTCTGGACCACTTCGTTCTTTCGCAATGAGCGAGCACGTGCTCGCTCGCGAAATCACTCCGATGGTCCAGACCATACAATATATACCAATCAAAATGATTCACTTGTCGGATCGATCATGCAAAAACAATTATCGCTCGCAAAATCATTCCAGTGGTCCAGGCCCTGGACCACACAATCAAAAAGATCTTCATTTGTCAGATCGATCATTTGTCAGATCAATTACAAAAGATTTATCTGTGGAATGATAATACAGCGAAATCCATACCATGAAACGATTAGACGTCTGGTAGTTCTCATGTTTTGACTTAAAAATAAATGTAACTAATGAAATAGCACACTACTGACTTGACGCGTGCATCATGAAGTTTGTTAAACAGTCACAATCGTTAAATATTGATAATGTTTTTGTCGAAGTAAAAAACACAATGTCACGTCATGGAAGGCTTCTACCTAGCACTGTACGATGCATCATTTGTGGACCGTCGAGCTGTGGGAAAACAAATTTGATGATTGGACTACTTTTGCACGAAAACGGGTTACATTATCGAAATGTGTATGTTTATTCTAAAACATTACAACAACCAAAATATGTGTTTTTAGAAAAGGTTTTGGAACGAGTTCCAAATGTTTTATTTGAAAAGTATCGTGATAAAGATGAAGTTTTAAGTCTACAAGATGCTAAACCCTACTCCGTGATTGTATTTGACGACGTTGCATGTGAAAATCAAAATAACATACGAGATTACTTTGCAATGGGCAGACACAAATATATTGATTGTTTTTATCTCAACCAAACATATAGTAAAATCCCTAAACAGTTAGTGAGAGATAACGCGAATTTAATTATACTTTTTAAACAAGATGAAACCAATATGAAACATGTTTATGATGAGCACGTTAATACAGACATGACGTGGGGTCAATTTCGCGAAATGTGTTCAAAGATTTGGATCAATCCTTACAATTATTTGGTTATAAACAAGGATTGTACTAAAAATAATGGTTGCTATAGAAACAAATTAGACACTTTTGTGGTGTTCGACTAACAAAGAACATAAATAATACCTTTAAATAGAGGAACGCATGTTTTAAACTTCATTCGTTATCGGATGCTAAATCATTAACGACTCGTCCGGTTATAATGGAAAAATCATTAAAAAGACGAATTGTTGATGCTGCAGAAGCAGTTAAGAAAAAGGTGCGAAAAATGAGAAATATCGAAATTGAAAATAAACGTGCATTGGAAACCGTGTTCAAGCCGGTCACAGAACCTCTTGCTCAATTTACGAAAGCTAATGAAAAAGCAACAAAACAAAAGCTGATTGAAATATCTGAAGGCAACACCAACCATAACACCGGTACTGTTAAAGACATCAAGGATGAGAGCAGTGATAATTATTATACAGATAATTCAGAATCTGATTTAGACACAGACCCCTCAGTTTCATCCGTTATTGATACAACTCTCGATGATAAAAATACCTCGTCATGGTCTGTGTCTTCAGAGGCGTTAGATGATGTTGTATTTGGTGTTAGATCAGAAAAAGGAAAACTTATGTTAGGTTCATCTCCTATAACGATCGGTGATCGATTTATATCTGTAGCTGGACATAAGTACGCTACCACTCCTGGCTTAAAACAATTGTTGCTTAAAAAAGATATCGATTTAAAATTAATTACGGATAGCGACATGAAAAATTACAAAACTATGTTAATGAACACAAACGCTCACCGTCGAGATTACGATTCAAAAAAACCCATCAAAAGTAATAAAGGACAAAAATACGTACAAATCATTAGACCTCTGTTTAATATAAAACAAACGAAAGGAGAAGGCTTACCGTCAATGAAAAAAATACGAAAAGATGTCGACTTAGTATACTGGGACGATCCTAATGAATTGGTGGAACGATTAAAACTATTGATAGCATCACGAGAAGCTGGTAACACCGGACTTGACAATGAAATCATTTCTATCATAGAAGAATTGCGTGAAAGTGGACTCATTAATGCCTAAATAAAATAAATATGTGCATTACTAACGATTAGTTTCATTTTATATCTAGCCTCCCTAAGTAGCAGGTCCTACCTTACAATATGAGTATAGACAAATTTGGTCATCATATTCATAAAAGAATACGTTTGTCAGAGTTTACATTTAATGACAAGGTGTTAATGAAATCTGAAAATGGTGATTATGATCTAAAAACAGCTAGACTAAGAGGCATCAAATTTCCTATAGAAGCATACGATGCGGTTAATAAAGAGTATGTCGATCAATTACATGATATGATTATAAAAGAATTCAATAACCTTGTTGAAAATATGCGTTCACAAATTATAATTGACATTACAAATACCGTTACATCTACTTTAAAAGCATACAATGCTTTGTTGAGATCTCATAATGGAGATTATGATTTACAAACAGCTAGACTGAGAGGCATCAAACATCCAGTAGAAGCAGATGATGCTGTTAACAAGGAGTATGTAGACCAACTAAACACCAAGATGTTTAAAGAATTCAATGGCCTTATTGACAACTTACGTTCTCAAATTGATGAGTCTACTTTAAAAGCAACGTCTTTAGGGTTAGTAAATCAGTTGGAAGAGAAACTTAACAAGAACGGGGTGGACAACTAGATTTAAAGTGCATTACAAAATGACAAAACAGGAAGTAGTCAATGAAATCCACAAAGCCGCTCGAAAAAACTTTACAAGACGTCCTGTTTTTCTTAAGGGAATCGATGATTTGTGGCAAGCCGATTTGATAGATATGCAATCTCTTCGAAAATATAACAACAACAAATATAACAACAACAATAAATATATCCTTATAGTAATAGATTGCTTTACAAAGTATGCCTGGGCTGAACCGTTGAAATCAAAGAAAAAACTTGATGTAACTCAAGCTTTTAAACATATTTTAATCCGAAGCCAAAGAAGGCCGTACAATTTGCAAACCGATATGGGGAACGAGTTCTACAACGATTCGTTTCAAAAGCTTATGAAGACGAATAAAATTACCCATTATTCGACGTTTTCTATAAAAAAAGCTTCAATTGTTGAACGTCTTATCAAAACTATAAAGCAAAGACTGTTCAAACACTTTAGTCTGATTGGGAGTTATAAATGGTCTGACAAAACTTTGAATAATATTATGCAGTCTTATAACACCACAAAACATCGCACCACTGGTTTTAAGCCTGCAGAAATTAATAAAACTATAGAACCAGACGTAAAAAGAAATATTAATAAATTACACTCTTTTCCATCTGTACCACAAAAATCTAAATTTAAGGCTGGGGATTGCGTTCGTATTAGTAAATAAAAAAATTGTTTTGAAAAGGGATATACTCCTAATTGGTCTACAGAATTATTTACTGTAAAGAAAGTAAATAATACCATTCCACAAACGTACCACATTGAAGATCAACGTAATCAGCCTATTTTAGGAAGTTTTTATGAACAAGAACTGCAGAAGACTAACTATCCTAATGTGTATTTAATAGAAAAAGTGTTGAAAAAGAAAGGGAGTAAGATATTCGTTAAATGGTTAGGGTTACCTCCTGATGAAAACAGCTGGATTGATAAATCCACATTGTTAAGTTAAGAAGATATAAAACTATAAACAGTATCGTTACTTTAGTCATTTTAATACGAGTCATGCATGGTGGTGGACTCGTTAACAATTTAATAAATAACTTACCTTTTGAGATTCATATACCTGGGTATAATTACTGTGGACCAGGAACAAAACTTCAGAAACGTTTACAAAGAGGTGATCGCGGGGTTAACAAGTTGGACGAAGCCTGCATGCACCACGATATCGCCTACGCCAATAACACAGATTTACCTAATCGTCACAAAGCGGATTTACAATTGTTAGACATGGCTAAAAAGAGGTTAGAAGCAAAGGATGCAGGGAAAGGTGAAAAATTGGTCTCATGGCTGGTTAGTAAAGCGATGAAAGCTAAAGTAAAATCGGGTTGGGGAGTTAAATCATTCAAACATTTTGTCACGAAAATTCGTTCACATGTTAAAAAGCTAAAACCAAAAAACCGTAAAACGCTGATAAACCTGTCTTATGCAGCTGCTAAAAGAATGATTCCGCTAGCTCGTCAAATCAAATTACCTCGAGTGATACCAATACCAAAAACCGGAGGAATATTACCACTTATCCCAATATTTGCGGGTTTATCAGCTCTAGGCGCTCTGGCGGGAGGAGCGTCTGGAATTGCAAAAACTGTGAATGATTATAAATCTGCTCAAAAGAATTTGCAGGAGACAGAGCGTCATAATAAAACCATGGAGGCTATAGCACTGGGAAAAGGCTTATACATAAAGCCTTACAAAAGTGGGAAAGGTTTATACATAAAAGCTTCAAAAAACTAACTACGCTACCTAATCGTGCTTTGACAAATGTAGACATTTTGAAGTACGCTGCAAATATTCCGCATTTCCGAGGTGTTTACATGAAAGATGAATTACCCAGAAGTCCGAGGAAGATTGAATGTGGTATTGTTAACCTAGATGATTCGAAGAATGAGGGAACACATTGGGTAGCATATGCAAAACGAAATAATTATTGTGAATACTTTGATAGTTATGGTGATTTGAAACCGCCATTTGAATTAGTGAAGTATTTAAAAAATATGAACATTTTTTATAATTATACAAGATACCAAAAATTTAACACTGTTAATTGTGGTCATTTATGTTTAAAATATTTATGGAAATTTTGGAATAAAAAAGTATAAAACATTAAATTTTGTTTTAGTCATGTCATTTGCAAAATGTCTTTAACACTATCAATTACGGGAAACTCATCAATTTTAACTACTTATTACTCTCCCACCCTACAACTTAATGGAGAATATGAGTGTGCTCTGTTATATTTATCTACATTTAATTCAATTCCAAATATTGACTATAGAAATAATAAATTTTACTATGGTACTAATGAAGTAATTACTCTACCGGAAGGAGCCTATGAATTGCAAGATATCAGTGACTATATAAAATCAGAAATAAAAGACGCAACATTTCAACTTCACTGTAATAACAACACATTAAAAATATCCATACACTGCACCAAAGATATTGATTTTACCAAGACAGATTCTCTAGGAAATTTGCTGGGCTATGGAAATAAGTTTCTGAAAGCAAATAAATGGCATGTTTCACATCTGCCAGTGAACATTTTGCCTACGACCGTGGTGAGAGTCGAATGTGATATAGTGAGTGGATCATATATAAACGGTGAACCAAGCCATATTGTTTACGAATTTGCACCTAACGTGCCGCCTGGATATAGAATCATCGAAGCCCCTAAAAACGCGATATATTTCCGAATCAATCAAAGTAATATCAACTGCATCCATATTAGATTTTTGGACATAAATAATAACTTAGTCAATTTACGTGGTGAAGAAGTGCAACTTTTTTTGCATTTGAGAAACATTAGTAAAAATAATGATTGATTACAATAAATACGTGCCTCGAAAATCAAAAACTATCAGTTCTGCGCGAGTAACCCTCAACAAAACATCTCCTTATAGGAAAAAAAATAAGTTAATTCGAAAATCAAAAATCGTCAGTTCTGCGCGAGTAACCCTCAACAAAACATCTTGTAGGAAAAAAAATAAGTTAAATAAAGATAATAAAGCATTCCTTAAATTAATCGGATTATTAAAATGAATATCTTAGACGTTTTATCTGTTCCATCTTACGACAATTCCGTTGAAGGGGTCGAATTCCATTCATATAAACCGTATGTAACAAGTTTCAACAGGAATGATGAAATACGCATTCCGATCAACCAACAAGATTTGTACATATTGCCATCAGCGAGCACTTTATACTTGGAAGGACAAGTTGATGTTAAAAAACGAGATACTAAAGAGCAAGTAAACACTGTAAATTTTACAAATAATTCTCTTCTTTACCTATTTCAAGATATTCGGTATGAGTTAAACGGAGTTGAAATAGATAAAATAAAAAACGCAGGAATAAGTACTACAATGAAAGCGTTGGTTTCAATGAATGAGAGTGAATCTAAAATGTCAAGAGCCTGGGGCTGGGATATAGGCGGTATTACAAATACTCACCGAGGCAGTTTCGCAGTTTCCATTCCCCTCAAAAATATACTTGGCTTCGCTGAAGATTATCAAAAAGTTGTGATCAATTGTCGGCACGAATTGATATTGTTACGAAGCAACACAAATTTAAACGCTGTTAAACTTAACAACGATGAGGTTATTGAAGACGTAATTATAAATAAAATAATTTGGCGAGTACCACACGTACGAGTTTCAGATAGAGAAAAGATTAATCTTCTCAAGTATTTAGAAAAAGACCGACCACTCCAGATTGTATTTAGAAATTGGGATTTGTATGAATATCCAGCTTTACCTAAAACCACTAAACATACGTGGTCAATAAAAACTGCATCTCAAATAGAAAAACCACGATATGTAATTATTGGATTGCAAACGAACCGAAAGAACAATGCAAGTTCTGATATGGCGCAGTTCGATCATTGTAACCTAAGTAACGTCAAGGTGTACCTTAACTCAACTTACTTTCCATATGAAAATTTAAATATAAACTTTGCAAATGACAGATTTGCTTTAATATACGAGCAATACGCAAGATTTCAACAGTCGTATTATGGAAGGCGATCAGAAGCTTTGCTAAGCCCTAAGCAATTCAAAGATTTAACGCCATTGTTCGTTATCGATTGCTCCAGACAAATTGACAATTTGAAGTCAGGGCCTGTTGTCGACGTACGCGTTGAACTCGAAGCAGATTCTGAGATACCTGATCAAACTTCAGCCTACTGTCTTATACTCAACGATTGCATTATCGAGTATAAACCACTCAGCAGCACGGTCAAAAAACTATCATGAATCCTGACATTATAATAGCCGATCTTCAAGGTTTTAAAGATGCGAATAATAAATTCATTGTTAAAGAAGTGGCAATTGCAACAAAATACCAAACACAAACATTTTTAGTTAAACCACCATACTCCTATAATTTTTTAACATTCGAAGAAAAAAAACAAGTTCAGTGGTTGCAACGAAACAGAGGTATTTACTGGAATGAAGGCTATATAGATTATAGAGAGTTTCAACGAGTCATCGCTCCTTATTTAGAACATAAAAAGGTCCTAGTAAAAGGAATCGAAAAAATCAAGTGGATCAAAGAATTATGCTCTAATTGCGAAGTTATAGATTTAAGCAAGAAACTTGAAGAAATAAGCTTTTCAAACTTTTCTACATTACATAAAGTGTACTGTACTGATTTATTCAACCATAACTGTGTTAATCATAAGAAATATTGTGCGTTAAAAAATGTAACTTGTTTAAAATTATGTTATTTAGAAAACTATTTTAGTAATTGAAATCTATCACTTTTAATTTTTTCATTAAAAATAATTAATAATAACTTGGTTTTTTACTAAACCTTACCCTCGTATAGTATTATGAAAACACCGATTTTATTAGACCATTGTTTTATTACGAAAACATATATGAATATAAATAGAGTCATCTTACATAAACAAATAACAAATTTTACACATAGCCGTTATACTGTCGTTGAAATTTTGTTAATTAATGCTTCAGTACCATCCAAAATATTATTTGTAGCACTTTCATCCTGAACTGGATATTGAGCCGTCACTAGCACCATCGACTTGGATTGCCAACATACTTTGTCTTCCTCTACGTTATTTTCTTCATCTTACTTATTAATTTTACATGTATAAACATGCACTATAGCCGCATATTGTTTTTGAAATTTTGTTAATTAATGCCTCAGCATCATCCAAAATATGATCTGTTGCACTTCCATCCTTAACAGGATATTGAGCCTTCACTAACACCAACGAATTTTCTGGATTGCTTACGTCAGTAATGCTAAGTTTAATTAGCTTTGTTGTTTTCCTTAACGGCTCCCTGCTGGCTACGAATGTGGTGCCAAAGCTCCTCTTTTTAACACTCTGCTTGCTCAATGAACTGCATGCTCCATCTTCGTTCTTGTTAAACACCTCTTCAAAGGCGGCTTGTGTGGTTTGTGAAAGCAACGTTGGCTGCAGCTTTCTGGACTTTTTCCTTTTGCTGACTTCAGGAAATTCTTGACTAAACCCTTCTAGAGGATCTTGTGCGCATTGTTCATATATATCACTAGGAGTAGACATGATCTGAAACAATCAAAAAATTATAATCGGTTCACTTATCAGAATAATAGTAGGTATTTAAGAAATAAAAAATGCATGCTTACAATTCCAAATCGATACGAAGCTGATGACAGTACCTCGGTCGAGCGCGTCTCGGTAATGACTGTTCGAGGAGCTAAACAAAACTACAGTGCCTATGTGTTGAAGTTTCCAAGTTGGAACATGTCTAAACATGTTACTGTTTGTACAAGCACAGAGACTGATGATCATATTTCTATGTTGTAATGTTATATGTTATTATTGTGATTATAATGAAACATGTCGGTACATGTTCAAACAGCAACATTGTATTTGTATCAAAGTGAAAGTCAAATAAAACTCTTGGTTTTAATGTAATTTAAAATTTATTTATATTTCAGAAAACACTAAAATTAACTTACACTGTATTCATATTTACTTAATATTAATACATATCTATTACATAATATTGCTTACAATTTCGTATATAATTATAATAATCATTATCCTACGGATAATTAAAACAATCTTATTTCTACCTAATATTTTATAATACTCTATATTAATAGTTACATTCTATGAAATAGTGAAAAAAATTAAGCAGTACAACCAAATATTGTCTGATTACCCCAGGCGATGGTTGTCACCTTATCTGATTCTAACAACCGCTTATCATCATTGGCTGAAAGAGCAATTTTATTTACGGATTGAGTAAATATTTCATGCTTGATTGTTTTAAACAAAACGTTTCTTTTTCGAACGACATCACAATTGTATAAGACATGTTTATAGTCTGATGCATGCAAATTTTTAATTACATTTCGTTTTGTTCCTTTTGCTTTTTTAATCGTTCTATCTGAAGTTTTAATACAATAAAGCTTTGACCTTAACCCTACAAACTCCTTAACTATCTTACCACCCATTTCATCCTTAAACAACCCAGGAATCTTTTTGTTTACAATTGGCAAACCAAACTTGTTATTGTAATCGTAACTGCTAGTATCAAAATATTTTAGAAAATTCATTTTAAAATCTCTGTAAACATCTTCTGTCTGTATATTGTAAATAAAACTATCAGTATCAGTATAACATACTTCAATACGATTTTCGTAAAATGGCTTTATTACTGAGTAATGGAAGTCATACATATGACTTTTAGAAAGTTCGAGTACAGCAAATCCAATGTAGATCGGCTTGTTTAGAACAACCCTTGAACGTTTCATTTGTATTGCTACTAGGTCGTCAGAAAATATTGATGCGCTGTGAAAATTTGGGTTGGCTATCAACTTCTCGGCACCAATAATTTTTTTTGTTTGGTTATTCATGTCTGACCACTTATTTATCAATCGTACATCTACCCATTGTTCTGTGTTTTCCAATGTTTTTCCAAATATACTATTATTTAACAACTTAAAAAAATCTTGTTCAAAAACAGATTGAGCTCTTTGACGCAGCTCAGTATTAAGGTCTATATATTGTTTTAAAAAATTACTTTGTTTGAAAGTTATAGCTCGATGGATTTTTCTTAAAACCAAACCGTGTTCTAAGCATTTTTTAAGGTGAACGTAATGAATAACGTAGTGATATTTGTCATATAAGTTGGGTATTAATTTTTTTGTTTTTCCTGTGGGAGATTTAATTTTTTCAGGACAAAATGGAAAATCATTGTGTTGGGTGTGTAAATTTGGAGGATAAAATAAATCAACCTCAAGAATAAAGCCATTTTCAGCGTCATCCGTAATGTGTACTATATTTACCTCTAACTTCTTAATTTCACTATCGCTTAAAAATCTGAAGTCTGAATGAGGTAATGTTTGACACATACTATATCCATACAAATTATCAAATCAAATCAAATCAAATATGCTTTATTGCCCCAGAAGAGAAAATAAAAACTAAGACACATAAAAAGTAAATACAGAGCAAAAGGCGGCCTTATTGCTAGAGGCAATCTTTTCAAGGCAACCTTAAGGTGATAGAGAGCTGTAAATAGAAACTAGAAGCGGGTGCTGGGTGCACAACGTAATACCTAGCTATATACTATATAAGGATAATACAACGCTAATACTTAGATATCCTAAATATAATACAACTTTATACACATACATACATATGCCATATATACATACACGTAGCAATAGGTGATATAATACACATATAAAAATAAAAATAAAATGATATTTTACACTACATACATTAATCATAATTTCTGTAGATAGCCACTTAGAGTTAAATAGTGCCTTTGAAGTGCAGCTTTAAAAGAGCCCAATGACTCTTTCTGTCTGAGCGAGTCGGGGAGGGAGTTCCACAGGCGTATACTTTCGACAGTGAAGGATTTTTCGAAAAACCGTGATTTATGGAAAGGGACAGCAATCAGTTTAAAAGTAGAGGAACGAGGAGCACGGCCACTACAGTCGGAGCAGAACTTAAATTGTTCTTTAAGGTAGGTAGGGGCCATGGGATCATGTAGTACCTTATATACTGTATGCAGGATATGCACATTGCGCCTCAATCGGATCGGGAGCCAGCCAAGCCTAACCCTGTATTCAGAAACATGGTCAAACTTACGCAATCCATATATGAAGCGGATACACACATTCTGCAACCGTTCGAGTTTGTCCAGCTGTTCGACAGTGATGTTGGTGTAACAGACGTCGGCATAATCAAGGATGGGCAAAAGTAAGGATTGGGCAATGGTAATTTTGGTAGAGATGGGAAGAAAGTTGCGTAGCCGCCTTAAATAGCTCAATGAGGCAAACAGTTTCCTGCTTACTTCACCGATTTGGCGGGACCACGAGAAGGTGCGATCAAAATATACGCCAAGATTTTTAACGAACTCGCAATAAGGTATAGGAACACCCTGAAAAGTAATAGGAAGAATAGAAGAACGATCAATAGCTGCAATTTGACGGGGGCTACCTATGATGATTGCTTGGGACTTTTTTGGATTCACTGTAAGACCATGAGCCGCCGACCACGATGCAATCTTATGCAGATCCTCATTCATTGTATCTACAGCGTGCGCGATGTTGTTGATCGTCTCCTGCATATACAGCTGAAGATCATCCGCATAAAGATGAAATTTGGAAGAGAGAGTGGAAGTAATGGGATTGATGAAGATGGAGAACAACAGGGGAGAGAGGACTCCGCCTTGAGGGACGCCAGCAGTAGTACTACACAGGTTGGAACATTTATCGTCAATTTTGACCCGCTGCTGGCGCCCATCCAGGTAGCTGCGGAACCAAAGTAAGGCGGGAGAGGATACATTGAGGGTTTCCATTAAGGATAGCAGGACGTCAAAGTCAACTGTGTTGAATGCGTTGCTGAAGTCAAGAAGAGTAAGTACAGTTACCTTCTGCTCTTCCATCCCCAGGCGAATGTCATCAGTAACTTTTATAAGGGCAGTAGCAGTACTATACCCAGGGCGGAATCCGGACTGGAACTCATTCATAAGGTTATTCTGAGAAAGAAACGTAGAGAGTTGATAGTGAACAAGGCGCTCAAGAACTTTGGACAGGAAGGGAAGAATAGAGATCGGTCGATAGTGTGAAAATGAAGATGGATCCTTGATCTTAGGTATAGGGATCACGGTGGCCTGCTTCCAGGCATCAGGAAAACAGGAAGAAGCTAGAGAAAGATTAACAATATGAGCGATAACAGGGAGCAGGATGTCAAGAAGCAGGATGATCATAGTCCTACCAATGTCGTCACTACCAACAGCATTAGAACAAATAGATTCAATATTCCTCTTAACATCATATTCCGATACAGGAGAGAAAGAAAAAGAATCATGTGAACAAGGTGGAGAGTTTGAATAGTGAGAGATGGTACTTGCTTTGGTGGCAGCGTCGAAGTCACAACTATTGCAAAAGTGACGATTTAATGCTTCGACATCCACATTTAGCGCACATGTATCCTGTTTTTGTTTCCCGATGCCAACAGTGCTTAAGAATTTCCAGGTGGCAGAGGCGTCGCAAGGGTTGATAGAAGAATGGATATGGCGGCGCCGTGCATCCCTACAAGCTGTATTGCACCGGTTCCTAGCTTTATGGTACCTTAATTCGTTGATCTTTGTGCTGCTAATTTTGTATTTGTTCTTGGCCGAATCCTTCTTGGTTTTGAGGTCACGAATTTCAGGTGTTAGCCAAGGGGCAGGTACGTGTTTTATACGCACCGCTCGAACAGGGGCATGTTTGTCGTATAATTCAATGAGCAAGGAATTAAATATAGCGATAGCACTGTTAACATTTTCAGCGTTAAGCACTGCAGACCACGCCGATTTCACCGCATCATTTCTGAGCCCGTCAGCATCCACATCCTTAAAGTTACGGCGCAGCACTATTTTCGGTTTTGCTTTGGGAGGGCGGATTTTGTATGAGAGATGGATAAGGTCGTGGTATGAAAAGGCATCGGCATCTAGCTGGCCATACGAAGCCACATGATCAATTGACGACACAATACGTAAAACACGTACAAATTATTACAATCTAAATAAATAATGTACGAGCTTGGCGTAGAGGGGTCAAAAGTTTCCAGATATCTATGATTAGCTTTAGCGTGTCGTTTGGAGCACATGCACACGCCACCTCTAATACCTTGTTGTATCAAACGAAAAATTTCTAAATCACTTATAAGTTCCAACCGAACGCGAGTTTTTAAAAGCATTGCATCAAATGAAAGACTTGGTGCAGTAAGATAAAAGGCGGGATCGAGTTGATAATATTGTTTACATGTTAATCTAAAATTTTCATAGATATCAGTCAACAAAAGGAAGTCTGACTCGAGATACAAGTCAGTAAATTGACCCATATTATTAATAGAAAACTCAAGCCACATCGCTCGAGCGTGTTCGTAATCTTCATCGGTAATTGACTCATTCGTAAGCGAGTTAAAAAAACTGTCTTTAGACGGTAAACAGGTATCAGCATATCGTTCCCAACTAGACATGTAATCATATGGATACACTCCTTTTCGAGTGAGCAGATTAAAGTGTTTTTCATCAGGATAGTAAGATTTTAAGTATCTAAATTCATCCTTTTTCATGGTTGCGGCTAACTTTTCTATGCTTGTCCCCAAAAACTTGAATGAATCCACAAATCTTATTTGAAAATAATCTTGACCAGAAATCGGAATAAACTTTGTGAAAGAAATATAGTTTTCTTTTGTTTTCGGTATTACCTTAATAGACCCAGGGGCTTTCCCTAATTCTTTGATAAAAAGATGACAATCATAACCAGACAGGTTATGAAAGACAACAGGCAAGAACTTTGGTACTTGATATTTTAAATTACAGTAACTATGAGCAGCGCCACGGAACTGTCCTGTCAAATGACAATGATCACGAACTTTATCTACTGTTATTAGACCCTCGCAAATGTGACAAGTCTCTGCATTCTCATAATTATAAGCATCAGTATCAGTAAAAACGATAGGCACGTTTTTATTTAATATTTCGCTGATTTTCTTTGCATCGTCACAAATAGATTTAACAAACTTATCAGCACAATCACGTCCTCTATATGAGGTTATGTGGTTGTATCGTGAATCTACTGTACAAACGAGGTGATAGGCAAAAGCTACAGGTACATGTCGCTGTTGAGTCACTGTAGAAGATTTTAACGGATCGGGTTCGCAACTATCGTAAGTTTCGAGCATAGCTTCAAAGTCTGCATAAACAACAAAAGGAACGTTTTGCTTTCGGTCATAATTTTTAAATTCTATAAAGGAACCTTTTGGAGGTAATTCGGTAGCCACACCTCCGCAGATATGAGAACATAACTGATCGTTCGAGTTGAAAAATTGTAAACAATGATCGCAAAAGTGCAATTTGTTACAATGCTTAGTAATTTGACTTCTAACAAGACGCGACAGATCCTTTATCAAACAGTAATGCGACATATCACCTTCTTCAAGATAAAGTAAATGAATAACTTTTTTGTTCAACGCGTCTGATTTGTAAAGTGGACCGACCACTAACTTCTTATCATTTAAACCGTATACAAAAATACATATATGCGGATTGTTCTGTTCAAACCGAGCGATGTCTGAGAAACTCATTGGGAACGATAAGCCATCCACATTCAACACGTCATTAAATTTAGGATAAGATGAAACTCTATCAGAATGACGTTGAGCAGGATACAAAGCAGCAGTTACTGACCATAAAAAACAAAAATTATCATTATTCTTTATATTTAAACAGGCTTTCTTTGATTTGATTAAAGCAGGCAACTCAATGTAACTTGAACCACGCAAAGGCTGGTATTTGTTTATGTTAACTTCTAAATGGGAATTATGCAAAAATGTCCAACCACTATCACGCTCTTGAAATTCACTTGCTTTTTTGATTAAACTGGTTTTTACCTCGAAAAATAAAGTATCAAGATTGCAATTTTGATAAAGAGTAAAATTTTTCGTGCCAAATGATTTTATCTCTTGGGAATCATTTTTTAACAAGAGAAAAACTCCAAAATATTCGAAATTGACCTTGACACAGTGATGTTGCTTAAGTGACATTTCAATTAACGATTTGATTTTAGTTTGTATATGATCTAAAAAACTTTCTATTGAAGTTTGATCCTCAGAATCCGATGATGTAACTTTATATGAGGCTATTCTGTTGCGAAAAGCGGAATTAATTTTGAGGATACCTTCACTTAATGTAGAATAATTTTTATTTTTATGATCAATACTTCGCAAGTGACCTATCCAACGAACACGACTAACAAAAACTTTGCAATCTTCACAATACGGCATTATGTTAAATTACTATGAATGACACTAAAAACTAAAACTAAATGGAGATACTCCGCAGAAGCTTGTGAAATAAATACAGTGTAGGTAAAAATAATTTAAATTATCTACTTAAAACCTTTGTCACTAAAAAATACAGGTTCGCTATCAGTAAACAGCTCGTGTGCTTTGTGCATAAACTTTTGCAAGGCTCCCCATTGCGAAGTATCCCGATTTAATTTTAATTTCAAAGCCACTTGCGCTGACCGCCACCGTTGATCTGGCTGTGCGGTCGCAGCCTCTTCAGTATTATAAACTCGTACCTCTACATAAAAATCTCCTTCCAGATGTTTATCCCGGCGAACTTTCCCGCCGGGGACTCGAGTGCTGAGGTAGGTCTGGAGGCCGGTGTTGGTAGACAGCTTATTTGTTTGTTTTGTCACCGGCTCCAGACCGAAGAGGCCTCGTTCGTATTCCGAGCTGTCAAAAAAATAAAATAAAAAATGTTACACAACTTAAGCGATATTACCCATTATCTACCTAAAAGTCTAAAAGATAAATAATGAACAAGTTAAATTTTAAAATCAATTTTTTAGTTTGTAACTTATAATAAATAAGTTGGTTCACAGTAACCGGTTAATAAGGCTACTGCTGTATAAAATATATAGGAATGTATAGTATAAAACACTCAAGCCACTACAAAAATTGTCGTGGTTCGATAGCAAACAGATGGCAACACGGCATAACACACAAGAAATAAAGTTCAAAACACACATTTCAAAATACTAATAGGTATTCAATGTAAAATTTCTATTTACCCACCTCGTTGAGGTCGACGCACTCCTGCTGTCGCTGCTGCGGCTACTGGTGTCAGGCTTCTTTTTGGATCTGTAAAATACATTTTAATTTTTCATTACTAAATGTTAAAGACAACTATTGCATAAATCCCCCAGTGCAACATCATATTAAACTAAAAAATCTTATTAAACAGTGCATAAACAATTCTTACCTAACCGACAATGCCGAAGCCTCTAGCGCTCTTTTCGGTGCCCTTTTTTTTGGCTTTTCTACCGGCGCGGCAGCCACTGCACCCTGGATCTCATCCGATGAATACTCAATATCCGACCTGAAATTTTTTTTTTTTTTATAGTACACAACACATATGACATGTTCTTAAACACATTTTATTTTGCCAAATAATTTAAATCAGATGCGTATCCTAAATTATGTGTACCTAATTTGTTAACACAATGACTTTACAACAACTTCACACAATAACTTTAAAAACATAATATAGAACCTCCAAATTATTCTCAATAAATTAGAATAAAATGTAAATAATGCAAGTACTTACGTACATTTTTGATTTATCCTTACTGCGTCGATGCACTTTAATCAAGAGATGAATTAATTATAATGCCATTTAATTGACACCCGTGTTTTTATAGAGCAAAAAAAACAAACTAAGCAAAATGTCTTTACCACAGATGATGGAACGAACTAGATATGGCATCGAGCGTAACGTAACGAATTCGGTAAATACGTGTACCTACTTACTTTTTCATGAACACATTGATTTGCGTTATACGATTGCATAATAAAAGTAGATTTTCGAAATATAACCAAAATTCAAACCTCGAAAACAGTAACTAAGTATTTGTTCCTTGAAATAAAAATATGCACACGAGCATTTGTGTTTATAATTTCCGCTGATATCCCCTCCACGCCTCTTTCTATTATTTACCTACCTATTATTTACCTATAAATCGCACCGACTGCCCCGACAAACTTTGAGCGCGACTCATTTGTATACTACACCGATAAGATGGCGCACGAACGGCAAACTCCTAGCGCCATGTCGAGTGAGGAGGAACGTTTAAACTCATTTGTAAATTGGCCACTGGCATACTTGTCACCGGAAAGTTTGGCAAAAAGTGGTTTCTATTTCATAGGTCGCGGTGACGAAGTGCGTTGTGCGTACTGCAATGTCGAGATAATGAATTGGTTGCAACTCGACGAACCTGACCAAGAACACAGGCGGTGGTCACCGCGGTGTCCCCTATTTCGCTCCATTGCTGATACATCATTTGATCGCGACGAGTGCGGCATGTTCGGTGCAGACACCAATTATATAGACCCCCACGTTAAGACGCTTAGGGAACATGCGCAAAAAGAGCACCACCACAACAACGTTGTCGCCAACACTACTACGCAAGTTCCTCACGAAACTGACGAGAAAATGTGCCAGGTAGACAAGTGTTGTAAAGTTTGTTTCGATGAAGAGTGCAATGTATGTTTGACGCCGTGCGGACATGTGGTTGCATGCGCCGCGTGTAGTTTTTCCATTCACAATTGTCCAGTGTGTAGACGTCCTATTGTAAATGTTGTAAGGTTGTATTTCTCGTGAATGAAAAACAATAATTTAAAGTAATTTTTTGGTAAATACCTGTTATGACATTAAATTTGTTTGGATTAAACACGCTTAATATATATTATCGTTGTGTGTATTATTTATTCCCGATGTACATTGAATTACGTTATGCGATTGCAGAATACAAGTACCTATATTTTTCGAAATATAACCGAAAATTGAAACTTCAAAAATGTAAATGTACCTACTAGTTAAAATAAAATTTCAAACTTATTAAGGAATGGACTAGATTCATAAGTTTCTCATCAATATGCCGCATCTATTATGTGTCGAGTGCAATGGTTCAATTATTTCCATTGTAACAAGTTACTGCATGCCAAGCAAATACTTACTTACCATACCGGTATCACCAATGATACTATTCTCATGTATTTACTACTACCAGTTATTTCCTCGGTTTCGCTCACATGAATTCCAAACTCTCTCAGACATTTTTTTTTTTACGGAATGATAAGTAGGTATGGCATTTTTGAACCCAAAGTATAAGTAGGTATATCAAATTTTATGAAAAACCTTTCAACAATTCTGAAGATTGTTTGGATGGATAGAGATAAAAAAATATAGAACATTTAAATGGTTATTAATGTTTTTACAAATGCAAATAACACTCAGTTGAGTTTTTTAGAACAGAGTTATCTCGATATTACAGACAGAAAATCGTATTTTAGTTATATTTAGATCCAACTTGATGGGAAAGCGACGGCGCGCGATGACATTTCAGCGAATTTTATAAATAATAAACATGCGCGGACCGTGGAACCGTGGTGATCAGCACTTTAGAGTTATGAGAACAATAATAAGTATACGTACTGATTGCAGAAACAGTACCTACAAACGATAAGTGCTTGAAGTCATAAAAATTATATGTTATACCTCTTAAATATATTATAAGCAAATATTTTTTGTAAACCGCGGGAAATAGTTCCAGCTTTAAGAACTCGTTATCACTGTCATAATTTCCAAATAGACCAAAATTCATGAGTTTTCGTATTTTATTTTAGAGTTATGAGAACAATAAGTATACGTACTGATTGCAGAAACAGTACCTACAAACGATAAGTGCTTGAAGTCATAAAAATTATATTTTATACCTCTTAAATATATTATAAGCAAATATTTTTTGTAAACCGTGGGAAATAGTTCCAGCTTTAAGAACTCGTTATCACTGTCATAATTTCCAAATAGACCAAAATTCATGAGTTTTCGTATTTCGTTTTTCTACATAATAATTTATGTTTTGCGTTAAATTCTCAGATTAACTGTATGTTTATTAATGCAACGTAATAAAGACATACATGAACCATTTAACAGAAACATGTGTGGTTATTACATATTTGCTAACCGTACCGAATGTCAAAGGTAAGTAAAAAAATAAAGATAAGTAGTAAGCGAAGCGAAGGGAAACATACAGTACAGTACAGTCTCTGCTGTTGCGATTTAGACATTGCGAGTGCTTAGAATCTTTGTGTTCACTGCGTAAAGTTATGGTGTCCTCGAGTCAATCTGATCACAAAATATGTGCTTTATTTATAACTCAGTGACGACTTGAGCAATCTAGCCCTAGTTTCTGATTTACAGAAGATCGTTGAGCCAATCTGGTGCCGAATTTGATTCGGCGACGACTTGAGCAATCTAGCCTGAAAATCTGAAACTTTGAAGATCGTTGAGCCAATCTGGTACTGAGTTTAAATATATGCTTTACATAACTGTGGAGAGACACCTGACAATATAGTGAACATAATAGTTTCTAACATAAGTATAATTCAATTATTAAATTCAAAGTTTTTACGTATAACTTGTATGTGCTTATGTGTGATGAAAATACTTAATAGTTCACATGATGGTTCCGCGGTACAGGCAGATAGTTCAGGTATGTTTTTATTTATTCATAATTTGGTAACTAAACATGCAAACGGGTTATTATTGTTTGTTTTTGTTGTACGATCGACATGTGAATCTTTGCATGATCCATATGACAGATACATTTTTTAAATCAGTATATTATAATAATTATTGTTTTCACCGCTCCTGGCGAAAGAACGACATTCGTTGTTTTGTTGCATGGTTGATCAAATAAATGATCGATCCGACAAGTGAATCATTTTGATTGATATATATTGTATGGTCTGGACCATCGGAGTGATTTCGCGAGCGAGCACGTGCTCGCTCATTGCGAAAGAACGAAGTGGTCCAGAACATACAATATATACCTACTGTAGGTATTACGTGTATTATTGTCTGTTAGATTAAATCGGTATTTTGATATTATAAGCTTTTTAGTTTTGTGTTTTTTGTTAAAAATTTGTTAATTTCTTGCTTTTAAGTGAGACGGTTTGTAATTTATCTAAGTTACAATAGCCTGATGTAAACTACTCATCATGTTTTACAAAATATTGCTCTTCTCGATGCAGGGACGTTAATTTTTGAGGAGTTCTCCTGGTAAATCAAACCCAGTTCCACTTTGCCATATACGTTGTGAGTTGTGACGAGCATAAATTATTTAGGAACCATTTAAAGTTAACGAATCGGAACTCGTGAAATACCTATTATTGAGTAGTCCCGATGATCATCTGTGGTCTTCATCATCAGTTCCACTTCTTCAAATTTTGCTTTCCGAAAGAAAATGAACGATTTACTATAAAAATACTCAAATCGGTATAGGTGTGCTTATTATTTTTGAAGAGTTCCCTCGATTTCTCCAAGATCCCATCATCAGATCCCGATTTGGTGGCAATGGGACCTAATTGAGAGTAAACAAACAAACAAAAAAAAACAAACAAAAAAAGAATTTTCGAAATTGGTCCAACCGTCTTCGAGTAATCGGTGAACCTACATAAAAAAAAAAACATACATACAATCGAATGCATAACCTCCTGCTTTTTTAAAGTCGGTTAAAAACTTAAAATCGAAATAGGTAAATGAACGTGTTACATTACGTTCCAGGTCACATTAACTTACCCAAAAAATGGGGACTATTGTGACGCTCACTAGTAGCAACACTTATGAAAATTGTGGAGGTTTTGTGTTCCAAGTTGTCATAAATTAATAAAATTGATATTTTATTAAAAATGTGGTTCTATCCTGCTTTTTATTTTTCGAAGATTGGTTTTTACACCCTCTCACTACAAAATTCGGCATTTTTTCTTAAAAAAATAGAAATTATTACAGCGTGACACTCCGCGCGTCGGAATAGCTTGACTGACAAGGTAAGGCGTAGTTTCGTTATATGTGTGTGCGTGTAACTGTGCATGTACACGCCGAGGCGTAGTTTTACGGCTTCACTTCTTTGTTCACAGCGCTCCGTCTTGAGTTTTTATTTCGTCTGAGCATATTAATAGTTTTTTTTATGACTTATTTTTAATAACTATAGGGTACTACTACTTGCGTACATATCAATATTACGCTATTTAAGAGACAAAACTAGAATGTCTAAATAGACATTAACCTAATAATTAGGTACCATAATTTATCAATATTTTGAGGTAAAATTTTTACGTACCAATGAACGAACAAGGGAATGTTATAGGTAAGGTGTTCGTTTTTCGAACATTCTGCACTATATAATAATAGGTGTGTCGAAATATTTAGTCTATTTACGATAATTATACGTCCCTGATACGATAATAAGCTGTCTCCAGGTTGCCAACACCGGACACAATAAACTCATTTGACGAGTTCGGAGTTATGTGAAAAAAGTTTAAAATTCTGTTTTTCTTTGCTGAGCAGTCGCAACACACGCTTAGCCTGGTGGCAAGGATCTATAAGAACGACGATGGTTAAAGAGAAGTATCCCCCATCTGCCATTTATGCCATTCATTATCAGAAAGTTCTCCTTAGCAGTATCTTGTTTATTTAAATGTTGGTTTCAACCTTCAATGGTGTACACTAAAACGATTAAGTATAATGATTAATACCGTGATTAGTACTGCCTAATTACTGTTGATTAGTGGTATTGTTACCACTGTTGATTAATAAAACAAAATATTTTACACAGAATCTCTAAAAGTCTACAAGTGTTATTTAAGGAATCCCTTCGGACAAAGCCTGAAGAATAATTGATGATTAAACGAACTTACCTTAAGTGAAGTTCTATCATAATTATTTGAAGGCTTTGTCCGAAGGGATTCACAACCCACCCTCCCGGCTCTACGAGCTTTACGAGCCCCAATTTCTGGGTAAAATATTTTCAGTTTCTTTGCATCTCTAAACTAAATGACACGAGCGGGTTGGTAGGTCTATTTATAAGGAAAGATTGATATTTTCTTTTGCTTCTAGTATTCCTACCCTCAAATTTAGTGCATGAACGGCGAACCACTACGCGGTACTACAAGTGTTATTTAAGGAATCCCTTCGGACAAAGCCTTCAAATAATTATGATAGAACTTCACTTAAGGTAAGTTCGTTTAATCATCAATTATTGGCATAACAAATCGATGTTATTAGTTTCGTGATGAAGGTAGTCAGAAATTTTTGACAAAGCAAGTCGATAATTCCAGTTTTTATCGGGGTACCTCCCAATAATACCGAATAGTTATTAATAATATTGTAGTGTATTGTCATGACCCTAATGTTACTCTCTGGCGGCTTTTAGAACCCCTTAACGAGTAATAGCCGTTTGAATAACCTCTATATATTTTCCAATTTTACACTTTTGCGAGCCATGAATAAGAAATGGCAGCATTCCTTCAGTTATTTATAACTATTCCTCGCGGTTCCACCCGCGTTGATTTCGGAGCTCCCGCGGGAATTCTGTACCCCTGGCAACATGTAGTATGCAAATTAAATGTAGTTTTTCCGACAATTCCAATGATTATTATTATAGTTATATGTAGAGGAAAGTCACCAAATATGAAATAGTATCCTAATATGGAATACCTTCATTTCTCTAAGACTATAAGTATGAAACGCAACACTCGACCATCTCCTGTTTCATTCGGTCTCCTAACCATCGTACTCACACCATCGAGTCACTTGCGCGAACGCTTCACGTGTGGCAGGCGTGTTTTGTTTTGCTGTCGCGCAGAAAATTTTAAAGGTAAGTAATAAATGAGTATTACCAGCTGTTATGTTTGTATACATAAGTGTTATACTATTTAGTATATCGGTATTATGTTTATTTCACCATTTTGTGATCTTTTGTCATTAAAATATTGTGATTTGAAAAAATATTTAGAAGAGTATAAACTAGTATAAAAATCCAAATATGGACAGCCGTCGGTGTCTAATTATGGAATATTCCATAATTAGATCTTAATATTTCATATGATAGATACTTGCTATTATTTCTTTAAAAATATATGTAATGTTTGTTTTTAGAATGTCCGGTTTACAATCAACCAAACGAAAAACCTGGGACGTCCATATGATATCGTGGAGCTGTTTGGCAAATCCTATTTGAAAGTACAAATAGGCGAAATTGCAGCCAACGGGTTCAAAGTCACTGGATTGTGGCCTTTAAATAAAAATGTCTTCAGTGATGTGGACTTTATTGCTGCGCGACAAAATGCTGTAATAGACGGTTGTACAACCAATATCCCTCTGCTGGAATCAAGATCTGAAACTGGTCAAGTTCTGGTGGAAATACCTGCACCACAAACAACTGCCAATTTACATAATTAACAACCTAAACCTGGACCTTCGACTTCTGGGCTTAATCGCAGCAGTTTGGGTCTGGTGTCTCCGCATGCCATAAGTCCAGTGCCAGAGAAACGAAGAAAAGTATCTAGCAGAGGAAGAAAAGCTGCTGTAGCAGCAGTCATAACATCTTCTCCCTATAAAAATGATTTAGAAAATAAAAATATGAAGAGACAAGAAAAAGAAAATAAACTAGTCAAGACAAAGAATAAGAAGAAAACTGGGAAGAGAAACAAACAAATGAAGAAAAATAAGGATGATAGTGAAGAAGAAGACTCTGAGGAACTAGACGACAGTTTGATGAAGGTAGTGAACATGATGAGTTGATGGACCAAGTACCTCCTGACTCTGCTGATGCAGCATGTATGTTCTGTTCAAGACTTTTTTCCATGGATAAAAGTGGAGAAAACTGGATTAAATGCTTGATGTGTGGGCTCTGGGCACATTATGATTGTGCTGTTCCAGAGTTGGATACTTGGATCTGTGACTTTTGCAAGTAATTATGTAACTTCTTTCATTGATCACAATGTGTTATATTCATTTAATTGATCTCAAAGATATTAATGTCAATTTCTGTTATTGTTATGTTGATTTATGCTTATATTCCATATATGGGTACCTATTCCATATTTGGTTACTCATTTGTGATATTGTTTTTTGTGTTAGATTTTAATTTGATAATTAATATATTTGATTAAAGGCTGTTAATTACTACATATAAATGTATGACTGATTAGTAAAAACATTAAACTGGTTTAATTTATAAGAATTTTTTTTTTATATCCCAAAAATAAAATGGTATTCCATATTTGGTGACTTTCCTCTATTTCAAACAATTTGTATATTCTTTTACAAATTGGTGAAAACCAAATGAAAACCCGTTCAGTTGTTATGAGTTTATCGGAAACAGAAAGATCGACAGACAGAAAAGAGGGCTTTTCTTAACAATATGTAGTGATTATGCTGAAAAAGAAAAAAAAAAGGAGATTGGGTTCGACTTTTGTTTTATTTTTTGTTTGTAAATACCCTACCTTATTACAAGCGCAGATATTTGATTGAGATGCCATCTCTTAAGACGATCGTGTGTGTGCAAATTTTCATACAAAAAGCCAAACCATTTATCTCCCCTTAAACATAGACCAATTTTGATGATTTTTTTACATGTTATTGATGTATTGGATAACTAGGGCTGTACGTTTTGATTTTAAAGAAATATTGCTTATAACAAAAGTTATTAGCATCTCAATATCCATATGTCGGCGTGAGGGTAGTTTCGTTATCAATAACGTTTCCCGCCGACGTATAGTTGTCGTAACTCGTTCGTTCCCCCGCTCCACTCCATTGCCCGACTCGTCTTTGTTAGAACTTGATATAAAACGCGGGTATGCGTAAGCCACGATTCATTGTTACTTTGTGTTCGGTTCAGTGCAGTTATAGTGTCGTATCAATCTAGAGTGGCTATAGTGATTAGTGTGCTGTGTAATCTAATACTTTCCAGAGGTTTGCTTAAGTCGGGAGCACGGGCAGTGGAGGTGAGCGTTCATGCATTGTAAAGGGGCCCCATTAAACCTACACCTGGGTCGCAAGTCCCAGGCACTGCTCCGTGTTCCCTACGGACATCTGGTATGCTGTATTATCTATAACTATGTTGGTGCAATTTCTTAGTATAGTTTCCTATTCCTATCATTATTTCCTACATCAGAAGTGGGATATTACTTGCGTCCACATTATTGCCGTTAAGGTTTCTACGTGCGATTTCTCTCGGTCAAATATTACGTTTTACATAGATCCTGACGTTTTACTATTTTTTATTATACTACTCTCGTGAATTAGTTTAAAATGAATTTCTTTAACTAGTAAATGTGAATTATTTGAATCGAATTTCAAAGGTTTCGATACCTTTGTCCATTAAGTTTTGTGATTTAATCATATCTACCTAGTTGTTTAGAATTTTGATGCGTGCTACAATATTTTAACTGTTTTCTCATCCACCCGATAGTTTAAAAGCTTCGACCGTAACTCATTACTGGATTTCCAACCGTGATTTCAAACCATATATAAAATTTTAAAATATATGTGTATTGTGTGCGAGTCGGGCATGGTCTAGGATCAAAACCTCCGGACGCGCTACGAACGAGTAGCGTTTCATACCTATTGCCAACCGGAATCGGTGGGTGGAGTCATCGTCGGAGAGATTCTGGGGGCGGAGTCAGATAAGGCTCGCAACAGATTAATTTTGTTTTATTCATTTTATTTAAACTCATTTAAAAAATCTGCTAAATAAAATATAAATAGGGTAATCAATTATAATTTTGGCAAATTAAGGGTAATATAGTAAAAATTTGGTCGTTTAACGTAAAATATAAAGGGTTTTAGAACTGAATCACTAAAATTATCAAATAGTAAATAAAAATCTTAAATAAATAAAATATATACACTATATAGCACGGGGATACAACCGAAGGTATTGAATTAATTAAAACATAGATTTAGCGAAATTCACAGTTTCATTTAATTTAGTTTATATTGTTGCTAGGCGGAGTGTGGAGTGTCTGTGGCGGGCCTTACATCCCGATCTTGTTGGCTCGGCCGGACTGGCACTGCATTCCATCGCTACCCGCGTATATATTCTTTGGGCACAGCTTGTAATAAAATACTGTAGCGGGAGCAGGATGGATGATATGGCTCGACCGCCACCAAAGGGGAAGCTTCCCGCCGGGCGAGGTGGTATGCCCGGGGAACCGCGGCTCCGACTGTAGATCGTCGGAGGTCGTATATATGCAGCGTATATGTGAAAACTTCGCTAGCGCGATTCACGTAGTTAGTATTCGTCGCTTCATTCTAGTTCGTAACTTGTGGCGTAGAGGTCGCCACAGTACTCCCTCCCAAGACCGAAGGTCTGATTGTCCGAAGCTCAGTTATCTCAATTGCCACTTGAATGTCCCAGTGAGTCGGGAGTGCGTTGCTATATCCCAGTGAGTCGGGTGTGCATTGCTTTGCTCTGTGGTCTGCGGTGAGTCGAGACCGTGTGAGCGTGCTCGTAGTCTGCGGTGAGTCGAGACTGTATTGAGCGATGCCGACTTGTTGGCGCCAGGAGATGTCCTGCCGGAATGCCACGCTGGAGAGTTGTCCTCGGATCCAGTGCGTGGTGATGCGGGTGGATGTGCTGGTCGCTGAAGTCGGTGAGGTGCGGGTGCTTGGTATCAGGACCAGGAAGCTCAGTGCGTCGGCTGCGTTGGCCCTGAAGGTTGACCCGTTGTTGGCGTAAGACTGCTTCCAGGGACTGCAGGAGGAAGTGGAGTAGGCTGCATGATGATAGTGATGAAGGTTGCTTCCAATCACGTCGGGGAGGATGGATCACTGTAGCGGGAGCAGGATGGATGATATGGCTCGACCGCCACCAAAGGGGAAGCTTCCCGCCGGGCGAGGTGGTATGCCCGGGGAACCGCGGCTCCGACTGTAGATCGTCGGAGGTCGTATATATGCAGCGTATATGTGAAAACTTCGTTAGCGCGATTCACGTAGTTAGTATTCGTCGCTTCATTCTAGTTCGTAACTTGTGGCGTAGAGGTCGCCACAATACAATTGGGGGTAATTGTTGTTCTTGGCGAGTGGGTTTGACCTCTGGGCCTGGGCTTGACCTTGGAAACTGTGTCTTGGGATCCGCGTTGCCCGTGTCTGGGCTCCTTACCGGGTTCTGTTGACCTGAAACACCAAAAGAGGGTTAATAAGGGCACACCTGGGATACGACTGGTACCTTACCTTACCTTGCCTTCCGTGACGCTGCTCCCTGGACTCGGCGACGCGCTGACCTCCGGCGGCTGGCGGCTGGAAGCTGCTCCATCTGCATCTGAAACAAAAGAAACATCGGTTATTAAGGATTAAAATACATCTTAAATAAACCAGAACTCCGACCAGGAGGACCACGGATAGACCTGGAACGGCAATACCTACTTGGAAAACTAAAACAATCACTACTATTAATTACTGGGTGAGCTGTGAGTGGTGATACCGACCAGACTCTGCTTAAAGTAAAATTACGTGATATCACGTGTTTGGCGCTCGGGACACAGAGCGGCGTCGCTGCTGGTGCATAACAAAATACTGTATTCAGATACTGCTATTGATCACTGCTGTGAGTACTGCGACTGGTAAATGTGGACCGGATTCTGCCTAGACTAAGACTACGTGATATTACGTTCCTGGCGCTCCCGACGTGGATCGGAGACTCATCGAACAAGCCGGGTATATCGGGCCCTACTAGTCGTATTGTAGACACTGTACACGATAAATACTGACCGAAATTGCATAACGCAAAATACTGACGTAACGAACGAACTACATGCATACATATATATACATACATACATACATAAACCATAACTAGGAGTACTGGGACTGACAAATACGGACTGAAATCAGCTTAAGTTGGGACTACGTGATATCACGTTCTTGGCGTTCGTGACGCGGAGTGGAAAGATATCGTAGACACTTTATACGATAACATTGACTATAATTGCATAACGCACAACGCTGACGTGACGAATCAAATACCTATCACTTACCTATCATTTGCTATTCTGCACATGAAGTATTGAATAAAGCGCAGCGAAATAATAGTGAATAAACTCGGTACTTGATAGATCGCTACTCGCAGCGGGCGTGGTCGTGCCAGTGCTATTCAAAACATAGGGCTCGTACATACAGGCTTCCGTGAAGTTATAAGCGCGGCGGAACTTGTATGACACGTACCTAAAAAGTAACTAATAAACCGTCTAATCTGCAGTGGAGGCGGAATACAACTAATAAAGCCAAACTAAATGTAATCAATTAAAAAAGTAATTAAACAATTAGGTAAATTATTATAAAACTAAAACGCAAAGACAGTAATTACCATAATTATACTCGCCAACGGAAACAATAAAGCGAAGTATAGTTGCGGGTACGCGAGTAAATATTATTGAAATTAAAACTAATCATAAATTGAATATTTTAAATTATAACTTAACCGAACATACCGGTAGCCGCAGGATAACGCAGCCTTAGGCCGACAGTCCAAAGGTCGGTGCGTTCTGAGTGGCCGCGCGCTCGGCCGCGTCGAGTGAGGGCGGAGCCTGCCGGTTTGTTTACATTCTATTTATAGAAAATTTTATAAAACTTTGTTGCAACTTTTGTTTACTTTCGGAAATAGTCCTTATTCATAAATTAAATAAATCTTTTGGCAATCCACTGCAGGGGAAGTCACCCTACACGGTTTTTGACCCGCTAAAGTAGGTATTCGGCGCTCGGCTCGCGAGATACGACGTGCCTGCAAATACCTAAAGGCGTCTGGTGTTGGGCGGCTGTGGGGCGCGGGCCGTTGGTTTGGGCGAGTGTCGTGCAGGTGTCTAGGGCGGAGGAGCTCTGCGCCTGTCGAACGCAAAAATAAAAACCCGCGGGACGCGTGCAGCCGCGGAGCTGGAACCTCGGACGTCGCGGGTGTCCCGCCGACTCGCCACCTGAAATAAAAGAAAACATATTAGTGTAATAATAGTTAAAATTAGATATAAATAGCTATACTTACGTGGAGGACGACCGCTGCGCACGCTGTCGTTGCTCTGGAAGACTGCAGCATCTGAAACAAAAGAGATAAGTTAGTAATATTATTAGTTAGAATAAATAAACAGACGAGCAAACCGCAGTTGCTGTGCAGCTCGACTCGCACCTGTAACATATTAGGATAGTTAGTACAATTAAAGTATAATAAATATATTGACTATAAATAATTATTTAATTAGCTTAATAGATATAAGCGGATAGTGACCTTCCATTTAGGAAGCGACTACAATTAATGACCATTGACTAATATACAATTATATTCTTTATACAACTTATACAAATTTACTTACTGATTACGACGACTGACAAGCTACCTCCGACATGTTTGGGATGAGGACCCCGACCAAAAAGACCGACGCGGACCCCGCGCAGGCGTCCCCGCGCAGACTCGACCAGACTATCATACTGACGCAGCCAGAGGGCGTGAGGCGCAGCATCGACAGGTGGGAGACGGCTGGCGGGGAGCCGCGCCTGAGGACACCGACCGACACGAGGACCGACGAACCGCCGAAGGACCCCGCGCCGAAACGGAAACCCGTGCTGTCGCAGAGGGCGAAGCGGCCCTCGGTGGAGGCCTCGGGAGCCTCGCCCAAGATCCTCATGACTGTAGACCGGGTGGCGGAAGCCAGAGGCTGCCTGACCCGGGCGAAGACTCATCTGGGCGACTCCGGCAACCTGAGGAGGGACCTTAAACTGGGCATCACTCAGGCCGTTGACCGACTATATCAACTAGTCAAGGAGGCCGAAGCCGAGAGGAAGAGCGACAGGGGGAAGGACAGGCCGCAAGACGCCTTCGTGGAACCGGCGGCAAATATAAGGGTAGAGGCCAGAGAGACTAGAGAAGAGAGTGCCGATGTGAAGAGAATGACGGAGATCTTGGAGGAGCACACAAGGCTGCTCAACGAAAACAGGGAAAGGATGGACGAACTGAAGGGGATGGTGGCAATACAGGCCGTTGAGAGAGCGACGTACGCGAGTGTAGCGGCGGCCCGCCCCGAGAGGCAACTCCCGGGACGGGGGGCGCTGCACTCGATCGTGGTCGCCTCCACTAACGAGCAGGAGACGGGCGAGGAGGTGCTCAACAGGGTCCGGGAGGTGGTCGACGCGAAGGAGGGATGGGTCCAGGTCGAGAGGGTCAGGAAGGCGAGAGACCGTAAGATCGTGATGAGCTGTAGGACGGAGCAGGAGAAAGATAAGGTGAAAGAGAGGCTCGGACGGGCCAAGGATCATCTCACCGTGGAGGAGGTGAAGAACAAGGACCCTCTTTTGGTTCTGACGGGCGTCATGGCGTACCTCAGTGATGAGGACGTCATGAAGGCCCTGAGGAACCAGAACAGGGCCGTTTTTCGCGACCTCGACGGTGGGGATGATCGGGTTGTAGTAAAATACCAGAAGAGAACCCGCAACCCCCATACCAGTAACATCGTGGTGAGCACCTCGCCCAAGATCTGGGGTAGGATGCTCGACGCGGGCGAGGTGTGTGTGGACCTGCAGCGCGTCAGGGTGGCCGATCAATCCCCGCTGGTGCAGTGCTCCCGCTGCCTGGGGTACGGGCACGGGAAACGCTACTGCACGGAGCCGGCCGACGTGTGCAGCCATTGCGGAGGGCCGCACCTGAAGACCGAGTGTGCGGATTGGTTCGCCGGGGAGCCGCCGTCCTGCAGAAACTGCGTGAAGGCCAAAATGCCCAATAAGGAGCATAACACATTCAGCAGCGATTGCCCGATCCGACGGAAGTGGGACGCCTTAGCTCGGGCATCCGTAGCATATTGCTAAGGTGGTCCCGGACGTATCAAACCCGTACCTAATAATCCAGGTCAACCTCCAGAGGAAGCAGCTGGCAACGCAGGAGTTGCTGATCGAAGCCGCGAGACGCGGAGCTGCTGTGGCGCTGCTCCAGGAGCCATATGTGGGCGGGACTGGAAGTCTTAAGAACCACCGGGGCGTAAGGGTCGTCCAGAACTCTGAGCGAAGAGGAGGGACGGTAAAGGCGGCTATTGTCATCTTCAATCCCGACCTTGACATAATACCGTGCCCGCAACTCACCACGAACAACATCGTCGTGGTGGGGATCCGGACCAGAGCCTGGACGATCACGCTGGTGTCTTACTACTTCGAGCCGGACCAGCCCATAGGGCCATACCTGGAGCACCTCCGCAAAATCGAACGCCGGATTGGATCTGTGAGGTTGGTCCTGGGGGGCGACGCTAACGCCAAGAGCATCTGGTGGGGGGGCGATACGGACAACGCGCGAGGCGAAGACATGTGCGCAGCTCTCGGGGAACTCGGGCTTTACATCCTCAATGACGGTAGAACACCCACTTTCGACACCATTCGGGGCGGTACCAGGTACAGGAGCTACGTGGACGTAACGGCCTGTTCGGCCGATCTGCTGGACCTGGTGGAGGACTGGAGAGTCGACGAGAGTTTAACGGGTTCAGACCATAATGGCATCACTTTTCGGCTTCTGCTTCAAAAATCTAAAGGCATAAAAATTGAAAGAACGACGAGAATATTTAATACTCGTAAGGCAAACTGGGAGCAGTTTTGTGAAAAACTGCCCCAAGCTTTGCAGAACTCCCATTTAAACCTAGTCCAAATTAATGACATTAATGACCAAACAAGTTTAGAAAACGCAGTACAAAATTACACGACAGCAATTCTGGAGACCTGTAAAGAAACCATACCTAAAAAAGTAAATAAAACCATACTTACCATGCCATGGTGGACCGAAGAACTCTCGAAGATGAAGAAGGAAGTCGCCACCAGGAAACGCAGGATCAGGAACGCAGCGCCGGTCCGAAGAGAGGAGGTAGTACGCCTGTACCTGAAACAAAAAGAGAAGTATGAGTCGAGTGCGAGGAGAGCCCAGACCGAGAGCTGGAAGGAGTTTTGTGGAAAGCAAGATAGGGAGGGGGTATGGGAGGGGATATATAGGGTAATAAGTAGGACGACCATTAGGGAGGAAGATCTTTTGCTGGAAAAGGACGGGAGGGTACAGGATGCGAAGGATTCGGTCAGGCTCCTGGCGGAGACCTTTTACCCATGGGACGATGCAGGGGAGGATAACGCGGAGCACACAAAAAAGCGGAGTAAAGCTGAGACGGTCAATGTTGTGGGTCGTGGTGAGGAGCATGACCCGCCCTTCACCATGAATAAATTAGAATGTGTTTGCAAAACGTTTAACCCCAAGAAGGCTCCGGGAGCCGATGGCCTAACGTCCGACATTTGTAGTCGCGCCGTCGCCTGTGACCCTGAGGTGTTCCTCGCCCTGGTCAATGGGTGCCTGAGGTGCCGCTACTTTCCGAACATCTGGAAAAAGGCAACAGTGGTGGTACTCAGGAAGCCGGGTAAGGACAGCTACGTTGCTCCCAAGTCTTACAGGCCGATTGGGCTTTTGCCTGTACTTGGGAAAATTTTCGAGAAGATGTTGGTCACTCGCCTCAAGTTTCACTTATTGCCGAGGATGAGTACTCGCCAGTACGGATTCATGCCCCAGCGGGGCACGGAGGACTCCCTCTATAATCTAATGCAGAGAATCCGCGGAAAGCTTGACCAGAAACGGATCATAACAATAATCTCGCTGGATATAGAGGGAGCTTTCGATAGCGCATGGTGGCCGGCCATCAGAGTCCGACTGGCTGAGGAGAAGTGTCCCGTGAACCTGAGGCGGGTGATCGACAGCTATCTCGAGAACCGTAGCGTGGCTGTCCGATACGCAGGCGAGGAGCACGTCAGGAGCACGAACAAGGGCTGCATCCAGGGTTCCATAGGGGGTCCCATCCTGTGGAACCTCATGCTGGACCCACTCCTCAAGGGCCTGGAGAGTAGAGGGGACTATTGCCAGGCCTTTGCGGACGACGTAGTCTTAATGTTCGACGGCGACACCGCGCTCGAGATCGAACGTCGTGCCAATGCCGCCCTCGAGTATGTTCGGGCGTGGGGCGTCCGAAATAAGTTAAAATTCGCACCGCACAAAACAAGTGCGATGGTGGTTACGCGGAGACTAAAGTACGACGTCCCACGGCTGAGCATGGGCGGGGGGGACATTGGCATGACGAACGAAATAAAACTGTTAGGGCTGACCATAGACCATCGCCTGACCTTCAACTCGCACATTGCACAAATATGCTCTAAGGCAGTCGCTATCTTTAGGCAGTTGGCCAGGGCGGCAAAGGTGAGCTGGGGACTTAACCCTGAAGTCATCAGGGCGATATACATCGCGGCAGTGGAACCGGTTATACTGTACGCGGCAAGCGCATGGGCGCCCGCCGCAAACAAATTAGGAGCCCAAAAGCGCTTTAGGTCCGTGCAGCGCGGGTTTGCGCAGAAATTGTGTAGGGCCTACAGGACAGTGTCACTGCACTCAGCTCTGGTGCTGGCAGGAATACTCCCTCTCGACCTCCGAGTTCGTGAGGCAGCCTCTCTTTATGAAGCTAAGAAGGGGGTACCCCTGCCATCACTGGGCGGACGGGAAATCGAACGCATGACCTCGGCGCTGACAACCCCGCACCCCGCAAAGCGAACCAGGCTGGAGTTCGATCACCTGGTAGACGAGGAACTCTACCGTAAAAATATGGACTTCAGTGTCCGTATCTTTACGGACGGTAGCAAGATTGATGGCCGGGTCGGTGCAGCTCTATCCTTGTGGAATAGAAGAGCCGAAATCCGAGCCATCAAGCTTGCTTTACCGTCCTATTGCACCGTCTACCAGGCCGAGCTTCTGGCTGTAAGCAGAGCGGCAAAGGAGGCCCACAAACGCAGTGACACTACATACGCGATATATAGTGACTCGATGGCGGCTCTCCAGGCTGTAGCGAATCCCGGTTGCCTCCATCCCCTGGCAGTGGAAACCAGAGACACCATTGCAAACTGTAATATCCAGAACAAGAGTGTCTCCTTGTTCTGGATAAAAGCCCACGCAGGATTGGAGGGAAACGAGAGAGCTGACGCGCTCGCCAAAGGGGCCGCCCTCGGGTCCAAAAAGAGACCGGAATATGACTTGTGCCCGGTCTCATTCGTCAATCAGAACATTGGCAAGCACATCGTGTTGAAAAACACAAAGGTTGCCGAGAATCTAGCGTCAGCGACGAGGTCGCCAACAGCCGATCCCCCAGCCTCTGCACAACGGTCTCGATCGCAAAGCGCAGGGACCTACGTAAGCATACATGTGGTTGCGAGTCACAGTAGCTCCAGTCTGTCTCCGCAGCCAGCAATCGAGCCACAGAGCGCATTGGCCCATCAGTAATGTTTATAATAAAAAGAAAGGTTAAACAGAAAGAAGAGCGAACAACCCTTCCCTGGTGTAGGAGAGGGCCGGCATCTCCAGTCAGCCGCATCGGTGATATGTAGATTGAATAACACGGAAGGCGTTGTTATTCAAGGTAAGATACAAGGCGCACAACGAAACTCGTCACGGCGCAGATGACTCAAGGCGCGGATTTTTACCCATCTACGCCATCATACGCTCGCGACGTGCAATGTCCAACCGTTCAAGATTAGAGTTCCGTTTGCTTCGAGCCTATTTGGTACTGTGATTTGAAGATCCTTCCTCGTGACTAATGTTTTCAGGTCTACGCTCGAGATATCCTAACGGACGTCAAGTGCACTGACAGACCTTCGCACAAAAACATTAAACCACTCTGCGCTATCGCTCGCTCAACAAGACTATTCGTAACGAACCGTCTTTTGTAATGATAAAATCAATACAAATATTCTACTCAAAGCATCTCGTTCACGAGGCACATCGGCCCACATACGCTTTCATGCGATCACCAAGTATCACAATCGCGCATGCTCGCCTCTGCACAACGCAATCAGGACACAATGCGTAATGACGAAACTTTCAGGTCGCGTGTACGAATCCTTGCACAAACCGATAAATCGTTCTGCGCGCAGACTGCTCGACCACGACGTACTTTGCATGTATATTATTTATTAAAAAATTTGTATGAGAAAATAAATTTTATGTTTGATAAATGTGCAATAATATTATATTTATTGTCCCTTAGACGTTCCCTCCCCAGCGCATTCGTTTATTATTACACTATTATCAATTTACTTTCCCAACAAACTTTTGTCGTCAGGACATTTTTTTACCTCCGTATTCCCCGTAGATATACGGCCCGTGGATACTGGCGGTGCGTTCGGCCCTGTATTCCGAGACGCCTGCATGGGGGGATTCGCGTTTTCTAACTTGCTCCTATACTCTCGAAATTCAATATACATTTGGTATTCCCTAATACAAGCACTTTCCTTCATATAATATTTTGTCCTAACTTCTTTAGTTTAGGAGTTATTATTGATAAACGTACTAAAACTTGTTTTCGATGTTATTTGAACCGCAATGTCCTCTAGTATGTTTTAAATGTAATTTTATAGGTGTATTTTATTATCTTCTTTACTTTAATAATTATTTAAGTTTTTAATTATAACCAAAAAAAATTTGTAGGACCTTATGGGTCGTCACAATGGCTTGATGCATTTCCTCTTCCGGTGTGTTGATATGAAGACACGTTTTCAGGAAGTGTACCACTTTTGCACCTCCGCTGTCTGACCCATGGAGCACCCATCCAAGCTCCGTTCTTGAAGCAACCGATTCTCCTGGTTTCCCTCTTCTAATTTCTTGAGTCACGATCAGCTCCCAGTTGTCTTGACCGATGAGCAGCTGTGGTGACTCCCCTTCATAATATAAGGAGTTGGCGATCTTCTTTAAATGTGGATATTCTTCTATCCTTTTCTTTTCTAAGAACTGCGGTGCAAGCTTCAACTCGTCGATTGTTCGAACTCTTTTCAGGGTCTTCGTTCTTCCCTGATGAACCCCTTTCACTGTGAGGTCTAGCATCTGAGAGTTCTTCTTCGTTATCAGCCTGCCCCCCACTGTCTCGATGACCAGATCTTCCTTATGTCCTTGAGCGCCGACTTCTTCTGCCACTTTCTCATCTAAGAGTGACACTGTTGACCCTTCATCCATGAGGGCCAATATCCTTTTTGATCCCTTTGACCCGAAGACTTCGACAGGAACTATCTTCAGGTATGCTCTTGTGTTGTTGACTGCATTCACCGATGCCATCACGGTTGTCACCTCTTGTGGTGTTTCCGCCTTTTCCCCCGAGGTTCTGTCTTCTGATTCCACATGCAGCAGATGATGATGCCACCTTTTGCATTCTTTGCACGCTGGTTTCCTGCAGCTTTCCTTTCGGTGTCTTCCTTGTAAACATTTGAAGCAGACACGGCTCTTCTTCACTATTACCCACCGATCCTGTACCGATGCCTTCTGGAACTTTGGACACTCGACGAGGAAGTGTTCACCCTCACATGCAGGGCAAGCCTTCTCTTGTTGTCTTGAATTCCGGGTGTCCTTTTCTTTCGTAGAGTGCGCGGCTTGTTTGTAGATTTTCTTGGGCCCGCTCTTCTCTTCTGAAGTTGCAAAGGCTCCACATTTGTCTGCTTCTATGTTGAGGAACTTGGACACCAGCGTTAGATCAGAGAACGCGCCTTCTTCTGTGGCTGCGGTGAAGTCATACCACCGGAACTTGAGTATTGTCGGCATCTTCTCAATAATTTGTTTCATCATCTCGGGTGAATGCAGGTACTGAGGCTTCCTCAACGCCTTGATTGATGCTATGCTGTTGTTGATCTGGCTTGCAAATACACATATATCCCTTGGATTTTCAGATATCTTCGGTAATGCCCTTATCTTGTCCAGTTCAGCCAGCACCAGCGCATCAGGTCTTCCATATCTCCTTCTAAGGGCTTGCATTACTTCTAACGGAGAGGCTTCAGAGTATAACAGGCTCTTGATAGCTTCTCTTGCGCTGCCCTTCAGTGCTCTTCTTAGTCGAGCCATATTTTGAACTTCGCTGAACATAGGTGCTGTATCTTCGAAGACAACCTTGAAGGCCAACCATTCACTGCTGTTGCCGTCGAAGTAGGGTAGCTCGTGGATGTACTTCGGCTGCTCCACTGGCCCTCCTCTTGTGGTAAAGGCTTCCTTCAACGCTGTTGCCAACGTTTGAATCTCGATCGTAGCTCTTTTCGTTGAGGAGTTCTCTTCAGGCTTCACCTTCTGAGGCTCTTCCGGAGGGTGCTTATCTCGTTGCTCCGGTTGTCCCTTGTTGCCTTCGTCCAATACGGATGTCTCGATCCAGTTCTGCACCTGTGCTGTTCTGTCTTCCTGGTCTTCATCCACGGAGTCCTCATCTTCACATTGTGCCAGCTCCAATCTGACACGGGCTAGGTTCGCCGCAGCCTGTGCTTAAGCTCCAGACGTGCTAACTGTTCTCTGGCTTCCAGCTCGCGTCTTCTGGCCGAGGAGCTCGTGGTCTTCGTGGACCGGGCGCGACGACTGACCCCCATCGGTTTCAGGGTCGCGTTGGAACCGCGAGCACCTTCTTCCGGGACATCTTCTGGAATCTTCTTTGTCGTCTCCTTCTGTGCGGCATCTTCCTTCTTGTTCTTGGACGCCGCCGTTGTCGCAGTCGCAACCGTCGTGGTCGTGGTCTCTGTTGTCGTGGTACCCAAAGAAGTATTCGTGTCTGAAGTGGCTGTGGTTCTTGATGAAGCAGTAGCAGACGTGACCCCTTCTGACCCCGACGTTCCTTCTGTCTCGTCCCTATCGGAGGGACGAGACACGGGGCGTGAGGGGGCATCCTTCTGGCTCCTGGTTACCGGCATCTTGAACTCAATCTTCTTTTTTTTCTTCAGACTCTTCAGAACTCTTCCGATCCTCTAGCAGGGATCCGGCTCGAAGGACCAACTGTTTCGGATGGATCCAGGTTCTTGATGTACCTGGCCGTCCTGGGACAATCTCCCACTATGTTAGACGTGCGCACCTTGCTGGTATTGACGTCGCTGGTGGCGCACGCCTCCACGCACCCCTGAATGCGTAGTAGGTATTATGGGTACCAGGCACGACCCACTAGGACCTCGGAGGAGAGCAGGAATGTTGATGGCGGCGAATTCAAAACAATTCTTCAAGTTTCTTAGTTCGGAATTCCCCAGGTTTCGGCTTCCTTATTCCGCTGTTGCCTCTTCGGTGGCTGTGTTGCGACTGAGTGCCGGACCAATGCGTGGCCTTCTCTTGCTGCCTTCCCGAAGGGGAGGCGGCAGAGGTGACTGCTTCGGGGCAGAGCCCCCTGCAGTGGGCGATCCCACGCTGTCCGCCACTACGGACAGGAACTGGGGGGCGGTCTAAAGACCGCGTGGATCGTCGGGGCGGGGCCGACGCCACCCGTCAGGCCCGCTTCCCCTCGGGTGGACCGGCGTGGAGGGGGGCCAGACCACGGATGTGCTCGTGGTCCGACGCATCCGCCCGCTCGAACATCCGAGAGGTGAGCCGTTGGACGAACTCGTCCAGCGGCTCGACTCTCAGGTCCCTCTGGATCACGGAGTTCCGCACGTAGCGCGGAGCTCCGGCAGCGGCACGCAGTGCCATGGCTTGCTGCGATTGCAGGCTCGCGCGCAGGGACGCACATGGCAGTGCGTACCATGCCGGAGCGGCGTAGGTGAGTCGGGGCCTAATGTAGGTCTTGTAGACCCCGACTTTTACCCTCAGAGGGAGCCGAGAGTCGAGCACGCCGCGCAGCTGACACCGCGCGGCGCGGGCGCTCGCGATGACGTTTCTCACGTGAGGCCTCAACGTGAGCCGACGATCCAGCGTGACCCCCAGGTACTTTACCTGAGGGGACCACGCAATGTCCTGCCCGTAGAGGCGGAGAGGTGGCGGTGGGCGTTTAAGATTGCCGACGCATATGGCCTGTGTCTTCCCGACATTGACCGACAGTCTCCACTTGGAGAGCCAGTCCGGGAGGAGGTCGAGCGTGCGCTGCAGCCGTTTCGCGGCGAACGCAGAGCTCATGGATGAGGTGTAGTACGCCGCGTCATCGGCGTACAGAGCCAACTCGACCCCATCCCCCACTGGGATGTCGTCGGTGTATCGGGAATAACAGGCCGGGGAGAGGCAGCTGCCCTGCGGCACGCCGGCCCCGATCGGACGCTCAGTCGAGGTGACGTCCTCGACCGCCACACAGAAGCGACGGTCAGATAGGAAGGACGCCACCACCCGGACTATACGCCGGGGAAGCGCGGACGACGATAGCTTCAGCAGAAGACCCTCATGCCAGACCCTATCGAACGCCTTCTCCATGTCGAGGAGAACAGCGACGGTGGTTGTCCTCTTGTTGAGGGCCACCGTCATGTGCTGAATCACCCTCGACAACTGGAGGGTGGTGGAGTGTTCCGCCCGGAACCCAAACTGCTCCTTCCTGGGAGTGATGTGCGGAGACATACGTCGCAGCAGTAGCAGCTCGAACAGCTTCGAGAGCGTAGGCAGCAGCGTGATAGGCCGATAGCTGCCGGGGAGAGTGACATTCTTCCCCGGTTTGGGCAGCATGATGACCCTGCCGGTTTTCCACACGGTGGGATAGTGCCCCGTGCGCAGGATACCGTTATACAGGCGCGTCACCGCCGCTATGGAGCGAAACGGCAGGTGACGCAGCGCTGCATTAGTGATACCGTCTGCGCCCGGGGCCTTACGCGGCTTCAGTTTTCGGGTCATCCGCTGCACCTCGCCAGGGGAGAACACGATTGGGTCCTCCTCCGGCGCCATCGGCGCTGCGAAATACTCCCGAAGCTGGGCAACCACTGCTGCGACGTGCTCCACATCGTCAGTGGGATTTGGGCGGAACTGGCGCTCGAGGTGGTCGGCGAGGATCCTCGCGCGGTCTTCCGCGCGATACCTCAGCGTACTGTCGTCCGCTTTAAACGGTCTGATCGGGGGCCGGGCGCCAGAGAGTTGGCGGCAGAGGCGATGGACACTGGTCCAGTCCTCGCTTGCCGCCTCAATGCGCCTCTCCCATGCGTCGGCTTCTTGCTCCCTCAGGGCATCCTTGATCCGGTCCGTGAGGGCGTTGAGCTCCGTCTTCATCCGGGGGCAGCGACATTGCTGCCACCGCCTGCGCAGGCGCCTCTTCTCGCCGATCAGGTTCCTGATGTCGGCGGGAAGCGGGGGCAACCTGCCCCCCGTCGGCATGGTGCGCGAGGAGGTGTTAAGGGCGCCTTGAACACAGGCGGTGATGTCCGAAGCTAGGAGCTCAACGTCTCCCGGAGAGATGAGGGGCCTCGAGGGGGTGCTCGTCGCCATCGAGCCGGAGAAGCTTCTCCAGTCTATCGATCAGCGCGGCGTTGGTGGCGAGACTCTTTGTGGCATGTTCGCCAGGACGACCAGGACCGGGACATGGTCGGAGCCCATGTCCTCGGGCAGGGCCTCTATAGAGGGCCGGCAGAGGAGCCCACGGTGGGCTATGAGGTCGATGACGTCAGGTTGATGCGACGTCTGGGCCGGATAATGCGTAGGAGTTTCCGGCCCTTCGACCTCATAGCCGTGGGCCTCGGCGTCGCGGAGGAGTCGTCTGCCGTTCGGGCAGTCGTGGGTCGAGTTCCACGCCGTGTGCTTGCAATTGAAGTCACCGGCAACGGCAGTGGGGATGTTGGATTCCAGCAGGGTGTGGATATCACCCGGCTGGAATCTCAGCTGCGGCGGCTTGTACGCAGCGTAAAGCCGCGTTGGGTTGCCGGTGTGACGACCCATAAGGTCCTACAAAATTTTTTTTGGTTATAATTAAAAACTTAAATAATTATTAAAGTATAGAAGATAATAAAATACACCTATAAAATTACATTTAAAACATATTAGAGGACATTGCGGTTCAAATAACATCGAAAACAAGTTTTAGTACGTTTATCAATAATAACTCCTAAACCAAAGAAGTTAGGACAAAATATTATATGAAGGAAAGTGCTTGTATTAGGGAATACCAAATGTATATTGAATTTCGAGAGTATAGGAGCAAGTTAGAAAACGCGAATCCCCCCATGCAGGCGTCTCGGAATACAGGGCCGAACGCACCGCCAGTATCCACGAGCCGTATATCTACGGGGAATACGGAGGTAAAAAATGTCCTGACGACAAAAGTTTGTTGGGAAAGTAAATTGATAATAGTGTAATAATAAACGAATGCGCTGGGGAGGGAACGTCTAAGGGACAATAAATATAATATTATTGCACATTTATCAAACATAAAATTTATTTTCTCATACAAATTTTTTAATAAATAATATACATGCAAAGTACGTCGTGGTCGAGCGGTCTGCGCGCAGAACGATTTATCGGTTTGTGCAAGGATTCGTACACGCGACCTGGAAGTTTCGTCATTACGCATTGTGTCCTGATTGCGTTGTGCAGAGGCGAGCATGCGCGATTATGATACTTGGTGGTCGCATGAAAGCGTGTGTGGGCCGATGTGCTTCGTGAACGAGATGCTTTGAGTAGAATATTTGTATTGATATTTATCATTACAAAAGACGGTTCGTTACGAATAGTCTTGTTGAGCGAGCGATAGCGCAGAGTGGTTTAATGTTTTTGTGCGAAGGTCTGTCAGTGCACTTGACGTCCGTTAGGATATCTCGAGCGTAGACCTGAAAACATTAGTCACGAGGAAGGATCTTCAAATCACAGTACCAAATAGGCTCGAAGCAAACGGAACTCTAATCTTGAACGGTTGGACATTGCACGTCGCGAGCGTATGGTGGCGTAGATGGGTAAAAATCCGCGCCTTGAGTCATCTGCGCCGTGACGAGTTTCGTTGTGCACCTTGTACCTTACCTTGAATAACAACGCCTTCCGTGTTATTCAATCTACATATCACCGATGCGGCTGACTGGAGATGCCGGCCCTCTCCTACACCAGGGAAGGGTTGTTCGCTCTTCTTTCTGTTTTACCTTTCTTTTTATTACAAATATTATCGATGGGCCAATGCGCTCTGTGGCTCGATTGCTGGCTGCGGAGACAGACTGGAGCTACTGTGACTCGCAACCACATGTATGCTTACGTAGGTCCCTGCGCTTTGCGATCGAGACCGTTGTGCAGAGGCTGGGGGATCGGCTGTTGGCGACCTCGTCGCTGACGCTAGATTCTCGGCAACCTTTGTGTTTTTCAACACGATGTGCTTGCCAATGTTCTGATGTGGCAGAACGAGTTGGATGCCCGAGTGGGTTCACAGGGGAGAGAGAGCCATTCAACTCTACAGCTACGGCTAGGCTACGGCCTCACTGCTTGCAGTATGACAGAGAGTTCATCAGCTGAAGTTCCAGGTTCCAGGGAGAGATTGGTCTCCGATAACACACACATACAATTTTGGATCACTGTGCTGGGGTTTGGTTTGTGGTGGTCCCACCCAACCCTGGTCTTCGGGCTGGCACATATTCAAGGGCTCACCATGGCTCCAACGCGGCGGTAGTCTTCGGACTGGGGACGTACAGTCTCCTCACTGGATTCCTGAAACGGACGCTGGTGAATGATCTTAGATGTAACCATCTAGAATGATCCTCTACCTTGTGAAACAGGTTGGGGGAGGTGACGAAGGCATTGTGCTGGATGGTCATCACCGTGGAATAGCGCAGGAGGGGCTATACCACCTTCCGGCGAATACTTATGTATTAACTGGAAGCCTTACCTTCGGTTTGACGTCGGGATTGGTTGCAGTGCCAACAATCATTTCACGTAGTACTTGAGGTTCCTGTGGCCAATGCTTGCGTCATGCTGAGGGGACAAAATCTGGTCGACCTTGGAATAGAATCGTCTGGGTGGTTTATTAAATATATTTATGCGTCCTGGCAATGTCTGAGCCATCTGAGCCAGGAATGGTAGCTTTTGACGAGATGTTGACCGGGGTTAAACCGACAAACACAAACTAAAACAGATTGTAGGGATAGACAAACATAAGGGTCAAGATTATTCAAACTTAGCCTACAAGCCAATAGATTAGGCCGGAAAACAAACTAATAAAATAGGGCATCGATATAATGTTAGGGAGGCAGGTCGTCACAAACAAACTAACAAAACTAGATCATCCACATAAATAGATTAAAATTAGATCATCCACCTAAAGTTAGGAAAGAGGTCGCACGAAAGCAATAAAAATAGGGATTCGTCCGTGTACTAATCTAAAACCGTCCGTGTATTCGCTAAGCATAAATTAGAGATCGTTCATGTATTAACTTTAGAATCTTAGCTATAAACTTAACCAAACTAAAAACTATGATGCAAATACTAAGACGATAGTTCAATCTCAACCTAAAAGAATCATAGGTAACTGCACACAACGAATTTAGAGTCCTAACCACTAGACAATCAGGCCAAATTAGAGATCATCGTAGTAAGAAGTAGATCGGAGAAAGTCGCGCGAGGGGGGGTAAGTTACACCGGCGACGCACAGCTCGACGCCCAGGGCGCTGAGCGCCGAGAGCTGCACGGCGGGAACTCGTTGGTGGACGACTCCTCGCTTGACTAGCACTACCAGCCCTCTATAGGCCTGACCCTGAGGGCTGATTTCGTCCTGGCGATAAACATGGTAGCCGGCGACTGTTAGGTTAGTCGTCGGCCTTAGAAGAGTCTCGCAGACCAACGCCACGTCGATCTGCTGGTTGCGCAGAACGGTCTTCAGGACGGATGTTTTGCCCCGAAGACCGTTGGCGTTCCAGTAGATCATCCTGAGCGAGGTCACGCCTGCTGCAGGATGCGGGACATCCCGCTCAGGATGACCTGAATGGGGTCAGCGTCGTCCCTGATGGCCACCAGCACATCTTGGAGGACGCCGATCACCATCTCGATGGCGACGAGCTTGTTGCTCTTGCCCGCTCCCGGAGTCCGGGGCTTGGAAGCGCCGGGCTTACGGGCAGCGGGAAGAGCTGCTGATGTTGTCGGTTGGGAAGGAGCGGTGTCCGGACCAGAGGTCACCGCCGGGGGCGCTGAAGCAGCCCCCTCCCTGCTCCCCTTCTTCTTTTTGCTGCCCCTTTTCCTTTTCCTCTTCGCGCCGGAAGAGGGAGGAGGGGCCGCCGCACCCGGAGCACGCCGCTTGGGGATGTTCGCAGGCGCCATCAAAGTGGTGGCGCCGGCTTCCGCTGCCACCTGCGCCACTTGCGGGGCGACAGGTCGGCCGGTGGACAGGGCGACCGTGCCTGCCTTTTTATTTCAGGCTTCTCTCTTAAAGACAGGGCACGACGCCCTGTTGGCCGGGTGTGCCCCCCCGCAGTTGACGCAGGTGGGGGGCTCTTCTTTGGGGCGGGGGCAGTTAGCAGCGGCGTGCTCCTCGCCGCAGCGGACGCACGCGAGCCTCCGGTGGCAACCGAACGACGAGTGTCGAAACTGTTGGCACCGGTGGCATTGCGCGGGCCCGCGCTTGCCCCGCCAGGCGTCGATTTTGATCCCGGGCATACACAGCATCTCTGTGACGTTGTATATGCCCGGGGTGAGGTTCGGGGTGCGGCGCAGCTGGGCGTAGTATATGCAGCCGGGCCTGCCGGCGCGGGCGCGAATGGGGCGGACGTACTCCGGCTCGTAGCCCATGGCTATGAGCTCCTGGGTAATTTCCGACAGATCGGTGTCGATCGGTAGCCCCCTTATTGCTACCTTGACACTCTGATCCGCCGGAAGGGAGTACGCGAACCAGGACACCGTCCGGTCCTCCTTTTCCAGCGCCGTTAAATAGCGCTGGACCAGACGGTATTCCGATTCGTCCTTCGGAATGAAGCGCACGCCCTTGCCATATGGACGTGCGCTAGGAGTCCGCCCCAGTTTTTCCCTGAGTACGCGGAAGTGGCGTGCCCAGTCGGGGAGGTTTTCCACAACCAGGGGGGGGTAGGCGCTCCTGCGCTTGTCCCCCTTTCGAGCCGCTCCCGCGCTGCCGCCGGCAGGCGCGGCTGGAGCGACGGGCTGCGCGTCCGTCGGCGTAGCAGCGGTCGCCGGTGGGGACGCAGCCCGCACGGCATCGGCGAACGTGGGGCGTGGGGGGCCCTCAGGCTCGGTGGGACTCATAGGTGAGTCCCTGGGTGGGCTCTCCCGTCTGGCGGCCGCGGGCGGACGTGCCCGCGGCTCACGTTGAGGCCTAGGAGGCGGAGGGCTCGAAACACCCCCTGGGGGTGATAGATTGTGGCAGGCCCGCTTGCCCGGCTCCTCATCATCAGAGCTCCGAAGTGATGTCCGCGGTGGATGGGTAGCCAGTCCCCGAGTGCCGGACCGAAAAATGGCCCGCCTTTTATACGCGCCTAATTTACGCGACAGAGAGCCGCGTCGTTTTGTCCCTTTTTGCGCGGTATTTTTCACTTTAGCCGAAACCTTTGGAACCCTTTTTTATTTATTAAACTTTAAAAAATCCTTACAAATTATATATTATTATTTAGGTAATTGTACGTACTATCTTATGAAATAATAATATATTACAATTCTCTATGGAATAAAAAGTTATGAAACATTATATGCCCAAAAATCTATGTCAACGAATTTTCACTAAACAAATTTTGCCATATCTTTTAAATTAATAAAGCAATCGACATAAACCCTTTTGTAATGTTAATTTTAGACATTATCCTTTCTTTTAAAACAAATTTCGTTAAAATATATCTTATTTAAAATCTTATTTTCAAGTTATGTACTTAATGATAGAGAATTTTTCCCTTATTTTTGAAAAATCTTATAAGATTCAAATTAGAAAGTTTAACCTAGTCTGAAAAATCTAATAAGAACATAAATAAAATTAAAAATAACCCTTACAGCTAATTAAATACACTAATTACCTTATAAACTAATTGGAAAACAACGAAATTTATAGAAATAATAGAAAATCCAATTAAAATGTTTGAATCTAATAGGAAAACTGTAAATAACCTTACGTAATAACATCATCAAATAGTCAAATAAGAAACATAATAATAAAAACCAAATAAATCTAATTAGACTATTTACATACGCTCATAATTTGCGATCTAGTGTAGTGTGCACAACGCGCCACTAACTGCGCACAAGGCGCTACTGGACGCTGGACGTGGTTTCGTCGCCGACAGATATATTTATTGTTGTTGTTATATTTTCGAAGAGATTGCATATCTATCAAATCGGCTTGCCACAAATCATCGATTCCCTTAAGAAAAACAGGACGTCTTGTAAAGTTTTTTCGAGCAGCTTTGTGGATTTCATTGACTACTTCCTGTTTTGTCATTTTGTAATGCACTTTAAATCTCGTTGTCCACCCCGTTCTTGTTCAGTTTCTCTTCCAACTGATTTACTAACCCTAAAGACGTTGCTTTTAAAGTAGACTCATCAATTTGAGAACGTAAGCTGTCAATAAGGCCATTGAATTCTTTAAACATCTTGGTGTTTAGTTGGTCTACATACTCCTTGTTAACAGCATCATCTGCTTCTACTGGATGTTTGATGCCTCTCAGTCTAGCTGTTTGTAAATCATAATCTCCATTATGAGATCTCAACAAAGCATTGTATGCTTTTAAAGTAGATGTAACGGTATTTGTTATGTCAATTATAATTTGTGAACGCATATTTTCAACAAGGTTATTGAGTTCTTTTATAATCATATCATGTAATTGATCGACATACTCTTTATTAACCGCATCGTACGCTTCTATAGGAAATTTGATGCCTCTTAGTCTAGCTGTTTTTAGATCATAATCACCATTTTCAGATTTCATTAACACCTTGTCATTAAATGTAAACTCTGACAAACGTATTCTTTTATGAATATGATGACCAAATTTGTCTATACTCATATTTTAAGGTAGGACCTGCTACTTAGGGAGGCTAAATATAAAATGAAACTAATCGTTAGTAATGCACATATTTATTTTATTTAGGCATTAATGAGTCCACTTTCACGCAATTCTTCTATGATAGAAATGATTTCATTGTCAACTCCGGTGTTACCAGCTTCTCGTGATGCTATCAATAGTTTTAATCGTTCCACCAATTCATTAGGATCGTCCCAGTATACTAAGTCGACATCTTTTCGTAATTTTTTCATTGACGGTAAGCCTTCTCCTTTCGTTTGTTTTATATTAAACAGAGGTCTAATGATTTGTACGTATTTTTGTCCTTTATTACTTTTGATGGGTTTTTCTGAATCGTAATCTCGACGGTGAGCGTTTGTGTTCATTAACATAGTTTTGTAATTTTTCAAGTCGCTATCCGTAATTAATTTTAAATCGATATCTTTTTTAAGCAACAATTGTTTTAAGCCAAGAGTGGTAGCGTACTTATGTCCAGCTACAGATATAAATCGATCACCGATCGTTATAGGAGATGAACCTAACATAAGTTTTCCTTTTTCTGATCTAACACCAAATACAACATCATCTAACGCCTCTGAAGACACAGACCATGACGAGGTATTTTTATCATCGAGAGTTGTATCAATAACGGATGAAACTGAGGGGTCTGTGTCTAAATCAGATTCTGAATTATCTGTATAATAATTATCACTGCTCTCATCCTTGGTGTCTTTAACAGTACCGGTGTTATGGTTGGTGTCGCCTTCAGATTTTTCAATCAGCTTTTGTTTTGTTGCTTTTTCATTAGCTTTCGTAAATTGAGCAAGAGGTTCTGTGACCGGCTTGAACACGGTTTCCAATGCACGTTTATTTTCAATTTCGACATTTCTCATTTTTCGCACCTTTTTCTTAACTGCTTCTGCAGCATCAACAATTCGTCTTTTTAATGATTTTTCCATTATAACCGGACGAGTCGTTAATGATTTAGCATCCGATAACGAATGAAGTTTAAAACATGCGTTCCTCTATTTAAAGGTATTATTTATGTTCTTTGTTAGTCGAACACCACAAAAGTGTCTAATTTGTTTCTATAGCAACCATTATTTTTAGTACAATCCTTGTTTATAACCAAATAATTGTAAGGACTGATCCAAATCTTTGAACACATTTCGCGAAATTGACCCCACGTCATGTCTGTATTAACGTGCTCATCATAAACATGTTTCATATTGGTTTCATCTTGTTTAAAAAGTATAATTAAATTCGCGTTATCTCTCACTAACTGTTTAGGGATTTTACTATATTATGTTTGGTTGAGATAAAAACAATCAATATATTTGTGTCTGCCCATTGCAAAGTAATCTCGTATGTTATTTTGATTTTCACATGCAACGTCGTCAAATACAATCACGGAGTAGGGTTTAGCATCTTGTAGACTTAAAACTTCATCTTTATCACGATACTTTTCAAATAAAACATTTGGAACTCGTTCCAAAACCTTTTCTAAAAACACATATTTTGGTTGTTGTAATGTTTTAGAATAAACATACACATTTCGATAATGTAACCCGTTTTCGTGCAAAAGTAGTCCAATCATCAAATTTGTTTTCCCACAGCTCGACGGTCCACAAATGATGCATCGTACAGTGCTAGGTAGAAGACTTCCATGACGTGACATGGTATTTTTTACTTCGACAAAAACATTATCAATATTTAACGATTGTGACTGTTTAACAAACTTCATGATGCACGTGTCAAGTCAGTAGTGTGGTATTTCGTTAGTTACATTTATTTTTAAGTCAAAACATGAGAACTACCAGACGTCTAATCGTTTCATGGTATGGATTTCGCTGTATTATCATTCCACAGATAAATCTTTTGTAATTGATCTGACAAATGTTCGATCTGACAAATGAAGATCTTTTTGATTGTGTGGTCCAGGGCCTGGACCACTGGAATGATTTTGCGAGCGATAATTGTTTTTGCATGATCGATCCGACAAGTGAATCATTTTGATTGGGTATATATTGTATGGTCTGGACCATCGGATTGATTTCGCGAGCGAGCACGAGCTCGCTCATTGCGAAAGAACGAAGTGGTCCAGAACATACAATATATACCTACTCGTAGGTACTCCTGCCAACGTGTATGTAATATTTTATGATGATCGGTTTAGAACTTCAGACGTAATAACGTAAAATACAAACTCACATTCGGCATTTTTAATATTAAGGACCGAAAAAACCTCGTAGCGATTAGAGTTCCCTAGGAACTTAGGGAGTATCAAAATTCATGCTCGTGAAACCGCAAGGGAACTACTAGTTTAGTTTTTAATAAAAATGAAAATATCTAAATGATAATACATATTGCAATTTTTATTTTTCATGGCTAAATGGGAAAAGTGCACATCTTCACGATTGCCGTGCCGGCGCTGAATTCCACGAGCTGTGCTATGATTTATTTTCCCACCCACTATATCTCTGAATTCAATCCTCTATGACTATTCACAATTCCTGTTCACAATTGAAAAAAAATTTAACAAAAAAATTAAAACCGACTTCCAAAAACACAAAACTAAAATACTAAAAATAAAAAGCCAAAAATAACAAAACACCGATTTAATCCAAAAGACAAAAACACACGTAATTTATTATTAGTTTGTGCTACTGTGACGACCCATAAGGTCCTACAAAATTTTTTTTGGTTATAATTAAAATCTTAAATAATTGTTAAAGTATATGTCGGCGAGAGGGTAGTTTCATTAAAAATAACTGTTGCTTCCCGCTGTCGAATAGCGGTAGTAGTAAGTTCGTTCCCCCGCTCCACTCCATTGCCCGACTCGTCTTTGTTAGAACTTGTTATAAAATGCGGGTATGCGTTAGCGACGATTCATTGTTACTTTGTGTTCGGTTCAGTGCAGTTATAGTGTCGTATCAGTGTCGTATCAAGTGATTACGTGGCTAGTGATTACGTGTGCTGTGTCATCTAATTGTTTCCAGAGGTTTGCTTAAGTCGGGAGCATGGGCAGTGGAGGTGAGCGTTGATGCATTGTAAAGGGGCCCCATTAAACCTACACCTGGGTTGCAAGTCCCAGGCACTGCTCCGTGTTCCCTACGGATATCTGGTATGCTGTACAACTTCTATGTTGGTGCAATTAATTGTAATAGTTTCTAGATGTGTCGCTCAGCTAATAGTCTCGGTCATACCTTTCCCTGCCTTCAGTTATATTGTGTTATGTTATCATCATCAGTTAGTTAGCTATCATTACAATAGCAGATAACTATCTGCTGTTATCTGCTACTATGTTCCTTCTTAGTATCCTACATATAGAAGATAATGAAATACACCTATAAAATTACATTTAAAACATATTAGAGGACATTGCAGTACAAATTACATCGAAAACAAGTTTTAGTACGTTTATCAATAATAACTCTGAAACTGAAAGAGATAGGGCAAAATATTATATTATGATAGAAAGTGCTTGTATTAGGGAACATCAAATGTATGTTGAATTTCAAGAGTATAGGAGCAAGTTGGAAAACACGAATTCCCCCACCTCAGGCGTCTCAGTGAACGCACCGCCAGTATCCACGAGCCGTTATATCTACGGGGAATACGGAGGTAAAAAATGTCCTGACGACAAAAGTTTGTTGGGAAAGTAAATTGATAATAGTGTAATAATAAACGAATGCTCTGTGGGGCACAGTGACCTGTGACTGATACGGCTAGATATGTTGATTTATTTGTTTATTGTATATCAGGGTGATTGTCTACGATTGATGTTGTGGTCGGCACGGGACGCGGCTGGCGAGCCGATTCGTTTGTTATGGATTAATTGATAGTCTACCGACGCCCGTGACCGACATGAATCGACTGCCGCGACCGGGCCGTAGGAAAGCGGCTCGATCGCGTAAATCGCTGTCGAAAGCAGTGTTCGGTTTCACGCAGTGGACCGAACATGCTCCCGACCACGAGATGAGAGATGAAATGAGATTAAATGATTACAATTAAAATGATACTCAGAAATGATAATGATTATAGCAATTGTTATAAAAGCACAAAAAAACATACAAAAATTCGTAATGATCACGTAAAGTCTCTATAGTTTTGATTCATCAATGACCTTAAAATTACACCTTTTTGGTTTAGGCGAAGTTGCCCGATCGACTAACTCTACACTCGATTGACTTTTCCTGCCCGCACTGATCTCACTTTCGTTTCGCGCACTCACTACACTCACACGCACTTCACTGCTGGCTCTGTTCTCCGCCTGCGCGGGGGGAGGGATGCGTAACGCCCGCCTCCTCCTCCGCCACCAAATGCTCGCTCCCAGGACAGCTGCAGCAGCTATGATCACGTAACTGACCACATATTGATGAATGTCATGTCCTGATATTGATATCTCTGAAGACTGAACCTTTTCCTTCATTGTCGCTATTTGATTATGTAGTTCAGCTAAGCTTTGGTTGATTTCCTTTTGCTCTGGCGCCTCGTTCTCAATAGTTGGCAATGATATATTGATAACATAGTTTATCTGAGGAATATCCACAGACATGCTCGCTGAGTTGATATACAAAGTGTTTGCAGACTGATGATGAGAGTAGAACGTAAAATCTTCACCTTTGATAACACATCTTTCGCTTAAATGAATAAGACCTGCTTTGCTAATTTCTTGTCTCGTAATGTTGTTTCCGCAGATTATTCTCAATGGATACTTATTACAGTAAATGTTCGGTCCACTGCGTGAAACCGAACACTGCTTTCGACAGCGATTTACGCGATCGAGCCGCTTTCCTACGGCCCGGTCGCGGCAGTCGATTCATGTCGATCACGGGCGTCGGTATACTATCAATTAATCCATAACAAACGAATCGGCTCGCCAGCCGCGTCCCGTGCCGACCACAACATCTATCATAGACAATCACCCTGATATACAATAAACAAATAAATCAACATATCTAGCCGTATCAGTCACAGGTCACTGTGCCCCACACATTTTTGGTCCTTCGAGTCGGATTATTGGGTACCAGTGACGGACTCTCGAGCTCGTGGAGTGTAGTGACAAACTGTGACATTATCAGTGAATTTTTTGTGGACATGAGTGAATAGTGGAACATCGGATTATCAAGGGATATATCGGGGGTTATAAAGCATTGCAGTGAGCAGCATATCAAAGGGATCTATCAGGGTTTATCAAGCGTTGCAGTGAGCAGCATATCAAGGGGTATATCGGGGGTTATCAAGCGTTGCAGTGAGCAGCATATCAAGGGGAACTATCGGGGGTTATCAAGCATTGCAGTGAGCAGCATATCAAGGGGTATATCGGGGATTATCAAGCGTTGCAGTGAGCAGCATATCAAGGGGTATATCGGGGGTTATCAAGCGTTGCAGTGAGCAGCATATCAAGAATTATCGGGGATTATCAAGCATTGCAGTGAGCAGCATATCAAGGGGTATATCGGGGATTATCAAGCGTTGCAGTGAGCAGCATATCAAGGGGATATAGGGGATCAAGAGCATATCATTGTATCAGGAGTATAGCGGGGTATCGGGGTATATCAGCCTATCAAGAGTTCATATCTGTGTTAGGAATATAATCATGAGTCTCAACATAGAGTATCTGTACGAGTCTCAAGCTGAGCTCTATGCAGCCATGGAAAAGCTGCAGAGCAACATGCAAAAAGATGGAAGGGAACGTAAGTCCACCCCTAACTATTTTGCACGCAAACTAGAGACTTTAGAATCGTATTGGGGAGAATATCAGGGTAATCATAATGAAATTTTAAAGGCTGAAGACAAAGAACAGCCGTATTTTCAAGGAAAATACTATGAAAAAACGGAAAAGCTGTATCGCAAAATTAAAACATACATCATGGATAACTCGGCAACAGAGCCGAGTGCGTATTCAAAAGGAGCAATCGCAAGTACGAGTAAACAATATCAAAAAGGGAAATTATCAGTGGAAGAATCAGGCCAGGCTTATCAGGAAGAGGGGAACGTATCAAGCGAAGAGATAGGTGCGAAGAATAATTATGAAAAACAAGGATCGGTAAAGGAACAATCACAAGGGTCATTCAGCAAGTTGGATGACATGTTACATGTTCAAACTATAAATTTTACAGCCTTTATGCGAACCGTTAATGGTATCAAAATCGAAAATATCTCCGAGAAATGGGAATTTGAAGATGTACTTTCGCAATTGCAAACTAGATGGGAAACTATAGATTCACAGCATTGGAAAATTTATGCCGAACTAGAGGGCGACAACGAAGAGTATGAAAGGGCATTCACAGATCATGAAAATGTGTATATTCATTTGAAAAAAGCTATCAACACTAAACTATGGTCCGTAGCGCATCGAGAAAAATCCACACCCAAAGTGGACATCCCTATCTTCACCGGTAACTATCATCAATGGACCTCATTCAAAGACTTATTCAAGGAAGCAATACATTTAAATCCTTGCCTATCAAAGGCTCAAAAAATGCAGTTTTTAAAAAACAAAATAAGAGGTGAAGCGGAAAGACTCATACAACATCTCCCGATCAGCACAGAAAATTATGATACATGTTGGGATATATTAAACCATCGGTATGACAACAAAAAACTTATTTTTACTTCACACCTCAACATTCTTTTAAGCCTTCCAACGTCACAACAACAGTCGTTAGGGCACATTCGAAAAATGCATGACGTCACCCTAGAAACATTAAACGCTATAAAAAACCTTGGAGTGGATATAGGTACGTGGGATCCAATACTTATTCACCTTTTGTCACAAAAATTAGATGGTGAATCATATACAGAGTACATAGAGTCATTGAAAAATTCTCGCGAATTACCAATGTTACAAGAATTTCTAGACTACTTGGAAAGCAAATTCACAACTTTAGAACAAGGACGCAGGACGCAGAACAATATTTATCAGAAGAGTAACAACTATCAAACTAATCAAAGTATGTACCACGGCCCTAGAAAGAACATGCAGTATTATAACAAGTATTCAAATTACAGTTGGAATAATAACTCGCCGAAGCCATTTATGCGATCCTTTTATGCAACGGCACCGTCATCGGCATGGAACAAAAGGTGTCCGTTATGCAATCATGAACATGCATTAGTTTATTGTAAAAACTTTTTAAGTATGACGAATGACGCAAAATTAAATATGATACAACAAAGGAATATATGCCAGAATTGCTTATATCCACATTATGATAAAATATGTACCTCACAAAGACGATGCCGCATTTGTTCGGAGAATCATCATACGGTGATACATGACGCCTATAGGCAAAGGAAGCCACCAACAAAATTGGGTCACGAAGTTGCAAAACGTGTTACATTTAATAGAAGTAATCAAAATCAATATGGTACAAATATGTCGCATGTATCGCAATACGAAACAATGGAAACTTTATTATCTACGGCGTTAGTTAATGTCGAGGCCGCAGATGGATCAATCATAAGGATGAGAGCCTTGATTGACCAAGGGTCGCAATTGTCTCTTATCACGGAGCATGGAGCACAAACATTAGGAATTAAAAGACGACAGAGTAAAGCGATCGTTTTTGGAGTAGGTGAGAGAGAAAGTAACTGTAAAGGAACGCTTAATATCAAATGTAACTCAATTTACAATGAGTTTTCATTTAAGGCCGAAGTATATATCATGAACAACTTAATTAAAAATCTGCCCAACGTATCATTTGAAAAGCCCTCATGGGAGTATATCAAGAATATTAATTTAGCTGATCCTGAATATCATATTAGCAGACCGGTAGATTTATTATTTGGTGCAGATATTTATGCACTTATCATGTTAGGAGGCATCATCAGGGGAGAAAATTTATCTCAACCACTTGCCCAGCAAACTCAACTGGGATGGGTTTTATGTGGGAATATGAAATCATTTCGTTGTAACGTGGTTTTATCAAACTTGAAAAATATACATAAATTTTGGGAGATAGAGGATATCAATGAAGCGTCAAACATATCAGAAGAAGATCAACATTGTATACAACATTATAATAAAACGACGAAGCGACGTGACGATGGGCGATATGAGGTCGAATTACCTTTCAAAGAAGAGGTGAAATATCAATTAGGGAGATCAAAAGAGCTAGCAATAGCTCAGTTTAAAAATTTGGAAAGAAAACTAGACAGAGACGTAGCGTTATCAACTGATTAGAAAGCATTTATTAAGGAATATCAAGAACTAGGTCACATGGTCCCATCAAAAAATACTTATACGACAGAATGTTTCCTACCGCATCATGGAGTACATCGCACAGATTCGACTACAACTAAATTACGCGTAGTATTTAACGCGTCAGCAACAACGTCCTCAGGGATGAGTCTAAATGATGTAATGTATAAAGGGCCCAACCTACAGCAAGACTTACAGGCTCTAGTTCTAAAATGGAGGCAGTATAAATATGCATACACTGCGGACATTGAGAAGATGTACCGGCAGATCTATATCAGTGAACATCATCAAAATTATCAAAAAATCGTGTGGAGAGACTATCAACAGCAACCTATTCAAGATTATCAACTGACGACAGTGACTTATGGTACGAAGGCAGCACCATTTTTGGCAATGATGACGTTGAAGAAACTAGCAACTGACGAAAGAAGCTGCTATCCTGAAACAGCGATATCATCAAAAAATTGGCTTTATGTAAAATCCAACGAAAACCCGGCAGACAGAGCTAGTCGAGGTACGGATATAACACAGTTAAAGGATCTCCAACTATGGTGGAAAGGCCCGAAATGGTTACAGTCACTATCAATATCAGAAAAAGAAGACAAAATTAATTACTCGACAAATCATGAATTAAAAGTACATAGAAGCAATGTCGTACAAACAGACATTCATACCAATATTATAGCAACATTATTAGATAGACATAACTCGTTCATAAAAATTGTTCGTGTATTTGCATGGATACGACGAGCATTCAAATGTAAACAGAAACCTGCAAATACCTATCTCACATTACTGGAATTGAAGAATGCAAAGTTACAAATAATAAAGTATGTGCAATATGTTGTATTTGAAACGGACATTGAGCAATTAAGAAAACATAACAAAGTGGATAACAAAAGTAATTTATTGAATTTATATCCGTTTATCGACGAAAAAGGAATATTAAGAGTCGGAGGGAGATTAAGAAATGCACACATTCCGTATGAAATGAAACACCCCATTATTATTCCACATAATCATAAATTAACGCAACTTTTAATTGACGAGGCACATCAGTTAACTTATCACGGCGGACCCAGGCTCACGTTATCAAACTTAAGGCAAAAATATTGGATTATTGGAGGGAATAGAGCAACCAAAAAACGATTAAGGGAGTGTATTATCTGCAGAAAAAACAATCCAGAACTTAAATATCAACTCATAGGAGATCTACCAGAAGCTCGAATTAATCCAGCTCCACCTTTCTATCATACCGGAGTGGATTACACAGGATTTGTAGATATCAAAGCAAATAAAGGACGAGGAATAAAAACCACGAAAGGATATATAGCGGTTTTTATCTGTATGGTCACCAAGGCCGTACATCTGGAACTGGTGTCCGATTTGAGTAGTGAAGCATTTTTAGCAGCCCTTCGGAGGATGGCTGCCAGGAGAGGTGCTCCTCATCACATTTATAGCGATAATGGAACAAATTTTATCAAAGCTAACAGAATTATCAGCGAAGAATATTTAAGTCAACTTTCGGCTCGAAGTAAGTGGTGGAAAAAACACGAAAACATCAAATTAGGAGATCTTGTTATAATAAAAGATGACAATTTACCGCCAGGAAAGTGGGCGATGGGAAGAGTGATGGAGGTACATCCAGGAAACGATGGCCTTGTGAGAGTAGTAACCTTGAAGACAAAAAATGGCATTATGAAAAGACCGGTCTCCAAAATATCGTTATTGCCACTTCAATCGAACTCCTCAACAGTATCAGATGAACAAAAGAGTGATGAAGGAACAAACACGATGCCAGATGATTTTACTACAATTACGTCACGAACAGACTGAGCTACAATACTATAATCAACTTTTGCTGAATCAGGAAGGTAACGGGATCTCGAGACAGCGACGGGGCATTATCAATGGAGTAGGTTACATTGCGAATACGTTGTTCGGCGTATTAGACGATCGTTTCGCAGAACAGTATAAAAAGGATATAGAATTATTAAAGAACAATCAGAGATACCTAGAATCATTATGGAGAAATTAAACATCAGTAGTCGAAGGGGAATATAATTTATTAAAAAGAACGGAAGAAATGGTAGCAAGGCAACATAAAGCAATAAATAAACATTTAAACAGCTTAGATGAGTCAACTATTGAGAACGAGGCGCCAGAGCAAAAGGAAATCAACCAAAGCTTAGCTGAACTGCATAATCAAACAGCGACAATGAAGGAAAAGGTTCAGTCTTCAGAGATATCAATATCAGGACATGACATTCATCAATATGTGGTCAGTTACGTGATCATAGCTGCTGCAGCTGTCCTGGGAGCGAGCATTTGGTGGCGGAGGAGAGGGCGGGCGTTACGCATCCCTCCCCCCGCGCAGGCGGAGAACAGAGCCAGCAGTGAAGTGCGTGTGAGTGTAGTGAGTGCGCGAAACGAAAGTGAGATCAGCGCGGGCAGGAAAAGTCAATCGAGTGTAGAGTTAGTCGATCGGGCAACTTCGCCTAAACCAAAAAGGTGTAATTTTAAGGTCCTTGATGAATCAAAACTATAGAGACTTTACGTGATCATTACGAATTTTTGTATGTTTTTTTGTGCTTTTATGTCAATTGCTATAATCATTACCATTTCTGAGTATCATTTTAATTGTAATCATTTAATCTTATTTCATCTCTCATCTCGTGGTCGGGAGCATGTTCGGTCCACTGCGTGAAACCGAACACTGCTTTCGACAGCGATTTACGCGATCGAGCCGCTTTCCTACGGCCCGGTCGCGGCAGTCGATTCATGTCGATCACGGGCGTCGGTATACTATCAATTAATCCATAACAAACGAATCGGCTCGCCAGCCGCGTCCCGTGCCGACCACAACATCTATCATAGACAATCACCCTGATATACAATAAACAAATAAATCAACATATCTAGCCGTATCAGTCACAGGTCACTGTGCCCCACACAGTAAAAATATAAATAACTATAAATATCTGTAAGATCCACCCATTGATTTCTACATACTTTTTTCTGAATCTTGCATCTATCTTTACTCGTAGTCTGTTGCAATTCACAAAATTTTTCTTTAGCTGATAAATGAGCGATAGGACTTCTTAGTTTACACAAGTATTTAAGTTCATGCGTAACACAATTTTGCAGTTCATTATACGTTATCGTTATGAATGCGTCTTTCTGCAAATTTATGGCTATGTATTCTGTAAGGAAGCGGACACACTCCCGCGTGCCCGCTCCCTCACTCCGCGCCTAAGGCGCACACGCGTACGCCAAGCGCATGGCAACAGCCCCGTTACATGCGCTGCGTACGCCGCGCCGCCCGCGCCCCGCTACCGCGATTATATAAGCCGTGCCAGCCGGCCCGACGAGTCACACTTACCGACGGGTTCCCGCGCTGCATGCACGTGCGCCCTGCGCTTCTCCACAGAGCGTACGTGTACAGCGGCGCCCGAACTCAGCGGTACAGTGACCATCCGCTTCCGCCTCCGCACATACCTCGTCCGACACCTATCCTCGCTCGCTAGGGTGCCCGCATTCTGTCGGCCTACCCAGACGCCGCTCACGCGCCGTCTGGCGACGCCCCACGCTTAGCGGACTCACTAGTGTGGCGAACTCCCGACTTCCTTCCGTCCAGACCCCACAGACCCGTCCAAAACAACACCCACACACGCCCCGACGGTGACGGACGGTTTGCGCCAGGGGGCCCCGGCACCCTACGCTGCACCCGGCCGCCGCCCCGCGGGAATTATCTCACCTACACACGCCCCGACGGCGACGGACGGTTTGCGCCAGGGAGCCCCGGCACCCTACGCTGCACCCGGCCGCCGCCCCGGGGGGGATACCACTCACCTACACGCGCCCCGAGGGGTACTCAGCTACTCGCACCAGCTCCGACGGTGACGGACAGTTTGCGCCAGGGGGCCCCGGCACCCTACGCTGCACCTGCCCGCCGCCCCGGGGCGAACCCAGACAGACACCCACTCACCCACGCCTACTCACCGACCGACCTCAAGCACACAGCCCTCCGCTACCGCCTTCCTGCCCCGATTCCCGACCGCCCGTCCGACCGTAGCGACCGCGAACCCCGTAGGGCCTGTGTACTGGGTAGTAGTATAAGAGTAGCCGTTAAGTGCAGCCTGTGTCATTAATAGTGTATTCGTAGATAGTTATAGTGGAAATAAACGGGCATCCGCCCGCTAGCACCGTAAGCCGAGCGTTTCATTCCGGATAGGGACCGCCGTACCCCTCTCCTCCTGGAAACATACGATCGCCCGTGGCCCCGAGACGACGCCCCGGGCCACAGCATCGCATTGGCGCCCAACGTATAGCTCACCGGTCGTACTAGTAAGAAAAGATAATGGGGAGTATAGGTTCTGTATAGATTTCAGAAAGACCAACGAAATCAACCCACGGAAGGAGAGGACGGCAAACACCCGCCAGAGCCGCCGCCTTTGCGAACGGCTGAGCACCGCATCGGACCGGCCCCCAGCGAAAATCACCCGCAGAAGGAGAACAAGGCAAGCCCGTCGTCATTGTAATCGCCGTTGCGACGGCCGAGCACCGCATCGCGCCGACGCCGACCGAAACACCCGCAAGAAACGAAGGTAACCCCCGCCGTAATCGTCGCATTACGCCGACCGATTTAGCAACCGACATTAGCAACCGATTTAGTGACAGAAAAAAAAATAAGGCCACATTTGTAAGAAACCAGGAAAGCAGAAAACCGGAAACCGGTAAACCGTAAGAAACCGGGAAATCGGCAAAAACAGATGTTCTCGTGGGTGTACAATAAGAAGAAAACCGAACTAATCGAAGAATCCATAAAACGTAACCTGACAGTAGAAGACCTTACAGTGGAAGAACTAAGGAGAAACCTAGTGAAACACATAAGGGAGGAAGAAGAACCCAAATTCGAGGACGCAGGAAACGAGAGCGACGAACCAGTAGAACCGGAAAAACCAAAAATGTCAAAACCGGAAAAACCAATCAGGGAAACCGCCAAATTAGTAACACAATGGAACATAAAGTTTGATACAAGAGATAACGCCGTGGAATTCCTGGAGCGAATAAACGAGTTTCTGGACGCAAACAATGTAGAATAGAATAGAATAGAATAGAAAAAAGTTTATTTGATACCAAAAAGATAAAATAAGTACAACTGTGAGTCTTAAACTAGAATAGTTGGTACCAAAATGGCTACCACTCAGCATTATGCCGTGGCACTAAGTAATGTAAGTCCAGAACATTTATTAAAACTACTACCACAAATTTTCACCGGAAAAGCGTTAGCATAGTACCGAAATAATAACGATTGGGATACATGGAAATACTTCGAGGAAGCGTTTAAACTTTTCTTTTTCCCGAGTAATTATACGACAAATCTAATGACAAAAATTATATCAAACAGACAATTCGATAACCAGAAATTTACCGATTACCTCAACCACATGCAAACATTAATGAGAAGACACGGAGGAATACCAGAAAAGGAAAAGTTAGAAAGAATATACGAAAACATGAATCCAGAATACAAGTTATATGTGAAGAGGAGTGAATTCACAAACATAAAAGAGCTCATAACGCTCACAAACGAGTACGAAAAAATCACTATAGAAAAAACCAAAGGAGAAAAATATAAACCGTATAACAATAGCGAACAGAATAAACCCAAAAACTACATAAATAGGACGGCGACGAGACCGGGAAATTCCTCCAGAGAACAAAAATTCATGAGGAATTACGACCCAAAAACCTGCTGTTGGAGCTGTGGCAAAAAAGGGCACTCAATGAGCGAATGTACGGGAAATAAAACGCTGTTTTGCAGTGTGTGTGGCAAAATAGGAATACTAAGCACAAAATGTTGCAAGAACCCCAGGAAAGAACAACAGACAATGACCATAGGAGGAAAAAACACAGACAAAGACAACAGAGAGTTTATCGACATAACCATCGAAGGAAAACAGTACAAAGCACTCGTAGATACCGGATCAAACAGCACATATATAAATCGAAAAGTCACCAATAACCTGAAAGAGCACAAAATAGACAACAATCGAAAAACCAAAAGAGTTATATTAGCAGATGGAACCGAAATAAAGCTAAGCGAAACAGTACCAATAGAAATTAAAGTCGACGGCGCATCGCTCAAACACGAAGTTAACGTATTACCGACCGCAGCGCACATAATATTAGGGATGGACATACTGAAAAGACTAGGACTGCGATTGCAATGGAAAAATATAACCGAAAAGATGGCAGAAAAAGACGACGACCAGACGAAGGAGAGTAATTACCCGTTAATACCCGAAACCGACCTGACCAGTACCGAAAAACAATATAAACAAAACCAGAATACCGAACTCGACGAACCTGCAAGAAACCCGATGTACATAACAAAATACTCCCGCACATCCCAGTTACGTGGCAGAGATGCAAAAATACCAGGTGACAAAAATAGATGTCCAACCCCGGAACCCCCAAGAAAAATAAAAATACCAGAGATCCATGATCGACGAAACGAACCGGAAAAACACCGCGACGAAAAGAGGAGACAGTGGAGGCAACAACAATCGAATTGGAGAATAAAAAGAGACTTCTCGCTATCCCCGATCAGCCCGATATTCGATAGAACTGTACAAAAGGTGACAGGAAATACCACCGGCTATTCCCGAACTCCGAGACCCAGAGAACAAAATAAGACGTATTATGGCACACGAAAAAAAATAATAAAAAACCCAGAAACAAGAAAATATTCTCCCGGCATCCGTAAATATAGTATACCTAGTTATAAGACTAATTAGGGAAAACAATATAGTTTAAATTTAAGTAGCTTAAGTTCCCAGCCTGTCAGTGCGAAAACGTACCAACAACCGAACTTAATTTAATTATTTTAATTTTTTTGAAAAACCAGTACAGCTTCAGCGCTATAATGCACAAAGTTTAGATAGTAAATACTTGTAAGTATATTTTCGCAAACCAGGACCGTAAACCGTACCTATATTTAAGTTTAGAAAAATAATAATTGTTTTATAATCCCGAGGCCAATATCCCTTTAGCATAAACGATAAGTAATAAAGCTATCACAGTCAAACGGCCGAACAATTTAATTTTTAGTATTTTATAGGAATGTAACCAATGTATGTAACTAGAATAAAATGATAACAGGCGGCGACGGTCATCCCAGTACTGTTAGCATAGTTGCAAATCAGATATCCATGAATGTACCCGACTACCGAACCCTTGGTTGGCAGCAAAAACTTAGTTATACCATTAGTATTAGTAGTATAGAATAAGCATGTAAATAGGTACCTAAACATAATAAATCACACAGGCAAGCGCACCCCCTCCCCGTCCGATTTTTTGATTTTGAATAATAATTAATTTACCAGTAATAAAATTTTGAATTTATCAGTACGTGCCCCGGCGATTTTTACACGTAAAAATCTTCATCCGGAGGGGGGGAGTGTAAGGAAGCGGACACACTCCCGCGTGCCCGCTCCCTCACTCCGCGCCTAAGGCGCACACGCGTACGCCAAGCGCATGGCAACAGCCCCGTTACATGCGCTGCGTACGCCGCGCCGCCCGCGCCCCGCTACCGCGATTATATAAGCCGTGCCAGCCGGCCCGACGAGTCACACTTACCGACGGGTTCCCGCGCTGCATGCACGTGCGCCCTGCGCTTCTCCACAGAGCGTACGTGTACAGCGGCGCCCGAACTCAGCGGTACAGTGACCATCCGCTTCCGCCTCCGCACATACCTCGTCCGACACCTATCCTCACTCGCTAGGGTGCCCGCATTCTGTCGGCCTACCCAGACGCCGCTCACGCGCCGTCTGGCGACGCCCCACGCTTAGCGGACTCACTAGTGTGGCGAACTCCCGACTTCCTTCCGTCCAGACCCCACAGACCCGTCCAAAACAACACCCACACACGCCCCGACGGTGACGGACGGTTTGCGCCAGGGGGCCCCGGCACCCTACGCTGCACCCGGCCGCCGCCCCGCGGGAATTATCTCACCTACACACGCCCCGACGGCGACGGACGGTTTGCGCCAGGGAGCCCCGGCACCCTACGCTGCACCCGGCCGCCGCCCCGGGGGGGATACCACTCACCTACACGCGCCCCGAGGGGTACTCAGCTACTCGCACCAGCTCCGACGGTGACGGACAGTTTGCGCCAGGGGGCCCCGGCACCCTACGCTGCACCTGCCCGCCGCCCCGGGGCGAACCCAGACAGACACCCACTCACCCACGCCTACTCACCGACCGACCTCAAGCACACAGCCCCTTCCGCTACCGCCTTCCTGCCCCGATTCCCGACCGCCCCGTCCGACCGTAGCGACCGCGAACCCCGTAGGGCCTGTGTACTGGGTAGTAGTATAAGAGTAGCCGTTAAGTGCAGCCTGTGTCATTAATAGTGTATTCGTAGATAGTTATAGTGGAAATAAACGGGCATCCGCCCACTAGCACCGTAAGCCGAGCGTTTCATTCCGGATAGGGACCGCCGTACCCCTCTCCTCCTGGAAACATACGATCGCCCGTGGCCCCGAGACGACGCCCCGGGCCACAGCATCGCAATTCAGATACAGGCGTAACACTTATCATATCTGAATCTATTTGATGTGGAATAGGGACTATTTCATAAAGTTGATAAGTATCTCTGCTTATCAACGGAAATTTAATTTCGAACATAAAATAATCTTGAGTGATCCTCGCTCTTATTTTTATAATTTTATAAATTTCTGAAAACTCTCTCTGAATATTTTCCAAGGGTAAGGTTAATTCCTTTGATAATTGACTCAATATAGTCTGTAGTTCATTACGCAGCTGCTCTGGTGTCAACAAATAAATATTAAATTTCCCATGATATAAATCAGTTAGTGTCTCCAACAATGTGTCTTGAATTCTTTTTAAATTATGAAGCATGCTCATAGCAGTTATCGATAACATAGTAAAATCTTCCAACATAGAAAGTTTTTGCACTTGTTCCTTAAGATAATTTGTCGACTCATCTAAGCTGTTTAAATGTTTATTTATTGCTTTATGTTGGCTTGCTACCATTTCTTCCGTTCTTTTTAATAAATTATATTCCCCTTCGACTACTGATGTTTGATTTCTCCATAATGATTCTAGGTATCTCTGATTGTTATTTAATAATTCTATATCCTTTTTATACTGTTCTGCGAAACGATCGTCTAATACGCCGAACAACGTATTCGCAATGTAACCTACTCCATTGATAATGCCCCGTCGCTGTCTCGAGATCCCGTTACCTTCCTGATTCAGCAAAAGTTGATTATAGTATTGTAGCTCAGTCTGTTCGTGACGTAATTGTAGTAAAATCATCTGGCATCGTGTTTGTTCCTGGAATTTATCACATGTTCTTTCTAAGTACTGCGTGAATTTGTTAACAGCTGTTGCACCTTCCGAGTATGGAGACATATTATAGTATACAATCATAGTCCAGTCGTCACGAATAAGTTGTAAGTTGGCTATAGAATCGAAGTATAAGAATTGGTCTTCATTAAATTTTGTTACGTTAAACAATGCACTCGCCGCTGATACAATCGTCAGGAATAAAATAAGTGATATAGCCATTGATATAAATTGATAACTATTTGCTAACTTGCCATTATGATTCGCCTGGTTTCGAACTAGAGTTACCTTCATCACTCTTTTGTTCATCTGATACTGTTGAGGAGTTCGATTGAAGTGGCAATAACGACATTTTGGAGACCGGTCTTTTCATAATGCCATTTTTTGTTTTCAAGATTACTACTCTTACAAGGCCATCGTTTCTTGGATGTACCTCCATCACTCTTCCCATCGCCCACTTTCCTGGCGGTAAATTGTCATCTTTGATTATAACAAGATCTCCTAATTTGATGTTTTCGTGTTTTTTCCACCATTTACTTCGAGCCGAAAGTTGACTTAAATATTCCATTTTCAATCCATGTATCCATGCAAATACATGAACAATTTTTATGAACAAGTTATGTCTATCTAATAATGTTGCTATAATATTGGTATGAATGTCTGTTTGTACGACATTGCTTCTATGTACTTTTAATTCATGATTTGTCGATATAATTTTGTCTTCGATAGAGTTCCATTGTAATCCTAAAGTTTTTCCTACACCTTCTGATTTAAATTGATCAAGTATGTTTTCGGTGCTTTGTTTATTCGCAATTGAGTCCAACATCTTTGGTTCAGTACATGCCCATTTTCGTAGAGTGAACCCTCCTGATTTTAATACATTACACAAATCTGATATTTGTTGTTTTCCTTTATTAATAGAGTGCGCTCCATATACAAGGTCATCCATATAAAATGCTTGTTCAATGATATCTGCTGCTTCAGGATAGCTGCTTCTTTCGTCAGTTGCTAGTTTCTTCAACGTCATCATTGCCAAAAGTGGTGCTGCCTTCGTACTATAAGTCACTGTCGTCAGTTGATAATCTTGAATAGGTTGCTGTTGATAGTCTCTCCACACGATTTTTTGATAATTTTGATGATGTTCACTGATATAGATCTGCCGGTACATCTTCTCAATGTCCGCAGTGTATGCATATTTATACTGCCTCCATTTTAGAACTAGAGCCTGTAAGTCTTGCTGTAGGTTGGGCCCTTTATACATTACATCATTTAGACTCATCCCTGAGGACGTCGTTGCTGACGTGTTAAATACTACGCGTAATTTAGTTTTAGTCGAATCTGTGCGATGTACTCCATGATGCGGTAGGAAACATTCTGTCGTATAAGTATTTTTTGATGGGACCATGTGACCTAGTTCTTGATATTCCTTAATAAATGCTTTGTAATCAGTTGATAACGCTACGTCTCTGTCTAGTTTTCTTTCCAAATTTTTAAACTGAGCTATTGCTAGCTCTTTTGATCTCCCTAATTAATATTTCTCCTCTTCTTTGAAAGGTAATTCAACCTCATATCGCCCATCGTCACGTCGCTTCGTCGTTTTATTATAATGTTGTATACAATGTTGATCTTCTTCTGATATGTCTGACGCTTCATTGATATCCTCTATCTCCCAAAATTTATGTATATTTTTCAAGTTTGATAACACCACGTTACAACGAAATGATTTCATATTTCCACATAAAACCCATCCCAGTTGAGTTTGCTGGGCAAGTGGTTGAGATAAATTTTCTCCCCTGATGATGCCTCCTAACATGATAAGTGCATAAATATCTGCACCAAATAATAAATCTACCGGTCTGCTAATATGATATTCTGGGTCAGCTAAATTAATATTCTTGATATACTCCCATGACTCATGAGGGCTTTTCAAATGATACGTTGGGCAAATTTTTAATTAAGTTGTTCATGATATATACTTCGGCCTTAAATGAAAACTCATTGTAAATTGAGTTACATTTGATATTAAGCGTTCCTTTACAGTTACTTTCTCTCTCACCTACTCCAAAAACGATCGCTTTACTCTGTCGTCTTTTAATTCCTAATGTTTGTGCTCCATGCTCCGTGATAAGAGACAATTGCGACCCTTGGTCAATCAAGGCTCTCATCCTTATGATTGATCCATCTGCGGCCACGACATTAACTAACGCCGTATAATAAAGTTTCCATTGTTTCGTATTACGATACATGCGACATATTTGTACCATATTGATTTTGATTACTTCTATTAAATGTAACACGTTTTGCAACTTCATGACCCAATTTTGTTGGTGGCTTCCTTTGCCTATAGGCGTCATGTATCACCGTATGATGATTCTCTGAACAAATGCGGCATCGTCTTTGTGAGGTACATATTTTATCATAATGTGGATATAAGCAATTCTGGCATATATTCCTTTGTTGTATCATATTTAATTTTGCGTCATTCGTCATACTTAAAAAGTTTTTACAATAAACTAATGCATGTTCATTATTGCATAACGGACACCTTTTGTTCCATGCCGATGACGGTGCCGTTGCATAAAAGGATCGCATAAATGGCTTCGGCGAGTTATTATTCCAACTGTAATTTGAATACTTGTTATAATACTGCATGTTCTTTCTAGGGCCGTGGTACATACTTTGATTAGTTTGATAGTTATTACTCTTCTGATAAATATTGTTCTGCGTCCTGCGTCCTTGTTCTAAAGTTGTGAATTTGCTTTCCAAGTAGTCTAGAAATTCATGTAAAATAGGTAATTCGCGAGAATTTTTTAATGACTCTATGTACTCTGTATATGATTCACCATCTAATTTTTGTGACAAAAGGTGAATAAGTATTGGATCCCACGTACCTATATCCACTCCAAGGTTTTTTATAGCGTTTAATGTTTCTAGGGTGACGTCATGCATTTTTCGAATGTGCCCTAACGACTGTTGTTGTGACGTTGGAAGGCTTAAAAGAATGTTGTGGTGTGACATAAAAATAAGTTTTTTGTTGTCATACCGATGGTTTAATATATCCCAACATGTATCATAATTTTCTGTGCTGATCGGGAGATGTTGTATGAGTCTTTCCGCTTCACCTCTTATTTTGTTTTTTAAAAACATTTTTTGAGCCTTTGATAGGCAAAGATTTAAATGTATTGCTTCCTTGAATAAGTCTTTGAATGAGGTCCATTGATGATAATTACCGGTGAAGATAGGGAGGTCCACTTTGGGTGTGGATTTTTCTCGGTGCGCTACGGACCATAGTTTAGTGTTGATAGCTTTTTTCAAATGAATATACACATTTTCATGATCTGCGAATGCCCTTTCATACTCTTCGTTGTCGCCCTCTAGTTCGGCATAAATTTTCCAGTGCTGTGAATCTATAGTTTCCCATCTCGTTTGCAATTGCGAAAGTACATCTTCAAATTCCCATTTCTCGGAGATATTTTCGATTTTGATACCATTAACGGTTCGCATAAAGGCTGTAAAATTGATAGTTTGAACATGTAACATGTCATCCAACTTGCTGAATGACCCTCGTGATTTTTCCTTTACCGATCCTTGTTTTTCATAATTATTCTTCGCACCTATCTCTTCGCTTGATACGTTCCCCTCTTCCTGATAAGCGTGGCCTGATTCTTCCACTGATAATTTCCCTTTTTGATATTATTTGCTCGTACTTGCGATTGCTCCTTTTGAATACACACTCGGCTCTGTTGCCGAGTTATCCATGATGTATGTTTTAATTTTGCGATACAGCTTCTCCGTTTTTTCATAGTATTTTCCTTGAAAATACGGCTGTTCTTTGTCTTCAGCCTTTAAAATTTCATTATGATTCCCCTGATATTCTCCCCAATACGATTCTAAAGTCTCTAGTTTGCGTGAAAAATAGTTAGGGGTGGACTTACGTTCCTTTCCATCCTTTTGCATGTTGCTCTGCAGCTTTTCCATGGCTGCATAGAGCTCAGCTTGAGACTCGTACAGATACTCTATGTTGAGACTCATGATTATACTCCTAACACAGATATGAACTCTTGATAGGCTGATATACCCCGATACTCTGATATACTCCTGCTACAATGATATGCTCTTGATCCCCTATATCCCCCTTGATATGCTGCTTACTGCAACGCTTGATAACCCCCGATATACCCCTTGATATGCTGCTCACTAAAACGCTTGATGATCCCCGATATACCTCTTGATATGCTGCTCACTGCAACGCTTGATAACCCCCGATATACCCCTTGATATGCTGCTCACTGCAACGCTTGATAACCCCCGATATACCCCTTGATATGCTGCTCACTGCAACGCTTGATAACCCCCGATATCCCTTGATATGCTGCTCACTGCAACGCTTGATTATCTCCGATATACCCCTTGATATGCTGTCGCGACATTCGCGAATTGTAAATATTGTACATAGCAACACTAAGACAGTTTTGTAAGTTTGCCGCCATTTCTACCTATCTGTCATAGTTTGAATGGAACATCGTCGCGCCAATGCGGGTATGACTTCTAACTCGTTTAAGTTCACTTTGTAATTACAGACAGTATTATTCATATTAGAATCAGTGTTACATCAAGCAATAGTGCAGTTGGAATAGCAGTCATATCGTGCAGCGATGTAACCAAAGCTGAGTACCTTAGGTTTAATGCATGTATAAATTATGTTAAGTAAATGTATGTAGTGATGTAGGTAGTCTCGAACTAGAGACGTTGGCCATGTTACTAAATGAATGTTGCTCTAATTCTTGTCACGGCATAGGAAGTTTACTGGCTATCTGGTTAGAAGGGTGAACCAGAAGGCGATGAACGCTTAGCCTTAATAATGAGCCTTGCTAGCATACTATGCACCCCGGGGTATGAACACCAACTCAGGCCTGTATCGAACAGATACAAGGGCGAGCACGATGGGATAAGGATGCCTATCGTGGTGCCATAGCACTAGGTACTGTACAACAAGCACGATGGGATAAGGAAGCCTATCATGGTGCCATAGCACTAGGTATTGTCCAACAAAGGACATAATGATGCTCATGATAAAAGGCCAACTAACGCATGATAATGATAATGATATAATGATCAAGTTAGGCCTAGGGTACTCATGTAGCTCCAAGCAGTAGGAGTCATACTATATATAACTCAACAGATGGTAGTGATGGCGGCGGCGAAGCAGATGTTGAGAAGCAGGACCTCTGGACTGCACCCTGGATGTCACACGCCGAGCTTAACATAATCAATCAGGTATGAGTCACAATCCTTCGCTTACATTCCCATATGCAAGTAAATTAAAAGTAATTGTACTATTCGTCAGGGAATTTTCGCTACCTCTTAACTAATTATATATTATATAGATTGGCGACATATGCTGCTCACTGCAACGCTTGATAACCCCCGATATCCCTTGATATGCTGCTCACTGCAACGCTTGATAACCCCCGATATCCCTTGATATGCTGCTCACTGCAACGCTTGATTATCCCCGATAATCTTGATAATCCGATGTTCCACTATTCACTCATGTCCACAAAAAATTCACTGATAATGTCACAGTTTGTCACTACACTCCACGAGCTCGAGAGTCCGTCACTGGTACCCAATTAATAGCTCGAAGGACCAAAAATGTGTGGGGCACAGTGACCTGTGACTGATACGACTAGATATGTTGATTTATTTGTTTATTGTATATCAGGGTGATTGTCTATGATTGATGTTGTGGTCGGCACGGGACGCGGCTGGCGAGCCGATTCGTTTGTTATGGATTAATTGATAGTCTACCGACGCCCGTGACCGACATGAATCGACTGCCGCGACCGGGCCGTAGGAAAGCGGCTCGATCGCGTAAATCGCTGTCGAAAGCAGTGTTCGGTTTCACGCAGTGGACCGAACAAATGCGATGGGGAGGGAACCTCTAAGGGACAATAAATATAATATTATTGCACATTTATCAAACATGAAATTTATTTTCTCATACAATTTTTTTAATAAATAATATACATGCAAAATACGTCGTGGTCGAGCGGTCTGCGCGCAGAACGATTTATCGCTTTGTGCAAGGATTCGTACACGCGCTTGACGTCCGTTAGGATATCTCGCGCGAAGACCTTAAAGTTTCGTCATTACGCATTGTGTCCTGATTGCGTTGTGCGGAGGCGAGCATGCGCGATTGTGATACTTGGTGGTCGCATGAAAGCGTATGCGGACCGATGTGCCTCGTAAACGAGATGCTTTGAGTGGAATATTTGTATTGATTTTTATCATTACAAAAGACAGTTCGTTACGAATAGTCTTGTTGGGCGAGCAATAGCGCAGAGTGATTGAATGTTTTTGTGCGAAGGTCTGTCAGTGCACTTGACGTCCGATAGGATATCTCGAGCGTAGACCTAAAAACATTCGTCACGAGGAAGGATCTTCAAATCACAGTACCAAATAGGCTCGAAGCAAACGGAACTCTAATCTTAAACGGTTGGACATTGCACATCGCGAGCGTATGATGGCGTAGATGGGTAAAAATCCGCGCCTTGAGTCATCTACGCCGTGACGAGTTTCGTTGTGCGCCTTGTATCTTACCTTGAATAACAACGCCTTCCGTGTTATTCAATCTACATATCACCGATGCGGCTGACTGGAGATGCCGGCCCTCTCCTACACCAGGGAAGGGTTGTTCGCTCTTCTTTCTATTTTACCTTTCTTTTTATTACAAACATTATCGATGGGCCAATGCGCTCTGTGGCTCGATTGCTGGCTGCGGAGACAGACTGGAGCTACTGTGACTCGCAACCACATGTATGCTTACGTAGATCCCTGCGCTTTGCGATCGAGACCGTTGTGCAGAGGCTAGGGGATCGGCTGTTGGCGACCTCGTCGCTGACGCTAGATTCTCGGCAACCTTTGTGTTTTTCAACACGATGTGCTTGTCAATGTTCTGATGTGGCAGAACGAGTTGGATGCCCGAGTGGGTTCACAGGGGAGAGAGAGCCATTCAACTCTACAGCTACGGCTAGGCTACGGCCTTACTGCTTGCAGTATGACAGAAAGTTCATCAGCTGAAGTTCCAGGTTCCAGGGAGAGATTGGTCTCCGATAACACACACATACAATTTTGGATCACTGTGCTGGGGTTTGGTTTGTGGTGGTCCCACCCAACCCTGGTCTTCGGGCTGGCACATATTCAAGGGCTCACCATGGCTCCAACGCGGCGGTAGTCTTCGGACTGGGGACGTATAACAGTCTCCTCACTGGATTCCTGAAATGGACGCTGGTGAATGATCTTAGATGTAACCATCTAGAATGATCCTCTACCTTGTGAAACAGGTTGGGGGAGGTGAAGAAGGCATTGTGCTGGATGGTCATCACCGTGGAATAGCGCAGGAGGGGCTATACCACCTTCTGGCGAATACTTATGCATTAACTGGAAGCCTTACCTTCGGTTTGACGTCGGGATTGGTTGCAGTGCCAACAATCATTTCACGTAGTACTTGAGGTTCCTGTGGCCAATGCTTGCGTCATGCTGAGGGGACAAAATCTGATCGACCTTGGAATAGAATCGTCTGGGTGGTTTATTATATATATTTATGCGTCCTGGCAATGTCTGAGCCATCTGAGCCAGGAATGGTAGCTTTTGGCGCGATGTTGACCGGGGTTAAACCGACAAACACAAACTAAAACAAATTGTAGGGATAGACAAACATAAGGGTCAAGATTATTCAAACTTAGCCTACAAGCCAATAGATTAGGCCGGAAAACAAACTAATAAAATAGGACATCGATATAATATTAGGGAGGCAGGTCGTCACAAACAAACTAACAAAACTAGATCATCAACGTAAATAGTTTATTTATTTATTTATTTATTTATTTTATTGGCACACTAACTGCTTACAGGCAAAGCATTATATCAATAACTAAGACAAGCCTATTCGCTAATAATAGGTGTGAAACAACATTCGCAATTTAGTAGGTAAGAATGTGATTTGCAACATACTTTTTCCTTTACCGTTTTTTTTTTTTTTTTTTTTTTTAACATAGGTAGGTAGGTATGTGATGCGGCGGGCCGGGAGTCGAACCGGGCCCGCGGGCAGTGAACAAGTTTCTCGGGTATGGGGTTCCCTAGCGGTCCCTATCCGAAATGAAACGAACGGTACGGAGTTACAGGAGTGCATACACACGTTTATTCTTATTACACAGGTCTAGGTACACTTTAGGTTCACATACAACACTTATAAACTACGGGCCCGATAGGCGGGCAGTAACCGTCCTGGCTACGCTATACAGGTTTCGCACAACACTTAAGAACTACGGGCCCGGGAGGCGGGCGGTAACACAGCCACGAGTACACACACTACGCTACTTCACGACACTTAGGAAGCACGGGCCCGGGCGGCGGGCGTCATGCGGGTCCCGGCGCGGCGGGTCGGCACGGTTCCTATCCCACGGGTACGATGCGCGGGCGCGGCGGCGCGCGAGGCGAGCCGGCGGTCGGCGGTCGGGCACTGGATAGGGCTAGGAAGGGGTGCGAATAGCCGTGTGTGAGTTGGTGAATGTCAGCCGAGCCCCAAGACCGAAACGTGAGGGGCCTGGCTGGTGTTCCGGTAGCTGTCCCCAAGTCGGCACGAAGCGTGAGGGACCGAGACGTCCCGGAGAGTCGGCGTATGTGCTGCGGGTTATTCGGCGGCCGAGCCCCAAGACCGAAACGTGAGGGGCCTGGACGCCTTAGTGAGTTTGCTGTGGGTTAGTGGTGTTGAGTGTTCGGTGTATGTCGGTTGGCCGGGGGAGGAACAGGCAGGAATGCGGGAGTTCGCGCCACCGACAGCGTCGCTTGCTGCAAGGTCCCACCGTACGGCGTCGGGACGCAGTACGGGGAGACTAGCAACGTACGATGGCGGTCGATGTGCGAGGACGGGATCGGTTGCGGAGGTGCGGAAACGGAGGCGGAGGGTTACCGCGCCGCTAAATTCACACGCCGCGGCACTGGCGAGTGGAACGAGCGGGCGCGACACAGGCGTGTGCACGGCGCGAGAACTTGTCGGCGAGTCACTGCTGAGCGGCGGTCGGCCTCGGTTTTTATCGCCTCGGTGCGGCGTGCGGTATGCGGCGCGCGGCGCTGCGATACACGGCCGCTGTTGCTATGTGCGCCGGCGGCGCGGGGGGTTGGAACGGACACGCGGTGTGCGCGTGTTCCGCTTCCTTACAGGTACATGGTACAAAATTCAAGAGTCGAACCAGTCTAACCAAGACATCACTACGGGGGGCATGGCTGCAGCATCAGACGCCTCCATCGCGTTACATTGTCAGCATTTATATCAATATCCAATGAATTTTGGAGCTCATTGTAATTATACTGAAATCTGTGCAAAGGAGAAAATTTTCCCACGTTAGTTCTAGTGTGAGACGGTCGAAAGGTGACTGTATTGAAATTGGTTATGTGAAAGAAAGAAAACGTTTAGACTGAACAAAGATTATACGTATTTAATTGCTCATTTACACTTGAGTTACACGCGTCTATATCCTAATACAAAAGAGGGTAGTAAGGGAGGCATTGGCTACATCACACGACTTTTATACTTATGGTTGTAGGAAGGGGAATTGGTACTACTAGCCAAGTACAATACAACTCTGTAAATTAATTTTTGTACATAATTCCAACACGCCCCCTCAAAAATTAATTTAAGTATGCCAAATGCCAATATCATATAACAAGGATATTTATACAATTCAATAAACACAAAATAGCACGCATGTAACTTCAAAGTGTACTCTGGGAGAATAACAATACCATGATCCAGCATTCGCTGCGCAGGATTAGGGAAAACCCAGAAAAAACCTAATCAGATCATGTTAATAAAAAAATATTTTATAAACATGTAGGAGGTTTGTTAGCACTTGCTACCGGTAGGTATGTGAAAAACAAACCTCCTACAGTGGTGACCCCGACGTGATTGGAAGCAACCTTCATCACAATCATCATGCAGCCTTCTCCACCTCCAGCAGTCCCTGGAAGCAGTCTCAAGCCAACGCAGCCGACGCACTGAGCTTCCTGGTCCTGATACCAAGCACCCGCACCTCACCGACTTCAGCGACCAGCACATCCACCCGCATCACCACGCCCTGGATCCGAGGACAACTCTCCAGCGTGGCACACCGGTAGGACATCTCCTGGCGCCAACAAGTCGGCATCGCTCAATACAGTCTCGACTCACCGCAGACTACGAGCACGCTCACACGGTCTCGACTCACCGCAGACCACAGAGCAAAGCAATGCACACCCGACTCACTGGGATATACGTGGGGCGCACTATAAGTTTCCGGAATGAATATGAAAAAATACTATTAAAGGTACAAAATTAATTTATTGTTTTTCAAAATAATCTCCCTTGGCGTCTATGCACTTTTTCATTCGATGAAACCAGTTTTGAAAACTTTTGTGCCACTCCTCTGTGGTGACCTCTGAAACGTGTTTTTCATACTCCTCGACAGCCTCTTCTGGTGATGAAAATCGTTGACCGCGTAATTGGTTCTTAATTTTTGGGAACAGAAAAAAGTCACAAGGTGCCAGGTCGGGACTGTATGCAGGATGACTCATGAGTTCTACATTTTTCGCCTTCAAAAAGTCGTTTGTCTGTCTGGCCGTGTGAGAACTAGCATTGTCGTGGTGCAGGATGATACGGCGTTTACGGTTATTTTTACGGAGTTCGTCAATAACTTCCGGCAAACAAATGGTCGTGTACCAGTCACTATTCACTGTACGACGATTCTCTAAAGCAACAGTAGCCACCTGTCCAGTTTTATTAAAAAAAGAAGCAATCATCCGCTTAGATGCACTTTTCACGCGCGCCACTTTGGTTGGTTTCGGCTCATCTTGAAAGACCCATACGCTCGATTGCTGCTTTGTTTTGGGATCGTAGCAATAAATCCATGTTTCGTCACCTGTTACTATGTCCCACACCAAATTTGACGCACCTTCGTTGAATCTGGTAAGCATGGCACTGCACCAAGTGACGCGATCCGTTTTTTGAGCCTCGGTCAAGTTGTGTGGGATCCACCGCGAGCACAGCTTTCTCACACCCAAATGTTTGTGTAGGATTAATTGTATTTGACTCATGCCTATTTCTAAGGATGCGCGAATTTCATGGTAGGTCACATGCCTGTCTGTTTCAATCATACGGCGCACAGCATCGATGTTTTTGTTGGTCACAGCGGTGGACGGCCGACCATCGCGAGATTCGTCACTGAGATTGATACGACCACGCTTGAATTCTGCAAACCAGCTATAAACAGTTGTCTTGCATGGTGCTTCATTGCCAAAAGCTGTTTCAAGCCGAGCGATGCTCTGTTGAGCTGTCAAATTACACTTAAAATCGTAGAAAATCATACTACAAAAATTTTCCCGAGTTAAATCCATGTTGATGCAGACACACAATTTTTTAAATGCCGCCACAAGGTAAAAACAAAAGACAGTCAGATGAAACAAACTGCATTCTACAGCCAAAGAGTTCTATTTTCAAATGTTGCAATACATTTTTAAATATTGTTTATGTAAGTGGCCAGTTCCGGAAACTTACAGTGCGCCCTATGTAGCAACGCACTCCCGACTCACTGGGACATTCAAGTGGCATTTGAGATAACTGAGCTTCGGACAATCAGACCTTCGGTCTTGGGAGGGAGTACTGTGGCGACCTCTACGCCACAAGTTACGAACTAGAATGAAGCGACGAATACTAACTACGTGAATCGCGCTAACGAAGTTTTCACATATACGCTGCATATATACGACCTCCGACGATCTACAGTTGGAGCCGCGGTTCCCCGGGCATAACACCTCGCCCGGCGGGAAGCTTCCCCTTTGGTGGCGGTCGAGCCATATCATCATCCCGCTCCCGCTACAAACAAACAAATATTATGGAACAAGTAATAATGTTATTCCAAGCCCATATCAGCTCGCATTGCTTGGAAAGAAGCAGCTGGTAAAGGTTTAGTTAATCCATCTTGCTTCTCTAACGGCCTCAAATAAAGCCATGTATTCAGCTTCCGTGGAGGATGCGGCAACTGTGTTTTGTTTTCGTGTATTCCACGAGATTGTACAATTATCGAATACTTTAAATAAGTACCCTGTTGTACTTTTTCTATCGATCAAGTCGCCTCCCCAATCGGAATCTGCATACCCAACTACCAGTTGTTTGTAATCACATTTCTCATAGGTCAGTTTTAAGTTTACAGTTCCTTTTATATACCTCAAAAGATGTTTTAGGTATTTCCATAATTTTTCATTATTTTTACTTTGATATCTACTTAAAATACCTAGAGCTGCACAGATATCTGGTCGTGTACACTGCATCGCATACATTAGACAACCTATGACGTTTTTACAAGGGCATCATAGTGAATGTCAGAGTTTAAAGCAGCATGATCCAATTTTGATGGAAATGGTGATTTAGAAGAATTACAGTCACTCATGGAATATTTGCTTTAAACAGTTTTTGTACATTTGTAAATTTTGTCTATCTTTTGTACATAAAATCAAATCATCTACATGTAATACTATATAGACATTTTTATCTTATCATTGTATCTAGTAACTTTGATACCAAGAAATAACTTCATTTCTTTAAGATCCAACATTTTGAATTAAGTTTTTTTTTTTTTTTTTTTTTTTTTTTTATGTCATAGGGGGCAAACGGGCAAGTGGTACACCTGATGGTAAGTGATTACCGCCGCCCATAGACATCTGCAACACCAGAAGGCATGCAGGTGCATTGCCGACCTGGAATGGGGATGGGAAGTCATTAAATAACTATAAACTCATTTAAAATTTGAATTATACCACACACCAAAACTGTGATCGACATTCAGTATTACATAGACATTTGTATTTATATGCCCATTATTAAGTACATATAAACATCTATTTACTGATGAGTTTTGAAAGCCTCATCTTTCAATGACTGTTAAAAGATTTCAAACCAGCATCTAGCTGCCTGCTTTAAACATACAGCGCTTTACTAAATTTAAAAACAAAACGCGCTTTATTTTATTTAGAGACATAATTGTTTTTATAGTGTTAAATTATTAGCATTAGTAAGGATACCTAGTAAATAAAACAAAGCCTGATTTTAACAAAACTATTCCTTTGTGTCTGTATTACCAATTATAATAAAAACTCTTTGATATAATTTGTATCAAATTCTATAATAATCAAAGCCAGTATAGATAAGCAATAGGAATCTCAAAACATGTTACGCACAAAATAATCAAATCTCTGAAGCTAAAGTTAAGCTTGAACAGTATATTTTATGAGAACAATACAGTAATCACAATTATTATTACAAGCATTAAATAGAGCCAAAACTGTCTACCAATACTTAACTTTCGATGTTACGATGTCTTCCATCTAGGAAATCACCAGCACCACTGACTCGATCCTTTGTTGCTGCCATTATGTAAACATGTTATCCCGCGCATTTTTCCCGCTATCTCAAATAACATTTTATTTACTCTACAGTCTATGAATTCACAATGTTGCCAGTTATTAAATATGAATTGGCCATGGAAATGCAATTTAAATCACTTTAATAAACATTGGTATAATTATTTAAATTAAGAATCACAATACATAGCATAAGAATCATAATAATATTAATCAATTTTAATATATTAGTACAGAATACCTAAATCACTATTCACAATAGTTTACACCTTTAGGAATTTCCGTAATATTCCTTTAAAATGCAGGTTTACGTCAATGTGATGAACTAATAAATTATACTGATTTGCAAAACTAATTAAAAATCTAAAACTAGCAATTCTAGCCACCGATGCAAAAGTCTCATTGTAATTCTTGATATTATTATTATTATATTCGAGCAACTAAACGCGCCTTATATCGTGTAGGTACACCTGGAGGCTTACTATGAGCTCTTAAAGCAGGACCTAAATTGAATTGCTCTGCTTTATCGTACTATCACCACATTTTAGCAGGCCTGCTAACGGCCTGTTTACGTTGACATCTAGAAAACTGTTCACCTTTTTTTTGTATGAACAATTTGTAATACGACCACTAGTTTGGCAGCACGAAAGCGTCGTAAAGGCGTCTAAAATGTCAAATAAAGCGATGCTTAAAAAGTTGGTACATGAGGAACTTTTACAACATTGTTTTGTAAGTTGCAGTGATTTTGAGTGAATATTTTGGATTTTGGAATTTTTACTTTTTTTAAACAGAGTTTGTTCCTATCAGATTTTTGGACCTTTAGCTTAACTATCCGTCGCGTCGTAAGTCGTAACTCGTAAGGTTTGTAGATTGTGAAGTGGATTTCTCAAATAACATAAATTATATTTACATTCCTAGGATATCACTAGTCACAACGTTATAAGTTGCTTGTGATTAAGTTTTAGTGTAAAAAAAGCTAATGATACTCTCTCTTGTAGATGTGTGACGAGTATGAAATATTTGAATATTTAGAGAGCGAATACCGTGAACAAAAAAATGGAACCGGCGTCTGTCTAGAAAAATTAACAACCCTTTCGATATGGAGGAAGAGGAGTTCATAAAGGAATATAGGTAATTATTATCTGACCATATATTATAATATGAGAAAATAAAAAAATCATTCAGAGGATCAATTACTTTAACTATATTTTTTAAGGTTAACACCAGACTTAGTTCATGATTTGTGTGATGACCTAAAACTAATAATAGAAACAAACCCTCACCGATCTAATGACTTGTGTATTGAAACGAAGGTAAGTATAGTATTTCATTAAACCTATGTATTATATTTTCATTACTGTTTGTTAATTTTGTTAGCACCTATTTTTCATTTCGTCATTGTTATTTTTTTTATCAACAAAAAATAAGTATTTGTAGGTTTTAGCAGCCATCTATGTTTATGCACATGGGTCCTATCAGAAGCCTACTGGGAAAGCTCAAGGTATTGCTCAACAGACTGTGTCAGCAGTATTGGCAGAGGTTACCGCAGCCTTGAATAATATAGAAATGAGAAATAAGTACATCAAATTCCCACAAACTGCTGCTGAGCGTCATGCAAATAAGTTAAGGTAGGTAAAATTATACTAACGGCCGCACTCAGAGTCGACTTTAATGATTGCTTAGTTAAGTATAGATTTTTAAAACAAGACTGCCGCAATCAGAGACGTTCAGTAAATTAATGTTAATTGGCATTTAACGAGATGTAACTTAATTAGTTAAATGTCAATTAACATTAATTTACTGAACGTCTCTGATTGCGGCAGTCTTGTTTTAAAAATCTATACTTAACTAAGCAATCATTAAAGTCGACTCTGAGTGCGGCGGTAAGAGGCACAATCTACTACCCTTCTCAAGTGGCATTACTTTGTTAAAGTAAAATTATCACTTGTTGTGAACAGTTGGTTGATAATAAAATTGATGATTTATGAGTGTTTCTTATTATTGAAATAAATAATCATAGATGATTATATTATAGGTAGGTATTATAGGTAGGTAGATAGGTTATGATTATATTTAGACAAAATTTGGAAAATGTAGTGGAGTGGTTCTATTTTCACCATTTGATATTTCAATCATTTCAATACTTTTTATTTACAGATTTTATGAGAAGTTTGGGATTCCAGGTGTAATAGGTTGTATTGATTAGTAAAACCTAAGGATCATGTTGAAAGATATATTTGTAGAAAGAAGTATCCCTCTCTGAATGTACAGTTGGTAAGTTTTCTTAGAAATCATAGACAAGTTTCAAGTTTTACATATATTTATTAATTGTTAGTATTAATTTACTCTAACGGCCGCACTCACAGTCGACTTTAATGATTACTTAGTTAAGTATAGATTTTTAAAACAAAACTGCCGCAATCAGAGACGTTCAGTAAATTAATGTTAATTGGAATTTAATAAGATGTAACTTAATTAGTTAAATGCCAATTAACATTCATTTATTTAACTTGTCTGATTGCGGCAGTTTTGTTTTAAAAATCTATACTTAACTAAGTAATCATTAAAGTCGACTCTGAGTGCGGCGGTAACTCACCAAAAATAATTATAATTAAAATCTTAAGAATAAAATTTACAACTTATAATATTTTCAGATTTGTAATGCTGACATGGGAATCATAAGTGTAGATGCCAGTAATCCTGGTTCAAACCATGATTCCTTCAATTGGTCCAAACATCCACTGAAACCTCACTTGGAAAGTTTAAGCGCTACAGAAGCTTCATGGTTTTTAGGTATTTATATAATATACACACCCATAAAAAAGGCAGGGTGAAGAAATAATGTCGTGTATATTAAACAAATAATAGTCAGACATGACATAACATCTTTTAACATCAACTTTAAGAAGTTTTTAATTAGATTTTAGTAAAAATAACCAAAATTAAAAAAAAAAAAATACTTTTTCTCTATTTTGTGGGAACACAAACAATGTTGCAAATGTTGCAAAATGAGTGTTCCCACAAAATAGAGAAAAAGTATTTTTTTATTTTAAATTTTGGTTATTTTTATTAAAATTTAATTATAAACTTATTAAAGTGGACGTTAAAAGATGTATATCAGTTTGTTACCACGTTATTATTTCTATACTCTGCCTTTAGTTCTGCTAATTGTGCCGTTAATCATAGTTTTAATTATCTACCTTTAAATAACTTTTAGAAAATCTTAAATTAAAATAAAAGTACTAAAATAATTGCCTCTGTTGTACATTGTGCATTAAACACTCTCAATAATTAATATTTTCTTACTATTTTAGGTGAGTCAGGGTACCCACAAAGAAAATATATGATGACACCCATTTTGGATGCTGATCCAGAAACGCCAGAAGCTTACTACACTGAGAAACATGTACACACCCGTAACATAATTGAAAGGACAATTGGTGTGTTAAAAGCACGCTTTAGGTGCTTATTAGTCCACAGGGTGTTGCATTATGAGCCACAAGTGGCTGGGCGCATTGCAAATGCATGTGTGATTTTACACAACATATGTAATGCGGCCAGTTTACCAGTACCAGAGCTTACAGAAGAAGCTCGAGAAGAAGCCTGCATGCAACCAGTTCAGGATGCTTATACCGGACCATCGGGGCGACAAAATCCTGATCTGCAGATTGGCATTGCTGCAAGGCGTGATCTTGTCATTCGTTTGTGGGAGCTGCGCCGGGGAGCCTAAAATGTATATTGTTGTAGGTTTTACAATTTTTAAGTTGTTGTATTTGATTAGCTAGAATAAACTTGAAATATTTTTGTATCACTTTATACCATAACTGTCTGTCATGTTATCTACTAGATTATTTTACATGAATGAATACTTCATACATATATAATTCTCGTTATTAAGCTTTGTAAAATATCAATAGTTAATATAAAGTAATGTATTAAATAATCAAACGACCAAACTAAAACGTAATTTATAGGAAATTACTATCTATGGATCTACTTATTATAGATAGGAAGCTAAAGTGATCCTGAGTGACATAGGGTAGGTACTTTTTATCCTGGAATTCCCGCGGGAACTCCGAAATGATGTGGTGTCGTGGGACACCAGGTAGGAACGAAGTTCCTTCGGCTAACGTAGAATCGACACAAATTGCAAAAAAAATCGTGCTCAATTTTATGTAGGTTTTCTTGATTTTTCCTGCTAAAAACTCCAAAATCAGCTATTGTGTTGTATTAAAATTCTAGCGCCATCTAGCTTAATATTTAGTACTATCTACGGTAGTAGCCCGCCACCCTGCCCTAAAGATTGAATCTGCACCACTCATTGTTAGTATACTTGCAACTGGTGTGCTCCGTAACTGCTAGATGGCGCTAAGCCTCTTTATTTAATGCCAAATTTCATCCAAATCCGTTCAGCCGTTTTTGCGTGATTGATCCACAGTTTCACATTTATAATATTAGCAGGATTATTAAAGTAATTTAAAGTATATATAAGGTATATACATATCTAAAATAAACATAATTATTATAAGTAAAAATTGTAGTCTCATTTTTGTTCCATTCTTCTTAATATGGACACCATTTCACCCAGTATTCCAATAGCCTGTTGTAAGGAGCGACTATTTTCTAATTCGGCTTGAGCTCGTGACTGCGCAGCTGCAACTAGTTGCGCCCTCGCATCTGCAGCAGTAAGCCGTTGTCGTCCTCTCTGACGCCGCCTTGGAGTTTGCTGTGTGTTTGTTTGCTGGGAAGTACTAGTACCCACACAGGCCTGTGTCGGAGCATTACTGCTTTGGCTGTCCTCCTCTGCTATCTGTTGTAGGTGACTGAATGGAATACGACCGGGACATGCTCAAAAGACGCATCCGATCCGATTCCAACCCACCGGATGCTCTCAGTCCATTGAAACCAACATTAAAAACATCCACAGCCATGGGGTTATCTCGACGAGGTGGAAATATCTGCTACCTACTAGTTTTAATTTGTGAATTCCTTTAAAAATTTCAAATAAAGTTAATGCAATTCTTTTATTAATCACTTATTCACATTAAAGATTAGAATCATTTAAGCTTTACAAGGAACATAAACAATGAGCTTGGGTCACATGCTGTGCCACTGAGTAGGTATATTTTTGTATGACTATCCAAATCTGCTAGATCATATATATACTAATAAAAAAAATAAAAATAAAATAAAAATAATTTATTTCGGTAAATTGCTTTTACAAAGAACAGGGTGTTGGAGCCTACTTTTAAGTATATAATACTTGTGCCAGTAGGCACCGCTCTTCCATATCTTTAAGATTTTACAATCTACCTAAACTGAGAAACAAAAATTACAACTAAAGTGCAGGTGTACCTATGTGTAATTTTGTGTGTGTGTGTGAGGGAGGATGTGTTGTGCGCGTTATGGTGCGTGTGGTTATGTTCGAGGATGTGAGGGTGTGTGAGGGTGTGAGGGCGGGAAAAGTGTGAAAGTGTGCAAAGGTGTGAGGGTGTGTAAGGGTGTGTGAGGTTATGAGGGTATGAGGGTGTGTAAGGGTGTGAGGTTGTCTGAGGGTATGAGTGTTAACGGAGGTTTAAATTATGGGTAGATAATGTTGATCAAACTCTCTACGTCATCATAAGAAAGATTTTTAAGCCAAGATGTCACTGTGCATTTACACTCATGGGATCTTTTACTATAAATGTTTAATATTTTATTTAGTTTATTATACATTTCAGCAGAACGAATGTTGTATTGAATCTTCGCGAAGTCAGTCTTAGCAAAGGGAACACAAGCTGGATTTTGTCGTCTTCTACTAATTATACGGGGATTATATGGTAAAGTTTTGTGTTTTCTCAAAATGATTTGAAGCAGGTACAACTTTCTTATTGATAATAATTTACAGGTTTGATACAAAGTAGTAGTAGAAAAAGTTCTTTCCTTGAAATACATAACCTTCAGAAGTGTGCGCTGAGATCTCTCAACATCCAAAAATCTAGTTTTATATGCACCACCCCAAACCGGTATACAATAGATAATTATGGATTGTACCAGAGAGATATATATTTTATTAAGAAGCGTAGGTGTAACTATGTGTCTAAGAGTTTTAAATATCCATATAAATTTACGTATTCTAGCTGCTAGTTGTTCGATTTGGGGATACCAAGATAGATTTTGATCCACCATTACTCCTAGATACTTGGTATGATGAAGTTTGTTTATAGAAGGACAGGTACAGTTTGGTGTTAGGTTACATGAGTGGATTTTTATGTCAAAATCATTCGATGGTTGAGTACTATTGTATATGCTGAAACAAATGTAGTTTGTTTTAGATGTGTTTAGTGTAAGGAGGTTGTATTTTAGCCATTTAAATACTTGGGACATGCCATATTCAGCATTTTTACGGGCCGTATCCCAATCTTTACCAGTAAACACTATCGCCGTGTCGTCTGCATAAGATACAATTTTTGCATTTTTTAGCGTCATGTTACACAAGTCATTTATATAAATGAGGAACAAAGTTGGACCCAGTACGCTTCCCTGCGGGACGCCATAGGTCACAACCTGTCCCTCACTTATACATTCATTCAATTTAACTTTTTGGATGCGGTCCACAAGGTAATCCTTGAAAAGGCTAAGTTGTTGACCTCTGATACCAATTTTTTCTAATTTAGCTAGCAAAATGGGGATGGAGACTGTATCAAATGCTTTTTTGAGGTCAATAAAGCATGTTAAACATTTGATACCTTTATCTACGCTTTTAATAACAGTATCAGTTAAAGAGATTACAGCGTCTTCGGTGGAAATTCCCTTCCTGAAGCCGAATTGAGAGTCTGAAAGTATGTTATTTGCCTCAAGGTAATTTAAGAGTCTTATATTTAGAAGTTTTTCAATTATTTTTGCCAGAACAGTTATAACCGAAATGGGCCGGTAGTTGTTTATATCGTCTCCATCCCCACCTTTGTGTATTGGCGTAATAATGGATTCTTTAAAAGCAGAAGGAAATATACCTTTTTCAAAGCAGAGATTCACTAGATGAACTATAACAGGTATAATTTCCTCCTTTGCATATTGGATGTAACGAGCTGAGACATTGTCCCATCCTGGAGCACTGTCTGATTTTAAGTTTCTTATAAGAGAGTCAACTTCTTCGTAATCCGTTTTTAACAAAACAAAAGATTGTGGTTGACATTTCAGATTACGAAGGTAAGTACTAGTTTCATTGTTAGATAAAGTTGATTGAATGTTTTCAGCAAGTTGATTACCAATTTTTGTAAAGTAGTCGTTAATATAATTAGCTGATTCATAAGAAGTTGATTTTAGATTTATTAATTCTTGTTTTGTTCCCTTAGGTTTGGTAGTATATGTTAGCGTTTTGATATTTTTCCAGAGTAATTTGTTATTTTTCAATGAATTGTTTATTAAATTCCTATCATAATTTCTTTTAGTCTTTTTGATAAGATTGTTACAAAAGTTTCTATACCTAGTATAAGTGATTTTTTTAATTTTATTTTCAGGATCTCTACGTGATGCCATTTGTAATTTGTTACGATTTTGTATACACTTAAGAATACCTTTGGTCATCCATGGTTTAACAGTGCGTTGACTTTTTGGAATTTGTACCGTGTTGGTGGTTTGAGTAAGTGATTCTACCAGGCTTTGTATTAGAGAGTTAGTTAATAAATTAGGATCTTCACAAAACATTAACTCAGAAATATTTTTCTTTTGTAAGTAAGATAATGCTTTTTCAAAGTTAGGTTTAGTAATAGTTTTTAGAATAGGTTTGCATGTTTTTATTTTATTTATTGATAAAAGCGTGGTTTTATGATCAGTGATAGTGGTGTTAAATATAGCAATGAGAGCAGAGACTAATGAATACCAATTCATGTATTTGTAATTCTCATTATTAATTTAAACATTAATCTCTGTAAAGTATCAATAGTTAATGGGTAGAAAGTGCATTATATATTTTTCGTTTATTATGGAAAGCAACAGCTAAATACATTCATATAGGATAACAATTTGAGCCAATAATGGCCTTATAAAGAGAACAGATGAAAACAGAATGTAGTAATAGAAACACAAAAAAAGCTCAATTTTGACAATGTAAAGGAAAAGTCTCAAAACCAAAAGAGTATCTACATAAGATCTTAAATATAGTTTTCTAGTCGGAAGTATCACTTTGTTTCTAATCTGCTAGTCCATTGTCGATCACTCAGACCGGCCTGTAGTTAGTGCTTTGGCTATCATCCTGTGCTATTCGTTCTGACTGACTAGGGGTTTGTGAGACAGATAGTATACAGTGCTCACTTTCTTGCCGATTATTCACCTAAAAGTAGAAAAAAAAATTAATTACTAATAATATAGATAGTTTAGTTTTAGTTATACACTTTTGCCTGTTTTATTTGCAACCTCTGTCTACCCTATAGCTTGTAGAAAACTCACGTTTTAAGTTAAACTCCCCATTGTACATGTTCTGTTCTAGTCGAAGCCTCCATAACATAATAGTGGAATGGTAAAGAATAAAAAGTTAATGAATAGAAAAAAAACATGAACTAAAACTGCACAAGGGTAGTGTAACAGGAGTGAAATCAAAAGAATAAAAACTCATCCAATTTGATTTATTTTAATACGTAAAATAGACAGAGTTTCAACTTTAATGCACGCAACAAGAAGAACACTCAAAAGTAGCTAGCACGGCTATTTATGTGTCTACCCCCTGCCCCTTCCGTAATTATGGGCGGTGCTACGATATGGTAATCGTGACGTCACGCCGAATAGGCGTGAGGCAGCCGGCGGGAATTATTGGCGCGTCTTTCAAATGTTCGGCGAGTCAGGCAGACTGGCTGGCTTGGCTGGCTGGCCTGGCCGGCATGGCCAGCCTGGCGTGGCTAGCCTGGCATGGCTAGCCTGGCATGGCTGGCTTGGCACGCATGTGTGAACTGGACACGTAGCGACGCGTTACAATCGGCCATCCTGCAACAAATTGCTCCCGCAATGGGGACAAAGAACGAGGCTTAGCTTTGTAATGAATTGGATCTAGTATTTTAATTTTTAATATACTCTTTTCATGCACGCAGGTATCAGATATGTATATTAAGCAACACAAGCTTCTATGGGTGCAACACACAACAGAAAATAGCTGATAAAAGGGACATCAACTAAGTTTAGTATGGCTACAGGTGAAAACTAGTTTCGTCGGGTGGTTTTCGCACTCGCAACTATTCATTACGCACTAAAACATTCATTAATGTATTAAAATTGCGAAAAAATATACTTGGGGCAAGTTAGAGCATTTGCTCTATTTTTCTTTGCAACCTTTGTGCGCCTGCCCCGTCTACATGTCATCTCTAGCTAATTTATTTTCTCTGTGGTACCACATAATATACGCCTGCTATTAAAAGTTACCTACTGCTTATGCCTTTCACAAATTAAAGATGTTGGCACTGTTTGATATAGGAATGGCAGAAATGATCTTTCCATACGCTTTTTCCCATGTCCGTTGAAAGTTGAAGCCCGCGATGTTCCTGAATTTGTATCTATCATATTGCTGAAAACTCTGACCACAATGTAGGTTTACAATCCTAGTAGGGCTACTCGAGGGAGTCTTCCCAGGCCAGCGACACTCCCTTGAACCAAAAGTTACTATGGATTTATGCGCGAACTTTTTTATCAACATTGGAATACTTAACTAAATTTCTATGGCCGCGTCATACATTGCATTGGTATGGTTGGCACAAAATGCTTTCATAGAGCGGATCAGCGATTAGTATGGAAGTGCCTACTCTTAAAACGTAGTGATTATTTGCTCTGTAAGTCTTCCTCTAAAGAACGAAGTCACCTTCCAGTTGTCAGTTTTGACGGCATTTATTGAAACTACATGTTTCAATGACATATACATATAGAAATACATATAGAAATAACTAGTGTAGCTACCCAACAAAGAAGTTATAACAATGCACTTAAGGGTACAACTAGGTTTAAATCAATTTTAATTATTTCCTGTAATGTTCGATCATTACTATGTGATAGGCCAAGGTCTGTGAAGGGATCTAAAGATGTTAAAAATAAAATTTAAAAATGTAACGAAAACTACTTAAATGTGTAATGTTCAGTATATCAATTGATAGTGCATTAATGCATCAGAAAGACAATTGGACAAATTTTATTATAAGCTGCTTTGCGGAGATTTTATGTGCTACCAAATACTTTTAAATTCCCAATAATATTATTATTATTATTGCCTCAGAAGAAACTGTAAAATTGAGACAAAATAATGAAATAAAAGAAACAGAAAAGGGCGGCCTTATTACCAGAGGCTATCTTTTCAAGGCACCCCAAGGTAACGGAGGGGTATAGTTAAAGTACCTATCTGTATTGAACTTCTTAAAAGGCTATGTCGAAAAATAATTTTGAGGCAAAAAGACGGTGAACGTCATGGTAACTTGCGGCATAATAAATTTAAACGAGACAACTGCTTGCTACAACTAGCATTATTGTAGTTACCTACACCATTTAATTTATTTTGCTATCAATGTCAATTTTTGGATGATATCAATCCCTATTAATTAAATCGAGTCCTCAAATCCTACAAATCACTTTGAAATCGTAAGCACTCTGCAATAAAAGAGACCGCTTTAGTTTGAACTATTTTTTTTTTAGAAAATTTGCAGTACCTAATCATGTTTTGGCACTTACCAGAATCTCATTATTATGCTCAAGTAACATGTATTCAAAATCTAACTCCTAAACTTAATACCTTTGTAGTTTTTTTAACATTGCCTCTTATAGCACCTTATTAGTAGGTCTTAGTAAAAGTCTTTTAGCAATTGATTGCTACCTGATCTTAATACCCAACAAACCGAATATTTATTTGAGAACTTTGATATACTAATACCACATAATTGTCATTTCACACTTCACAGCACACAGATCTATTTAATCTCACACTAAGCTATTACCTAAACTAGTAAAGGGAAAGGATTTGATTTTTTTTTGTTTGTTTGTTACGATTCAGCTCAAAAATTAGAGCAGATTTCAAAAATTCTTTCATCGTCAGAATACAACATTATCCCTGGGTAGCCTAGGCTATATCGTAATCCGAAATTACCGCAGAAATCCCGAAATTACTGCAGGTGAAACTGATGGGAAAAGCTAGTATAGATGTATGAATTCTCTAGTAAAGATATATATATAACCACGCTTAGACTGGAAAATAGAACCCCGTATTTATCACACAAAGGTCACTCTACTACCCTACTTTTTGCGCCAATCAGGACGTCAGGTCGAGTTGAGTCAGGTTTGAGTTGATTCTACAAATGCTGGATTTCAAAAATGCGTCAGTGATAAAACTAATATGTACTCGTGATCGAACTAACATAGGTATAGTTGAAGCTTATGCTTAGGTTGTTGAACCGGGTGCAACTTGCTTTCCTTTTTCTCATGTCCTTTTACCTAAGATCATCTGAGGGTCGTAAAACAACAGTTTTTTTTTTGTATGACTATTTTCTGCAGTTTTTACTAGGGAGTTTCAGTTGCAATCTTCCGACTCTTTATTAATAGGGTACCTAAGTACCACCCGTTATTAAGACTAACATCATCAGGAACCGAAAAGTATTCGATTGTTCTACCATTTGCCATCAGAAACTTTCAGACCCTAAAACCCACCTGCCTCATCAGATCAGCTCAATGGTGCCATTATTTTACATAACCTCAAACTGACATAAGTACCTATGCCAAATTTCATCTCAATCGTCTACCAGCAAGTAGTTGAAAAAATAGTGTGCATTCGATGAAAGGGCGAACAACTTACGAATAATGCAAGTTAAAAGCTTGTAACATATTTTGATCATTGGAAACGCAACGATTTCTACTAGAAAGCTTCTGTTTATGACGGGTCAAGTTGACGAGTACAACGCATAATTACGAACTGTACCCTACGTGAATTTAGGAACTACCTCGGGTACTTCTGTCCTAATAGACACGAACCTTAGTGTTCGACCAAAAAAAGTGTGTAAATACCCTCAACCTGCAAATATCGTTCGGAAACTACTATCCAAACTTAATGACTCGACTGCAGTACTTAACTACTAGTTAACAACGAATTATATCTCTGCCACTTTTATAGACATCACTGTTACTTGTTTAGAGTGGCTAAATCCAAAGGCTAAATCCATAAGCTGACGCAAACGGCAACTTAGACGGCATGGCGTATTAAACTTATTTCCCCTATTTATGTACTAATTGATACCCTTATTTTCTCATAATATATGACTAATGAGAGACCACCTATGTAAATTACGACTTGGGCTCACGGCTAATATGTGCATATCGCATAAATTAAGCAAAATAAGAAAGTAAGGCGTATTTGGCAAAGAGGCATTAATTGGGTGACTGACCTGGCTCATGGCATGACTGATCTGGCTCATTTTTGTTGACTGCAAACATCTTTCTGCTTGCGTGGAATCTGGCCGGCTTCACAAACGACGTCCTTAAAAACCGTCCTGAGTCCTCGGTGCTCAAATCAGGATAGAAGCTCGGTCGCGTATTTGAAATTGAAAGAAAAAACTTTATTAGACACAAAAAATAATTCCAACACACACATAATATATACGACAACTGGAACAACAAGCATTGAGGGTTCGCCTCCTAACCACCATATGGACTGTTTATAAACTTGTCGTACCTACCGATCAAGTACGTCGCTGATGTACCAAACTGATTCATTTTCTTCATCTATGCTGATCTTTTTCTTCGTCGGTACACTCTTGGCAGAGCGGTCGTGGTCCTCACGAAGTTGTCTCAATGTAGGCAGATGTTACGTGCTTCACGATGCCTCGCCACTCTTCCCGGTCAGATGCTGTTCTTGTGCATTCGTGGAGCGGCCTGCCCACAGCGGCCTAAACTTGGTCGGTCCATCACATCGGTCTATGCTGATACCAGTATGCAATTATCTCTGTATAAGTGAAATCCTCAGAATATGTGATGCAGCACAATGTATAGCAGTGCAGGCGAACTCAGCCGTTTGGTTACCAAGGTCGCGTACGGTTGTTAAATAATCATCTTCATCTTCGTATTTGATCGTTGTTCTTGGCTTGAACTTCATTCGTGAACGTACAACTTGTTTAATTTCTTCAGGGCGTTTTTACTTCATACCCACTTCTGATTGTAACAGGAGTGAAATCAAAAGAATAAAAACTCATCCAATTTGATTTATTTTAATACGTAAAATAGACAGAGTTTCAACTTTAATGCACGCAACAAGAAGAACACTCAAAAGTAGCTAGCACGGCTATTTATGTGTCTACCCCCTGCCCCTTCCGTAATTATGGGCGGTGCTACGATATGGTAATCGTGACGTCACGCCGAATAGGCGTGAGGCAGCCGGCGGGAATTATTGGCGCGTCTTTCAAATGTTCGGCGAGTCAGGCAGACTGGCTGGCTTGGCTGGCTGGCCTGGCCGGCATGGCCAGCCTGGCGTGGCTAGCCTGGCATGGCTAGCCTGGCATGGCTGGCTTGGCACGCATGTGTGAACTGGACACGTAGCGACGCGTTACAGTAGATATAAGTATAAAGACATCAGCAAAAGCTGCTAATCTATAAATTATAATTAAAATTAGGTGTGTACAATAAAGAACATGTGGCGGAGGTATTACGAGCAGGTAGGTATTAAACTCACATTTGCTGTAGAAATGGAATTTTGGAAGTCGTTTATTGTTAAAAACTTAGCGCTATATATACAGAAAACCTTAAAACTAACAACCAATCAAAAACACAACATTAAATGTTTACAACCAAACAACCAATGAGAAATCGTACATTAAATGGCGGACAGATTCGAGCGAGATGCTAGTTTCTAGAATTTCATAGTCCCCTCTCGTCGCACACTCGCACCGCGCATGCGCGGGGTGCGCGGCGCGGAGGACGCGGGCGGCGCGCGCGCAGGAGCTCAGTCCGCCGCGTCTCAAGCGCCAGTCGCCATCGATCGTTGAGAGCGCAAGGCCGCGCGTCTCGCGCCGGACCGCGAATCGTGGATGTGCGTGTGGTGCCGTACAGGTGTCTCCGACCGAGTAGTTCCATGGTGCTTGATGGTGTACAACAGCGTCGCAAGATCCAGGCGATTAAAAACGGCTCTTTTCAGAGCCACTCTTTCCATATAAAGGTAAACAAAAAACAATATAATATCTACATTTTCACAGAAATTGACTTACAAATATAAGAATCCCTACTCCCTCATCAGCTGAGGATTGAGATATTCCTGGTCTATTTATATTTTTTTATATTTGAATCCAAATGTTCCTTTTAAAATGAGGAAATAATTTTAATTCAGCTTTTTATTTGTGTATAAATCTACATTAATGAATAGACAAAAAAATTACTTGTGTCACCAGTGGATCAACTTGTTCGGCAGGCAATCCTCCAAAACAAATATACTTTATTGTCACCTAATATTAAGAAACTCTATTTCAGAAAGTTCCAAGTCAGTGGAAGGATTCTTCTGTCCGCTTCATTATTATCATTAGTGTGTTTTCCTTTTGCTTTTGTTTGGCCTTATAGTCCACCCAGTAATAGAGATTAAACAATTAATAAAAATACCTTACATGCAATTATGATACACAGTAAACTAGTTAGTTATCCTTGCATACTAACAAAGTCCTTTGCCGCATCTGTCTGTTCGCGATGAACTCAAAGACTACTGAATTGATTTTTATGCGGTTTTCACCAATAGATAGATTAATTCAAGAGGAACGTTTATACGTATAGTTTATCCTAGAATTCCCGTGGGAACTCTGAAATTACCGCGGATGAAACCGCGGGGGACAGGTAGAACTAACTACTTTTTATTTTTGACGCCACGCTGTCGGTATCGGTAGGTTTTATTTATAAATCTTATAGCTAGCTCCAATGCATCACACGCAGTTGCACAACACAGAAATACTTGTGTAAATCAAGTATAAATGACAAAAAAAAGTTGATTTATAAAGTTTCCAATTGTAAGTTTTAAACTGGCACAATTTTCAAAGAGCGTTCATAATTTTCATTACGTTACCAGCTATAAATTCTTATGATAATTTTAAAAACCCATATATGATCATTTCTTAGTTTCAAATGTTAGATTATAGTTTAATTTCTATTTATTTTGGATTTTGCATGTTTAAATCGTAATAATTTTAATTTTATACACTTTCATCTAAAAGTCAGTAAAGTAAGTAAATGATGGTTTTTGACTTTTTGAACGCTACTCTTACGAAAGAGACAAGCTTATGTGACTCGGTATAGCGCTGTTTCATTCTTTCAAGTGCCATTTTAGCGGCCCGTGGATAAGCGGAACCGTTCACCTTCTTTATAAACGATGCAATATTGGTTCACATTTAAGGCGGTCATAGTAAGATTTTAAACAATTCAGTTTCAGGCCTGCTTTAAAACTGCGCGGAACTTGAATGGTTCCGTTTTTGCTCATAGTAAGCCTCCTAGTTCATTGGTTTTTATTGTAAAAACCCATTTACAACTTACTATATTTACATTATTAGGTCTATTTACAAGTGTCCAAGTTTTCGTTACTATGAAGTGACTCGATCTCACTGTCTATGGCTTTTAACCATTTATCAGAATCGCTCCTATTTAAAACAATATTATAATTATTAGGTAACGATTGAACAGTAATTAGTGATAAGTAATAATCAGGGTCATTCATATGTGCATAATCTTTTGCTGGTAGGTCGAGAATTCTTTGACTACGTCTCAGTTTGCTAGGTGAAGATCCAGCTTCTGAGCTATTATTGTCGAAAGGATGTTTGTGTTTGCTGCCTATTAACCCTGTAAAATGTTCGTCGATTCGACGAAGGTACTGCACAAATATCGCTGTCACTTTTTAATGCACGGTCCTAGCAACCTGAGCTCGAGATTTAGTTTAGTTAGCGGATCACTCCTGCGCGGCGTAAACGCGGTTTGCAGGTAAGTACTTTACTTTTTGAGATATATTGTTTTTGCTCGTCGTTTCGACGAATAATTAGTTTATTTGTCTTTATTTTTGCATTATATAAATATTTTTTGTTTCTTTTTTATGTTTGTTACTTGTTTATGTTGCAAGTATTTACGATGTCTTATAATAAAGGTTTGTCTGATGATGAAATTGCGAATCTGTTGTTGGCGACTGATGAAGAAATCTTGAAAAATGACTCATGTAGTGATATGGATGATGGTTTGGAAATGGAGCACGAGGAAAGTGAATATCAGTCATATAATGAGGATGAAACTGTACTGCCACGTATTGAATATTATAATAAGACGGATGGCGGAAGGTGGCGCGGATACCTTGGATCAATTATGTTCTGTGATGTCCTGTGGTAGAAAAACAAATAGATGGCCCATGGCTGTTTTCTATGGAATGCTCAATATAGCTTGTATTAACAGCTACATCTTGTATTGCCACAATTTATCTGTTCTGGGAGAAAAACCTCTATTTAGAAGAGACTTTATGAAAAAACTTCACACCCAACTAGTTAAACCTTGGTTGAAATACACCTTGAAACCCCTAGGAGGCATAAACATATCAAGCAAATAATTACAGATATATTGGGCCCCCAAAGTGAAACTCGTGATGAAATTACACCTTCTACTTCTCGAACAGATACTAATGTACCTCTAAATCCTCAAAACAGAAAGAGGAAGATATGTGGCAAGTGTTCTTACAAGAAGAGGCGCATGACTAAAACCATATGTAATAAATGTGGCATTGCTATATGTGGCGAACATAAAATTGATTTTTGTGTTACTTGCGCTGCTGAAAATTAATTTTTATTATTGTTTATGTGATTATTATGATCTCTTTTAATAATTACCTAAGAAGAAAGTTAATTTTTGGATATAGTTTTTTTTTTGTGATTTTTTTTCTTGTTAAGGTTGATTTTTACTTGAACTTTATAAGCTGATTGTTAAAGACTGATTAATAATAAAAGAAATGATTAATATATATTTTAGTGGTTTTACTAATTTCATAAATAGCTCTCTGAACATTTATTTAAAAAAAATAAACATATTCATGTTTAGGTACATTAAATATCGATTATTTTAATATATTCGTCGAATTAACGAATAATTAGTGTTTAAGGTAGTCTTGCCACATTAGCCTTGCAGGTGTAACTTTCACCCTCCTCCTTCAATACACGAACAACATCGAAGATGTTGAACATCTCATTTTTGGCCAATTTCGTCTAGTAGTTAAGACCCTGTTCTACGTTGTGTTTATAATAACTTCAGTTCTTTTAGGTTGAGATACGACACTTTAGACTTCGTGATTGCGTTACATCGAGTTAGGTTGGATAGGCTTAGTTAAATAAAACAATTAGATATTTTTATGGTTTATTGATATAGTTTTGCTGGGTGGATCCAGGCCCAGTGCTAGATTTATACTATCATCATTATTGTATTCTCGTAGGAATATCTTTCAGGTCGCCCAACGTCCGTTGGGTTGGGTCGCCTCTTCCAATACACGAACAGACCTTGCTTTATTCGCTAGACCTCACTTCATCCAGTTTGCTAAACAGCCTTTTGCTTGGACGTTGTTCGCCCGGTGTTGGAGAGACTCCAAAGACAGATAACCGTGGTTAATGGTGGTTCGCATAATTGCTAACTTCCGTCTATCGACGTTAGTAGCGATAAGGATTCTGAGACAGGAATATGATGCTCATGAGAACACCTCCCGTACGACGTTCAAGTGCTATGTCTTTGTGCAATTGTGGCTCTCCTAGATACCAAAGATTAATATCTATGAGAGGTGGCGTAGCCCCGTCCAGCGCTACCCCACGGTGATGGCCAACCACCTGCTTAAAAGCAGTTACCACCCCCCCCCCCCCCCCCCCCCCCTGTGTTGCACAAGGTAGAGGATTCTCCAAATAATATGCATGTAGCATAGTGTGACCGACATCCATCAGAGGGAGCCAGCAAAAGAGACTATACGTCCCAAGTCCGCAGACAATATCGTTGGGGGCCATAATTCGGCGGTACCGAGACCCCAGGGTACGTGTCAGCCCGAAGACCGAGGCCAGAAAGCGGATAGTACCGCGACCTCGACACCATCCCTAAGTTAATTCAAATATACGTAAATGAGACCAGCCTCGCCGGACCTCATAATTTCAGTCGGTAGGTTTGTGTTATAGTAGCTACACGTAGCTAAGGCATAAAGCCCAATTGTGTTACTGCTTGAAGGTTGTGTTGGATGATTTGGATCATACCTCATCCCCATGCAACCCCACTTGGAAACTCATTTTCATCTAGTCACAAGAACTAGGAACAGAACCGGAATGCCAATAACGTGAGTCATCAACAATCCGATCCCACCCGGAAGCGAGAGCGGTTGCTACCTTACTAGTTAAGCCGTTCGGGCGCCACCAACATCTCACCACCAAGCCGCCTCACAGACACACGCATTACACGCCCGCCTGCTCGACAAGGTTGTTCGCAATGAACAGTCAAGCGTAATGAACAAGTCACTACAAAGGTACCTTCGCACAGACGCCTTTTACAGCCGCGCGTTGGCAAAGTGTCTTCGCACAGACGCCATTACAGCCGCGCGTCGACGAGGTGTCTCCGCACAGTCACTACAGCCGCGCGTCGCCGAGAAGACTTCGCACAGACGCCGTTGCAATTGCGCATCGACAAGGCTTTCGCGCAGAGCGACTCACGACCTCAAGCCGTCTTTCAATCATTGAACAATACATGGCGCAGCCGGTGAAGAACACGAATTAAGAAGATTACGAAAGATTAAACTTCGTAACCTAAAAAGTTCCACCCGTCTACCACGAGGTAACTTGTTTAAAATTAAGTTAAACATAATTAATATTAAAATAAATAATGAATACTAATTCGGATAATGTCGAAATTATCGACCACGTGGGAGCCATCCAGTACAACATGCCACGAGGTCTAAATCTGGATGACCTGAATGATTGTTGGCCACAAGGGCAACGATTTAAAGATTCATTTCGGAATTTCATAGTAGCAGCAGGCTTTGAAAGATTGTCTGAAACCAGAAAAGCTGCGATTTTGATTAATTGTATAGGGCACAAAGCTCAGGAACTTTATTTTAACGTGTTAAAATCCGAAGAGAAGACAAAATTAGAGGAAATAATAGAAATATTCGACGAGTACTTTAAGCCGAAGCAAAACGAAGTCATTAATAGCTTCAATTTTAATAAAACGTATCAAGAAGAAGGAGAAACATTTGACTCATTTTACACAAAATTAAGAAAACTAGTAGAAAATTGTAACTTCGGTGAGCACAAAGAAAGAATACTTCGTGATCGAATTTTAATTGGAGTGAGGGACCGGCGCATACAGCAGAAGCAACTGGAGGTCAAGGATTTAACTCTGGCGCACACCGTTGACGTCTGCAGGTCTGCGGAGCTCTCCAAAGAACATGTCAAGATCTTAAACAATCCGATCAAGGAAGTGATGGCAGTCCAGTCGCAGAGCCAGTCGCGTTCACCATCCACAACTAGTAATAAAGATAAGTACAAAAAATTTAAAAATGTAAAGAATAATAATAATAATTTTCAGAATAACAAATTTTATAATAGTAAGTTGTATATGTGTCTAAAATGTAAAACCGGGCACGGGCCAAGAAATTGTCCGGCTTATGGTAAAATTTGTAGTAGGTGTCACAAACCTAACCATTTTAGTGTGGGATGTACCTTTAAAAACAATGTGCATAACATTACTGATGTACAGAATAGCAACAATAATAACAATTTATGACTAGTCTGCTCAATAGATCTCAATAAAAATGAGTGGACTGAGCTCTTAAGAGTCAACAACAAAAAAGTGTTGTTCAAGTGTGACACTGGTGCGCAGGTCAATGTAATTTCTTTATATGATCTTAAGAAAATTGCCGATGATGAACAAAATATTAAATTATCTGAGGCAAAAACAGTAATTGAGGTCTTCGGAGGTGGGCAATTAATGCCAATTGGAAAGGTCATATTAAGAGTGTTTTCAAGGAATGATGATGACAACATTCAGTCAGCATTTCTAGTAAGTAATAAAAGAAAACGTTAGACCGATCCTAGGATTAAAATCATTAATAAAATTAAAACTATTAAATAATAATAATATTAATATGGTCAAAACTGAAAGTGAATGTAATAATAAAAGCAGGATTATAAATATGAATGCACAACTTTTTCAGGGTGTGGGTGAATTTAAAAACCCATTGGTGTTACGAGTTCAGCCAGGAGTGGACCCTATAGTGAGGCCCCCGCGACGAGTGCCTAACGCACTGATGACGCGCCTAGCAGAGAAGCTGAAGTCTCTGGAGGATCACCAAGTAATCGCTAAGGTCGAACACCCAACTAGTTTTGTTAGTAACCTTGTCATAATTGAAAAGAAAGACGGTTCTTTAATAATTTGTTTAGACCCTAAAGATCTAAACAAAGTATTAATAAGGGAACATCATTTGATACCTACATTAGATGAGATAGTACCTAAATTATGTAATAAAAAATACTTTTCAGTTTTAGACCTGTCCGATGGATTTTATAATTGTAGGGTATTTGTAAGATAAGTACGGTAGGTAAGTTTAACTTTTATAACGTCAGTCGGTGACCGGACAATAAACGGATTTGCACGTCTCTGCGTTTTCTTATTTTATTCCGCCGATACACTACAAACTGGCGACGAGGATAGTTTATTTACGCGTGTGTTATCGGATAACAGTATAAGTATATTGTTTGCGCGATGATGGAAAGCTGCGGAAGACAGTTGTTCGGTGGAAACCTCACATTTGATCATCGCACTCAAGACTGGGGAATTTTCAAGAGCCGTCTCGTCCAGTTCTGTACTGTTAATGACATAACTGAGGTGTCAGACAAGTCGGGCGTGAAACGACGGGCAATACTCCTGACGGCCTTAGTGGAGGACACCTATAGATTAGCTAAAGATTTGGTTTTTATTAGCGACACAGAGACCGGGAGAGGAATTACCCGAGTGGGCGTCTAGCGGAGCATTGTGGATTTAAGTCAGAGTTAGACAACGCCCTGCGCGACCGTTTTGTCCTCGGACTCGAAAATGCAAAAGAAAAAGAGAAACTTTTTGCGGAGAGTGTGGAGACTCTGACGTTCAACCGCGCGGTGGAGCTGGCGCAAGCGGTGCGCAGCGCGCGCCAGGCGGTGCTGCGCTCGGCCGGCGCCGGCGCGGGCGCCGCGCCGCCGCCTGCTGCCGCGCCGCGCGACGTGTTCGCAGTGGCGCGGGCGAGTACATCGCGCGCTACGAGTAATGTGCAGTGTATTGTGTGCGGATATCGTAATCATGCGAAAGAAAAGTGTCGCTTTGTAAAGTATAGGTGTAGTGTGTGTAACCAAATCGGACATCTGCGAAAAATGTGTCCGACCAAATTAAATAATAGAAATAATATCTTGGCTCAAGATTCGGATGACGTAATCGAAGGTATTTATGACCTATATAACATTAAATGCGCTGGCGGAAAACCCATGCAGGGAATCGTTTCGGTGGGTAGCGTGTCGTTGTCGTGCGAACTGGACAGTGGCAGCGCGGTCTCGATTTTGCCTGTGACCGTGTATGACAGCTTGTTTAGGAATAAATATCCGTTGAAAGCAAGTAATATCAGTCTAAACTGTTATAATGACAGTAAAATGATCCCAGTGGGATACGCTTCATTACCAATTACGTATAAAAACAATACACGGGTTATAGTACGGGAGATACCGATGCTAATTCGGGAGTGACTCGAGCGTCGTTGGGACCTATTGGGTTTTGAAGATTAGGAGATATAAACAAAATAAGGTCGTATGATATTTTTTCATTCAGCGGTGGGTTTAGCTTCTACAGGCTTTCAAAAATGTAAAAAAAAAATATTAAAATGGAAATACTCGAGCGCGTCAGATATTGTAGTTTAGATACTCCAAGGTGTCTCTGATATCGAAAATATATTCATCTACCGATTTGCGTGGTGGGGGTGGCCATCCGGAAGTGGAGAAAATGAAAAAAAAAAACATTTACTCCAGCGCGTCAGATATTCAAAGGGGATGTTAAGTGAGCCCTAAAAATGCTTCCCTTCGAAAATCTGCCAATTTGGAGGTGACGCAAGGTAGTAGCGAATTTTTGAAAATGCAAAAAAAAATCTCAATTTTGAAATACTCGAGCGTGTCAGATTATTTTACAGAAGGTTCAGCTTGCACTCCAAGTTATGTTGGCTTAAAATCTGCCAATAATTTTGAGGGGTATTATTAATCTGACTGCTAGAAACAAAAATTATGATTTATTTTTAGGATTTTTTTTCTTTCTGGCGTAAGTTTAATAACTTTATGAGCTATTTCTTGTTCACAAAAAACACACTTTATATTTCTATGAAATATGTAAAAGATCACAAAATATTATTCACAAAACTAACTTTAAAGCACAAACAAGCCAGAGCGTTTTACATATAATAACATGAACGCGTTGTTTTGTGATGAGCTTTATTATATAATATATATATAATTACATTAAAGTGAAAGATTATAGGTGAACCTATAGTTTGATGTAATACTTACCTTAACTTATTTTAATATTTATTTTAACCGACCAAAAAAAGTTATAATTTGACACGTTTAGCGCCGTGATATACTGTGATGACGTTATGGCGACGGAAAGTAGTGTGAGGACGGTGCGAGAGAGTGAGAGATAGAGAAAAAGTAAAAGGGAAAGAAAGACAGAGATATGAATAGGTACATGTTTCACTGCAGCTGCTCGTTCGATTCGAAGACGATTTTTGTTTCTTCGGCTTATGAAAATCGGCAGATTATATTTTTCCCGCTATCCTTGAGTTATTTACTCTAAAATAAAAAATAAATCAACTGCGCTCGAGAATGTCGAAGTTGCGTTTTTTTTTTGCAAGTTTGTGATCCTCTAACTCCCTTACGTCACGTTCAAATGATCAGATTATTCATATACATACTTCTCACTATGTAATTAACCCACTGTAACTTACCCCCCCTCGCGCTACTTTCTCCGATCTACTTCTTACTACGATAATCTCTAATTTGGCCTGATTGTCTAGTGGTTAGGACTCTAAATTCGTTGTGTGCAGTAACCTATGATTCTTTTAGGTTGAGATTGAACTATCGTCTTAGTATTTGCATCATAGTTTTTAGTTTTGGTTAAGTTTATAGCTAAGATTCTAAAGTTAATACATGAACGATCTCTAATTTATGTTTAGCGAATACACGAACGATCTTAGACTAGTACACGGACGAATCCCTATTTTTATTGCTTTCGTGCGACCTCTTTCCTAACTTTAGGTGGATGATCTATTTTTAGTTTGTCTATGTGGATGATCTACTTTTAGTCTATTTATGTAGATGATCTAGTTTTGTTAGTTTGTTTGTGACGACCTGTCTTCCTAACATTATATCGATGCCCTATTTTATTAGTTTGTTTTCCGGCCTAATCTATTGGCTTGTAGGCTAAGTTTGAATAATCTTGACCCTTATGTTTGTCTATCCCTACAATCTGTTTTAGTTTGTGTTTGTCGGTTTAACCCCGGTCAACATCTCGTCAAAAGCTACCATTCCTGGCTCAGATGGCTCAGACATTGCCAGGACGCATAAATATATTTAATAAACCACCCAGACGACTCTATTCCAAGGTCGACCAGGTTTTGTCCCCTCAGCATGACGCAAGCATTGGCCACAGGAACCTCAAGTACTACGTGAAATGATTGTTGGCACTGCAACCAATCCCGACGTCAAACCGAAGGTAAGGCTTCCAGTTATAATAATAATAATAATCATTTATTTGCATAAGACATTGTTCTAAAAGATGGGTACATTGTTAATTTTGATTAAGTTCTAATGTCTAGTCATTGAGTGACATGCAAAATATATTAAATTCAATCAATTCATCACAATAATTAAATGTCAAAACGAATGTAATTTCAAAATGTTGATGTCAATGAAGAAATTAATAAACACAAATTAATAGTCAACTTTTCTGTCCAGGAAGTCTTGCACACTATAGTAGACTTGAGATTGCAACCATTGCTTTAGTTTTTTAGAAAATTTAGCAGTCGTTAATGCTATAATTTCTTTTGGTATATTGTTATAAATTTTTATACACATAGCATAACAGTTTTTATTATACAGTGTAGTCTTTATTGTATTTCGATCCGGTACTAGTCGGTTGCAGTTTCTCCTATTTCTTGGATAAATGTCAGATGCCTTTTTGAAAAGGTTCATGTGGGTTCTGACAAACATTGCAATTTCATATACATACATGCAGGGTAATGTTAGTATTTTTAACTCTTTAAACAAAGGCTTGCATGTTTCATAAAATTTACACCCGTAGATAGCCCGTATACATTTTTTTTGAGTAATAAAAGCTCTGTTAATGTCCACACTATTACCCCACAGTATCAAGCCATATCTCAGGACTGAAGCCACATATCCATAATATGCTGTCAGTGCTGTTTGTCGTGAGACTGTTCTACCGAGTCTTCTTAAGACATATATGAACCTATTAATTTTATTGCAAACTTTAGCAACATGTGCCTTCCAATTGCAATCCTTATCAACTACTAAACCAAGGAAAGTATTTTCGTCACATTCTTTTATTTCTATGTCATTGTACAGTATGTCAATTTTTTTATGCCTTTGATTTCTTCTATTAAATTGTATGTATGTAGTTTTGGTCAAGTTAACTTGCAAATTATTATTAGATAACCAGGATACAATTTTTCCAATAGTATCATTAACCTCTTTTTCTAAGATCGCAATATCTCTGTTGCTTACCACCACAGATATATCATCTGCGAACAGTGTGCAAGGGTAATTAGTTGCTAAGGGCAGATCATTAATATAGACCAAGAAAAGGAGCGGACCAAGAACACTGCCTTGTGGTACGCCAAGGCTATTACACAACCAGCTGGATCTAAAAACTTCCTCAATGTTATTCTCATTTGGACTAGATATTTCTACACATTGTATTCTGTTGTCTAGGTATGATTTAAACCAATTTTGAACGTGACCTCTAATGCCATAATTCTCTAATTTACTCAATAATATGTCATGTGATACAAAGTCAAATGCTTTTGTCATGTCAAAAAATATAGATGCTACGTTTTCTTTGCTGTCCAAATTGTCAATTATGCTCTTAATTAAATTAAAACATGCCAATGTCGTAGATTTACGCTTCTGAAATCCATATTGATTTATATTAATGATGTCATGTTCATTCAGATAAGACATAAGTCTATTGTGCATTGCCTTTTCGAAAATTTTCGCTATTATTGGGATTAACGTTATTGGCCGATAGTTATTCAATTCTTTCTTTGAATTTTTTTTATGAAGTGGCTTAACTATCGATTTTTTGAGAGCTGTAGGGAAGCATCCTTCTTCAAAAGACCAATTTATTAGGTCAGTCAATATAGGTGCCAATTCTTTATTGCATTCCTTTATTACTTTGGTACAAATACCATCATAACCCTCTGCGCTTGAATTTTTTAAAGACATTATCAGGTTCATTGTTTCTTTAATTGTCACTGGTTTTAAATACATGCTGTCACGATAATTATCGTTGCTAGTTCTGTAGCTTGATCCTATATTTATATTGGTACACATCTTCTTTTTTTCGCTCTGGTTTATGAAGAAGTTATTGAATGAAGCTGCAATTTGCTTTGGATTTTTTATAACTTTATTTTTCTCCTTAATTTCTATAATATATTGTTTTTCCGTGTTATTATCCGAATCCTTTTTTATTATATCCCATGCTGCTTTACAAATATTTTTACTATTTACTATATATTTTGTGTTTGCATGTCTTTGAGCTAGGTCTATACATTTTTTAAAAAGTTTCGAATATGTTTTATACTTGACTTCGTTTGTCTTGGTTCTTTGCTTGTAGTATCTATATCCGAGAGTTCGCTTTGTAATGCAACTACGTCTTATACCCTTGGTAATCCATATATGTCCGAGTTTTCCAAAAGTTCTTGTTCTCTTTTTTACTAAAGGAAAGCATAGTTTAGATAATAAGGTAATTAATTCATAAAATTTTTCAAACGCTTCATTCATTGTATTTTCTTCGTATACGTCTAAAAATGACAAACTATTGATACAGTCGCGAAATTTTGCGATATTTTCCTCACTATAATCTTTTTTATAATACCAGTGAGAAGATTTTCGTATTTCTACACGATTTAAATCAAATGTCAGGAATTGAGATGTCTCATGGTCCGATAGGTATAAGTTTCTAATTATTGCCATAGAATTTTTTATATTGCTCACAATGTGATCGATGCAACTGTTCTGTCTTGTCGGTACTTTAATGTGTAATGTCAAATTGTAACTCTCAATTAGTCCCAAGAAATCTTTAGTCAATTTATTGTCATTCATGGTGTTTATGTTTAGGTCCCCAGTAATCACAATACTTTTCTTACCATTTACAATGTCAAGTTTGTCCAAAACACATTGTATCTTGTAGAAGAATATGTCAACATTTGATCTAGGAGTTCTATAGATACATATTACGTAAAGATTGTGTGATGGTATTTCAATACCGCAACATTAAAAATTTTCATTTTGAGAAATGTACTTTAAGTATTCAATTTGTTTAAAGTTTATACCCTGCTTTACCAATATACATACTCCACCACGTTTCAATGGTCGATTGTGTAATGATGCTAATTTGTAACCCATTATTTTAATATTGCCTTCATCTGCTACTTTCACTAATGTTTCTGATAAGCAAATTACATCCACATTAATATTTGATTCTCTCAACTCCATCAGTGACAACTCTATATTATTTCTTTTAGATAACATACCAGCGATATTTTGATGCATTATTGTAAATTTAATTTGTCTTTTATTCTCGAAAAAAAATTTGTTTTGTATCCCTTTCCTTTAGTTTTCTTTTAGCTACAATAGGAAAATAAAAGGGGATTGTGCCTCTGGAAATAGCGTTTTTAGCACCAGGTGTTTCAGTTCTGTTCTTAGTTGCGTTATTATTTTTTAAAGGATTACATACATTTCGGAATTTCAAATATTTACGGTCATAATCAATTTGGTCCACTGTGTTACATAATTTAAAAGTTATGTAGTCCTTTTGACTAAAATGTGCTCCACGTTTATGGCAAAATTCATTGAAATCGCTTATATCATTATTTAGGAAATGACAGTTTGGGAACCGTATGCATATTAGTTTCAAACAGTGATTTAATTTTATTTCATTTAAATATCTATTGTGTTTAACGCTCAAAACAATTACATCTATTTTCTTTAGCTTCTCAAGGGTTATTCCGAGTTTAAGTTGAATATCTAAAGGATTTGTATCATGTTCTCCGATAGATAGAACTATTTTATCCCCCTCAAAATATTGAAATGAGTCAACTGCCTTAATGATTTCATCAGTGCTGGCATTAGGCTTAATAAAGGACTTAACTTGATATATTTCCTGGTGATAATTTTTTTTCACTTTACGTAAAGATTTGGCAATCCTAGAATATATTGTATTGCCACCAAATACGTAAATGTGTATACATAAGTATTCGCCGGAAGGTGGTATAGCCCCTCCTGCGCTATTCCACGGTGATGACCATCCAGCACAATGCCTTCGTCACCTCCCCCAACCTGTTTCACAAGGTAGAGGATCATTCTAGATGGTTACATCTAAGATCATTCACCAGCGTCCGTTTCAGGAATCCAGTGAGGAGACTGTACGTCCCCAGTCCGAAGACTACCGCCGCGTTGGAGCCATGGTGAGCCCTTGAATATGTGCCAGCCCGAAGACCAGGGTTGGGTGGGACCACCACAAACCAAACCCCAGCACAGTGATCCAAAATTGTATGTGTGTGTTATCGGAGACCAATCTCTCCCTGGAACCTGGAACTTCAGCTGATGAACACTCTGTCATACTGCAAGCAGTGAGGCCGTAGCCTAGCCGTAGCTGTAGAGTTGAATGGCTCTCTCTCCCCTGTGAACCCACTCGGGCATCCAACTCGTTCTGCCACATCAGAACATTGGCAAGCACATCGTGTTGAAAAACACAAAGGTTGCCGAGAATCTAGCGTCAGCGACGAGGTCGCCAACAGCCGATCCCCCAGCCTCTGCACAACGGTCTCGATCGCAAAGCGCAGGGACCTACGTAAGCATACATGTGGTTGCGAGTCACAGTAGCTCCAGTCTGTCTCCGCAGCCAGCAATTGAGCCACAGAGCGCATTGGCCCATCGATAATATTTGTAATAAAAAGAAAGGTAAAACAGAAAGAAGAGCGAACAACCCTTCCCTGGTGTAGGAGAGAGCCGGCATCTCCAGTCAGCCGCATCGGTGATATGTAGATTGAATAACACGGAAGGCGTTGTTATTCAAGGTAAGGTACAAGGCGCACAACGAAACTCGTCACGGCGCAGATGACTCAAGGCGCGGATTTTTACCCATCTACGCCATCATACGCTCGCGACGTGCAATGTCCAACCGTTCAAGATTAGAGTTCCGTTTGCTTCGAGCCTATTTGGTACTGTGATTTGAAGATCCTTCCTCGTGACTAATGTTTTCAGGTCTACGCTCGAGATATCCTAACGAACGTCAAGTGCACTGACAGACCTTCGCACAAAAACATTAAACCACTCTGCGCTATCGCTCGCTCAACAAGACTATTCGTAACGAACCGTCTTTTGTAATGATAAAATCAATACAAATATTCTACTCAAAGCATCTCGTTCACGAGGCGCATCGGCCCACATACGCTTTCATGCGACCACCAAGTATCACAATCGCGCATGCTCGCCTCTGCACAACGCAATCAGGACACAATGAGTAATGACGAAACTTCCAGGTCGCGTGTACGAATCCTTGCACAAACCGATAAATCGTTCTGCGCGCAGACCGCTCGACCACGACGTACTTTGCATGAATATTATTTATTAAAAAATTTGTATGAGAAAATAAATTTTATGTTTGATAAATGTGCAATAATATTATATTTATTGTCCCTTAGACGTTCCCTCCCCAGCGCATTCGTTTATTATTACACTATTATCAATTTACTTTCCCAACAAACTTTTGTCGTCAGGACATTTTTTCATCTCCGTATTCCCCGTAGATATACGGCCCGTGGATACTGGCGGTGCGCTCGGCCCTGTATTCCGAGACGCCTGCATGGGGGGATTCGCGTTTTCTAACTTGCTCCTATACTCTCGAAATTCAATATACATTTGGTATTCCCTAATACAAGCACTTTCCTTCATATAATATTTTGTCCTAACTTCTTTAGTTTAGGAGTTATTATTGATAAACGTACTAAAACTTGTTTTCGATGTTATTTGAACCGCAATGTCCTCTAGTATGTTTTAAATGTAATTTTATAGGTGTATTTTATTATCTTCTTTACTTTAATAATTATTTAAATTTTTAATTATAACCAAAAAAATTTTGTAGGACCTTATGGGTCGTCACACCACCATATCTTAATCTGACGCGCTCGAGTATTTCGAGTTATCGATTTTTTTTTACTAATCTGGTCGGTTATTCTAGACGCACCCACCAGTGTAGAGGGCCTATATTTGGTGGAGGTACTCAACATGGTGCAAGGTACCCCCCTTATGTTCATCTGACGCGCTTTAGCTAATCCACAAATCCCCTCTTGGCGGTCCGTACTATTATTAAAATGTACGTAGATAATAGCGACAAACAGGGCGCAACCACCACTACTAGGCCGAGATTTCATTTGTTTATTTGGAATGCATTTGTGTACGTTAAATTGTAATAATATCCAGGATGATAATAAATGTGTGCAGTCATTGTTAAATAAATACTCGGACGTATTTTCTAATGAGTTGGGGCGGTTTAATAAATTTAAAGTACATTTAAAAATTAAAGATAACGCTGAATTAAGATTTTTCAAGCCTCGCACGGTCCCCCTAGCATTGAAATCAAAAGTGGAGTCTGAATTGAATCGGTTAATTGATTTGGGCATTTTAGAAAAAATGGTTCATTCGGATATAGCTACCCCTATCGTACCAGTCCTGCGCCCGGACGGGAACATTCGAATTTGTGGTGATTATTCTGTCACTCTAAATAAGGTATTATTTTTAGATAATTATCCATTACCTCGTATAGACGACTTGTTTGCTAAACTCTACGGGGGCACTGAGTTTTCTAAACTTGATTTATCTAGGGCTTACAATCAACTGGAATTAGATGAGTCATCAAAAAATCTAACTTGCATCAATACACATAAAGGTCTCTTCCGTTACACCAGACTAGTATTTGGTTTATCTAGCGCTCCTTGTATTTTTCAACAAACTATGGAAAAATTGCTAGCCGGTATCGAAGGGACGTGTATATTCATCGATGACGTATTGGTGACGGGTCCGAACAGGGATATACATTTACAGAGACTCGAACAGGTACTCGATAAATTTAAAGAAGCAGGGTTACGTGTTAAGCCGGAAAAATGTGAGTTGTTTCAAGAAAAAGTTGAATATTTGGGGTTCGTCATCGATAAGAACGGTTTACATAAGTCTGAAAAGAAAATAAAAGCTATTTTAGAATTAGAGAGTCCTAAAAATGTCAAAGAACTAAAGTCACTATTAGGTATGGTCAATTATTATCGCGGTTTCGTGCCCAATATGTCGAGCGTGCTGCACCCATTACACGGGCTGTTGAAGAAGGGGGTACGCTGGGAGTGGGACCGCGAGCAGGAGGTGGCTTTCAGGCGCGTGCGGAGCGAGCTGGCGTCCGAGCGCGTGCTGGCGCACTACTCGCCCGACCTGGAGACCGTGGTGACGGTGGACGCGGGCCCCGCGGGGCTCGGCGCGGTGTTGGCGCAGCGGCTCCCGGGGGCGCGCGGCGCGGAGCGGGTCGTGAGCTACGCATCGCGCTCGCTTACGAATAGCGAACGTATTCAAAAAGAAGCGGCCGCAATAATTTTTGGCATAAAAAAGTTTCATCATTATTTATACGGCCGTTCGATACCGTTCATATTGCGAACGGATCATAAGCCGCTTCTTTCAATTTTCGGTTACGTCAGAGGCGTTCCAGAGTTAGCCGCGAACAGACTCCAACGATACGCGTTGTTTTTATCAGCATATAATTTTAAAATTGAATATATAAAAAGCGATCGCAACGTGGCCGACTATTTGTCGAGAGCGATAAAAAGTAATTGTCAGAATGGTGTACCGGATTATGATGATTCGAAGTGTTTATACGTCAATTTTGTAAATGAATCGATGGTGCCACTAACCGCGAAGGATATAAGTATCGAAACCGGTAAAGATAGTATTTTACTAAATGTCATGCGATATATAAAGCGAGGGTGGCCCAAAAAGATTCAGGATGAATCATTAAAACCGTATTTTCAGTGCAGATTAGAATTATGTATAGAAAAAGGGTGTATTATGAGGGGTCATAAAGTTATCGTACCTCCGGTGTACAGAGAGCAGCTACTGGATGAATTACATCAAAGTCATTTCGGGGTAGTAAAAACTAAAGTGGAGGCTAGGAAGCGCATGTGGTGGCCGGGTATAGACGGCGATATAGAGGAGAAGATAGGTTCGTGCAGCGCGTGCTGTGTGCTGCGCGCCACCCCGTCGCGCGCGCCCCTCGCGCCGTGGCCGCGGCCCGCGCGTGCCTGGGACCGCCTGCACGTGGACATGTTTGCGCTCGCGGGCAAGCAGTGCCTAGTGGTGGTGGACGCGCACTCCAAGTGGGTGGAGTGCTACGTGGTGGCGCGCGCCGACACCGCCGCCATCCTCGATGTGACGACCCATAAGGTCCTACAAATTTTTTTTGGTTATAATTAAAAACTTAAATAATTAATAAAGTAAAGAAGATAATAAAATACACCTATAAAATTACATTTAAAACATACTAGAGGACATTGCGGTTCAAATAACATCGAAAACAAGTTTTAGTACGTTTATCAATAATAACTCCTAAACTAAAGAAGTTAGGACAAAATATTATATGAAGGAAAGTGCTTGTATTAGGGAATACCAAATGTATATTGAATTTCGAGAGTATAGGAGCAAGTTAGAAAACGCGAATCCCCCCATGCAGGCGTCTCGGAATACAGGGCCGAACGCACCGCCAGTATCCACGGGCCGTATATCTACGGGGAATACGGAGGTAAAAAATGTCCTGACGACAAAAGTTTGTTGGGAAAGTAAATTGATAATAGTGTAATAATAAACGAATGCGATGGGGAGGGAACCTCTAAGGGACAATAAATATAATATTATTGCACATTTATCAAACATAAAATTTATTTTCTCATACAATTTTTTTTATAAATAATATACATGCAAAGTACGTCGTGGTCGAGCGGTCTGCGCGCAGAACGATTTATCGGTTTGTGCAAGGATTCGTACACGCGACCTGGAAGTTTCGTCATTACGCATTGTGTCCTGATTGCGTTGTGCAGAGGCGAGCATGCGCGATTGTGATACTTGGTGGTCGCATGAAAGCGTATGTGGGCCGATGTGCTTCGTGAACGAGATGCTTTGAGTAGAATATTTGTATTGATTTTTATCATTACAAAAGACGGTTCGTTACGAATAGTCTTGTTGAGCGAGCGATAGCGCAGAGTGGTTTAATGTTTTTGTGCGAAGGTCTGTCAGTGCACTTGACGTCCGTTAGGATATCTCGAGCGTAGACCTGAAAACATTAGTCACGAGGAAGGATCTTCAAATCACAGTACCAAATAGACTCGAAGCAAACAGAACTCTAATCTTGAACGGTTGGACATTGCACGTCGCGAGCGTATGATGGCGTAGATGGGTAAAAATCCGCGCCTTGAGTCATCTGCGCCGTGACGAGTTTCGTTGTGCGCCTTGTATCTTACCTTGAATAACAACGCCTTCCGTGTTATTCAATCTACATATCACCGATGCGGCTGACTGGAGATGCCGGCCCTCTCCTACACCAGGGAAGGGTTGTTCGCTCTTCTTTCTGTTTTACCTTTCTTTTTATTATAAACATTACTGATGGGCCAATGCGCTCTGTGGCTCGATTGCTGGCTGCGGAGACAGACTGGAGCTACTGTGACTCGCAACCACATGTATGCTTACGTAGGTCCCTGCCCCTTGCGATCGGGACCGTTGTGCAGAGGCTGGGGGATCGGCTGTTGGCGACCTCGTCGCTGACGCTAGATTCTCGGCAACCTTTGTGTTTTTCAACACGATGTGCTTGCCAATGTTCTGATGTGGCAGAACGAGTTGGATGCCCGAGTGGGTTCACAGGGGAGAGAGAGCCATTCAACTCTACAGCTACGGCTAGGCTACGGCCTCACTGCTTGCAGTATGACAGAGAGTTCATCAGCTGAAGTTCCAGGTTCCAGGGAGAGATTGGTCTCCGACAACACACACATACAATTTTGGATCACTGTGCTGGGGTTTGGTTTGTGGTGGTCCCACCCAACCCTGGTCTTCGGGCTGGCACATATTCAAGGGCTCACCATGGCTCCAACGCGGCGGTAGTCTTCGGACTGGGGACGTACAGTCTCCTCACTGGATTCCTGAAACGGACGCTGGTGAATGATCTTAGATGTAACCATCTAGAATGATCCTCTACCTTGTGAAACAGGTTGGGGGAGGTGACGAAGGCATTGTGCTGGATGGTCATCACCGTGGAATAGCGCAGGAGGGGCTATACCACCTTCCGGCGAATACTTATGTATTAACTGGAAGCCTTACCTTCGGTTTGACGTCGGGATTGGTTGCAGTGCCAACAATCATTTCACGTAGTACTTGAGGTTCCTGTGGCCAATGCTTGCGTCATGCTGAGGGGACAAAATCTGGTCGACCTTGGAATAGAATCGTCTGGGTGGTTTATTATATATATTTATGCGTCCTGGCAATGTCTGAGCCATCTGAGCCAGGAATGGTAGCTTTTGACGAGATGTTGACCGGGGTTAAACCGACAAACACAAACTAAAACAGATTGTAGGGATAGACAAACATAAGGGTCAAGATTATTCAAACTTAGCCTACAAGCCAATAGATTAGACCGGAAAACAAACTAATAAAATAGAACATCGATATAATGTTAGGGAGGCAGGTCGTCACAAACAAACTAACAAAACTAGATCATCCACATAAACAGATTAAAAATAGATCATCCACCTAAAGTTAGCAAAGAGGTCCCGCGAAAGCAATAAAAATAGGGATTCGTCCGTGTACCAATCTAAAACCGTCCGTGTATTCGCTAAGCATAAATTAAGGATCGTTCACGTATTAACTTTAGAATCTTAGCTATAACCTTAACCAAACAAAAAACTATGATGCAAATACTAAGACGATAGTTCAATCTCAACCTAAAAGAATCATAGGTTACTGCACACAACGAATTTAGAGTCCTAACCACTAGACAATCAGGCCAAATTAGAGATCATCGTAGTAAGAAGTAGATCGGAGAAAGTCGCGCGAGGGGGGGTAAGTTACATCGACAAGCTGTCAGACGCGTTCAGTAGGTTTGGCTTGCCGTGTACTATAGTTAGCGATAATGCTACCGTCTTTGTATTGAATCAGTTTAAACAGTACTGTGAAATGAACGGTATTAGTCATGTTACAATAGCGCCGTATCACCCGGCATCTAACGGGCAGGCAGAAAATAGTGTTAGAACTATAAAAAGGGGATTAAAAGCGATGACAGAGGGCGTAAGTTCTCAGCGAGAGTTTCAATATAAATTAAACAAAATATTGTTCGACTACAGGAACTCTGTACATTGCACGACAGGTTTTTCGCCGGCGCAATTGTTATTGGGACATTCTTTGCGTTGCCGTCTCGATCTTTTAAATAATGTTAGCGAGGCATACCCGGTGACTGTCGGGGGCGAATCGTTGGAATCTTTTGCCAAGAATAACGTAGTCGTTGTAGGCGACGTAATTTTTGTTAATTAGATTTAGTCGTATACAGTAATAAACGCGGATGCTGGTGTGGATGCGTGGTGGTGCATTGAGGCACATGTGTGCGTTTACGCTCGCCCTTAATAATGTGGAACGCGTAGAAACGAGTAGTAGTCCGCTAGGCGCAACCGTCGCGAGTGCATATAGGTACCTACAGCTTCTTCACCGTCATCCACGCCAGTAACCGGTGACCTTAGTATAGTTTTCCATTTGATTTTGAATGGACCCGCTCATCTACATTACGCTGGTTCTTCGAGCACGGATCCTCAAAAATGTATAAAACACCACCGGCAAAAATAATGACACGTCGTGCAAGACGCGAGGAAGCTGAGAAATGTGAGGTTACGTCCGAACAAGTGCCACGCGCGGCGCCCATGTTGGAGGTTATGCCACCACGTGCTACACGTAGCAATATTACTACTCTTGATAATATTGTTAAAAAATCGTCACCGAAAGGGTCACTGAGTGCAGCATCTAAGACTTCTGTAAAAACAAAAAAGTCGACGATGTCGTCGGCAGCGAGGCGAAAACAGCTCGAATTAGAAGCTGCTCAAGCTAAAGCTAAGATTCAAATGGATCTCATAGAAAAGCAGTTACAAGCTAATTTAGCCCAAATTGATGCAGAAGAACAGCAGGCAAACAGTGGCAGCCAGTGCAGTGAAGCGCTGTTAGACGAAAAATTGCGGCACGTTGAGGAGTGGTTGGACCAGGGTCAGGAGGAACTTCCTACCTGTGCAGCGAACCGTCCAGTACCAACCAAACTAAATCCAGATAGCCTACCTACTCAACAACCAGCTGGTGACAGTATGATGCTGCTGGCGCAAACATTAAAAGATTTAATGAGCCAGTCATCAGCACAAAAGGACGAACGTCTCCTCAGCCGCCTCGCCACGCCACGGGATCTACCGAATTTTAGTGGTGACTGTGTCGAGTGGCTACATTTTAAAAATGCGTACAATGATTCAACGCGCGTATGCAGGTTTAGTGACGCTGAAAACCTGTGGCGACTTCGTAAAGCTCTTCGTGGTGATGCAAAAGACACGGTGACCGACCTGTTAATTGGTAACACGCCACCTGCAACTATTATGGAAGCACTCGAGCTACGATTCGGCAGGAGTGAACTCATCATCCAGAACTTAACGACGCAACTAAAAAAATTACCTGCACTGCCTTCATGCTACCAGCAGGATATCATTAATTTTTCAATAAAAATAAATAACTGTGTCGCCACAATAAAAGCTTTAAATCAAGGTGATTATTTACGTAGTCCAGAGCTCGCGACCGCAGCGATTGCTAAGTTACCGAGCACTTTAATTGGAAAATGGACGGACTACGCATACAATAAGCTAAAAGAAGGCACAAAATCTAAGCTAGAATTATTAGCGACATTTTTAAAACAAGAAGCTGATATGATAGTGTAACTTTCACCCTCCTTCATCAATTTATGAACAACATCAAAGATGTTGAACATTTTAATTTGGCCAATTTCGTCTAATAGTTAGACCCAGTTTTACGTTGTGTTTTAAATGACTCCAGTTCTTTTAGGTTGAGATTCGATTCCGTCATCATCCTATCCGCATTATTATAATGGGTCGAGGTTGGACTTAGGTATTAATTGAATAAAACAACCATCAATTAATTTGACATTTTATTTTAATATTTGTGCATAATATTTCTGTAAGAAATATTTATATTTAGTACACCCAACTGCGTTTGAGTTGGGTGACATTCGATCTTTATATGAACTCGCTATACACGAACGGTTCTATTTTTAAGTGCGAGACTACACTGTACATTTATTTAACGTCTGTGCGTTAATAGTGTTGTTAGCCCGGAAGCAGAGAGACTCCAAAGACGGTATCCATATTACAGTGGTACACATAATCACTAACTTACGTCTATTGACGCTAGTAGTGTTCGGATACTAAGATAGGAATATGATGCTCATAGAACACCTCCCATACGATGTTTAATTATAATCAACTTGATATTCCAATAGGAATATTTACAATGGCTCTCACTACATAACAAGTTTATTATATAGCGAGAGGTGGAATAGCCCCGTCCTGCGCTACCCACGGTGATGGTCATCCACCTGCTCATAAGCAGTTACCACCCCCCCCACCTGTGTTGCACAAGGTAGAGAGTTCTCCAAATATGCATAACCGACATCCGTTAGAGGATGAATCAGCTATATGAGACTGTACGTCCCGTATCAGCAGCAATCGTTGGAGGTCATAATTCGGCGGTGCCGAGACCCCTGGGTACGTGTCAGCCCGAAGACCGAGGCCATAATGCGGATAGTACCGCGACCTCAACACCATCCCAATAATTCAAATATAAGTGTATGAGACCAGTCTCGCCGGACATCATAACTTCAGTCGGTCAATTTGTGTTATAGTAGCTACACGTAGCTAAGGCCGAAGCCCAATTGATTGGATCACAGCTCGTCCTCGTACAACACCCACTCAGCACTCGTTCATTTTGATAAACAAGTCGTGTTGAAAAACACAACTGTTTACCGAGATCAAGCGTTAACGACTAGGTCGTCCACAGCCGATCCCATAATCTCTGCACAACGTAACAAAGTCACAAAGCGCATTGACTATAATTATTATGTTTGTAAAAAAAAGGAAGTAATGTTATCTTGAAAGAAGAGCGTTCAACACTCCCTTGGTGTAGGAAGCGATCCCGCGTCTCCAGTCAGCCGCATAGTCGATGATAGTTTTTGAATAACACGGAAGGCGTAGTTATTCAATAGACAAGATACAATACGTGCACAACGAAACCCGTCACGGCGAAGACAACTCAAGGCGCGGATTTTTACCTCTCCACGTTATCTTACGCTCGCGACGCGCGACGTCTAACCGCTCAGGATTAGAGTTCATCGTCGTTGTAAATTCCAATAAATTGAAAATACACGTATGCATCGAGCCGATAAGATGTGATGAATTATAATTTAATAACAATAAAATTACAATCCATACACACCGAAGCCTTCCTCATAATAATATTTGTCTTCGCACAAGATATCCTAACGGACGTCGAGCGCGTTGACAAGGCTTTCGTACAGAGCGACAAAGTCACTAAGTACGTAAGCTCGTTCGAACTCCCAACTACATCATCTTTATTGTGAAAGTGGTCGTCGGCATTCTCATCTAAGACCTTCACGTGAGACTCCAATATAATTATTTAGATTTGTATAATAATACAATATCTGTATACGGGCTACCACCAAACTCGTTTGTCAACACTCTATGTTAACTTAATATTTAGATAAGCATAATAATGCAAATCTATATTCGAGCCACCACCAAACTCGTTTAACAACATTTAATGTTGTATACGCGACGCGCTCTACGCGCGACGCGTAGCCTCTCGACTCGCTCGTCCGCCCGCCGCGCCGATGCCACTTCACGTCTCAGCCGCCCGCGTGGATACTGGCGGTGCGTTCACGTCTCGTTTGAGAGGGGTATGCGGGGGGTTGGGGGGTACAAGTCGATATCACCGTTACATCTGAAACCAAGCACACGGTTAATATACCTTATTATAAACATTTTATTTCATATGAATAATTACTTTATTCATTTTAGTTTATGAATTATACATCAATAATCATACAAAATTTAGATTGTGAGTTTATCAACTCGCAATACTTTAAATACATTTCAACTTAAGTTTTATAGTGTATTATATCATAATACATTATACATATAGTGTATTATGTTATAATACATTATACATATATCTTTAAAATGCTTTTTCGAATATAAATAAATTTTTAAGCCTCATAGGGCGTCACAATAGCAATTGTAGGCGTACAGCAGTTACGAGATAAAAAGTGCACAGAAATGCCTAACAAGAAAAATGAAGAAAATAATAAATTTCGTAATCGACCTATATTTACTACTACATGCACAGAACAAAACAAAAATACGCAGATATGTAAATTTTGTAAAAAGGAAAATCACATTTTAACTGAATGTCGATTATTTAAACGCGCCATGCGCAAAGATAAATGGCGATTTGTAAAGTTACACGGACTGTGTTATTGCTGTCTCGCAAAGCATCAAGATAAAAACTCTTGTTCAGCACCAGTGTGTGATGTGGATGAGTGTGGACTCGCACACCACAGACTGTTGCATTGGAAACGCCCCGCGCAGGCAGCGGAGGCCGCTCACACAGCAACGCAACAGGAGCCGGCGCAGTCAACGATAGCTCAAGTCACCTCATCTCACAGTGGAGTTATGCTGAAAGTGGTCGCCGTCACTCTGCACGGGCTCAGTGGCTCAGTGAGCACGTACGCACTGCTGGACGACGCAGCATCAGTGTCTATAATCGACTCCGAGTTAGCAAATAGTTTAGGTTTACAGTGCGAAAATTCAAGTGATATTAAGTTCATTGATGCGTTCGGTTTAGAAGTGTATCAGTCGGACGCGCCGACAGTGTGTGCAAAAATAAATAATCAGCAGGAAAAGGACATTAGTTATGACATTAAGTTGCGTAAAGTGTGTAAATTTAATTTGCCTGTACAAGATTTATCCGCTGTCAAAAATATAAGTTCGAATAATTTGTTGCATGTAAAAGATAAAGTGTGTAATAGTCGAGTTATTCCTAAGTTACTTATAGGCGAAGATAATTATTATTTAATCGCACCGTTGAAAGTAATACATGGCGATATGTATAACCCATATGCTACGTACTGTCGACTAGGATGGTCTATTCATGGGTACTGTGGTCGCACTCACTCTCACGTAAGTCGCAATGTTTTTCATCTTTCTCATGATCCTTATGATAATATAAAAAATTGTTGCGAACTAGATAACTTAATGCATGAATATTTCACCCTCGATTCTATAGGTATAAATTCAACCTTACGCCGCGAAAATACGACACACATTAGAGCCATACAAATACTCGATGATACGTCGCGCCTGACTGACGAGCAGTGGGAGGTTGGTTTGCCGCTCAAGCAAGACAATTGCATTATGCCGGGTGAATCATACGACAACGCATTATCTCGTTTATGCACTTTATTAAAAAGATTTCAGAAGGACGAGTCCTACGCTAATAAGTATAAACTAGAAATCGAAAAGTTGTTTGCCAACGGCTACGCTCGCAAGTTGACCGAGCACGAGATTGCTTGCACCGATCGTGTGTGGTATTTACCACATTTTGGCGTGCAAAATCCCAACAAACCAGGCAAGTTGAGGTTGGTATACGACGCTGCTGCTAAGGTAAGAGGCACATCTTTAAATGATTGTTTACTTACCGGACCAGATTTGTATAACTCTCTGTTAGGTATCATGCTTAGGTTCCGTGAAAATAAAATAGTAATTATTGGAGATATTCGCGACATGTTTTTGAGGATTAAAATTCGAACGGAAGACCAAAATTTGTTAAGATTTTTATGGCAAGAAGCCACAGACAAACCTCTCAGTGTGTGTGTGATGCAAAGTTTAATATTCGGAGCTACGTGTTCACCATTTATTGCGCAATACATAAAGAACAAAAATGCATTAAAATATGAAGACTTGTATCCCGAAGCCGTGCAAGTTATATTAAAAAATCATTATATGGACGATTGTTTATACTCAACTAACGATGAAAATAATGCTATTAAATTAATAAACGAAATTACTGAAATTCATAAAAAAGGCGGCTTCGAGATACGAGGTTGGTCTAGCAATAGTAAGCAGGTATTGCAACATGTGCCCGCCGAATCGCTCGCGCAGTCCGCCGTGCAGTTCAAAGACGGAGCCATGAACACGACAGAGCGCACTCTCGGTTTGATGTGGCACCCCGCAGACGACACGTTCGGATTCAAAGTTTCTTTAAATAAATATCCCGAAGAAATAATTAATGGTACTCAACCGCCTACTAAGGCACAAATGTTGAGTATAATTATGTCAATATATGACATACACGGTTTTTTATATCCCTTTACTATAAAGAGTAAAATTATTTTACAGAAAGTACACAGGAGTGGTGTCGACTGGAGATGCCGCATCCGACCGGAGGAGCGCGCTGACTTTATGCGGTGGCTCGACGAACTCAAACAACTACAATCGCTACGCATACCACGGTGCTTTCTTTACGCCGGGAACTGGACACAGTGCTACACCGTGTCACCGATCGAACCCGACGCCGATGTTGAAGGTATTGTAGACACTCAAATGCATATATACTGCGATGCATCTACAAAGGCGTATGCGGCGGTTATATACTGGCGCCTGACTCGTGCCGACGGGCAGGTTATAGTTTGTTTTTCGTCTGCTAAGAGCAGAGTCACCCCGTTGCGACCAGTGTCTATACCTAGACTCGAACTGCAGGGCGCACTACTAGCAGCCCGCCTCGCCCACACTGTGCAAGGCGAACATAACGTATTTAAAGCGAATAAGCGCATATTTTGGACCGATTCGAGCACAGTTCTGCAGTGGATACGAAGTGACCAGCGGACTTTTAAGCCTTACGTTGCGCATAGGTTAGGTGAGATTGACGAACTCACCAAGTTAAATGAATGGCGATACGTACCATCACGACTGAACGTAGCAGATGTCGCCACTAAAGACAATACCCCGCCATTGAAGTATGAGGATGAATGGTTTCAGGGACCGAGTTACCTGCGCCAGCCGGAGAACACCTGGCCGAAAGATCTCAAAAGTACTGCAGTGTCGGAGGAGGCTGATTGCGAAGTAAGATCTGTTAATGTAGTGACGTCACACAACATCGACTACTGTCTACCGGACGAAGACAACTTCTCTTCGTGGATACGACTGGTGCGTACTACTGCTACTGTTTTGTTATTTATTAAAAAATGCCAACGTAAAGCAACATGCATAGATGTCGACCTAATGAAACTAGCGGAAGAATTACTTATAAAGAAGTGTCAACGTATGTCTTTCACTCTCGAAATTGATTGTTTGTCGCAAAACAAAGATATACCTGCAAACAGTCGCATACTAAATTTAACACCATATCTTGACGCCAGCGGCATACTACGAGTGGGTGGCCGGGTCGACAAGGTGTCAGGCGTACCGCTGAATGCGACGCGACCCGTTATAATCGACGGTAAACACAGGATTTCGAGACTGTTGGTATTGCATCATCATCAAAGAGCGCACCACGGCTCGAATGAGCTCGTCGTTAACGAACTGCGTCAGCGATATTGGATCGTAAATCTTCGTCCAACTGTACGAATTGTAGCCGCACGCTGTCTCCTCTGCAGATATCGTCGCGCAGCCCCGCAGCCTCAACGCATGGCCGACCTGCCAGCTGCCCGCCTGCAGCACCATCGACGCCTGTTCTCCTATACCGGCGTTGATTTCTTCGGCCCCATGGAGGTTACTGTAGGTCGCCGACGACTGAAGCGTTACGGTATGATATTTACCTGTTTAACCATTCGCGCAGTACATATCGAAATAACAGAGAGCCTCACCACTGATGCGGCGATCATGGCTATCAGGCGGATGGCCGCACGCAGAGGCACACCTAGCGCCATCTTTTCGGATAACGGGACGAATCTAAGAGGCGCGGACACGGAGCTGAAACACAGTCTCGTGGAGCTTAATTTTGACCGCATACGTGAAGATGGTACAGTCAGAGGCATAAAATGGTGCTTTATACCACCCGGAGCGCCAGAAATGGGTGGTGCGTGGGAGCGCATGATCCGCTCTGTTAAAACGGCTCTCAGAGTGGTGCTGAAAGAACGCGCCCCCTACCCGGAAACATTAAGCACTTTATTAGCGGAGGTAGAAGCGCTAATCAATAGCCGGCCAATCACACATGTTTCGTCAGATCCTAATTACCCCGAGGCACTAACGCCATGTCATTTTTTGATAGGCACGTCATCATTCGGTCCGCCCATTGGCAAGTACTCCGAGGTCGATCTCTGTCTACGGCGTCAGTGGCGTGTAGCGCAACGATTAGCCGACATGTTTTGGGTGCGTTGGCTCAAAGAATATTTGCCGACATTGTTGCCGCGACAGAAATGGACTAAGGAAGAACGTTCCTTAACGGTAGGTGACTACGTTATTCTCGTCGAACCGAACCCAGACCGCGGTACGTGGCGGCACGGAGTAGTGAGTGCGACACACGCAGGGGATGATGGGCGCGTGCGTGTCGTAGATGTGCGCACGCGCACAGGTTTGCTTAGACGCCCGGTTACACGCGTGGCCTTGTTAAGTATGGCTTCAGAATCTAGTGCTGATTAATCAGCACTAAAGGGGGTGTATATTGTAGGCGACGTAATTTTTGTTAATTAGATTTAGTCGTATACAGTAATAAACGCGGATGCTGGTGTGGATGCGTGGTGGTGCATTGAGGCACATGTGTGCGTTTACGCTCGCCCTTAATAATGTGGAACGCGTAGAAACGAGTAGTAGTCCGCTAGGCGCAACCGTCGCGAGTGCATATAGGTACCTACAGCTTCTTCACCGTCATCCACGCCAGTAACCGGTGACCTTAGTATAGTTTTCCATTTGATTTTGAATGGACCCGCTCATCTACAGTCGTTAATCACACCTTACAGGCTGATCAGTACGGTGGAAAGCGATTAATCAAGTTTAAGCAAGGCGATAATGTTTTGGTTAAATCATTTTATTTTATTTTATTTTTTTTATTTTATTTTATTTTATTCGGAAAATCAACTGCTACAACAATATAATGAAAATTCAACTGTCCAACAAATAGCCGATAACAGATTTTCGCAAGTAGGTAGTAGAATTACAAAAAAAAATCAAGTGCCCAAAAGGCAGCAGCATCATACGCCGTGGGATCAAAGTCTGATTATTAATTATTTTTAGCCTTCATAAAACGAATTTTGTAATACTCGCCTCGCCGACTCACAGCTAGTGTTAAATAGATCAAAATTATATTGAAATTGTCACTCGCTCGCCAGATAAAGGAATTCTGCCTGTAGTTGGTGGAGACTAGTTCAGTGTGCAGCGGCGGATTGTATCTGCAGCTTCTGGCAGGTGTCCTAAGCGCAATAAGGGACAGGAGCTCAGAACAGTCGATCGTGCCGTTGCATATCTTCAAAAGAAAAGAGAGATCGAGAATCTCGCGTCGACTCGCCAATGGAAGCAGGTGATGTTTTTTGCAGATGTCGAGATATTGCGATGAATCATATCGGTCATTGGTACGGTAGCACAGGTAACGAATGAATTTCTTCTGTACACTTTCAATTCGCATTATATAGGTGTCATATCTAGGATTCCAAACTTGACACGCATAATCCAGGTGACTTCTAACCAAAGCGCAATATAAGATTTTAAGTGTCTTGGCTTGAGTAAAGTCAACCGAACTGCGCATGAGAAATCCCAAAGCCCTGTTCGCTTTACTGATAATATGATCGATATGCGAGTCAAACAAGAGCTTCGAGTCATGGAGGACACCAAGATCACGGACTGACGACGCTCTCTCGAGCACTTGGTCTTTAAGCATGTAATCATAGTGGATCGGGTGACGCTTACGACTGAAGGTAATAATGCTACACTTGGACGGATTAAGGTCAAGACAGTTCTCAATACAATAAGCTTCAAGTTGTTTCAAATCCCTCTGCAGTGCTTCAGCGTCATGGATAGATAGGACGTTAGTGAATATTTTCATGTCATCCGCAAAGCACAGCAGCCGGGAACCCCCCAGGCAGTGGTCAATATCATTAATGAAAATAGTAAACAATAAGGGCCCCAGCAAGGATCCCTGAGGGACACCGCTGGGGATGGAAACCCACCCAGAAATGTAATTATTAACAACCACAGCCTGCGAGCGATTGTCGATGTAAGACGAGAACCATCTTAAAAGATCCCCTGAGATCCCAATCCCCCGAAGCTTGATCAGAAGCAGGTCATGCCGAATGCGATCAAAAGCCTTGCTGTAGTCGGTGTACACAACATCGGTTTGACCGCCATAATCCATGGAACGTGTGACATAATCATTGAGTACGACAAGATTAGAGACCGTCGAACGTCCCCTCAAGAAGCCGTGCTGGAACGGACTAAACGAGCTCCTCAGCGCAGCGTAAAGTTGGTTGTGTATAATCCTCTCAAGGACTTTGGAAACAATGCATAGCTTTGAGATAGGTCTATAATTGGTTATATCGGTTTTAGATCCCTTCTTGTGGACTGGAGTGATAAAGGCCTGTTTCCAGATCTTTGGCACAACACCCTCGGAAACGGATCTCCGGAACAGTAGGGCAATGGGCACTGCAATGGTTTTAGCACAGTTAATAAAAAAACAGGCAGGCAACCGGTCAGGTCCAGCAGGCTTAGACGGGTCGAGTCCTTGCAGTAGTTTAAGCACAGTCTCTAGTTCGATATCTATGGCAGAAATATCAGATGAGGAATTATAAGTACAAACGCGGTCATCGAGTCGTGGTGAGCCGCTGCCGGTATTAGATTCGATTAAGAAAGTAGTGACCAGAAATGTTTCGGGTTACTGAGGACTGAGCTCTCAACTGATACGACATAACTGTCGTAGCATGATTTCTCAAGAGTTTTTACACGATCTCGTAGTAACCTAAACGACTCATAATCGGCTCCGTTGCCATAAAGTTTAAACTTACGATGGTATTTATACTTTTCCTTAATGGCTTTTATCAAAGCAGATGAAAACCATTTTGGGTAGTTATTCTTTTTAAGGCGCTTAGACGGTACAAATTTGTCTCTCAATTCATAACAAAAATTATAAAAGTAGTCAACAGAATCATCCAGAGTACCGGAAAATAATCTTTCATTCCAGTTATTTCGTAAAATCGCATCGTTGATGCAATCATAGTCACCGCGATGAAATAAAAATTGTGTAAAGGGCGGGCAGATAAGAGGGGCACAGTTAGCATCGTTTAACTGCATTGAGAGAGCTCCATGATGCTGATCGATGGGGACCAGGGCTTCAGCACTGCAATCATTAACAGAAACACTGTCACTAGATAGAACCAAATCGAGTATCTTGTCATGCTTGTTCTTAACGCCATTAAACTGGTGAAGGCCGAGGGAACCGATCCAATCAATCAACATAATTTCGTCAGGAGTAGAGTAATTAGATGGCATCAGTAAATTACTATCGGCATCGGAACATGGAGACCATAAGATACCGCTCAGATTAAAATCACCAATTAGGAGGTAGAAATCAGAAGGACTGTTCATTATAATATCATGAGTATTAGTCAAAAAGTTAGTTAACTGTTCCGAGAAGGATGATCCCTGATTTTGTTTGCACAAATATAATACACATAAATGTAGTCTGATTGGTGATTTAACGCCGCGGCCATTCAGCAGTATAGTCACTCAAAGATCTTCAGCTCCAGAACAAAAACCAGGCTGAAAACTAGCATTCAAATCTCTGCGGATCGCTATTAGAACGCCACCTCCCTTTGTTTGATCCGTCAAGTCATAGTCGCGATCGCGTCTCCACACCAAATACCTACTATCAAATAGTTCCGTATCCAAGATGTTAGAGGTCAACCAAGTCTCCGTAATCACTATAATATCATAATTTGACAAACAAACATTACGATAAAATACGGAGGTCTTAGTTCTCAGGCCTCTAACATTTTGGTAGAAAATTTTAAGTTCATTTAGTTTCTCGGCGACTGTTGAAAATAGCAATAAAATAGCCCCAGCACAGAAATAATGCCATTGAATAATATACCTACTACAATAAAGCCGGTAAAACAAAACAAATCCAAATACCTTCCACTAATAATTAAAAATAAAAGTCGTATATAAAATAAGCAATCCAAAACCACTGCACATCCCCCGAGTAAATAGGCGCGAGATAATACATGTAAATACGTAAAAAACATAGCATTTAAATTCATTAACAAAACGGTAAAAATATTAGCACAAGTATGGTAAATAAAGTGGGTATATAAAAAGTGACGAAAAAATAATAAGTAGCAGAGATATCGGGCATAAGTGCGAGCGAGCGAGCAATTCATTGACAGTGTTAATAAAGCAAGAGCAAGCGAGACAAACGGATAGTTGTAAATCAGCAATGAGTAGTCAGTAGGTACTATCGACGAACAATAGCGATAGTGAGATGCTCGGATTAGTTCAGAGGTTCCAAACCTTTTAAAAGTTTTTAACAAAATAAGATAATATAGTAACATCGACAAGTAAAGCACGACCAGCATAAAAACAATAAGTCGGTTTGCCAAAACTTCAAACTTAAATAACTTAGGTAAATAACTAAAAATAATAAAAATTTCCAAAAGCGAAAAATAATTAAGATAGTTAAAAAATACATGCAAAATACCAAGGATATTTATGAGATCCAACCACGATCGCCCGAATCTGACGGACGTACAATAATATATGCGTGATTTTGATAATAAAAGTAAATATAACGTAAGAATAACGTAGAAGCTAGACACTGGTTTAACTTGGTAGAATAAAAATATACTTAAGCCAAGCAGCAGATAATAGCACAAAAATATTAATAATATTAGGCTCGAAATGCTAAATATAAAGTTACTGCTACAGACTAGACGATCCGGTTTAAATCTTTCTCACTTAATACGATAAGGACACGTGATGAGTCATTTTTTCGCACATGTATCTTGCCGTACTTAACCCACACGTAGCTATAATTTTTGTCTTTAGCCAAGCTCTTGGCTTTGGTAAGCAGCTTCTTCAAGTCTGGAGTGAGATGATCGTTAATGAATATCTTTTGCCCATTGTTCTCAAAACCGATGCTACCTGCAGTGAGACCTTTTTTCGCGCGAGCTGCAGCTATAAACTCTTCCTTCAAATATCTGTTAATGAAGCTCACCAATATAGATTTTTCTTTAGAGTTATACATTGGGACTCGGGCAATGTAGTTAATTTGAGTCTTTGGGAAACTGCAGTCAATCTCCTTGCTTACATTTTGTAAAATTGAGAACAAGTTTTCATTTGACTTGAGCGGCACACCTTTAATTTCAACATTGCTCAGTCGCGACCATTGCTCCTTTATTGATATTTCGCCTTTAAGGTTCGTATCGAGCGCTTGTCTGAGCAGCACGCATGCCGTGTCATTCGAAGTTTTCAGAGATTGTCAACCTCTTCTCCGCTTAGTCAACTCATAAGTTCAACTCACACAAGTACTATACAAATTATACAATGAAGAAGTGTGCTACTTGTCTCGATTCATTCCACGATGGAGTTCAGTGCTCACTGTGTAGGAAGTTCCTTGATTTTTCCTGCGCTAGCATCTCCGAGGCCAGTTTTCGCAAGATGAGCTCGGACAGACGTGCTTCCTGGAGATGTCCTCAATGTAAGGTTACCTCGCCTAAGCCAGCCTTAAACCCAGAGTCCGATACAGTATCGCTGGACACTATATTAAAGGAGGTGCGTGAACTAAAGTCTAAACTCGCTAGTCTTCCGACTATAGTTGAAGACGTAAAAACCATCAAAAACGAATTGGAACAACTGAAGGTCTCATATGAGTTCAGTAGCAAGCAAATTGACGACCTTGGCGATCGCCTGAATGACCTAGAGCGTAGGGTGAGCGGATTTGAAAATCTTGAAGTGGCCTTGCAGACGACACAGATATTATAACGGAAATAAGTATACTTGGTTAAGGGGCATAGTTCATAAAAAATTGGATCTAGGTTATATATAATTTTTGTACCAAATATAAATTGTCATATTAAAAACATGTAGACCAACTGTTAAAATATAAAGGCAAGGTAAGGGTGGAGGAGAATGAGAGCTGTCAGGGTGACATCCCGGAGATGGATAGTACGGAGTGTCCCCAGCCCAGCAGTGAAGAGGACGGAGACGACGCAAACAGATCATTCGCGAGCGCGCGCGCCGAGACTGCCGGGCCGGAACTGAGTGAGGGCGAAGAGCCGGACGGAGATGACGTGGGGGATCTCTCTAGTGAGGACGAAGCGACGCATGCGAGCGCGGGAACACCGGCAACAAACATCGAAGATATGCGCCACAACACACCCCAACGAGCGGCAACGCCCAGCGACGTTGCGCTATCATCAGCGAATCAAGAAAGCACGGAGGGCGCCTCGGACAGTGGATCCGTTCTCGCTACGGGTGGGAGCGTGGAGGCTTGCAGCGGTCCGCCTCTGCCTTTACCTGAAGCCTCGCCACATACGAAACGACCAGTTCGGAGCACTAGGAGAAAAATAGATTATAAGAGCCTTTATAAAAATTGAGTATTTGATAGTGTGACGCCCAATGGGGTTCAAAAAAATTATTTATATTCGAAAAAGCATTTTAAAGATATATGTATAAAGTATTATAATTTAAAACACTATAAAATTAAGTTGAAATGTATTTAAAAGCTATTAAAAAGCATTGCGAGTTGATACACTCATAAGCTAAACTGTGTATGGATATTGATGTGTAATTTATAAACTAAAATCAATAAAATGATTATTCACATGAAATAAAATATTTATAATACGGTATATTTACCGTGTGCTTGGTTTTAGATGTAACAGTGATATCGACTTGTACCCCCCAACCCCCCGCATACCCCTCTCAAATAGGGCGTGAGCGCACCGCCAGTATCCACGCGGGCGGCTGAGACGTGAAGTGGCATCGGCGGACGAGCGAGTCGGGAGGCAACGCGTCGCGTTTACAACGCGTCGCGTATACAACATTAAATGTTGGTAGAGTTTGGTGGTGGCTCGAATATAGATTTGCATTATTATGCTTATCTAAATAATTAAATTGGAGACTCACATGAAGGTCTAGGTGAAATGTCCGTCGACCACTGATCACACAAAAGATGATGAAGTTGGGAGTTCGAACGAGCTTACGCACTTAGTGACTTTGTCGCTCTGTACGAAGGCCTTGTCAACGCGCTCGACGTCCGTTAGGATATCTTGTGCGAAGACATATATTATTATGAGGAAGGTTTTCGGTGTGTATGGATTGTAATTTTATTGTTATTAAATTATAATTCATCACATCTTATCGGCTCGATGCAAACGTGTATTTTTTTTTTTAATTCGATAGAAGTTCTATTCTAGAAACGTTCGGCCGAGTGGCTAGTAAAACACATCGGACTCGAACATTCTAGAGCCCCGTTCGGTTGGGTATATAAACGGCGCAACCAAACCGGACGGGCAGTTCAGTTTGAGCTTTCGAAGCGATAACTACGAGTGAATCTTGAGCGATACCTGCGACTACCTGCGACCTTGGCGAGACTATTGGACTTCGAGATCAGTCGTTTAGTGTTTCAAGCTGTAATACCTAGACCTAGGCGCCCTAGACCTAGTGTTTTTGTAAAGTTAGTGTTAAACTCCGAATAAAGAACCTTAGCACGTAACAATTTGGTGTCGGAAGTGAAATTTGGAGATGCCACTAACTCCGAGAGAAGACATCGCCGAGGAAGGTGTCAGGACGAGGGCACAACGTGCTGCGGGGGCTACGCCTGCAGCCCGCCAGGCCACACCCACTGGCCATCGGGCTCCACCCACTGGCCCCGCCCACCAGGCCCCGCCCACTACTGAGACCACGCCCACCGGCCTGACCACGCCCACTGACCACGCCCACTTGGCTCCGCCCACAACGGAGGCCCCGCCCGCGTTGTCACAAGCCACGCCCCATGCCCCCGCCCACTTGGTCACGCCTATCACTAGCTCCGCCCACCTGGCCGCCTACTGACCACGTCCGGGCTACGACCACGGGACGAGCAGCGGACGCATCCGCTCTAGATATATGTAGTTTGGTCAAGATGATGGAAAACATGAATAAGGGTATGCACCAAAAATTTAATGCTATACGTGAAGAACAACAACAAAATCTGCACGTCTTACGTGAAAATCAACAGCAAAATCTGCACGTCATGCTTAAAGATCAAAAGGAGCGCGTCGAACTACATCTTCAAACAGTTTTGGCGGCCGTTGATAAGGTCAGCAATGTAGTGAAGCAACTCCGTGAAGACATCGATTCAATAGAAGAGCGTAATAGGTTATTATTAAATGAATAGATTAATTATTATTTAAAAATGTATTGCTTGGTACCTACCTACCTTGAGCTGTTAGTATTTGTACATACTACCTTACATTTAAAAGTTATCAAGGAATACCAATTGTTATTATTCAGTCTACCCGCCCCAATGTTATTGTGGCGGGTTGAGTCTTGTTTCTGATTGGTTAATCCATCTACCCGCCACAATGCTATTGTGGCGGGGTAATTCTCTTGTTTCTGATTGGTTAAGTGTAAATGTGTTGTGGAAATTGGAGGGAGAATAGATGATTAAACGAACTTCCAAGTGAAGTTCTATCACTATTATATGAGTCGCTTCATTCGAAGATATAGTTTAATTAACCATGTAGTTCTTCTAAGTACTAGGTAACTTCGCACATTTTTAAGAGTATTTCAATTGATAATAAGAAATTTGGAGTGGGGTAGGCGCCATCTTGCGACTGTCAGTCACTGCTCTTGTTACGGTTTAGTTCTCATTTTTTAGAGAATTAAAACAAAACTTTCAATCTGGGTTTCCGGGTAGGGAGGGTGATGATTATATCTTCGAATGAAGCGACTCATATAATAGTGATAGAACTTCACTTGGAAGTTCGTTTAATCATCTATTATAATTCGTCGCTTCATTCTTCAGATATAGTTTAATTAACCATGTAGAGTTTTAGAGATAAAGTTTTGTTTTGTTAATTATAAATAAACGATATTTACTTTTTAGCGCTTTATTTAAGTAAATCAACAACTGTTTAATAATAACATTATTAGGTATCTTAGTTAAATCAAATACAATAACGCTTAGCAATAGTTCTAAATTAGGTGTTAATCAAACATATAATTCGCTTAAATCATTGATCAGTATACCCATTTAGTATCGATAGTGCAAATTTGTTTTGTGGGTTTGTATTTATAGGCCTGCTATAAAATTTGGCAAACATTTGGGAGGTATCAGTCCACCCAGCTGTTCTCCGGATGACGTCCACACTTAGGCCGGAGGCACGTGCAGCCGAGGTGGCTGCGTGTCGCGTGCTGTGCGCGCTAAATATGCTTGTGTCCACGCCACTCGCACTAAGCGTTTGTTTGATCCAGCGGCTTAGTGTCTGGCTCGAGGCAGCTTTGTGAGGAGGTTTGTACGTCAAGAAGAGCGAATCTGTACTTTGCACTCTAATATTTTTGGTCATGAAAATATAATCTTTTAAAGTCGATACAGGGCAAATTTTTATATTACTCTCAAAGAACGGCAAGGATAATACGGGTTGTTCACGACCTGGGGCTGAAGTTTTGATAATATCTGTAATATTTATGTTTACTATATTTGTTTCGAAATTAATATTTGTTAATTTAATTAAAGATAATGTTTGAACTCTATGTCCTGTACAGAGGGCTAACAAGGTGACTAGTTTTTTAGTTATATTTTCTAATGAAATGTTAATATTAGGATACCATAAAGACAGATAGTTGAGTACAATGTTTGTATCCCAAGTAATATTATATTTGGGTTTGTTCGGTTTTAATTTATAAACCCCTTTCATCAGACGCTTGATGCAATCGTCTGAACCTATTTCTTCGCCTAAAAGTAGAGATAAAGCTGAGCGATGCGAATTTAAAGACCCGAATGAACAACCCTTATTAAACTGCTCATTCAAAAAACATAAAACCATTGGCATAGACAGTTCAAAAACTTCAATATTTCTTTTCGTGCAAAACTCCCACCAGAGTTTTAAGGAGACGCTATACTGACGGATAGTAGCGTCTGCGAGTGAGGCAAGCATTAGCGTGAGCGTTTCAGGCGGACGGCCGCGGCGGGTGAACGACGCCCGGAGAGCTTCGCGGCACCCAGGGTAAGGCTGGAGTGCAGAGGATGATGACTTCTGAAATTAGATTTTAATAAATCTTTGGTTGGGTTCAGGAATACTATGTCGGATACTAGCAAATTATTTAGCAAAGGAAACCATGGCTGTGATGGCCAATAGGGGAATACCAAGATTCCTTCGGCTTCGTCGTCTAATATTTTCCTTAAACATTTTAATACTAGTGAAAATGGAGGGAAAGCATAAAAATATTTGAGGCTCCAGTTTAATGTGAATGCATCCACTGCGGCTGCATCGGGTTCTGGCCACCAAGTTACAAATGTGTCACATTTGGCATTGGTGCGACTTGCAAAAAGGTCGATCTCTACAGGACCAAAGTTTTGAAGAATGATATGAAAAGCTTTATCTGACAGTGTCCACTCGGTGTCAGGATTAAATTTTCTAGACTCTGCGTCTGCGCAATTTTCTTTCGTGTTGACGTAAGAAGCGAATAACCACAAATTGCGTTCCTCGCACCATTGCCAAATGTTTCTTGATAAATTATTCAGATGGGGAAACTGAATGCCTCCCATTCTGTTAATATAGCTTATAGCTGTCGTGTTGTCTATACGCAATAAAATTGAACAATTCGATTCCTGACTAGCCAAGCTTTTAAGTCCTAAAAAAACAGCAAGTAATTCAAGAAAATTAATATGGTGTTCTTTTTCACTATTTCGCCATGCGCCACCACATTTTTTATCTTTACATACTGCGCCCCAGCCTGTCCTAGAAGCATCAGTATATATTTCTAACTTAAATGCACAAGATTTTATAGAACAAAATGTTGTGAACACATTATTTTTCCATCAGATTAAGTCATCTTTAATAATACTGGGGAGATTTATTTTTGCCTCATAGTTTTGATTAAATTTTTGTAATGCCAAAAATTTCTGTCGTTCTAAAATTTTTGTGTATAGAAAACCATATTTGGTACCTGGGCAGGCTGAGACCAGTACTCCTATAAGCTGCGCAAAATCTCGTATAGAGCATGTTCGAAGACCTAAAAATTTGTTAACTAATAGATTAATATGATTACGTTTATCATGGGGTAATGAGATTGACATTATTTCTGTGTTAAACATAAATCCCAAAAATTTTATGACTTTAGTCGGTTTTAAGTTACTTTTATCAAAATTAATGACAAAACCTAAACATTGCAACAATTTTATTGTTTCATATACGTTATTTACACAGTCATCGTATGTGTCACCCATACATAAAATATCATCTAAATAGAGGGTAGACTTAAAACCTCGTCTTCTCAAATTACCCACAACTTCCCGCATTATTTTGGTAAATGCCCACGGGGCCACAGATAAACCGTACGGCATTGCCGTGAATTCGTATGTGATTACCTCGGGTGAATCATGCGGTTGGAACTGGAATCTCAAATACTTTCTGTCAACTACAGCCATTGGTACTAATAAGTATGCTTCTTTTAAATCTATATTAGATAAATATCCGTTAGGGGAGATCAATTTTGATGCGGTTTTGTGAGATTCCATTTTGAAATGAGTTTTGGAAATAAATTTGTTGAGTGGTTTTAGGTTTAGGATAAACCTTTTCCCACCATTACTTTTAGGTGCTAGGAAAATTCTAGAAATGAACTGATATGTGGATGGAGCGCAAGGTTTTACAGCTCCTAATTCGATTAATTTGTTAATCGCTACGGTCATATCGCGTTTTTCGTTTAAAGAAAAATAATTTTTAGGAACTACCGTCTGTAAGACTTGTTTTTCAAATGGAATTGAAAAACCAAATTTGATCCAATCTAAGATTGTTGCATTGTTGGTTATATTAAGCCAACAATTAAAAAATAATGTAATTCTACCTGCGTGTACCTGTATTAATGATGGTTGTGGGTTGATGCACGAGTCTTCGACTGTGTAAATTTTGTGTTGAAGGCCGTGTTCGGGTAATATTGTCGACGTTGTGGTGCCGCCGGTGGCGCTGATGCTGTCGACTTCATCCTCAGACCTCCTCGCCCCCCCCCTGTTTGACGGGTAACGAGGAGGTCCTACCCAGTTTCCCTGCTGGGTGGGCCGGCTCCCAGTCGATTGGGAGTTTGATTTTTGCACAGTCTTTTTTATTTGGGATCCTTGTCTCTCGATTGCTTTACTGGCTTTTATTTTTTCTCCTAAGTCAGTCCCGAACAATGTTTCATCTCGTTCGGCGTCCTGGATTACATGTTTAAAACTAGTATCCAGACTTGGTAAGATAAGTCTTGTTCTATCTTTAGTGAAATTGTGGTGAAGGTCTGAGAGTAAGCGGCACCCATCACTTAAGTATTTTAAAGTACCCACTTTATTATCTTCCTTGGAAAGTAATAAGTCCATTGCACGATTAATTGCAGTAATGCCAAAACCTAATTGTTGTTGGAAATTTGCAATTTTTTTGTCTCTTGCTCTAGCCAAGTCGGTAATTGCCGCAGATATTTCGGCGTTAAGTTTTGGAGATTGTAAATTCTTACAGTTCTCTGGTATTGAAAATTCTTTCAACAGCTTTTCTTTATCTTCCTTTGGCAGCCCTTTCTTAAGTAGCGGTGACCAAAGATTCGTTAGAGTTTCGTGTATCTTTGCTCCGAATTCCGGGGCATCTGATGTTGAAGCCCCGAGGGCGATCAAAAGTTCAGGATTTAGCTCGGAACTAGTAAGTTCAATTGAAGAACCCGGTATTTCGGAAGCTGGCTGTGTGGTTTCCTCACACATTACTTGTTCAAGCTGGGTATTGTCCGTAGATGAGGCCAGCACAGGATCAAGTGTCAATGTCTCTTGAGATTGCGAGTCATTATATAAAGGTACCTCATCATCTACGGTCGTTTTGCCTAAAATAAACGTAATCTTCTGTTAGACATGTTAAAGCGTTTATTGGATTTAATAAGTATACAAATAACGTGTATATCTGTCTCAGATTGCACGTATTTTTTTTTTGCAATATTGTAAAATATGTATATGAATGTGAGGTAGTTACTTAACTACCCACAATTTTCAGACAACGTGGCATATCTGTTGCAGATTTCCACGCATTTTCTGAATAAATCTCGATTTCTCGATACCATGCTTTGTTTTAAACAAATTTATGATACTCACTTTGTATTATTTCGTCTTCATCGGAATAAACTATAACTCGACGGTGTTTTTTCTTTAACTCCTCTTCTAGTTTTCGAATTTTTTTATTATAACGTTCTAGCTTTTCTTCTGCTGAACGTTTCGGCATTTTGTAAGTATACTCCGAAATACTTATTGGACGGACAACTGGAGAGAACGTGTGCTCGTTACCACGCACATTAAAAGAATGAGAACTAAACCGTAACAAGAGCAGTGACTGACAGTCGCAAGATGGCGCCTACCCCACTCCAAATTTCTTATTATCAATTGAAATACTCTTAAAAATGTGCGAAGTTACCTAGTACTTAGAAGGACTACATGGTTAATTAAACTATATCTGAAGAATGAAGCGACGAATTATAATCTTAGTATAAAAGCCCCTGCTGACTACACTACGACATTATTATAATTATTGTAATTATTGTACTATTGTTATCCTGAGTCGTTTGGTGGACATCACGGGCGGCGTTAATCAGTGATATCGAAAGTTAAGTACCTAGACTTACTCTATTTCAAAAACCCATTATTATTGTTTCAATAACTTGTGATTCATTTCTTTTAATAGATATTGTTTACGATGCCATAGCTTCGAGGCTATGGAATTATATAGATCCATGCTGATCTTACCCATGTTGATATGTTATGTAACTTAAGGTGTACCTACTTATGATATGTATTGATTGTAATTTGACATATAAATTATATTATGTTTGAGATATAGTGTTGCTAGGGAGTTTCTTCCGCCGCTTCTTCTCCACAGCTATAACACTTTCCGAAGCGGTAGTAATTAAAAGAGTAATCCAACAAGGAATAAAGAAACATTAATTGAATATCTTGTCATTTCATTTATTTTCAATAACTGCTATGACTCAGGTTTTTACCAGAGGTGCCTAGAGTTTTAAATTACCTCCCCTTATCTAACAAGCGCGTCTCAGTATTGGAAGTCGGACTAAAAAATGTAGTAGAGGAGCGGGTCACGGGATTAGAGACTGGCTTCTCTGGATTACAGAAAGAAGTGTTGCGTCTTAAAACGATGGGAATCACATCAAGTGGGGCTGTCAGCGTAGTCCAGGCACCCAGAGTGAAAGTGCCACCTTACGATGGAGCTACATCCTGGCCCGCATACCGGCAGCAGTTCCAGACCGTCGCTACCGCAAATGGGTGGACGGATGAGCAGAGTCTTACGGCTCTCACCGTGGCGCTCAGGGGCTCGGCTTTGTCTGTGTTGGAGGCACTGCCTAGCTCAGGAAGTGGATTCAAGGAGCTGATGGAGGCCCTCGAATCCAGATATGGGGAGCGCCACCTTGAACACGTGTTCCGGGCCCAGTTACGCGATCGAGTCCAGCGTCCAGGAGAAGGACTACAGCAGTGGGCACTGGAGATCGAGAAGCTTGTCCGCAAAGCGCACCCGACGGCTGACACCAAGATGGTGGACGCAAACATTTTGCAAGCCTTCGTCGATGGCATCCGGGACATGGAGATAAGGGCTGCAGTGGGGCTTCGTCATCATGCCTCGCTGAAGGATGCCCTGGCACATGCCCTGGAAGTTGAAGCAGTGCGGCGAGATGTGCGTGCGCATAAGCTGCGGGAAGTCACTGAAGAAGTTAAGGTAATTAAGGCACCCCCAAAGAAGACTGGATCCTTGTGCTACAAATGCGGTGAACGAGGCCACCTGCAGTTTTCCTGCCCGAAGAAAGATGAGGTGACAGAAAAAATCATCAAGCTTCAGAAACAACTTGATGAACTGACAAAGAGGCAGGAGACTCCGTCCTCTATCGGGAGTCAGGGAAACGAGTAACAGCCAGGACTAAGGGGCGGGTACTGGCTGGCGTGAAAGAAGCCCCAGCAATGGTCATCTCACAGGCGTGCAATGGGAACAGTCTATCGATATGCGGCACGGTTAATGGGAAAGACTGCAAAATGACGATAGACACCGGAGCCTCTAGGACGATAGTTCAGCCGGACATGGTGGAAGGCGCGTTGGGACGCAAGAATGTCGATTGTCGGCTTCTTTCCGCCTCCGGTCAGCCAATACCCGTCCTGGGGGAAATATCAGTCACAATATATGTGGGAGAAGTACCGTACACTCACAACGTCATCGTGGCTGAAATTATCGACGAGTGCATTTTGGGCCTGGACTTCATGAAGAAATATAACTGCAGAATTGACGTCACTAACAGTGTTTTCAAGTGCGGCAACGAGGAGATATTGATACTTGGAGGGCCCACTGGAAAATTGACTTGCCTAAACAAAGTTGTCATACCTGGACGAGCAGAAACTCAAGTGGAGGTGAAACTGCCATTGGCTAAAAACAATAAGCCAAGATGTGTGTTGATTGAAGATATACCAAACAAACCATCGGCTTGGAGACTCCTGACAGCAAGAACCCTTGTTAGAGGATCCAATACTGCAGTAATAAGAGTCGTGAATCTGGAGAACCACGAGGTTACCCGCACACGTAACCTCGGCCCCATCACTTGCTTGTTTTAAAATAAGACTAAGACGCCTTCTTCTCAAGCACACATTCTACTCATTTAATGAATTTTTGCAGTTTGAATTAGTTTAGGTATTTTGAATTTTTATTATCTTTTTATTATTAACCCTTAACTGGTATCGTGGGGTCCATTTGGACCCCAACGCACCTAATTAGTGCTACAATATTTATATTTTTTAAGCAACGCACACGCGCATCCATGTAATCTCATTACGTAGCGTGCTGCAGCGGGTGCCAGACGTACGGCGCTCAAACATTATTAGAAGCGGAAGTACAGCTGCCTTGGGGTCCAAATGGACCCTCGATACCAAGTACGTATTTTTTTTTTGTTTGTCTCTATAAACTTTTACCATAGTGCGAGGCAAATATGTCTCGATCATTAACTGAAGATGCCATACGACAACTTTTAGAAGATGATCATGATGCTGAGGCTGATGATGCACCATATAGAAGTAAAATTTATGGTGGTGAAGTCATTAGTGATGGAGAAGAAGCGGAAAATGTTAGTTGCACAGAGGATAGTGTGAAGATGAATCATCCAGCAGTAGTAGCTATAGTGAAGAAGAAGATAATGCTGCGTATTCAGGATATTTTAGAGGCAAGAAAGCTTCTAATTTGGAAAAACATATACATAAAGAAAATTAGCAGTGATTTGGTGACACCACTTGTAAAAGAAAAGCAGATTAAATACTTAAAATTTTCTGTTGATTTGAAAAAGAAAATAGAAAACTTTTTAGAGCACACAGAAAATTCTGAAAATCAAACAAGCACCCAATCACAAGGAGGAAATCTGAAAATGTGCGTCACTGAATCATCTGGGCACAAAAGAGGACGTTGATTTATGTGACTGAAAAAAACACCAAAACAATCTTCGTAATGTCCAAAATGTTGCAATTATATCTGTAAAAATCATTTAGTAAAGTCTGTAATATGCTCTAAGTGCGTTATGTAAATAGTTTATAAGGATATTGTTAGAAACTGTTTTTGTTATAGCTAAAATTTTGAAGTAGCGTTATGTATGTCATTTTTTTATATTCTATTTAATTCCAGAAAAAGATCTTGTTTTGTTTAAGTTTAGAGTACAATGAAGCTAGAAAAAAGGTTTTGGTTACGATTTTTCGTTTTTTATTTTTTTTTTAGATGTCTAAACCACGGACTGAAAAATGCTACCCAAAAACAAAGACTGTTAGTAATAAATGATTTAAAAAATGTTACATTTATAAAAAGTTAGTAAAAGAAAAATTTCTACTTTTTTAAAAGGCTATTCTTTTAATATTCACCCATTTTTGCCAAAATTTGTAGACAAAACCCAAACTATATATATTTTTTTAATTGGGGTCACTTTGGACCCTCGATACCAACGACGTAACAAAAATTATCGATACCAGTTAAGGGTTAATTTAAATGAACCGTTTGACCTATGTGATATTTAATCTTAGATAGGTACATTATTTTATTGTTTTTTTTAATTCAATTTTTTATGATCAATTATTTATTTACACATTTTATTTTTAAAATTTACAATGTTACAGTCTTACTTGTTAATTATTTACAATTTTTCCTGATATTTACTTTTTTGCTTTTGTTTTTACATTTTTGTGTAAAAAAAAAAAAGGTTTTTGTTATTTTTATAACATTTTAATCTATTTAGTAATCGATTTTTGACATGTAATAATTATTTACCAAATAAATGAATATGAATATGAATATGTTACCTTAAATAAGGGTGAAGTCATTGGACAATGCGAGGAAGCTGTCTGGGTAAAGCAGTGTCAATCAATGCCGATAGCAGAATCGGATGCGTCCAACACCAAGAATGGGTCTACTATTACAGAACTTCTTGACGGCTGTAAGAACAATCTGACCTATTCGCAGAGCTTCAAAGCTAAGAAAATGCTGTTGCGCTACGCAGATATCTTCTCTTCCCAGGAAGCAGATCTTGGAAGGACGTCGTTAGTTCAACACAGAATCGACACCGGGAACGAAAGACCTATTCGGCAGCGAGTAAGGCGAATCCCAATCGCTAAGGAAAGAGAAGTGCAAGACATGGTAGAGGATATGAGAAGGAATAAGATCATAGAACCATCTGCAAGTCCGTGGTGTTCGCCTGTGGTCTTGGTGAAGAAGAAAGATGGTAGCACGCGGTTCTGTGTAGATTATCGACGATTGAATGATGTCACAAAGAAGGACAGCTATCCACTGCCACGTATCGACGATACCTTGGATACCCTGAGTGGTATGCAATGGTTCTCGACCTTGGACCTGAAATCTGGCTATTGGCAGGTGGAAATCCATCCGAAAGACAAAGAGAAGACAGCATTTACAACTGGCAAAGGGTTATGGCAGTTTAACGTTATGCCTTTCGGATTGTGCAACGCGCCGGCTTCCTTTGAGCGTCTCATGGAGTGTGTTTGTTTGTTTGTTTGTTTGTATACTTTATTGAGCATAAACAAAGTTTTTACAAGTTGATAAAATCAAAACAAATAGGTAATTTATGCTCAAAGGCGGACTTATTCCGCGAGGGGATTTCTTCCAGTCAACCTTTGAAAAACTGTGTGTACTGGCAGGGTTAGTGGGAGACGCCTGCCTAGTCTATCTGGATGACGTCATCATCATGGGACGAGACTTTGAAGATCACCTGCGGAATTTGGAGCAAGTCTTCAAACAAATACGAGGTGCTAACTTAAGACTGAACCTGAAGAAGTGCCATCTGTTCAGTAATAAAGTCAATTACCTCGGACACGTAATCACCAGCGAGGGAATCCAGACTGACCCGGAGAAAATTGAAGCAGTACAGAAGTGGCCAACTCCCAGAGATAAGACGGAAGTGCGAGCCTTCCTGGGACTATGCTCTTACTACAGGCGATTTGTTAAAGGATTTTCCGAAATCGCCAAACCGTTGCATCGCCTGACTGAAGTGAAACAGCCATTCTGTTGGAATGAGAGCTGTGAGGAATCCTTCCGAAAATTGAGGCAGTGTTTGTGTGAAACACCGATCTTAGGCTACCCTCAGACTTGCAGCCAGTTCGTTGTCGACACAGATGCTAGCAACACGGCGATCGGTGGTGTTTTGTCTCAAAAACAAGGCGATAGAGAAGTCGTGATTGCTTATTTTAGCAAATCATTGTCGAAACCTGAACGGAACTACTGCGTGACGAGGAGAGAACTCTTGGCTGTAGTAAAGACGCTGCAACACTTCAACAAATACCTCATCGGAAGACAGTTTACACTTCGCACTGATCACGCCGCCTTGAAGTGGTTACTCCAGTTTAAGAATCCAGAAGGTCAAGTTGCCAGATGGATCGAGCAACTCCAGGAGTTTGACTTCGTCACCGAACACCACACCAGGGAAGGCCCGTACAAGGTTGTTACCCGGATGAATGACGTGACGTATCGGATTCAACGTCAACCAAGGGGAGCTTTCAAAATAGTGCACATCGACCGCTTAGCACGTTATCAAGGCAGCAATAGGGACGCTCGGGACGAGCATCTCTAAGAAGGGGGCAGTGTCGCGGTCGAGCTAGATTAATAGCGCGCAATGTATGCAAAACGCGCAATGCATACAAAACACGCAATGTAAAGCAAACACACTGGAGTAGCGAATTCGATAGAAGTTCTATTCTAGAAACGTTCGGCCGAGTGGCTAGTAAAATACATCGGACTCGAACATTCTAGAGCCCCGTTCGGTTGGGTATATAAACGGCGCAACCAAACCGGACGGGCAGTTCAGTTCAGTTTGAGCTTTGGAAGCGATAACTACGAGAGAATCTTGAGCGATACCTGCGACTACCTGCGACCTTGGCGAGACTATTGGACTTCGAGATCAGTCGTTTAGTGTTTCAAGCTGTAATACCTAGGACCTAGGCGCCCTAGACCTAGTGTTTTTGTAAAGTTAGTGTTAAACTCCGAATAAAGAACCTTAGCACGTAACAATATTATCGAATTTTGTGAAATGGTTCAATAACGTCATATCAGCTTGCAATTTAAGGTTTAGAAGTTGTTTACGCAATGCTAATTGTGTAGCTAAGCTTCTTCGCTCGTAAATTTTTATCTTAGCGGTGGTGGAATCTTTTGCGAAGTTAAGATATGCGTCACTTAGATATTCAACAATCGTACCTTTTGCAATCATGTTTTTCTTCAGCCATTCAGCATCTGGATCAGTCAGTATAGGTTTTTCCACGGCACTAAGTACTTGCAGTTCTTCTAATAAAGATTTTATTCGAAACTTCCAAGTACTATATCTCTCACCGTTAAACTGTTGAATATTTCTTTTGTTTCGGGATTCCATATTAAATTTTTAATTACTTGCAATAAACTAGTATTTAACTTTAATTAGCACAGTTAGATAACGTGGCCTGGGCCCATAACCTATTGAAATTGGTTATGTGAAAGAAAGAAAACGTTTAGACTGAACAAAGATTATACGTATTTAATTGCTCATTTACACTTGAGTTACACACGTCTATATCCTAATACAAAAGAGGGTAGTAAGGGAGGCATTGGCTACATCACACGACTTTTATACTTATGGTTGTAGGAAGGGGAATTGGTACTACTAGCCAAGTACAATACAACTCTGTAAATTAATTTTTGTACATAATTCCAACAGACTGTGCGTTTAGCTCTACTGTTAAATTTTGGAACGATGTTAAAAATAGATCATCCACCTAAAGTTAGGAAAGAGGTCGCACGAAAGCAATAAAAATAGGGATTCGTCCGTGTACTAATCTAAAACCATCCCTGTATTCGCTAAGCATAAATTAGAGATCGTTCATGTATTAACTTTAGAATCTTAGCTATAAACTTAACCAAACAAAAAACTATGATGCAAATACTAGGACGATAGTTCAATCTCAACCTAAAAGGATCATAGGTTACTGCACACAATGAAATTAGAGTCCTAACCACTAGACAATCAGGCCAAATAAGAGATTATCGTAGTAAGAAGTAGATCGGAGGAAGTCGCGCGAGGGGGGGTAAGTTACACTACCACTGATCGGTTTGAATTCGGTGACAAGCCCGCTGGTGTCTGCCCACTTGGATTGTTCTGCTCATGAAGAGCTGGTAGCGGGAGTCGACTTAGCCCATCTTCCCCCTCCATATTTGGCTTGTCACCGACTTCATTCTGTGTCAATATTACGTGTGTTTTTGTCTTTTGGATTAAATCGGTATTTTGTTATTTTTAGCTTTTTATTACCGCCGCCCATAGACATCTGTATTGAGCTAAGGGGAAAATATCTATAAATATAATAAAACTAAGTCGATAAAATGTGCGTGCCGATAAAACTTAAAAAGGAGTCCCGACACGATAAAGGGACTTATGTGGTGTGATAACCCTTTATCCCCCCTCGAACAAGAAAGTTCCCGTTTTAATCTAAAGGGCATGTTTTTAAAGATATAAGGGACTTTCCGACCCTTCAACTTGGAAATTAAGTGCAGTGGCGCCATCTGTTATCGAATATTTGAACTTCGTTCAAGACAACTATGGAGACTATACCCTCCAATAGTCATAGTTTATAGTCTCCATAGTTGTGAGCCATTGCAGCATGTGTAGTAGTGGCGCGAAGTTTAAAATTCCAATTTCAATAAAATCTTAAATTTCATTTGTTACTATAATAAAGTTGTTAAATTTTGTGTATTTATACGTCATTATTTAACGTATATTTTGGAGTTAAAGCGACATAATTTTAGTTATCCAAATTAGTTCTCAAAATATTTAAAAATTTAGGTTTTTAAATTTCGCGCCTTTACTACATACGCTACCGCTACAGAAGCTAGAAAGTTCCCGTTTTAATCTAAAGGGCGTGTTTCTAAAGATATAAGGAACTTTCCAACCCTACAACTTTGAAATTAAGTATAGTGGCGCCATCTGTTATCGAATATTTGAACTTCATTCAGGACAACGATTGTTTGGGTTGCATTTCCAAAAGCGTTGCGAGCAATTGTAGCATGTGTAGTAGTGACACGAAATTTAAAATTCCAATTTCAATAAAGTCTTAAATTTAATTTGTTGCTATAAAAAAGTTATTAAATTTTGTGTATTTATACGTCATTAGCTAACTTATATTTTGGAGTTAAAGCGACATAATTTTAGTTATCCAAATTAGTTCTCAAAATTATATTATGTAAATTACGCGGGACTTGAACGCGATGTTTTTATTACCTTTTTTGCCTGACGTTTCGGCTGAGTTGCATCACGCCGTGGTCACAGGCTGATAATGTGCTCAAAACGCGAAAATCTAAAAACTTTAATAGTTCTCAAAATATTAAAAAATTTGGGTTTTTAAATTTCGCGCCTTTACTACATACGCTACCGCTACAGAAGCTAGAAAGTTCCCGTTTTAATCTAAAGGGCGTGTTTCTAAAGATATAAGGAACTTTCCAACCCTACAACTTGGAAATTAAGTATAGTGGCGCCAAGCTTGCTCAAGAGTAGGAAATCCGAAAAATTTATGTATATATACTCCGGACAATAAAATGAAAAATGTTGTTTATAAACAAGTATTGTAAATAATGAGAAAACGTTTTCAATAAACTTTTTTTTTACTTTTTACGTCATAGTTTATTTTTTTATTTCGACTCTACCACGTCATCTTATATCAACTCCCGGGCGAAGCCGGGTTTTTTAGCTAGTAAGAAATAATAACTTTTCAAAAAACGATTTTATTTATTTTATTCTCCAATCAGTCTCTTGCAAAGTGCGCCACCGCAAGTATGCATGAGTAAGTACATAGATGTTGGTCTTGGCGGTGCAGCCCTCGGGCACAAGCGGGTCGGCGTGGCGGCGGGCGGATGTTGGCGCAGTGCTAACAGGGGCCAGGGCCGACTGGTTATAGCTTAGCGATAGTTTAGTTTAGTTTATTTTATTTCGTACTATCAGTGTTAGCAAAATGTCAAGATAAAATGTCACAGAGAGCAATTGTCAAATGATATAATATTATGATACAAAAATAATAATATTAATAATAATGCCTATTCGCCTTAGACGTACTACACACATTCTTTGTACCATAATATTTAAAGTGCTACACGATCCCAGGTCACCAGCTTATCTCAAAGATAGTTTCAGGCCTCTTTATATCGGTCGTGAGGCTAGGTCGGGTAGTTGCAATCTTCTCTGTTTCCCTAAACATGAAACACGTTTTTACGACAAGTCCTTTGCAGTGGAAGGAGTGCGCCTCTGAAATTCCTTGCCTGGTTACATCAGACAAGCCGAATCACTGTATTCTTTTAAACGTTACCTAAAGCGTTATTTCATTTCATAAACAAACACACACTAACACACACACACACACACACACACACCCACTCACAGTTACACATACACAAACATACACACGCTAAACTTTTTGGTTTTCTTTTTGTTATATTTTGTTTTTCTTATAAATATGTATAATTTATTGTAAAACTAATCGTAATGTATATCTTGTTTTATAGTCGTTTTTATTATCGATATGGAAGAGCTGGATATCCTGACATAAGTATATATTTATACTTAAAAGGATGTCCAACGAAACATATATGTAAAAATACTTTTGGTTAAGAAATAAACAATTTTTAATTTTAATTTTTTAATTTCAATGAGAGATGTGGTTACCAGTGAAAACACTCCCTGTTATTGGTGTATAATATATTTTATATGCCTATCTGTAATATTATACTCTGGTTTAAATTCATACTTGTATACGTTTTTATGTCTAAACTATATATCTATTGTTATGTACCTAGTATCGTTATTTTTATCAGTATTTTTAAAGATATTTATTATTTCATAATGTCTATGAGTATGTATAATTAATAATATTATAATCTCACAAGGTATCAGCCTGCACCCACCCACTGTTCTAATGAATTCTCTGTACTATCTCGTCAAGGTTGCCTTGAAAAAATTGCTGCTAGCAATAAGACCGCCTATTTGCCTGAAATTAATTTATATTATATTTAATATTGTGAAAATCCTTTGGTGCAATAAAGTATATTGTATTGTATTGTAATATTACAAAATAGTAATAAAATAGAAATGTCAAGTAAATTTAAATATCTAAAAATATGAATAAATTCTATTATAATTATAGTTTTTACATAAAATTCATTTATGGAGTAATATGCTTTATCCAATAAATAGGCTTTCAATCGGCGATAAAAAATTTTGTCATCATTTTCTTTCCGTAAATCTGTGGGAAGTTGCTCGTAATATGTAGGTCCAATTACTCGTGGGTTTTTACTTGCAAATTTTGTTCTTCGTGATACAGTCTCAAGTTTTTCAGTATTACGAAGATTTCGCCCCCCACCCGTTCGGCGTCTGAAGTGAGGCATGTTTTGACTGACATATTTAACTATCTCAAATATGTAAAGTGAGCACAACGTCATGATTCCTTGTTGCTTAAAAAGGTTCCTACACGACTCTCTTGGCTTTACTCCCGCGACTATCCTCAGTGCACGTTTCTGAAGGACGAATACCCGTTGGTGATCAGTGGAATTGCCCCACAACATAACACCGTACGCCATCACAGAATGGAAGTGTGCAAAATATACCTGACGCATGATATCTTTTGAGACTAACGGACATAGTCTACGTAAGGCATATGCAGCACTACTTAGTTTGGCGCAAAGAGCCTGAACGTGGGACTTCCAGTTGATGTTGGAGTCTAGAGTGAGTCCGAGGAAACGGCATTCATCAGATAACGGCACAGGGCAGTCTAACGTAGGTGTAATTGAAGGTGGTCGCGCGGAAAATAGCAATAGTTTGGATTTTGCCGTATTTAATATCAAGCCGTTCACTGTGAACCAGTCGAGGAGCTGTTTATGAATGTTTATTATTTTTGTATTAAGTTGTTCATATGTACGTGAACTGACCACAATGGTTGTATCATCCGCAAACAAAACAGCTAAACCATTTCTAATGAAATTTGACAAGACAAGTCGTTAATGAAAATCAGGAATAGTGTTTGTTAGGTACAACACTAGCATTATATAAAATTCATTGTACACACATCACTATTTGTATGCTATAATCTGTGGTCACTTCTATCTAGCTACATCTTACAAGATGACTGAATAAATGAATACGCATTCCGATACGAGTTTAAAAGTGATTTTTATTTTCCACATTCATACGGCCACATACACAACAAAACTGGCGACGAGGATTCAAAATGGAATCAGTGTTGGCCGAGCTTACAAAGGTACTAAAAATTTTAAATCGCCATCAAACTACAAATCAGCAAAGCACGCCGAATAATATACAACATTTTGATGAAACTATTGAAACGTTTGATAATTTCTTGGCAAGAACACAAAACTTTATTAGTCTTAAAGAATGGACAGATCCGCAAAAATGTACACGGGTTTTCCTTAACTTTATTGGGCCAAAATATTTCCAACTTATTTCTAACCTAGTAGCGCCGGATAACCCCGAAAACAAAACTTATGAGGATCTGGTAAATTTACTACGGACACATGTATGCCCAAAGCCCAGTCAAATAGCAGAACAACATAAATTTTGTCTTCGACTACAAAAAGAAGGCGAATCCATTGCGAATTACATAGCAGATCTCAAGAATATTGGAGGTAGATGTAATTTTACATGTACACATTGCAATAAATCTACATTGGATACACATCTGCGAGTACAATTCATAAGAGGTCTTCGTTGCAGCGAAACAAAGGAAAGGTTATTACAAGAACCAGATTTCGAAAAGTTTCCAGAAGTTGTAAGAGTGGCACAGGCAATAGAATTATCCAAAAAAGAAAGCTTACAGATGGTACAACCCTCTACAAGTATACATAAAATGAACTTACAAAACAAAAGGAATAAAAGTAATTGGCATCCACAGAATAATTACCGTAATAAATTTGGAAATTCAAATATAAAGAAGAAGTACATGGAAATTAAATGTTATAAATGTGGTAAGCCAAACCACAAGGCAAATACATGCCGAGCAAAGAACTTACACTGCACTACATGCAATTTAAAAGGACATGTTACGGAAGTATGCTTTAAAAAGAACGCTATAAAACAAATGGAGCTACAGTTAGCAGACTTGGAAGAGGAAATTTATGAGATAAATAAAGTATTAAATGATACAGAAGTCAACAAGGAAAAATTCTACATAACACTACAAATACAACAAAAATCATGCAAATTCGAAGTCGACACCGGAGCGGCAGTCTCTGTATGTTCTTATGATTTTTACAAAAAAAAAATTTCTAATGTTCCAGTTGAAAATTGAAATTGAAATTGAAAAAACTTTATTTGACACAACACAGAGATTTACAGCATACGTATACAACAATTAGACATATATTGTGGGTACGCCTCTCAACCGACGGACAGACGCCGCCAGCCGAAGATCTGTGGGCGGACTCCATCCGACGACTGAGAAACGGACACCTACAGACACTTATTTGAGTATTGTGATAAGACACAGTGTTGTGACAAAAAGGCGGCCAGCTCAGCATAAGTCGGGTGGTTGTAAGGACCACCCGGCGCTGGTCTTCCGCTGGAGCCCTGCGGAGGCGTCACGGACGCAGGCAGACAAATTTATTATATATTACTACATACTACTATATACTAAATACTGTTACGTGCTAAGGTTCTTTATTCGGAGTTTAACACTAACTTTACAAAAACACTAGGTCTAGGGTGCCTAGGTCTAGGTATCACAGCTTGAAACACTAAACGACTGATCTCGAAGTCCAATAGTCTCGCCAAGGTCGCAGGTAGTCGCAGGTATCGCTCAAGATTCTCTCGTAGTTATCGCTTCCAAAGCTCAAACTGAACTGAACTGCCCGTCCGGTTCGGTTGCGCCGTTTATATACCCAACCGAACGGGGCTCTAGAATGTTCGAGTCCGATGTGTTTTACTAGTCAATCGGCCGAACGTTTCTAGAATAGAACTTCTATCGAATTCGCTACTCCAATGTGTTTGCTTTACATTGCGTGTTTTGTATGCATTGCGCGTTTTGCATACATTGCGCGCTATCAATTTAGCTCGACCGCGACAATACCAATGACTATACATACTAATGATTACATAGACTATTGTAAATATATACTTATTTTAATGATTACATACATACATATTTTTATTTTTACGCACTAATTAATAATTTAAATAAGCGGTAGGGGAGGATAGCCCGCGCCAGACCGACGACGACACTCGGCTGCGACACGCGAACAATACGCTCATGTGCAAATACTCAACTGCATGAGTAGGTACCTACACTCTACGCGAAGGAAATATTGATGGTAAAAAAAAAATAAAAAAAAAGAAAATACATACAATCGAATGCATAACCTCCTCCCCTTTAGATGTCGGTGATAACAGTGTAGGTATTCCGCGGCACGCTCAGCCCCGGTGTGACGACCCATAAGGTCCTACAAAATTTTTTTTGGTTATAATTAAAAACTTAAATGATTATTAAAGTATAGAAGATAATAAAATACACCTATAAAATTACATTTAAAACATATTGGAGGACATTGCGGTTCAAGTAACATCGAAAACAAGTTTTAGTACGTTTATCAATAATAACTCCTAAACTAAAGAAGTTAGGACAAAATATTATATGAAGGAAAGTGCTTGTATTAGGGAATACCAAATGTATATTGAATTTCGAGAGTATAGGAGCAAGTTAGAAAACGCGAATCCCCCCATGCAGGCGTCTCGGAATACAGGGCCGAACGCACCGCCAGTATCCACGAGCCGTATATCTACGGGGAATACGGAGGTGAAAAAATGTCCTGACGACAAAAGTTTGTTGGGAAAGTAAATTGATAATAGTGTAATAATAAACGAATGCGCTGGGGAGGGAACGTCTAAGGGACAATAAATATAATATTATTGCACATTTATCAAACATAAAATTTATTTTCTCATACAAATTTTTTAATAAATAATATACATGCAAAGTACGTCGTGGTCGAGCGGTCTGCGCGCAGAACGATTTATCGGTTTGTGCAAGGATTCGTACACGCGACCTGAAAGTTTCGTCATTACGCATTGTGTCCTGATTGCGTTGTGCAGAGGCGAGCATGCGCGATTGTGATACTTGGTGGTCGCATGAAAGCGTATGTGGGCCGATGCGCCTCGTGAACGAGATGCTTTGGGTAGAATATTTGTATTGATTTTATCATTACAAAAGACGGTTCGTTACGAATAGTCTTGTTGAGCGAGCGATAGCGCAGAGTGATTTAATGTTTTTGTGCGAAGGTCTGTCAGTGCACTTGACGTCCGTTAGGATATCTCGAGCGTAGACCTAAGGATCGTCACGAGGAAGGATCTTCAAATCACAGTACCAAATAGGCTCGAAGCAAACGGAACTCTAATCTTGAACGGTTGGACATTGCACGTCGCGAGCGTATGATGGCGTAGATGGGTAAAAATCCGCGCCTTGAGTCATCTGCGCCGTGACGAGTTTCGTTGTGCGCCTTGTATCTTACCTTGAATAACAACGCCTTCCGTGTTATTCAATCTACATATCACCGATGCGGCTGACTGGAGATGCCGGCCCTCTCCTACACCAGGGAAGGGTTGTTCGCTCTTCTTTCTGTTTTACCTTTCTTTTTATTATAAACATTACTGATGGGCCAATGCGCTCTGTGGCTCGATTGCTGGCTGCGGAGACAGACTGGAGCTACTGTGACTCGCAACCACATGTATGCTTACGTAGGTCCCTGCGCTTTGCGATCGAGACCGTTGTGCAGAGGCTGGGGGATCGGCTGTTGGCGACCTCGTCGCTGACGCTAGATTCTCGGCAACCTTTGTGTTTTTCAACACGATGTGCTTGCCAATGTTCTGATGTGGCAGAACGAGTTGGATGCCCGAGTGGGTTCACAGGGGAGAGAGAGCCATTCAACTCTACAGCTACGGCTAGGCTACGGCCTCACTGCTTGCAGTATGACAGAGAGTTCATCAGCTGAAGTTCCAGGTTCCAGGGAGAGATTGGTCTCCGACAACACACACATACAATTTTGGATCACTGTGCTGGGGTTTGGTTTGTGGTGGTCCCACCCAACCCTGGTCTTCGGGCTGGCACATATTCAAGGGCTCACCATGGCTCCAACGCGGCGGTAGTCTTCGGACTGGGGACGTACAGTCTTGTGCACACCTTGCACATGAGCACAGAAATACTCACGAAAACACTTACATACTTCACAGCGGTTTACCTCCATCTACCTACCATTACCAAACCGTGTACGTAACATACCTTTACCGGGGAATTGGATCAAGGATCAGGAAGGTTGAAGGAGCAAGAGAGAAATAACATACACAGTGGAATCACCTTATTATCAAATCACAAGAAAGAAACAGGACACGGACAACTTGTTATGTTATTCTTTATTGCCTAGCTGACTCAATTCCAACGAATTCCAGACAGAGGAAAGTGCGAGGAGCAATCTTGAAAAAGACGACCTCGCTGGAGATTCGAAGGAACAGTCAAGCGACGTCACGTTCCTGGGTCACACTCACTGAAGTAACTACGCAAGCAAGATCAGGCAGTACATCAAAATGGAAAGAGTGGCCCTGAAAAGAGCCGTTTTTAATCGCCTGGATCTTGCGACGCTGTTGTACACCATCGAGCACCATGGAACTACTCGGTCGGAGACACCTGTATGGCACCACACGCACATCCACGATTCGCGGTCCGGCGCGCGAGACGCGCGGCCTTGCGCTCTCAACGATCGATGGCGACTGGCGCTTGAGACGCGGCGGACTGAGCTCCTGCGCGCGCGCCGCCCGCGTCCTCCGCGCCGCGCACCCCGCGCATGCGCGGTGCGAGTGTGCGACGAGAGGAGACTATGAAATTCTAGGAACTAGCATCTCGCTTGAATCTGTCCGCCGTTTAATGTACGATTTCTCATTGGTTGTTTGGTTGTAAATATTTAATGTTGTGTTTTTGATTGGTTGTTAGTTTTAAGGTTTTCTGTATATATAGCGCTAAGTTTTTAACAATAAATCACTTCCAAAATTCCATTTCTACAGCAAATGTGAGTTTAATACCTACCTGCTCGAAATACCTCCGCTACAGTGGTGACCCTCCGACAACAAAGAAGAAGAAAAAAGGAATCAACAAAAGGCTGAAGCTATGGCCGAGCAAGAACAAAAAATCGTCGAGACAACCAAAATCGCTGACCTGGCTGCGATCTCCGTGCAGTCAAAACTACTTCCATTTTGGCGCACCGTTCCCAGAGCCTGGTTCGTCCAGTTTGAGGCAGTCATCGATCCCTTGAAGACATCAGATGACCAAAAATACAGATACGTCCTGTCGAAGCTAGAACCGGCCGATCTACAGCACATCACCGACCTACTATACAGCCCACCTGAGAAAGGGAAATATGAAGCCGTGAAAAATCGACTACTCACCGTGTACGAAAAATCAGAAGTCGAGAACTTTCAGAAGCTCATCAGCGGTTTAGACATCGGCGACCAGAAACCCAGCGTGCTGCTACGAAAAATGAGAGAACTCAATAACGGCCTCATCACTGAAGAAGGCTTGAAGATCGAGTGGCTCAATCACGTGCCAGCCCACTGTCGCTGCGTACTCTCTATCAACAAAGAATCTTCACTCGACACGTTAGCAGCAATGGCAGACAGGATGATGGAGTACGTCGGGAGCACGCCCGTCAACACCGTGGCAGCAGTATCAAACGCAACCTCTTCAGCAGCATCATCTAACAGCACCTGCGAGCCACCGCACTCAGAGATCCTATCAAGATTGGAAAAACTCGCATTACAAGTGGCGGAATTGCGAGCACGAGATACCACGCGTCAAACATCTCGTCAACCATTTCGTGGACGTTACCGCTCTCACTCACGCTCATCATCATCCCGTGTGAAGCCTGGCGATCCTACGTGGTTATGCAGATACCATCACAAGTTTGGCAAGAAGGCAATACGCTGCGAGTCACCGTGCGCACAACGTAACAAGACGTCGGAAAACTAACGTCGACACCGACCGCGGCGGACGTCGGTGTCCCCAAGATCAGCAACCGCCTTTGTGTTCATGATCGCGACTCACACGAACGTTTCCTCGTGGACACTGGCGCAGATATATCTGTTTGGGCTGCAACATCGAAAACTAAGAAAAAGGCTGCACATACCTACAAACTTTACGCGGCAAACAACACACCGATAAATACCTACGGCGAGAAAACAATCAAGCTCAACCTGGGACTACGGCGCAGTTTCACCTGGACATTTATTGTCGCAGACGTGAAGACTTCCATATTGGGTGCAGACTTCTTACGTCACTACAAGCTCCTTGTGGATCTTCACAGAAAAAAATTAATCGACGACGAAACCAAGCTTACCGTCGACGCCACTGAAGTATCAACAACCGCCGAGTCCATTCGCATCGTGAGCTCCGACCAACAATATCACGATATCTTGAAGCATTTTCCTGGCGTTCTCCGACCCATGTCTCTTAAGCAGCCAGCCAAACATGACGTCGTACATCACATCGAAACGACGGGTCCTCCGCTTTCGGCACGCGCCCGCCCTCTACCGCCCGACAAATACAACGCCGCAAAAGCCGAATTTGATCGGATGATGGAGATTGGCATTTGCAGACCTTCAAGCAGTCCATGGGCCAGCCCTCTACACGTCGTCACGAAAAAAGACGGCGGACTTCGTGTATGCGGCGACTACCGAAGATTAAACGCAGTGACGCAACCCGATCGCTATCCGATACCACGCATTCAAGATTTCACGTACCCACTCAACAACAAAAAAATATTTTCGAAACTTGATCTCAAGATGGCTTACTACTGGATTCCCATGGCGAGTAAAGAAGATGCACAGAAAACAGCCATAATCACTCCGTTCGGGCTATACGAATTTACATGCATGACGTTCGGTCTACGCAACGCAAGTCAAACCTTTCAAAGATTCATGCATCAAGTTCTCCGAGGTATAGAAGACTGTTTCTGTTTCGTCGACGACATTCTCCTATTTTCTGAAGATGAAAACAACCATAAGAAGCTTCTCCATCAAGTCTTAGAACGTCTCGACAAACACGGCGTCACACTCAACGTCGACAAATGCCAGTTTGGAGTTGAAACTATAAACTTCCTAGGCTACGAAGTCTCCGCCAGTGGTATCAAACCTACGATAGATCGCATCGAAGCAATTTCCTCGTATCCGAAACCGAAGACAATCGTCGAACTACGACGCTTCCTAGGCATGCTTAATTTTTACCGAGATTGCCTACCTCATCAAGCCGATCATCAACACGAACTCAACAAGTTTCTTCACAACAAGAAAAAGAATGACAAAACGCCAATAGAATGGACACCGGAAGCGATCGAAGCTTTTGAAAAATGCCGCCAAAGCATTACCGAAGCAACAACGTTAAGCTACCCCGTTCACGGTTGCAAACTCGCTATAATGACAGACGCCTCGGATCACAGTTTAGGCGCAGTACTACAACAAAAGGTTGAGAACAACTGGAAACCATTAGCATTCTTCTCGAAGTCAATGAGCCCTACGCAACGCCGCTACAGCGTGTACGATCGCGAATTATTAGCTATGTACATGGCTGTAAAACACTTCAGAAGACTAATCGAAGGCTGCGAAGTAACTATACTCATCGATCACAAGCCTCTCTCTTTTGCACTCAGCAGACCCGCCAGTAGTAGCGACACACCGAGACGAGAACGGCAGCTACATTTCATATCTCAATTTTGTTCAAGTATCAAGTACATCAAAGGTGAAGAAAATCCAATCGCCGATGCATTATCACGAATCGAAGACATCCAGAACCCAAATGTCATAGACTACAACCAACTAGCAATAGACCAAAGCAACGACGAAGACTTGAGAAATCTAAAGAAACAACCCAACTTGAAATTCGCCGAAGTAACTCTTCCCGGACTCGACCGACCAATCACATGCGAGCTATCGACTACGTCACCCCGTCCGTATTTACCTAAAACATACCGCTATGCCGCATTCAAAGCGCAACACGGGCTATGTCACCCCGGGGCAAGAACCACACGGAAGCAGATAGCATCGAAATTTTTCTGGCCAGCTATGAACAAAGATGTAGCAACATGGGCCAAAGCATGTATCGACTGTCAGCGCAGCAAGGTACATCGTCACGTCGTCACTCCTCTGGCAGAGTTTCCACCTTCTCAACGTTTCGAACACATACACATAGACGTCGTGGGACCGCTACGATTATCGCACGATTTCAAGTTTTGCGTCACCATAATAGACAGACGCACCAGATGGCCGGAAGCTGTTCCAGTTCAAGACATCACCGCAGAAAGCGTCGCAAAAGCCCTCTACGAGAACTGGATAGTGCGATTTGGCGTCCCGCTCAGAATTACGACAGACAGAGCACAAAATTTTGAGTCAGCACTATTCAACACACTACTGAAGAGATGGGGTATATCTAGAATCCGCACTACAAGTTATCACGCCCAGTCAAACGGAAAAGTAGAACGACTTCATCGTACAATGAAGGCAGCTCTCATGGCGCGCGGTGCAACCACAACATGGGTAGACGAGTTGCCCACCGTACTATTTGGTTTACGCACCGCACTACGAGAAGATAATCTCAGCCCTGCACTGATGACCTACGGCGCAACACTACGAATACCGTCCGATTTTTTCGTACCTACACAGTCGAAAATCGAAGATGCAGAATACGTGCAACGGCTAAGCCGAACAATGGCAACGTTAATACCCACAAATCGTGCCACAACGTCACGACCTACGTTCGTACACAAGAACCTAGCTACGTGTACACACGTTTTCGTTCGAAACGACGCGGTCAGACCGCCATTGACTCCGCCATATGACGGACCCTATCAAGTTCTACAACGTCACGAGAAGTATTTCAAGATACAGTTACCACTACGCACAACCGTGATATCACTGGATAGACTCAAGCCTGCCTACCTACTTAACGAAGAAGACGTAAGCACGAGCGACACTGACGTCACGTCGGAACGCAAGAGATCGAGTTCACCGAACCGTGATCCAGTCGAAACACGTGGAACAAGGAATTCGACTCCAGCTGTCTTACCTACGTCACCTTACATCACCCGGAGCGGACGAGTCGTGACTCGAAGCCTTCTCTTGCTGCCTCCCCGGAGGGGAGGCAGCAGAGGTGTCTGCGTCGGGGCAGAGCCCCCTGCAGTGGGCGATCCCACGCTATCCGCCACTACGGACAGGAACCGGGGGGCGGTCCGTAGACCGCGTGGATCGTCGGGGCGGAGCCGGCGCCGCCCGTCAGGGCGGCGTCTAGGCTCCGTCAGCCAAGCTAGATGGGCAGCGTTGGCTCGTCATCGCGAGCGATAAGCTCGCGCGGGTATCGCTTCCCCTCGGGTGGACGGGCGTGGAGGGGGGCCAGACCACGGATGTGCTCGTGGTCTGACGCGTCCGCCCGCTCGAACATCCGAGAGGCAAGCCGCTGGACGAACTCGTCCAGCGGCTCGACTCCCAGGTCCCTCTGGATGACCGCGTTCCGCACACAGCGCGGAGCTCCGGCAGCGGCACGCAGTGCCATGGCTTGTTGTGAGTCCAAGCTCGCGCGCAGGGACGCACATGGCAGTGCGTACCATGCCGGAGCGGCGTAGGTGAGTCGGGGCCTAATGTAGGTCTTGTAGACCCCGACTTTTACCCTCAGAGGGAGCCGAGAGCCGAGCACGCTGCGCAGCTGATACCGCGCGACGCGAGCGCTCGCGATGACGTTTCTCACGTGCGTTTGCATCGTGAGCCGACGATCCAGCGTGACCCCCAGGTACTTCACCTGAGAGGACCACGCTATGTCCTGCCCGTAGAGGCGAAGAGGTGGTGGTGGGCGTAATTTAATGCCGACGCATATGGCCTGTGTCTTCCCGACATTGACCGACAGTCTCCACTTGGAGAGCCAGTCGGGGAGGAGGTCGAGCGTACGCTGCAGCCGGAGCGCGGCGTACTTCGGGTTTTTATTTGTGGTGTAGTACGCCGCGTCATCGGCGTACAGAGCCAACTCGACCCCATCCCCCACTGGGATGTCGTCGGTGTATCGGGAGTAACAGGCCGGGGAGAGGCAGCTGCCCTGTGGCACGCCGGCCCCGATCAGACGCTCGGTTGAGGTGACGTCCTCTACCGCCACACAGAAGCGACGGTCGGATAGAAAGGACGCCACCACCCGGACTATACGCCGGGGAAGCGCGGACGACGATAGCTTCAGCAGAAGACCCTCATGCCAGACCCTATCGAACGCCTTCTCCATGTCGAGGAGGACAGCGACGGTGGTCGCCCTCTCATTGAGGGCCACCGTCATGTGCTGAATCACCCTCGACAACTGGAGAGTGGTGGAGTGTTCCGCCCGGAACCCAAACTGCTCCCTCCTGGGAGCGATGTGCGGAGACATACGTCGCAGCAGTAGCAGCTCGAACAGCTTCGAGAGCGTAGGCAGCAGCGTAATGGGCCGATAGCTGCCGGGGAGAGCGACATTCTTCCCCGGTTTGGGCAGCATGATGACCCTGCCGGTTTTCCACACGGTGGGATAGTGCCCCGTGCGCAGGATACCGTTATACAGGCGCGTCACCGCCGCTATGGAGCGAAACGGCAGGTGACGCAGCGCTGCATTAGTGATACCGTCTGCGCCCGGGGCCTTACGCGGCTTCAGTTTTCGGGTCATCCGCTGCACCTCACCGGGGGAGAACACGATTGGGTCCTCCTCCGGCGCTATCGGCGCTGCGAAATACTCCCGAAGCTGGGCTTCCACTGCTGCGACGTGCTCCACATCGTCGGTGGGATTCGGGCGGAACTGGCGTTCGAGATGGTCGGCGAGGATCTTCGCGCGGTCTTCTGCGCGGTACCTCAGCGTACCGTCGTCCGCTGTGAGCGGTCTGATCGGGGGCCGGGCGCCAGAGAGTTGGCGGCAGAGGCGATGGACACTGGTCCAGTCCTCGCTTGCCGCCTCAATGCGCCTCTCCCATGCGTCGGCTTCTTGCTCCCTCAGGGCATCCTTGATCTTGTCCGTGAGGGCGTTGAGCTCCGTCTTCATCCGAGGGCAGCGACATTGCTGCCACCGCCTGCGCAGGCGCCTCTTCTCGCTGATCATGTTCCTAATGTCGGCGGGGAGCGGGGGCAACCTGCCCCCCGTCGGCATGGTGCGCGAGGAGGTGTTAAGGGCGCCTTGAACACAGGCGGTGATGTCCGAAGCTAGGAGCTCAACGTCCCCCGGAGAGACGAGGGGCCTCGAGGGGGTGCTCGTCGCCATCGAGCTGGAGAAGCTTCTCCAGTCTATCGATCGGCGTGGCGTTGGTGGCGAGACTCTCTGTGGCATGTTCGCCAGGACGACCAGGACCGGGACATGGTCAGAGCCCATGTCCTCGGGAAGGGCCTCTATAGAGGGCCGGCAGGGGAGCCCACGGTGGGCTATGAGGTCGATGACGTCAGGTTGATGCGACGTCTGGGCCGGATAATGCGTAGGAGTTTCCGGCCCTTCGACCTCGTAGCCGTGGGCCTCGGCGTCGCGGAGGAGTCGTCTGCCATTCGGGCAGATGTGGGTCGAGTTCCACGCCGTGTGCTTGCAATTGAAATCGCCGGCAACGGCGGTGGGGATGTTCGATTCCAGCAGGGCGTGCATGTCGCCCGGCTGGAATCTTAGGCCCGGCGGCTTGTACACCGCGTACAGCCGCGTAGGGTTGCCGGCGATGCAAAGCTCGACGCCCAGAGCGCTGAGCGCCGAGAGCTGCACGGCGGGAACTCGTTGGTGAACGACTCCTCGCTTGACTAGCACTACCAGCCCTCTATAGGCATGACCCTGAGGACTGATATCGTCCTGGCGATAAACATGATAGCCGGCGACTGTTACGTTAGTCGTCGGCCTTAAAAGAGTCTCGCAGACCAGCGCCACGTCGATCCGCTGGTCACGCAGAACGGTCTTCAGGACGGATGTTTTGCCCCGAAGACCGTTGGCGTTCCAGTAGATCATCCTGAGCGAAGTCACACCTGCTGCAGGATGCGGGACATCCCGCTCAGGATGACCTGGATGGGGTCGGCGTCGTCCCTGATGGCCACCAGCACATCCTGGAGGACGCCGATCACCATCTCGATGGCGACGAGCTTGTTGCTCTTACCCGCTCCCGGAGTCCGGGGCTTGGAAGCGCCGGGCTTGCGGGCAGCGGGGAGAGCTGCTGCCGATGAGGGTTGGGGAGGGACGGTGGCCGGACCAGTGGCCACCGCCGGGGGCTCTGAAGCAGCCCCCTCCTCGCTCCCCTTCTTCTTCTTCTTGCCCCTCTTTCTCTTCCTCTTCACGCCGGAAGAGGAAGGAGGGGCCGCCGCACCCGGAGCACGCCGCTTCGGGGTGTTTGCTGGCGCCATCAGAGTGGTGGCGCCGGCTTCCACTGCCACCTGCGCCACTTGCGGGGCGACAGGTCGGCCGGTAGACAGGGCGACCGTGCCTGCCTTTTTGTTCCTGGCTTCTCTTTTGAAGACAGGGCACGACGCCCTGTTGGCCGGGTGTGCCCCCCCGCAGTTGACGCAGGTGGGGGACGAGTCGTGAAGAAAACCGTACGCTTTGCTTGAAGGGGGATACTGTGCACACCTTGCACATGAGCACAGAAATACTCACGAAAACACTTACATACTTCACAGCGGTTTACCTCCATCTACCTACCATTACCAAACCGTGTACGTAACATACCTTTACCGGGGAATTGGATCAAGGATCAGGAAGGTTGAAGGAGCAAGAGAGAAATAACATACACAGTGGAATCACCTTATTATCAAATCACAAGAAAGAAACAGGACACGGACAACTTGTTATGTTATTCTTTATTGCCTAGCTGACTCAATTCCAACGAATTCCAGACAGAGGAAAGTGCGAGGAGCAATCTTGAAAAAGACGACCTCGCTGGAGATTCGAAGGAACAGTCAAGTGACGTCACGTTCCTGGGTCACACTCACTGAAGTAACTACGCAAGCAAGATCAGGCAGTACATCAAAATGGAAAGAGTGGCCCTGAAAAGAGCCGTTTTTAATCGCCTGGATCTTGCGACGCTGTTGTACACCATCAAGCACCATGGAACTACTCGGTCGGAGACACCTGTATGGCACCACACGCACATCCACGATTCGCGGTCCGGCGCGCGAGACGCGCGGCCTTGCGCTCTCAACGATCGATGGCGACTGGCGCTTGAGACGCGGCGGACTGAGCTCCTGCGCGCGCGCCGCCCGCGTCCTCCGCGCCGCGCACCCCGCGCATGCGCGGTGCGAGTGTGCGACGAGAGGAGACTACGAAATTCTAGAAACTAGCATCTCGCTCGAATCTGTCCGCCATTTTATGTACGATTTCTCATTGGTTGTTTGGTTGTAAATATTTAATGTTGTGTTTTTGATTGGTTGTTAGTTTTAAGGTTTTCTGTATATATAGCGCTAAGTTTTTAACAATAAATCACTTCCAAAATTCCATTTCTACAGCAAATGTGAGTTTAATACCTACCTGCTCGAAATACCTCCGCTACAGTCTCCTCACGGGATTCCTGAAACGGACGCTGGTGAATGATCTTAGATGTAACCATCTAGAATGATCCTCTACCTTGTGAAACAGGTTGGGGGAGGTGACGAAGGCATTGTGCTGGATGGTCATCACCGTGGAATAGCGCAGGAGGGGCTATACCACCTTCCGGCGAATACTTATGTATTAACTGGAAGCCTTACCTTCGGTTTGACGTCGGGATTGGTTGCAGTGCCAACAATCATTTCACGTAGTACTTGAGGTTCCTGTGGCCAATGCTTGCGTCATGCTGAGGGGACAAAATCTGGTCGACCTTGGAATAGAATCGTCTGGGTGGTTTATTAAATATATTTATGCGTCCTGGCAATGTCTGAGCCATCTGAGCCAGGAATGGTAGCTTTTGACGAGATGTTGACCGGGGTTAAACCGACAAACACAAACTAAAACAGATTATAGGGATAGACAAACATAAGGGTCAAGATTATTCAAACTTAGCCTACAAGCCGATAGATTAGGCCGGAAAACAAACTAATAAAATAGGGCATCGATATAATGTTAGGGAGGCAGGTCGTCACAAACAAACTAACAAAACTAGATCATCCACATAAATAGATTAAAAATAGATCATCCACCTAAGGTTAGGAAAGAGGTCGCACGAAAGCAATAAAAATAGGGATTCGTCCGTGTACTAATCTAAAACCGTCCGTGTATTCGCTAAGCATAAATTAGAGATCGTTCATGTATTAACTTTAGAATCTTAGCTATAAACTTAACCAAGCAAAAAACTATGATGCAAATACCAAGACGATAGTTCAATCTCAACCTAAAAGGATCATAGGTTACTGCACACAACGAAGTTAGAGTCCTAACCACTAGACAATCAGGCCAAATTAGAGATTATCGTAGTAAGAAGTAGATCGGAGGAAGTAGCGCGAGGGGGGGTAAGTTACACCGGCAACAGCCCCAAAGTGAAAATAGTTTACATAACTGATCGGATTGATTGAGGTAAGCTAAGACAATAATTACCAATTAAATAAAAGATTCATTTTTGTCATTAATAAAATTTTGATATTTGACCTGTATAATAATAATAATAATTCTTTATTTGCTTGAAAAGTGGTAATTTAGATGGTACAGTGACAATAAGTTTCACACTCTTCACCAGAAAGCTGGTGTGACGCCCTATGAGGCTTAAAAATTTATTTATATTCGAAAAAGCATTTTAAAGATATATGTATAATGTATTATAACATAATACACTATATGTATAATGTATTATAGTATAATACACTATAAAACTTAAGTTGAAATGTATTTAAAGTATTGCGAGTTGATAAACTCGAAATCTAAAGGTTATATGATTATTGATGTATAATTCATAAACTAAAATGAATAAAGTAATTATTCATATGAAATAAAATGTTTATAATAAGGTATATTAACCGTGTGCTTGGTTTCAGATGTAACGGTGATATCGACTTGTACCCCCCAACCCCCCGCATACCCCTCTCGATCGAGACGTGAACGCACCGCCAGTATCCACGCGGGCGGCTGGGACGTGAAGTGGCATCGCGCGGCGGGCGGACGAGCGAGTCGAGAGGCTACGCGTCGCGCGTAGAGCGCGTCGCGTATACAACATTAAATGTTGTTAAACGAGTTTGGTGGTAGCTCGTATACAGATATTGTATTATTATACAAATCTAAATAATTATATTGGAGTCTCACGTGAAGTTCTTAGATGAGAATGCCGACGACCACTTTCACAATAAAGATGATGTAGTTGGGAGTTCGAACGAGCTTACGTACTTAGTGACTTGTCGCTCTGTACGAAAGCCTTGTCAACGCGCTCGACGTCCGTTAGGATATCTTGTGCGAAGACAAATATTATTATGAGGAAGGCTTTCGGTGTGTATGGATTGTAATTTTATTGTTATTAAATTATAATTCATCACATCTTATCGGCTCGATGCATACGTGTATTTTCAATTTATTGGAATTTACAACGACGATGAACTCTAATCCTGAGCGGTTAGACGTCGCGCGTCGCGAGCGTAAGATAACGTGGAGAGGTAAAAATCCGCGCCTTGAGTTGTCTTCGCCGTGACGGGTTTCGTTGTGCACGTATTGTATCTTGTCTATTGAATAACTACGCCTTCCGTGTTATTCAAAAACTATCATCGACTATGCGGCTGACTGGAGACGCGGAATCGCTTCCTACACCAAGGGAGTGTTGAACGCTCTTCTTTCAAGATAACATTACTTTCTTTTTTTTACAAACATAATAATTATAGTCAATGCGCTTTGTGACTTTGTTACGTTGTGCAGAGATTATGGGATCGGCTGTGGACGACCTAGTCGTTAACGCTTGATCTCGGTAAACAGTTGTGTTTTTCAACACGACTTGTTTATCAAAATGAACGAGTGCTGAGTGGGTGTTGTACGAGGACGAGCTGTGATCCAATCAATTGGGCTTCGGCCTTAGCTACGTGTAGCTACTATAACACAAATTGACCGACTGAAGTTATGATGTCCGGCGAGACTGGTCTCATACACTTATATTTGAATTATTGGGATGGTGTTGAGGTCGCGGTACTATCCGCATTACGGCCTCGGTCTTCGGGCTGACACGTACCCAGGGGTCTCGGCATCGCCGAATTATGACCTCCAACGATTGCTGCTGATACGGGACGTACAGTCTCATATAGCTGATTCATCCTCTAACGGATGTCGGTTATGCATATTTGGAGAACTCTCTACCTTGTGCAACACAGGTGGGGGGGGGTGGTAACTGCTTATGAGCAGGCGGATGACCATCACCGTGGGTAGCGCAGGACGGGGCTATTCCACCTCTCGCTATATAATAAACTTGTTATGTAGTGAGAGCCAATGTAAATATTCCTATTGGAATATCAAGTTGATTATAATAAACATCGTATGGGAGGTGTTCTATGAGCATCATATTCCTATCTCAGAATCCGAACACTACTAACGTCGATAGACGTAAGTTAGTGATTATGTGTACCACTGTAATATGGATACCGTCTTTGGAGTCTCTCTGCTTCCGGGCTAACAACACTATTAACGCACAGACGTTAAATAAATGTACAGTGTAGTCTCGCACTTAAAAATAGAACCGTTCGTGTAGAGCGAGTTCATATAAAGATCGAATGTCACCCAACTCAAACGCAGTTGGGTGTACTAAATATAAATATTTCTTACAGAAATATTATGCACAAATATTAAAATATAATGTCAAATTAATTGATGGTTGTTTTATTCAATTAATACCTAAGCCCAACCTCGACCCATTATAATAATGCGGATAGGATGATGACGGAATCGAATCTCAACCTAAAAGAAACTGGAGTCATTTATAACACAACGTAAAACTGGGTCTAACTATTAGACGAAATTGGCCAAAATTAAAATGTTCAACATCTTTGATGTTGTTCATAAATTGATGGAGGAGGGTGAAAGTTACACTGGCATGCAAATCATGTAGGTATCTAAGTATTAAAATATCAAAATACAAACATATATGGGTTACGGCATTCTAGGTTTAAAAAAGTCATAGTATTCCTTAATAGTGTAAAAAGAGTTTTGTATCAACCAACCCTTGAGTTTATTTTTAAAAACGTTTAGAGGTAGCACTTTTAAGTCCTCATCTAGCCTATTAAAAATATTTATCGCCATGCAATATGCATTTATGCTACGTAATGCTGTTGTTTTTGGGGGTAGAACAAGTCTGTGAGGGTATCTTGTATTAAAGTTACAGACATAACTCTTCCTTTTAAACAAGTCTGAATTAGTTTTAACAAATATGCAAGACTCATAAATATACAGACAGGGAACTGTTAGCAGTTTTAGCTGTTTGAAAAGTGGTCTACATGATGTGAAGGAGTCCACATTACAAATTGCTCGAACGCATTGTTTTTGTGCTCTGAGTACCTGATTTACCTGACTTGAGTTTCCCCAAAGAACAATTGCATATCTCAACAGAGAGCATATATAGCCGTGGTAAGCCTGTATTGCAATATTTCTACTACTAATTCTCGTAAGACGCCATAACGCATAAGCAAAAGAATCAATTCTCTTGCATAGCTTGTTTATGTGAACAGCCCAAGAGAACCTATCATCCAATTGAATTCCCAAAAATGAAGTGTCACATGACTCTCTAATATCCTGGCCTGCAAAGGATAATTTCAAGGATTGTTTTTTAGCGTTTTTATTAATGAATTGTATAAATGTCGTTTTACTTAAATTTACATTTAAATTGTTGTCACTCATCCAGTTAATATTTTAAATATGGTTTCATTTATGTCATTATTGTATGTTTTGGTATCGTTGCATGGTACAATAACGGATACGTCGTCAGCGTAAAGTGTGCAATTATACTTTATTATGTCAGGAAGATCATTTATATATATTAGGAATAGCAGGGGTCCTAGTATGCTACCCTGTGGCACACCTACCTCATTTAATTTTATAGATGAGCTGTATACCTTTACTTCCATGTTAGAGTTCATTTTTTTTATGTTTACGAACTGTGTCCTTTTGCTTAGATAGCTATTAAGCCATTCATTTGCGACACCCCTTATCCTAAGAAGGTCACATTTTTTTAAAAGAATTTCATGTGACACAAAGTCGAAAGCTTTACTCATGTCAAAGAAGACAGCTGTAACAGGCATACGCCTGTCCATGTAGGACAGTACTCTATCTACCAAGGTAAATGCAGCTAACGATGTTGATTTACCTTTCTGAAATCCATTTTGTTCGGGTTTTATTAATTTATGTTTGTCTAGAAACTTTGTCAAACGAATATGCATAGCTCTTTCGAATATCTTTGATATTATAGGCAAAAGAGATATTGGTCTATAGTTATCCACATTCTCTTTACAACCTTTTTTGTGTAATGGACTCACAACTGAAATCTTCAGAGGTCCCGGAAAAATACCTTTAGCAAATGAAAGATTTATCAAATAAACTAGTACCGGCGCTATCGGCTTTTTACAGACTTTTAGTATATTAGTTTGTATGTCATCGTAACCAGTTGAATTTGTATGTTTAAGCAAATTAATTATTTTAATAACTTCATGTTCATCTGTTGGAGACAGGAACAGGCTAGTACGATTTGATTGTATATGTGCAGTGTTTGACTTATGACTGTGATTTTTGTTGGATTTTGTTATACTAATGTAATAATTATTAAAGGCATTTGCTATGTCAATAGGATTATCTAATTTTTTATTGTCTATTATTAGTGTGTCAATATTATTATTAGTCAAATTTCTTTGTGTTTTCTTCTTTATTACGTTAATTATGGAGGCCACAGCCGAAGGATATTAAAAAAAATCAAAATTTATTATAATATTAATAAATTGTATTAAAATTTACAATATAAAGGACTATAATTAAAGTGTAGTGTCTCCGGACGAGGTGGGTACCGAAGTGGTGTTTTTTCCCATCGTTCCGTGGTCGGTCCGTAGGATGCAGGTGCAACGTAGCGGCGTCAGCATTATTGGCTCATGTGGGAACCGCGGCGACTCGGCCTTGCGCAATACTGACCATGATTCATATAAGGCTATGTGTACATTGGCTTTGTATTAGGGTCCGTACACATAACACCTCCACCCGTAGATCAGCAACTATTTTAAGATGTTCAATGAAAAAGTTGCTGGATGCTGTTTTCTATCTTCAGATTGTTCTAATTCTTCCAATGGTATATTATCTGTCTGTGTCTTGAATTTCTTGAAACTTCCATAGCGTCGAATCAGTACAATGAATATAAGTACTGCAGCACCCAATAGTATACCATACATTGGTATCGTAGTATGGTATAATGCACTTGTAGGTAGATGTTCTATTTGAAGCGGAGCCTGGGCCGATATTTTATCTTGAAGGTTTCTTAGTTCTTCCAGCTTGATTGAGTTCAGGGTAATAGTAGGCTTACTTGTAGTTTCCTCGTTATTATAATATGGAATTTTCATTATCTTCAACGGCTTTCCTTCTATGTGATTATTAATATTGATGATGGTGAATTCTTCAGTGCGTAGACGACAGGTCTGTGGAATGGTTGCTAGATAACTGCCGTAGAGTGTATTGTATTCTTCGCGTTCACAGGATAGCTGGACCTTCGTTGGTTGCGGAAATACGACTATGTAGTGTTTGTCATCTAGTTTTTCCATAAGTTGTCTTGAGATTGATACTTTGGTAGTCTTGCAGGATTCATTAGATTGTTGAAGAATTAATTTTTGTATGCAATTCGGTTGAGATCGAATTTGATGTTCCATGCCTTCCTCACACAGGTACGCGTTGCTTAACTTCGGGCATTCAGCCGCAATGTACACGTAATAATTCTCATTGGTTGCTATATAAGGATAGGGAGGTACTAGGATTTGATTGAATTTATTAGGTAAAATGGATAATTTATAAAGATCATATGATTGCGGGGAGACGATTGGAAACCTAAAGACTATAACTAATTTATTCTTATTAAAGTATGTGCCTGGCTTAATTACGTTATAATATTCTCTAATTTCTATATCTAATAACTGTTTCCTATCGTAAATGGTGCTTAACTTAAGTTACATACTATTTAATATTTCGACACTTAACATTGAATGATGAGTGCTCGATGCACGCGTAAAAGCTAATATATCTTCTATTCTACTTAATTCACTTATTAAATCGTCTATATTCTCACTAACTGTACGGGTCCAAGTTTAAATGGTAGCAGTCCAGGTCCGTCATTAAAGCTTTCAAGTTTTATCTCTTGGGCTTGTACTAGGTGGATGATCAGTATCAGGGTTAACTTGTAACAACATAGCACTTTTTGGTACTCGTTTTAACCGTGACTTAGCTACGGGACCTCGTTTTCTAGACGTGTAAATATGTATAGGCAAATCGGCAAGAACAGTATCATGAGTATATCGGGGTGCTAACTTCTGTCTACTAGCTGATGGGTTCCTAATGAAGACTTGTTGTTCAGGCTGTAATTCTACTTCAGGTTCGCGGTCCCTATTTCTATTCTCAATGATATTAGTACGGTCAGGTAAAGTAAATTCATTTATAATGTCATATACTTTTTTCATCGATTAATTAATAATTGTTCAGTCGGGTTAAAGTCAAGGGGGTCTCGAGGGTCATAGTGTCCTGTTATTATGTCATAAGGTCGGCATTTAGTAAAGCTGTGGACAGAACTATTGTAGGCTAAAATGGCATATGACATTAAATTAGATGCTGGTTCATCTCGTCGCTGCAGGCGTAAAATTCTAAGATGTTCCAATAACGTTGAGTGGAAGCGTTCTATAGTGCCATTATCGTTAGGTGCGTGAGCTAATGTTTTATGATGGGTTATTTTATGAATTCGTGTAAATTCAGCAAACATTTGGTTCGTGAATTCAGTGCCTTGATCTGTAATAATTGTTAAAGGGAGACCATGGTGCGTGCAGAATGTTAGTAGTGCTTGAATAATACTCACTGCCGTGCCATCTCGCAATAGATAGGCTTGCCCATATTTAGAGAACACATCTACGAATGTAAGGTACTTTTCATTCTGAGCAGTAAAGAGATCCATATGAATGATTTCAAAAGGCTTTGTAGCCGGGGGGACAACATTAAATTGCTGTCTAATGGGATGGCGATCATATTTCGCCTGGCCCCATACAGTACATTCGTTAATATATTTAGTTATTTGCTCTTTCATTTTAGGCCAGTAATACTTCCGTGACAAGGCTAGGTAGCTTTCATTAATTCCTCGGTGATTCGTTTTTCCGTCTTGATAATGCTTTATTATATCTTGTTGTCCAAAATATTCCTTAACGTTTTCAAGTTCTCTTTTTACTAAAACCAAATTCATAGACGAGTTCTTAAAATATTGCTGTAAAATCGGTACTATTGAATACATACTAAGAGTTGGCGTAACTAATATACCTGTTTTAACTCTGGGGGAAACGTATTATTTAATCGCGTCAATCAAATCTTTTTCTAAGTTGGATTCGGATAATTGCACTGAAACTCGGGTATGGGCGTCGAACGGTTTCGTTACTTTCGGTCGTCCTTTTATGTCACCAACTATAGTCAAACATAACTGCCTATGAAATTTATTAAGAGGATCGTCAGAGATTGGTATTTCAAGAATGGGATTTTCACTGTCTGTATGTGCTGTCTCAGTGGATGATCTATGTAATGATGGGGCTGTATCAGTGGATGATCCATTCAGTGATGGTTGTCTTTCTGTGGGATTAACTACTAAAGAGTCTGTTTCCTCATTATTTAATTCAACTCGCGACAGAGCATCGGCGTTAGTGTTATATTTGCCCTTCTTATATATAACTGTATAGTCGTATCGTCGTCGTCGTCGTCGTCGTCGTCGTCGTACATCGAGTGAGTCGTGAGTTCGGCTCCTTAATATTCATTATCCACTGCAAAGGCTTGTGATCGGTAAGTATTTTAAATTTACGTCCAAACAGGTATGGGCGGAAGTACTTGGTTGCCCAGACAATGGCAAGTAATTCTTTTTCAATCGTACTATAATTAATTTCACTTTCGTTAAGTGTACGAGAGGCGTACGACACAGGCTTATCGGATCCGACAGTTCCTTGAGAGAGTACAGCGCCTATTGCAAAATTGGATGCGTCCGTCGTCAGTATGAATTCTTTATTAAAATCTGGATATCTTAAGATAGGGTCATTAGTCAGAAGTGTTTTACATTTCTCAAAGCAATTTACGTACTCTGGGTCAAGGGTTATCTTTTTACCTTTCTTTAAGCATGAAGTCAGGGGTTTTGTGATGCGGGCAAAGTCAGGGATAAATTTACGGTAATATCCAACGAGTCCTAAAAACTGTTTAATTTCCTTTGGAGTTTTAGGTACTGGATATTTTTGAATGGCTGAGATCTTGTCAGGGTTTGGTTTAATACCTTCATTACTTATAATGTGTCCTAAATACGCGGTTTCCATTTTTAAAAATTCGGACTTGTCCATCTGTATTTTGAAGTTTGATTCTTTCAATCTCTGAAATACTTTTCCTAAATTTACAATATGTTCCTGTAGCGACGTGCTAAAGACGATAATATCATCGAGATAGACGAGGCAGATAACGTTTTGTAGGCCTCTTAAGACATTATCCATCACTCTTTGAAAGGTTGATGGAGAATTCTTAAGTCCCATGGGCATTCGAAGAAATTCAAAATGCCCGTGTTCCACATTAAACGCGGTCTTGGGTATGTCGTTTGAATCCATCTCAACCTGATAAAATCCGCTAGCTAAATCTAGGGTACTAAAATACTGACACTTTCCTAGTTTATCAAGAACATCGGTTATGTTCGGAATAGGGTATTTGTCATCAATAGTCTTTTCATTAAATTTACGGAAATCGACTACGAGACGCCATTTTTGGCGACCTGAGGCATCTGCCTTTTTGGGGACTACCCAGATAGGGGAGCTCCAAGCCGAATCAGAAGGTCTTATTATACCCTGTTCCAACATTTTTGAAATTTGGTCTCTAACTTCCTGTCTATGTATAAAAGGATAGCGATAACTTTTAGTGTAAATCGGAACCTCATCAGTTGTCTTAATACCGTGTTTGATTTTATTAGTGAACGTTAATGGTTCTCCATCGATATAAAATACATCAGCGTAATTAGAACAGAGAGATAATAAATTAGCGCGTTCTTCATCATTTAAATGTTCCGTACGTAGGCGAGAGAGTACTTCATTTACACGCGAGCTCGATTGTTCAGTGCCCGTGCACTCAATATTAAACAAGTTAGCGCTTGCGGGACGGTCTAAGGAAAATATGATATCATTCTGCGTAGGGTTCTCTAATTCAACGATACCTCGACTGTTCCGTACTATGGTTAAGCATTCGCGAATATGACAATTACACAATACCTGTTCCTCTACAAGTACCTCACCGTCAGCTGCGTTGATTGGAATTCTAATTAATTTTGAACTATTAGCTGGGATTATGTCCTCATATAAATTAACATTCCGGGAGTTATACATTTTTATCGGATTCACTGCTAATTTGGTATTCAATGTTAAATCTTTAAAATTAATTTGGGCTTCCCATTTTTGTAGTAAGTCTGTACCTATAAGTCCGTCAAAGTGGTTATGAAAATTATAAATTAATAATGTTACGTTGTCAGGATCATTGAATTCAGAAAAACTAGGGACAGTTATTGAATAATCATTCTGGCTTGTTGCGTGCACGTTAGTAACTTCAAATGGATCATAATTCAAAGGATAGTCAGAGAAATATTTCTTTACAGCATCCGGGCTGATGAATGATTGATTCGCGCCGGTATCAATTAGGATATTTAATGGTGGATTTGAAATGCTAATATATGGTAACTGTCGCTGGGTTTGAAGATTCAATTCTATTTTAACTTTTTTGATTTCTGAACCTTCTGAAAATCCTCACTAGTGGAAGGCTGGGGTTGCTCGTCAACCTCAGAATTATAATTCTCAGGGGCTTGCAAATCACCACTAAAATCAGATTCGGGACATTCATAAAACTCGTTATAATACTCATTATAATAATCAGATTCAAAGTACTCAGGATAATAATAGTTATAATAATCTTCGTAGTTAGCACTTTCATTAACATTAACATCTCTAGACTTGAAATAATTATTCGGCGGCGGATTACCTGCTTTACGCCAATCATGACCAGATGGGGGTAAAGTCTTTGGGACGTAGTGGCTAACTCCGCTCATCGGCTTCGGACCGTTATTGTATGGGGTTTGATTCCGAGGCGGTAATCGGAATACGTTGCTTTGTGGGTTATAATTGGATGGTAGAGCCCTAAACATTTGCTGCGTACGGCTAGGCATTCTAAATTGGGGGTTAAATCTAAATTGCGGCGGCGGCGGTGGCGGCGGCGGCATTTGACGCTGCCAATTAGAGTGCTGTGCTATGGGAGGGAACACAAATGGTTTAGGTACAGGGGCATGCAAAGAAGGCATAGGCATAATCTTATTATTAATAGGCCGCTGTTGGTGCAATTTAGGATGGCTATCATTTCTGTGTTGTAAGTATATAACATTTAATTCTTTCTGAACAAATTCCAGTGCTCTTTCGATGCTATCAGGACGCATGCATCTGATTCGAGAACCTAAGGGTTCCTTAAGGCCTCGTACAAATGCTTGCATAGTTAGTTTTTTATAAAGTGTCCGTTTGGCATCTACAGTTGTAGGTACAATGTCATGTAAAGTCACGTACGTCATGATAGTACTAAAAAGCGTCTGGCATCTTTCATAAAATTCCTGTGGTGTACTAGAGCCTTGGGTCTGTAATGCTAAATCATTATATAGGGCTGTTTCATCCCTTTGGTCTGAAAAATTATTTATCAGAACATTCCTAATACCATTCCAACTCTCGGGGATGCCATTAGAGTTTATGGTTCGAGCAGCTGAGCCCGTTACCTTATTAAGAATTCCATTTAATAACGAACTATTGTCTAATTCACATCTCGGTTCATTTTTAACATATTTCGCGACTAATTGATCACATATCCGAATAAATCTCGTTAGTACGTTTGGGTTCCCGTCGAACTCGGGAACTTGGCGTAAGGCCTTAAATATAATGTCCGGATTATGTTCGTATTCAGTAGCCATATCTAAGTTCCTATTCGAATCTACTAATAAATCCCGTTGAGACTGTCTAGGACTAGCCTTAGGGGAGTCTGATCTTCTAGGATGAAAAATCTTGACTAATAACTAACTAAACTAACTAACTAAACTAACTAACTAACTAAACTTTTTGGTTCTGGCAACCCTACGAGTAACAGCTGATTTTTTGTGTTCCGTGTAATTTATTAAATTTCGTTCAAATTGTTGATAATTAAAGCCCATTTCCAATGTTATAGCTTATAATTCGATAAATAACAGGTGATATTATTAAGTTTTACGTTTTAAATTGGATTTTGCTGTGATTTGCAAGAATTTGATACTTGAGAGTGACAGGTAGTTTTTAAGTCATAATTTAAATGTTTTTTTCTTTTTTTTGACCAAGTAAAGACTAAATTAACTAGTTTTCGTGTTCTTTAACTATAATATTCTATTGTAACTTATATTTTAAGCGTAAATTATATATTTTTATCGAATAATATAATTGACCGTTAACCTAGAAACTACCCGACACTTATTGTGATACAAGTCTTTGGCTTATTTTTTGGTATAATTTCACACTTAAAGTACACAATGATGACCCGTAAGGCTTTAGCTCGCCAGGAGGAGTCTAAGCTTCAACTGGTTTTGCAGGAATTAAGGGTTTCCAAGGACTTGTGTGCACAACTTAACAGTGAAAGAGAAGATAATGAAAGGGAACTTTTGCAATTAATCAATAGCAATACCAAATTGAAAACAGAAATGACTGCTTTATATTCGAAATACACTTGTATTGTTGAGGAGCGGGACCATCTCCAAAATATAGTGGATAAGTTTGACCGGTGCAGTGATGAGTATGAGCAAACATTGAAAAGGACATCTACACTGGAGCAGGAGCTTCGTGAGGCCCATCTCCACATCTCCGACTTAGAAGAGGCTGCTCTGAATATCACTGTGCGGCAAAATGATAGCTTATTTCATGAATTGGTGGAGATTGCCCCGCAGTTGGTTTCTGCTACAAAAAGTAACCCAATCACCACTATAGATCTCACAAAAGATGAGACAATAACAACCTCTAAACACTCAACTAATTTGTTATATTGTAGCAGGAACAAACTCAAAAAATATATAAAAATAAACAGGTACATTAAGAAAACTCAAAAATTAATAAAAAGTCATAAATCTGTATCCTTGTATGCAAAGGCAAGTAAAGAAAAAATAACTTTATTAGACGATTTAGAAATATGTACCAATAAATTACAAAATAGTAGGTTACAGCATGAAGCTGACACACAAAAACTACAATTAAAGATTCAGCAACTTACAGACTCTTTAACATCCATCAATAAAAAATATGAAACTTCTCAACAGGTGATCAGGGAGTACTCTAATGCAGTGAAAAACCTTTTAAAACCATCAAACTGTAATACAGAACACATTAACTCAAAAGTTAATAATAATTCATTTAGTTGTGTTTGCTCTAGTGATTCACAGCAGACGAGTGAACCCTCTTCCCTACCTACTATTTCAATGCAGGACGGCTGGAATGCCTGTTCTCAGCAGTCTTTAAATTCTTTGCAAAAAACTATTATGTTCAGCGATGACATTGGGAGAAATATGGGCTCAATACTAAACTCTCAATTCAAGGGACATTCTATTTTTAATAATTGTTCACCGTCAGCATGTTTTGATGTCATAATGAATAAAACATTGAAATGTAATCTCAAAGCTTACACAAATTTAATTATTTTTGTTCAAAATAGGGGAAATGTGGGCAAAAAAGACCTTATTAAATATTGTAATTATTTGTTAAGTTCCAACTTAAAAAAGGTAATTTTGTTTACATTCCCATACTGTAGGACGTTGCCAGAAGCAGAAAATAATATTAGATATAAGCTTAATGAATATCTTTACACTATTTCTAAATACAAGGATAAGTTCCATATAATTGACACTAACACTTTTGTTAGTAATAAATATAATTATTTGACAAAAGGTAGTTATTACCTTTCTCATAGTTTTAAGCGACAGGTAGCAGTTGCGCTATCATATTATTTTGAAATCTTAGCCAAGAACTTGGCTAGTAATTATTCTGCTTCTATTGAGCAGTTACAAGACATTGGTAACAAATAACAATGACATTATGAATATTAATAATTTTGACATACAATTAACAACTAACAATTTTGACATACAAAATGATATTTTATTGACATCTAATTCTGACATACAATATGATGATAATTTATTGACATCACAATTAATTCAAAATAATTTAAATTAAATAATAAGACAATAGAGATGACCTCTGGCACTAATCTAATTAAGTTATCTGACATGACAAATGATTATTATTGTTTGAAAGGGAGTCCAAAGAAAAAGCATACTTCAAATGTTCATTGTATTAACCTGGTGCATCAAAATATATATTGTTTGACAGCAGGCAAGCAGCTGGAGCTGGAATTATTCATGAATTCGGAGAGTATTAGTATTATGTGTATTACAGAACACTGGTTAAGGGGGCATCAGCTCATGTTTAATTTCAGTAATCACCGGGTTGGTAGCTCATTCTGCAGAGTGAATGCAATACATGGGGGGTCGTTAATTTTTATAAATAAAAACCTTAAATTTAAAGAAAGGAAGGATATTGTATCTCTCTCTGTAGAATGTGTAATTGAGCTTGCCTGTGTACAATTAGAGCAATTCATTGTTGTTTGTGTATATAGACCTCCTTCTGGCGATTACACTTATTTTTCAGAAATTATGGATGTTGTTTTATGCAAGTTAAGTAATACTGGTAAGAAGTTGTTTGTATGTGGAGATTTTAATATTAACATTCTAGAAAAAACATCCTTGTCTTGTAATATTCTAAATTTATTCAAATCTCACAATCTTTTAAATTTATTTATGGAGCCTACTAGGATATGCACTACTACGTCAACCTGTTTGGATAATATTTATAGTGATGTAGTTCCCAAACACAAGAATATTATTAACAAATTAGACTCTGACCACTCCGGTCAGTTAATAAATTTTGAAATAATAAAAAACCATGTAACTAAAAGGAAAATTAATTATGTGCCGGTAACCACTGATCGCTTGGAGCGAATGCGGGCAGAATTGATTAATAACTTATCTTTTACACAGTCAAACTCGGATCCTAATTCCTTATATAATTCTTTCTTTCAAACGTTTCACCGTCATTATAACTCAATATTTAGTTCCAAAGTGATCACAGTTACCAACAGTCCTGCCTTTAGCGAATGGGCAACAGTAGGAATACACAAAAGTAGGCAAGTGTTATATGGGTTATACTATGAAAGGCAGTTCAATCATAGTGAAGAGTTTAAAGAGTATGTAAAATCATATTCAAAAATTTTCAAAACAGTTTGCATGTTGTCTAAGTCCCATTTTATTAGTTCAAAGATCAAAAATAGTAATGATAAAGTTAAAGCCACTTGGAAAGTAATTAATGAAGAAACTGGTAAAGCTAAATCCGGTGACACTAACTTTAAGCTATGTGTTAATGGTAAAATCGTTCAGTCAGATTTGGAAGTCGCGAATGAGTTTGAAAGCTTCTTCGCTAAAATACCCGTTTCTTTAACCAGCACTTTAGGCTCTTCTACCCCCGTTGCAGAGTCACTTCTTAAGGAAAATGTTCCAGAATGTTCTAGTGAATTCAGTTTTAGCCATGTAAGTGTATATGATATCTTCAAGGTGTTTAAGACAATAAATCTTAAAAAAACAGCTGATCTGTGGGGGATCTCTGTTACTATTATAAGTTCATTAATTGATATTATTGCACTAGATTTAGTTGATATATTTAATAAATGTATAGACTGTGGTGTGTTTCCTGACCAAATGAAATATAGTAAAATAACACCATTGTTTAAAGCAGGTAGTACAACAGACCCTACTAACTTTAGACCAATTTCAGTACTACCCACATTTAGTAAAATATTTGAAAAGCTTATACTTAGTCAACTACTCACATACTTTAATAAAAACGACTTGCTGCATCATAAACAGTTCGGTTTTACTCGTGGTCGCTCTACAACTGATGCAGGAATTAAATTAATCGAAAATATTTTTGAAGCCTGGGAGGAGTCACGTGATGCTTATGGAGTGTTTTGTGATTTATCCAAGGCCTTTGATTGTGTTGAGCATACAACTTTGGTCAGGAAACTATACTATTACGGAATACGAGGTGTAGCTTTGGATCTTCTTACTTCGTACTTGAGTGATAGGATCCAAAGGGTTGATGTCAACGGAAAACGATCACATGGTTCTGCCGTTGTAATGGGAGTACCCCAAGGATCTATATTAGGACCATTCCTGTTCCTTGTTTATATAAATGACTTACCTTATCTAGTGAGGGACAACCATGAGATAGTATTGTTTGCAGATGATACATCTTTAGTGTTTAAGGTTAATAGACAGCAATCGGCTGTAGACGATGTGAACAATGCTCTCTCCAAAATAGTACATTGGTTTAATGCTAATAACTTATTACTAAACCGTAATAAAACCAAATGTGTAAGATTTGTGACAAAAAATGTTAAACAAGTAAAAACCAGAGTACTGATCAATAATGAGGATTTGGAAATGGTCGATGAAACTGTCTTTCTAGGTATAACATTAGATGCAAAATTACAATGGGGCCCACATATAAAAAAGTTATCAGGTAGATTAAGCTCGGCGGCTTATGCTGTTAAGAAAATCCGTCACCTTACTGATATTAATACCGCGCGTTTAGTTTATTTTAGTTATTTCCACAGCATTATGTCATACGGCATACTGCTGTGGGGTAGTGCCGCGGATATCGAGTCTATATTTGTGTTGCAGAAGCGAGCTATTCGCGCAATCTATAAGTTAGGCCCTCGAGATTCACTAAGAGCTAAATTCAGCGAGTTTAAAATAATGACTGTACATTCTCAGTACATATACGAGAATTTATTATATGTTCACAAAAATTTAGGCAACTTTAAGAAAAACAGTGATTTACATAATCTAAACTTAAGAAATAAAGATAAACTCGCTGTGCCTAAGACTAGGCTCCATAAAATTTCTAAGTCATTTAAAGGACAATGTATACACTTTTACAACAAACTCCCAAACGATGTAATTAATTTGTCAATTAATAAATTCAAGAAACTTATTAAACACAGATTATGCGATAAAGCATATTATAGTGTAGTAGACTATTTAAATGATACAGACGTTTGGGAATGAATTGCTCTATCCAATTCCTATTTTTTTGTTTTCCTAGTTTATAAGTATGATAATTAAAAGACAGCGCTGCTGAGTTTCTTGTCAGTTCTTCTCAGCAGAGGACGTATTCCGAACTGACGGTAATTTATAGTTCTAAGAACCTGCTGACGATTACAAGTGATTGTAAACAATCCTAAGTAATAAATAGCTTTTGAATTTGAATTTGAATTTGAATTGAATTTAATATTAAATCAAATTTCTAAAAATAAATTCAATGTGGAATTCAATAAATTAAAGGAATCAATTACTAAGGAATAAAGGAAGCAACACGAGAGAAAAATCTTGTGCAACTCACATATACATTTTGATATTCTTTAACTTCGAAGTTTGGAAGTCCTCCGGCGGTGTTCCTCAGGTTCTCCGGATACTCGATGACGGCTTGAGAACCGGTCAGCCACGCGGGGCTCGGCCCGATTTCGATATTAGAAATCCTGGTATATTTCGCGCCACGCACTGACTCGAGTATCCTACCGACTGCGCCAATTATGGAGGCCACAGCCGAAGGATATTAAAAAAAATCAAAATTTATTATAATATTAATAAATTGTATTAAAATTTACAATATAAAGGACTATAATTAAAGTGTAGTGTCTCCGGATGAGGTGGGTACCGAAGTGGTGTTTTTTCCCATCGTTCCGTGGTCGGTCCGTAGGATGCAGGTGCAACGTAGCGGCGTCAGCATTATTGGCTCATGTGGGAACCGCGGCGACTCGGCCTTGCGCAATACTGACCATGATTCATATAAGGCTATGTGTACATTGGCTTTGTATTAGGGTCCGTACACATAACACGTTCCATGTAGCTTTGCATTTATTTTTATATTTCATTATGTACCTGGTGTTAGCTAGTTTTTGAGCTTGATTTATACATCGTTTTAGAAGTTTTGAGTATTTTTGGTATATTTGTTTAGATTTATAATTAGAGGACTTATAATAACCAAAGCGTAGCTTTCTTCTTGTGATTGTAGATTTTCTTATACCTTTTGTGAACCAATGTGGATTGTGATTTAATTTTAATTCTTTTCACTGGGAAACATAAATCATAGAAAACTTTAAAATCATCATAGAAATTGCTAAACGCAATCAATGGATCAGATTCGTCATAAACAGAAGCCCAAGTAAGACTATTTAGACATTCACAAAATTTCGAAATATTTTGCGAATTGTAATCTCTTTTCTTATAGTACCAAAAACTCGGTAACTGAGTTTTGTATGATAGAGCAAATTTTATAGATTGTGCAGTCTCATGATCCGACAAACCCAAGTTATGAACTTGGCTTGTGACTTTAGGTATGTTACTAATAATCTGATCTAAACAGGCATTATTTCGCGTGGGACATGATATATGTAATGTGAAGTTGTTATTTGCTACAGTTCTCTTGAGCTCTTTTGACTCAGGTGTTTGTTTTAGTATGTCTATGTTTAGGTCTCCTGCTATAACAATTTTGTGTTTTGTTTTGTGTTTTAGTTTGCTCATTAGCTGCTCAAATTTTTCAAGAAACAATGTAACATTGGAGTTTGGCGTTCTGTAGATACATATTATAATACATTTCATGGACTCGATTTCTATGCCACAACATTCAAAGACAAAATTTTCTTCAAACTCTTTTAGAAATTTTATTTCGTGGGTCTGGATATTGTTAGAGCACAATATGCAGACGCCACCTCTTCTATGATGCGATCTCGAATACGATGTTGCTAAACGGTACCCCGATATGTTGATGTTCCTTTCACAACCTGCCCTTACGAAGGTCTCAGTAAAGCACAATGCGTCAAAGATTCTATTACCCTGTATCAATTCCTCCAAGGCAAGCTCTATCAATTCTTTTTTATTAAGTAAGCCTGTGAGACGCCCTATGAGGCTTAAAAATTTATTTATATTCGAAAAAGCATTTTAAAGATATATGTATAATGTATTATAACATAATACACTATATGTATAATGTATTATGATATAATACACTATAAAACTTAAGTTGAAATGTATTTAAGGTATTGCGAGTTGATAAACTCACAATCTAAATTTTGTATGATTATTGATGTATAATTCATAAACTAAAATGAATAAAGTAATTATTCATATGAAATAAAATGTTTATAATAAGGTATATTAACCGTGTGCTTGGTTTCAGATGTAACGGTGATATCGACTTGTACCCCCCAACCCCCCGCATACCTCAGGCGTGAACGCACCGCCAGTATCCACGCGGGCGGCTGAGTAGTGAAGTGGCATCGGCGCGGCGGGCGGACGAGCGAGTCGAGAGGCTACGCGTCGCGCGTACAGCGCGTCGCGTATACAACATTAAATGTTGTTAAACGAGTTTGGTAGTGGCTCGAATATAGATTTGCATTATTATGCTTATCTAAATATTAAGTTAACATAGAGTGTTGACAAACGAGTTTGGTGGTAGCTCGTATACAGATATTGTATTATTATACAAATCTGAATAATTATATTGGAGTCTCACGTGAAGGTCTTAGATGAGAATGCGACGACCACTTTCACAATAAAGATGATGAAGTTGGGAGTTCGAACGAGCTTACGCACTTAGTGACTTTGTCGCTCTGTACGAAAGCCTTGTCAACGCGCTCGACGTCCGTTAGGATATCTTGTGCGAAGACAAATATTATTATGAGGAAGGTTTTCGGTGTGTATGGATTGTAATTTTATTGTAATTAAATTATAATTCATCACATCTTATCGGCTCGATGCAAACGTGTATTTTCAATTTATTGGAATTTACAACGACGATGAACTCTAATCCTGAGCGGTTAGACGTCGCGCGTCGCGAGCGTAAGATAACGTAGAGAGGTAAAAATCCGCGCCTTGAGTTGTCTTCGCCGTGACGGGTTTCGTTGTGCACGTATTGTATCTTGTCTATTGAATAACTACGCCTTCCGTGTTATTCAAAAACTATCATCGACTATGCGGCTGACTGGAGACGCGGGATCGCTTCCTACACCAAGGGAGTGTTGAACGCTCTTCTTTCAAGATAACATTACTTTCTTTTTATTACAAACATAATAATTATAGTCAATGCGCTTTGTGACTTTGTTACGTTGTGCAGAGACTATGGGATCGGCTGTGGACGACCTAGTCGTTAACGCTTGATCTCGGTAAACAGTTGTGTTTTTCAACACGACTTGTTTATCAAAATAAACGAGTGCTGAGTTGTACGAGGTCGAGTTGTGATCCAATCAATTGGGCTTCGGCCTTAGCTACGTGTAGCTACTATAACACAAAATGACCGACTGAAGTTATGATGTCCGGCGAGACTGGTCTCATATACTTATATTTGAATTATTGGGATGGTGTTGAGGTCGCGGTACTATCCGCATTACGGCGTCGGTCTTCGGGCTGACACGTACCCAGGGGTCTCGGCACCGCCGAATTATGACCTCCAACGATTGCTGCTGATACGGGACGTACAGTCTCATATAGCTGATTCATCCTCTAACGGATGTCGGTTATGCATATTTGGAGAACTCTCTACCTTGTGCAACACAGGTGGGGGGGGGGGGGTGGTAACTGCTTATGAGCAGGTGGATGACCATCACCGTGGGTAGCGCAGGACGGGGCTATTCCACCTCTCGCTATATAATAAACTTGTTATGTAGTGAGAGCCAATGTAAATATTCCTATTGGAATATCAAGTTGATTATAATTAAACATCGTATGGGAGGTGTTCTATGAGCATCATATTCCTATCTTAGTATCCGAACACTACTAGCGTCGATAGACGTAAGTTAGTGATTATGTGTACCACTGTAATATGGATACCGTCTTTGGAGCCTCTCTGCTTCCGGGCTAACAACACTATTAACGCACAGACGTTAAATAAATGTACAGTGTAGTCTCGCACTTAAAAATAGAACCGTTCGTGTAGAGCGAGTTCATATAAAGAACGAATGTCACCCAACTCAAACGCAGTTGGGTGTATTAAATATAAATATTTCTTACAGAAATATTATGCACAAATATTAAAATGTCAAATTAATTGATGGTTGTTTTATTCAATTAATACCTAAGTCCAACCTCGACCCATTATAATAATGCGGATAGGATGATGACGGAATCGAATCTCAACCTAAAAGAACTGGAGTCATTTAAAACACAACGTAAAACTGGGTCTAACTATTAGACGAAATTGGCCAAATTAAAATGTTCAACATCTTTGATGTTGTTCATAAATTGATGAAGGAGGGTGAAAGTTACAATTTGGTGCCGTGACCAGGATCATGGCTAAGTTAGTAATGTAAAAGCGACCGCGACAGTGATTCGCATGGTTGGCTTACATACGTAAAAACGACCGCGACGGCGAACCGCATGGTTGAATTAAAATGAGAAAAACGACCGCGACAGCGAATCGCATGGTTGACTGAAATGAATACAAGTGGCCTAGGTAAATAAATACATGGCTATTTAAACATAATAACGTAGGGGTAACACCCTACAATTTGTTGTCCGTGAAATGGAAAGGTTATGAGATTCGACCCTGACTCTGATTATCCGCATTATAAGTGTTGAGGCTGGGAATATTAACTTGCAATGTTCTTACAGATTGCCGATGAATAATTAATACATATCTCGAGTAACATTAATAGTGAAAGTGATATTTAAATACGTATCTTGAGTAACAGCAATAGTGAAAGTGATACATATAAAAGACATTATCTCGAGTAACATTAATAGTGAAAGTGATATGTAAAGACAATTATTGACATTTTAACAGTGCTAAAAGCGAATTACTGACATCGCAAGGACGATCCTTAAATTAATTGTATCATAATAGTTGTTAAGTGTAATAGTTGTTAAGTGACTTGTCTTGTGATTTAGTTTAATTTTTAATAACCTTAATCTAGTGAATCAGTGCATAAATAAAAATGGGCAAGAGGAAGGAGAATGAAGGACCCACGGAGTCTGTTGAAGCCGAGACCGAAATAGAAAATGTACAGCCACAGCGTAAAAGGCGGCGCGAAGGCAGAGAAAAGGAGGTACCTGATAATGAAACAAAGTATGATCGTTTGTACAAGTTGTTCAAACGAACTACACGACGGTTACAAAACAAAATAGAAGTTCTCGAACAAGAGCTTAAGCGACCTTCTGAAAAGGAAGATGTACCTCAAGAGGTTACAATTGAGAGTTCAGAGCCGGAAGTTCAAGAGAAAGTCATATATGTAAGCGATATATCGAGTTTACAACACGAAAAACCTAAATTCAGTAACCCGGAGAAGGGGCATCCGGTTACTTTTATCGAGGACCTAGAAACGTATCTTGAAAAGAGACGTGATGTGAAAGGACGAGAGGTACAGATTGCTATTGAGTGTCTTAAGGCGGAGGCAAAGGCGTGGGCCCGAATTTATAAAGATTCATGGTATAGTTTTAATGATTTTAAACGAGAATTTCTCGAAACTTATTGGGGAAAACCCGAGCAAGACAAAATACGTAGAGAGATTGCGTATAACAAATGGAACGGGGAAAAATGTCCGAAAATGTCCGATCATTTTATAGAGCTCGTAGGGCAAGCAAAAATGCTTACAAGACAAATACCAGAGGAGGATCTGGTGTCCGATATAATCAAACACTTTCCAACTAATGTACAAGATTTATGGTTCTGGTCTAAGAGTCAGACGATTGCTGAGGTAACAAAATTCCTCAGGGCTTTGGATGATAATAGAGCGGAGGAAAGGCAACAACCTGTGAAATTTCAAAAATGCAACAAGAATATCAATGAAAATTGGAAAAAAGATTTTCAAAATAAATACCGCAAAGAGTGGCGGAAACCTAGTGAAACAAAACCGACGTCGACAGTGACATCGGGCAATTTAGAAGAGGAGCGGGAGAGTGAAGGCACCGCACCTTTAAACAACTGAAGACTGCGAAGAGGGTTCCGGTTGCAGTCGGTAGTGTAAGGAACCGTGGGTTCGACATTATGAAGAGCATGGGGTGGCGCCCAGGCGAGAAGTTAGGAAAAAATTCTCAAGGACTCTACAAACCTATCAAACTAAATGGTCAAACTCACAAAGAGGGGTTAAGCTATGGGTTTAATAATATGAAGTACAACTTTGTAAAACACTTACAAAATAGACAAGACATGTTACAACCGGGAGTCATTATCTCAGAACTTAATGTTAAGTCTGTTTTAAATGAATCTCAGAGAGAAATTGAAGTACTAGAAAATTTTAAAAGTGAAGTTGTAATAAATATATTCAATTTTGAGATAGAGGCTCTCCTGGACACAGGGAGCGATATTACTTGTATATCAGAAGAGCTCTGGATCGAAATTGCAAAGAAAAATCAGAATTTAGCTACTATGCCTGTAAAAGCGATTCAAATAAGAGGTGTCCTGGGACAAAAGAGCTCTAAAATACAACAGATAGTATTGTTGCCTGTGAGATTTAACGATTTAATTATTGAAACAAGTTTCTTAATTGTGCCTAAATTAGTAAGATCTTGTATTATTGGTTTTGATTGGCTAAGGATGAATAGGGCCATCATAGATTTAAGTACTGATAAGACTGGAATGTATATAACTAAAGATGCAAAAGAATATTTTATAGAGTTCGTCAAGAGGAATATTGTAGCAATATGCAAAATTGATTTCTCAAGTTTTGGTTGTGACTTAAACACTAAAAATAGAGAGACTTTAAAGTTGTTCTAAAATCTTATGCTTCTATGTTCTCCGAACAACTAGGACGAGCGAATTGCTATGAACATAAGATCGAGATGATCGATGAGCTTCCTATTGTAAACAGATCTTACCCTATACCATACGCCTACAGGGCGAAACTTCAATCGAAGTTGGATGAGATGGAGAGTAATGGTATTATAACGAGAATGTCAACACCGTACAGTAGTCCGTTAACTTTCACATTGAAGAAAGACGGCTCTATAAGAGTCTTATTAAATGCTAGAGGCATAAATAAAAAGATGATTGGCGAAACTGAAAAACCTCCAATGCAATTGGACGTTTTGAATTCATTTCATGGTGCGAAATATATAACCACTATCGACTTAAATAATGCATACTTTCAAATACCGATTTGTAAAGAAAGTAGAAAGTACACAGGGTTCACCTTCAATGGAAAGTCGTATGTTTACAATGTACTACCACAAGGATTGAAGACTTCAGTGGGAAGTTTCAGTCGTGCAATGGACAAGATATTGGGTCCGGAAGTAAGAGAGTTTTGTGTGAATTACTTAGATGACTTGGCAATTATCACAACTGGAACGTTGGATTTACACTTCGAACATATACAGACGGTCCTTGGCAAACTGTATGAAGCGGGTATGACCTGTGACTTGCAAAAATGTGAGTTTATATGTAAAGAGATTAAGATGTTGGGTTTCATAATATCCACTGAAGGGATACAAACAGATCCAGACAAGTTAAAGAGTATAAGAGATTTTCCAAAACCTAAGAAAGTAAAGCAATTAAGAGCGTTTTTGGGACTCTGTAATTTTTATCGAAGATTTATACATGATTATAGCAATTTGATCGTACCATTATGTAAACTAATAAAGAAAGATCAATCATGGAATTGGGGTTCTGAGGAACAAGGTGCATTTGATCGATTAAAAGAAAGATTTATAAAAACCGTGATGTTACACCATCCGGATTTTAATAAACCGTATTACTTACAAACTGATTGTTCGGGCATTGGATTGGCTGGTGTGCTCTATCAATTGGACGATAATAACGAAATGAAAATTTTAGGATACCACAGTAAGACATTAAAAGGACCAGAATTAAACTGGACAGTAACTGAACAAGAATTTTATGCAATAATAAGTTGTATAAAAAAGTTTGAAAGAGGTGCACAGTTGACGATTAAAACTGATCATAAAGCTTTGATATTCGTGAAGAATTGGAAGCTTTATAACAGTAGAGTAACGCGTTGGATACTTTATTTGGAACAGTTTAATTATAAAGTAGAACACATAACAGGAAAACAAAATTTAGTTGCTGATATATTATCGAGATATTTGCCTGAGGGCAAGCATATACAGGAAGATAGGGGTATATGCTTCGAGATATTATATACAGAAACTACTGAAAATGTTGAGCTCAAAGAAAAATTGAACCGATTATCTGAACTACAATCATTAGACGCTGATATCAGCGCAATTAAAGAACGTCTGGGAAGCGTGAGTGTGGCACAAAGTAGATCAGATAGAATTATATTTCGATGTAAATTACGAAACAACATTTTGTATTATAGTTCAATTGAGACGAGCAAGGAAGTCATATATCTTCCAAAAATCTTAATTAACGATATAATCGATCAAGTACACCTTGAAATGGGGCATCAAGGTGCTTATAAAGTTGTAAAATATATTAAAGATAGATTTTATTGGCATGCGCTTACTAGAGATGTGAGAAAGAGGGTTAAAACATGTCATGTATGCCAAATGTCAAAGAGCGAGAATATTAAATATGTTGGACCCTGTCAGTCGATATTGTCTAAAGACATTGGAGACATTGTAATGGCAGATATATACGGACCGCTACTAGCAGGAACCCTCGGGCTGAAATTCATTATAGTCTTTCAGGACACAATAAATTTATAAAGTTATACCCGATGAAAGATGCCACCGGCAGAAGTGTTTTATCTAAACTAAAACACTATTCACAGATTATAAAACCGAAAACTATAATGACTGACAATGGAAAGCAATTTATAAGTAATGTGTGGAGAGATGGCGTGAAAGAGTTGGGCATCAAAGCTATATATACCACTGTAAGGAATCCTAGACCGAATACAGTTGAAAGAGTAAACAGAGAGTTGGGAAGATTGTTTAGAACCTATTGTGGTTCGAATCATAAGTCTTGGCCTAATATACTACCGACTTTAGAAGAGTTATATAACAATAGTTTTCATGACAGTATAGGCTTCACTCCGTGTGAAGTTATGTACGGTGAACCAAATAAATTATCATTTGATGAGAAGCTCATGATCAACAGAAAACCCTTAAATTTACACGATATCAGAACTCAAGTTCGAGAGAATTTAAAAAGTGCTAGTAATGTACGACGCACAAAATATGACAAGAGTCATAAATTGATTGTATTTCAAATTGGTGACTTAGTAAAAATACGTAGAGATAACAGGTCCGTTAAAGGGCGTAAAGAGACAAAAAAGTTTGAATTTTTGTATGAAGGTCCATACAGAGTGGCCGCCGTGCCTTTCAATAATGTTTATACTCTACAAGACGTGAACACTGATAACCTTAAAGGCAATTATAATGCTATTCACTTGTACAAATATTACAAATAATAAAGGACTACCCCGAAGGTCCGATAATAATGTAAACATTTTTAATGTTTAAGATGGTTGTTAATATGTAAATAATGTTGTTGATTCGAAATAATAATCATTAAGATTGTATCTTATGATTGTTGATGTTGTTGGTTCGATGTAATAGATATTATTAAGATTGTACCCTGATATGATTGTTAATAATATTGTAAGAAGGAGCTAATCATTAAGATTGTATCTTAAGGTTGTAAATATTGTTGATTCGAATGTACATAAATAATTGTGATAATTATTTTAAGTGAATAAAGACATAGAAAAAATTGGGTCAGGGAGAAGTGGCTCAATCACATTCAATCAGTTAAACAATATATATTGGTTCAAAAACCAAAAGATGTCTTGATATAACAAACATACTTTAATCGCCTATTATGCGATAAAGCATAACTATATGAGATCTAGCAAAACTAATTAATACCATAACAAACACATCGCCATTCCACATCACTTTATTGGTGAACGATTGAATGTGGTTGGAGGGGTGTTGGGGCGGCTGCTTCCCAAAAAAAAAATAATAAGTTTATGGTATAATTAAAGAGGCGAAAATAACTTAGAAAGTTTTATTACTCAGTGTTTCATAAAACTTTGGGGGGGGATTGTGACGCCCTATGAGGCTTAAAAATTTATTTATATTCGAAAAAGCATTTTAAAGATATATGTATAATGTATTATAACATAATACACTATATGTATAATGTATTATGATATAATACACTATAAAACTTAAGTTGAAATGTATTTAAGGTATTGCGAGTTGATAAACTCACAATCTAAATTTTGTATGATTATTGATGTATAATTCATAAACTAAAATGAATAAAGTAATTATTCATATGAAATAAAATGTTTATAATAAGGTATATTAACCGTGTGCTTGGTTTCAGATGTAACGGTGATATCGACTTGTACCCCCCAACCCCCCGCATACCTCAGGCGTGAACGCACCGCCAGTATCCACGCGGGCGGCTGAGTAGTGAAGTGGCATCGGCGCGGCGGGCGGACGAGCGAGTCGAGAGGCTACGCGTCGCGCGTACAGCGCGTCGCGTATACAACATTAAATGTTGTTAAACGAGTTTGGTGGTGGCTCGAATATAGATTTGCATTATTATGCTTATCTAAATATTAAGTTAACATAGAGTGTTGACAAACGAGTTTGGTGGTAGCTCGTATACAGATATTGTATTATTATACAAATCTGAATAATTATATTGGAGTCTCACGTGAAGGTCTTAGATGAGAATGCGACGACCACTTTCACAATAAAGATGATGAAGTTGGGAGTTCGAACGAGCTTACGCACTTAGTGACTTTGTCGCTCTGTACGAAAGCCTTGTCAACGCGCTCGACGTCCGTTAGGATATCTTGTGCGAAGACAAATATTATTATGAGGAAGGTTTTCGGTGTGTATGGATTGTAATTTTATTGTAATTAAATTATAATTCATCACATCTTATCGGCTCGATGCAAACGTGTATTTTCAATTTATTGGAATTTACAACGACGATGAACTCTAATCCTGAGCGGTTAGACGTCGCGCGTCGCGAGCGTAAGATAACGTAGAGAGGTAAAAATCCGCGCCTTGAGTTGTCTTCGCCGTGACGGGTTTCGTTGTGCACGTATTGTATCTTGTCTATTGAATAACTACGCCTTCCGTGTTATTCAAAAACTATCATAGACTATGCGGCTGACTGGAGACGCGGGATCGCTTCCTACACCAAGGGAGTGTTGAACGCTCTTCTTTCAAGATAACATTACTTTCTTTTTATTACAAACATAATAATTATAGTCAATGCGCTTTGTGACTTTGTTACGTTGTGCAGAGACTATGGGATCGGCTGTGGACGACCTAGTCGTTAACGCTTGATCTCGGTAAACAGTTGTGTTTTTCAACACGACTTGTTTATCAAAATAAACGAGTGCTGAGTTGTACGAGGTCGAGTTGTGATCCAATCAATTGGGCTTCGGCCTTAGCTACGTGTAGCTACTATAACACAAAATGACCGACTGAAGTTATGATGTCCGGCGAGACTGGTCTCATATACTTATATTTGAATTATTGGGATGGTGTTGAGGTCGCGGTACTATCCGCATTACGGCGTCGGTCTTCGGGCTGACACGTACCCAGGGGTCTCGGCACCGCCGAATTATGACCTCCAACGATTGCTGCTGATACGGGACGTACAGTCTCATATAGCTGATTCATCCTCTAACGGATGTCGGTTATGCATATTTGGAGAACTCTCTACCTTGTGCAACACAGGTGGGGGGGGGGGGGGTGGTAACTGCTTATGAGCAGGTGGATGACCATCACCGTGGGTAGCGCAGGACGGGGCTATTCCACCTCTCGCTATATAATAAACTTGTTATGTAGTGAGAGCCAATGTAAATATTCCTATTGGAATATCAAGTTGATTATAATTAAACATCGTATGGGAGGTGTTCTATGAGCATCATATTCCTATCTTAGTATCCGAACACTACTAGCGTCGATAGACGTAAGTTAGTGATTATGTGTACCACTGTAATATGGATACCGTCTTTGGAGCCTCTCTGCTTCCGGGCTAACAACACTATTAACGCACAGACGTTAAATAAATGTACAGTGTAGTCTCGCACTTAAAAATAGAACCGTTCGTGTAGAGCGAGTTCATATAAAGAACGAATGTCACCCAACTCAAACGCAGTTGGGTGTATTAAATATAAATATTTCTTACAGAAATATTATGCACAAATATTAAAATGTCAAATTAATTGATGGTTGTTTTATTCAATTAATACCTAAGTCCAACCTCGACCCATTATAATAATGCGGATAGGATGATGACGGAATCGAATCTCAACCTAAAAGAACTGGAGTCATTTAAAACACAACGTAAAACTGGGTCTAACTATTAGACGAAATTGGCCAAATTAAAATGTTCAACATCTTTGATGTTGTTCATAAATTGATGAAGGAGGGTGAAAGTTACACCTGCTATGTTTTGATGTAAAATGCTGAAATTGTCATTATTAAAATTATTATTTACGAAAAAAGTTTTTGTCGGATTGTTTGGTCAATTCTTGTTTGTTATATTTTGAAAAATAACTAGTAATCAACGTCTGAATAATTTTCTTGCAATCTTTTTTGTAGACAACGTCGTTGTCATCAGACTTAGTTGGTTGAGTTTGAAAGTAGTAGGGAATCGTTCCCTTTTCGTTATGCGTGATTTTGTTAATTGTTTTAATAAGAAGAACCCTTTTATTTGCAAGATTAGTAGACATTACCCTTTTATTTGATGTGATCATCGATTTGCCGTAACCCAGATATTTGTCATTATAATACATAGTGTCAATGAGAATATTTAGTTTTAAGCACATATTATACGTAAAATATTTATCATAATAATTAATGTCATCCAAGTTCAAAAATTTACAGTTATTAAAATGTTTACAATATAAATTCAATGTTTCGTTTAATTTTTTCTCATTTAAATATAGACTGTTCTTTACTCCAAGTACTGGCTCGGCCTGGCTACTTGACAAAAATTTTTTTTTTTGTCCGTCGTGTAGATTAGTAAAAAATATTGGACACGTATTTTTTCTTTTTTTACGTACTCAAAAAATAACAGAGATACATTGAGTTGAAATTTCGCGTGACGTCACAATTCAATGCGGTTTGTATGGCGCTGATAATGAATATTGACGTCACGAGCCCCCCACCCTAAACTTTAATGCGCTTTATCTATGTTCATTTTCATTAAATTGAAAAAGCAAAAAATACGTGTCTATTATTTTTTTATTTTCTAACTGACGGACTAATTAGAATTTTGATATTCAAACCTTGGAAAATACCCAATTATAGTCATTTTATAGTGAGTTTTGAGGAAAAAACTTAGCTCTGTACATAGTTTAGTTGGGTTCTTGTTATGTTCGCCAATGTTTAGAACAATTATATCGCTTGATTTGGCGTTAACCGTTTCTGATGTATTTAGAATGTCTACGCAGCATGCATTTGGTTTAATTGTAGACGTTATGGTGTACTTCTCGTATTTGGTGTTCTCTCTAGTCTTACGCAACACAGAAGCAAACCCACTACATTGCTGCCCTCCCAATATATATATATTTTTGTACGTTTCCTTCGTGTTTTGTGTTTTACTTTGTACTTTTTTAGATAAAGGTGTCCCTTTTGGTCTAATTTCTGTATCGTTTGAGCCTTCTTGTTTCTGGTCGCTTAACGTACAGCAGTTAACATCCCACTTAGAGTCCTGCTTTTTTTTATCTTCTTGTCGATTGCTGATATTAGTTTTCTTCATACTTTTATTTATTTTAACAGATTTCGGAGTAGTTCTACATATACTTTCTAATCTTTTAACTTGCAGGTTGTAGTCAGATAATTTTTCTTTTAATTTTGCATTCTCCAACACCAAATGTTCAATTTCAGTGTTCGCACTTTCAAGTTCCAGTTGAAGGTTCATCATTTTACTTCTAATCTCTTTTAGTTCATCTTTAGAATTAACATTTACGTCCGGACAACTTCTATTAAGAGTATCACTCCAAAGTTCAGAGCAGTCAAGGTCACTTTCATCAGATAATGAATCAACTGAGTTTCTTATCGGGATTTTGTGTTTCCTGAGAGTAACATTTTCAGAGTTTAAGTTATTGTTTGGTTGAAACTGATTATATTGAGGTGTTACTACTGTTATGGTCTCTTTATTTTTAATGCTCTCATTTAAATCACGATTGGTGGTGGAAGCCAGAACAGTGTCCTTTCTTTGGTTTGGAGTGCTAGTCTTATTTTGAAGCTTTTTAGCGCGGGTACATGAGACACAGGTCCAGGCTTCTCTGCGATCCTTATCCATTAAGTGAAAAAGTTTCTCTCTGTTTACACATGAGAGGTCGTATGATTGTTTACAAATCGAACATCTAAGAAAATGCTTGTCCTTAATCCTTTTGTTACATTTAACACAAATGGTTTTACATTCCATTTTTGTTTTCCAATGTGAATGGTTAGGTATTGAACTTTGAACTTATAAACAAAGATGCGGTTAAGAGATACGGTTAACTCGCTTCGCCGTTATTAAACAGGGATATTGACAAATTTCTGCGATGTTCTCAAGTGAGTACGTCAACTTGAGTAACGTTTATTAATACGGGCCCCACAACGTTCGTATAACTATTTCGAAAGTGTAGGTAGGTACTATGATTTTTTATTAAGTACGTTAGGTATTTATTTTATTTTATTTTATGCGTAACATATAACTATATTTTAATATTGATAAATGGTCTTTATTAATTATTCACAGTAATTTTAGCCTCTTGGCGTCGTCTAGTAAATGAATATCCGTAATTTTTTGGATCATTATAATTTCAAAAGTCCTTAATATGCTGAACTCATCACTTTATTCAAAAACACTTCGCCGCACTCAGAGTCGACTTTAATGATTACTTAGTTAAGTATAGATTTTTAAAACAAAACTACCGCAATCAGAGACGTTCAGTAAATTAATGTTAATTGGTATTTAATGAGACGTAACTTAATTAGTTAAATGCCAATCAACATTAATTTATTAGACTTATCTGATTGCGGCAGTTTTGTTTTAAAAATCTATACTTAATTAAGTAATCATTAAAGTCGACTCTGAGTGCGGCGGTTAATTAATTTACTTTTTTTTTCTTCACTTTGTTTGTGTGTTTGTTAGATATTTAAGATCCATCACATATTTAGTCAGATAGTTTGTTTATTCACTAATTAAAGTAATAAAATCACGGAGCACATTTTTAAACAGTGTTATCAAGGCGAGGTACCCGCACGCGTTTTGTAGATCGATTAGATAGGATTTGAGTGCTGTTTTGAAACCGTTTGCTGTTTTCATGTTCCTAATAGGTGGTGGTATATTATTCCAGCATTTGGAGGCTGCGTACCGGAAGCTGCCGCGGAACGCCGCCGAGCCGCCGCGCTGTAGGCTCAGCTGCTGCGAGCACTGTCTACGCTCTGTGCGTCTGTTTGCTCCAATCCAGTTTAATCCAGTTACACCTACAATGGCTAAATTGAAAACCTACACAGGAGAACAAATAAGACTAATAGGTACATGTACAGTACAGTTCAAATATAAAAATAGTTCCAATACAGGAAGAATATTTATTTTACAAAAATCGGTTTCGGCAATGTTGGGACGAGAATGGTTACGAAAAATCAATTGGAGTTTAGAAAACTTAAATATAAAGGAAATGGAGGTATTCAATACTGAAGAATACAAGGTAAAACTACATAATTTATTACAAAATTACAACGATTTATTTACAGAAAAGATAGGTAAAATACATAATTACAAAGCTAATTTAAAATTAAAAGATAATGTCAAACCTGTATTCTTACGTCCAAGACCTGTACCATTTGCAATGAAAGAAAGAATAGAGAATGAAATTGACAGATTAGAAAAAAATGGAATAATTGAAAAAGTTACATATTCACAGTGGGGGACTCCAGTGGTACCAGCCATTAAACCGGATGGAAGAATAAGGCTGTGTGCAGACTACAGAGCAACATTGAACAAAAATTTGCTGGAGGACAACTACCCCATACCACGCATAGAGTAGGTTTTTGCCCGGCTCAGTGGAGGTAAATACTTTTGTACACTTGATATTAACCAAGCTTATCTTCATATGGAGACCAGTGAAGATACAGCGATGATGCAAGCCATAAGCATAAGTAAAGGCACATACAAAGTTAAACGCCTCATGTTCGGTACAAAAGTGGCATCTAATATTTGGCAAAGATATATGGACCAAACACTACAAGGACTGACGGGAGTAGCCTGTTTCTACGATGATATCGCCTTACAAGGACGTACATTCGAAGAGTTACTACACAGATTAAAACTTACATTTGATAGATTACGAGAAAGTGGTATACATTTGAATAAAAAGAAATGTCAATTTTACAAAGATTCTATTACGTACCTAGGACATACAATAGACAGAAATGGATTACACCCAATGAAAGAGAAACTAGTTGAAATTATGAATACACCACCACCAACAGATGTCACTACATTACTGTGATGTAGGTAGATATAAAAAGGTAAGACAGGTAGATATGCATTATTAGCAACGACCGTTTTGGTCTGCAATAAACGAGTGCCACGAACGTACGTGTTTCCTTTACTTCAGTGGCGACGAGTAAAAATATTATAATTTAGAAAAAAAAAATACATAATAATAATAATGTCGTGCTGAGTTGTTGGGACTAATGAATAAACGCAACCACCTTCAGTGAACACCGTTTATTGTCTGATTAATGTAACACTAACATTTTATAAGACCCAAGGAAGCGTACATACATGTCAATACCGCCTTAGGGCTTGTACACACACTTCACCTCCCGGGGTAAAAAAAGAGAAAAAAATAAAACATTTTTTTTTCTCTATCCATAAACACTGAAACATTTTATATCTAAGACATACAAAATACAAAAAGTCATCAAAATTAAATCTATTTATAATAAGGTCTAGTTCTATTCTTATGTACTAATTCAATTCTATTATTTTTTCTTATTCTAACATTACTACCAAGATCTTCTACTACTTCATAAGGTCCGTCGAATAATACATCCAATTTTCGACCTGTTTCGTTCTTTATTAACACTAAATCATCTTTCTCATAGTTTACTGAATTCACATATTTATCATACAATTGCTTTCGTTTGTTCTTACTTACTAATAAACTATTTTTTGCATCAGCATGGGCTAATTGTAATCGATATTTTAACTGTAATGGATAGTCATCAACATTGTACAATGGCTCTACAGGATCACAAATTTTACTGGGTATTCTACAGAGTTTACCAAAAACAAGTTCAAATGGCGTATACTTTGTTTCAGAATGAACTGTGTTATTAAAACTAAAACACCAAAATGGCAACCAATAGCTCCACGTATCTGTGTGATTGTCACATTGAATTCTTAAAAATGCACCCAGAGTTTTGTGCGCATTTTCAAGAGCACCAATAGACTGATGATGGTAGGCTGTTGAGGAAAGTTTTTCAATATTAAGCATTTTACAAACCTGTTCCATAGTTGCGGATATGAACTCTGTTCCTCGATCTGTAGCTACTGTTCTCGGAATGCCAAAACTTAAAACAAACTGACGAACAAATGCATCTGCTATCGATACTGTTTCTTTGTTTTTAAGGGGAATTGCTTGTACAAATTTGGTTAATTCGCATTGTATGGTCAATATATAGCAATTACCTTCTAAATCCTTATCTAATGGACCTACTACATCTAAATAAATTTTATCAAATGCCGAAGAAGCTGTTGTTGTTATTTCCATCGGCTGTTTGATATAACGAAAATATTTCGACTTCTGACAATTCATGCATTTCTTAACAAAATTCTGGACGTCCTTTTCGATACCTGGCCAGTAGTACCGTCTTTTAATAGTATTCACCATTCTGCGCACTCCAGCATGACCACTGGTAGGCAATAAATGAAAGTCATTCATAATAATAGTTTTTTCATTATCGTCACTTATTCTTTTAACACCTTGTAATAGACATATTCGTGGTCCGGACCATTTTTTAAGTAACGCTATTTCTTCGCAAATATCTTTAACAAACTGAATATTATCTTTATTTTTAATTATACAAATTTCATCAACACGTATCTTTTCACAAAAATAACCTAATTTCTGCACAAATTCGGCTCGCGAGAAATGTGCCTTGAAATCAAGGTTAACATATATCGTCTTAGTACTTGATACGAATACAAAACACTCTAACTCGTCAGTTATCATGTTATTGTCTCTCAATATCTTTAATTCTGCTCCTTTCATAAAACTCAGTTCTACTGAATCACACGGTTTTCTTAATATATCCACAACTCGCGGTTGATCAGGCCGTTTGTCAGTGAATTTATCAAGATCCGTCTTTTCAGTCCCACTTTCATTCTTACTTATCATATCCATTTTCTTCTTTTGAGCTCTCGTTATCACAGCCACAACTTGCTCATGCATACTCTTTAATTCATCAGACGTCACACTTATCCTAGATAACGCATCAGCAACAACGTTTTCCTTTCCTTTCACATATATAATTTTAAAATTATATTCTTCTAACGTTAAGCGAAATTTAAGAAGCCTACTAGAAGGGTCCTTTATGCCAAAGAGAAATATCAAAGGTTTGTGATCTGTCATTATCGTGAATTTTCTGCCGTACAAATATGGCCTAAAATGTTTTACCGACCAAACAATCGCCAGAAGCTCTTTTTGAATTGTGGGATAGTTTCTTTCTGCCTTATTTAAAGGTCTACTAGCATATGCTACTGGTCTTAGGTCTTTATTACATAATACGGATCCAATAGCCATGCCTGAAGCATCAGTCTGTAATATAAATTCATTATTTTCGGAAAAATCAGCTGTAGAGACAGTGCACAATCTATTTATCTCTTCATAAATTGTCTTAATACTTTTAAAAATATCGACTGCCCTTGAAAGTTTAATATCTTTATTACTTTCTAACAAAAAAAATATGTTGCTACATTTATCAAAAGCACATTTTGCCTCGCTTAACTTAGTTTCTATTGTTTTGCCTTTATACCTACTTTGACCCTTCTTAATTAGATATTTTCGTATATCAACTAATACCTCATAATATTCTATTAAACTCTTAATCATACTCTAACATCAATAATTTTTTAAAATACCACTCAAAATAATTATCATTCTAGACATAGACATTCTACGTAAAAATATTTAGGTCAACTTATTGCGAAACATAATTTCCGACGTTGCACTTTACTCGTCGCGGTGTCATGTGAGAGAATTTAATGTAAGATCTGGAAATTGGTGTCTTTATGTGGAGCGCTTACAAATGTTTTTTAAAGTGAACAAGGTGGACAAAGAGATGTGGCTGCCGACGCTTATAGCGGTAATGGGTGACGAAGCGTATGAATTACTGAGTAATTTATCGAGCCCTAAGAAGCCAGCCGAATTGATGTACGAACACGCCATAAAAATATTACGCACTCACCTGCAGCCCAAACCATCAGTAATGGCGGAACGTTATCGCTTTAGACAAAGGCAACAAAATGGCGAAGAAAATATAGCAAGCTATTTAACCGAATTAAAAAAACTGGCCAAGTACTGTGAGTTTGGTAGCAGCTTAGAAGAAAACTTAAGAGATCAACTAGTCTGTGGAGTCAAAAGCGAGTTCATTAGGCAACGGCTATTCGCCGAAGATAATTTAAATTACACAGCAGCCATCAAGTTAGCGAGCGCATTGGAAGCGGCGGAGCGAGACGCGGCGGCCGTGGAGCGCGAGGCGGCTTGCGGCGAGCTGGGTGTCGGCGCGGGCGGAGCGGCGGCCGCTACCGCGAGCGCCGTGAACGCGGTGACGTCAGCGCGTGCGCCGGGCGGCGGGCGGCCGCGCGCCGGGCCGAGCGGCGGGAGCGGCGACAGGAACGGCGCGCCGTGCGAATCATGCGGTTGGCGGGGCCATAGCAGTGAGAATTGCCGGTACCGGACGTTCGTGTGCAGCAGGTGCAGACAACGGGGCCACCTAAAGCGGGTCTGTCCACAATCCGCGGGGCGGTCAAGCGGGGCGCGGAGGCGAGTGAATCACGTGGAGACGTCGCAACGCGAAGAAGTCGAAGATAACTCTTCCGAAGTGGAGGAGGAGATGCATACTCTCAGCTTAAACGCGTATAGACCGGTAAGCGTCACGGTGTTAATCGATAAAATTAATTTTAAAATGGAAGTAGATACTGGGTCGTCCGTTTCTTGCATAAGTAAGACTACCTACGATAGATATTTTTATAAGAGAAATTTAGAAAAAAAATATTTAGTGTTAAAATTCTATGATGGTAGCAATATAAAGCCCCTAGGATTCATTAACCCCTTACCGCATACAACGCCATATATGGTTTTAAAAGTTTTTTTTTTTTTTCAATTTATTAATATACCTATTGTTTTTTCGCAACCAACATTGAATTCGTATGCATAATTTCTTCGTTTACCGAAACGTATTTTTTTTTGTCTATGGTAAGTGCAATTAGTCAAAATATTGGAGATTATGTGCAGCGTGTCCGACCGTTAGAGTGCAATTAATTTGTGCTAATTTTATAAATGGGAAAATAGCAATAAAATGGTAAGTAAAAATCCTTGGAATTTCCAAATACAATGTTGATATATACTTTTATAAGAAATAGTCATCGTTTCGGCATTTTTCGTGTTTTTTATTTGTTTTTGAGCTTTCTTTTGATATTGCCATATTTGGCTTCGTATGCATTCGTGTCAAAAATATTGTGGGGCATATATGGCTTCGCATGCATTCAGATGCTTTTTCTTTTCTCTGCAGTAATGGACCCTTCTCGCTTTTATGGTAGTTCCAACGTGGTCGTCCAGCTAGCAACTTAGGAACACCATCCTCAAGTCGAGCCGAAACTCCAACCAGCCGAGCCGACAGTAATTTATGTCCGGTGGCTAAAAAACATGGTCGTCCTACGCGCATCTTAGTCGGTACCCCAACAACCCCAACAAGCCGAGGCGCCACTCCTACCAGCTTGCCGGACTCGCCTGTACCCAAGAAGAAAGCAAGAAAAACTCCAGCCAGGTATCAAGACCTACCACTAGATTCTGTACGTTCAGATAACGTGGACCATTTCCCCGAGTGAACGAAAGCAAGTTGTCAAATTTGTCGGAACTGTTCGAAATTCCGTTCGTTTACCAAATGTGGGAAATGTAAAGTTAAGTTGTTACAATGATAAAAGAAATTGTTTCAAAGATTTCCATAAAACATAATTTCATTTTTTAATTAATGTATACGAAGCCATATATGGATCAGTTTGGGTTTCACTAGAATGCATACGATGCCATATGTGGCTTCGTGTAGTAATTTCTAAAATAAGTACATAATTTTTTTTTTTCCTATTATGTCTTTTTATACATAACAAATAAAAGAGGTTTTCAGTAAAAAAAAATTTTTCATCATCTCCTTCATAATTCATGCAATAAGGGGTTAAACCGTGGGTTCAATATGAAAATATAAATAAACAGTTGGAATTGTTTGTAATAGAAGGGGGAACTACTTCACTTTTGGGCCGACAATGACTATCGGAATTAAAAATGGATATCCCTAAATTAGTAGTGGGTAAGCGCGGCAACGTAAACAATTATTTTCCTGAGCTCCTCGTTTATTAAGTAAATTTGGTGGAAAAATTAACCGAAATTCATCAAAACAACTCAAATATCATCGTAGTTTAGTGAAATCTTTCGAAAAAATCACTAAGACTGGACAAAAACACCAAAAACGAAGTAAATATTGGAAAATACCTGTGCTGCAAAGTGTTGGTTGTAAATCTTTGTAAAAACAAGTACGATAAGAAAAAACACAGGATAGTGGGTGAAATAAAAATAAGGTTAATAACAAAAGAATTAGTGTAAATTAATGAAATCAAAGCGTAAAGTGAAAAGTGCAAAGAATAAAATCGATCTAATTTCATCACCATCATAATTATTATGTGCGAGGGACGACATCTATATTTTTATTATTAAAATCACGTACAACTCTTGTTCCTAAGTTGTGTTTTATTTTATAACTAAATAATCTCTTAATTAATGGGATATAACAACTCTGAAGATATCGATCAACGATCCACTCGCTAGGGTAAAGCTAATATTAACTAGTACAATAAATAACAAATAGATGCCGCTCTAAACATACAAGTGAAGAAAGCGAAAATAAAAAATGTCGGAAATAGAGAAATTACTAAAGGAGTTGAGATACGACATTAATAATGATTCCAAGAAATCATTACAAGAACTCGAAAATAGAATTACAACAAAAATTTACGAAAAAATTGATGAAAAGTTCGATTCGATTCAGAAAGAAATTAACAAAATAAAAGAGATTAATTTAGACCATGAAAAAAGGATTTCAAAAATAGAAAAACAAGCCAGAGAGAGAAATATTATATTTTTCGGAATAAAAGAAGGAGAAAAATCTTATAGGGAACTGGAATGGAAAATTTTAGAGACACTTACATTTGAATGAAATATTGGATATGATCAGACAGATCTACAAATGATTCGAAGAATGGGTAAATACGAAGAAAACAAGATGAGACCGATCGTTGTTACATTAGCTACCTACGGCAAAAAAAACACTATATTATTAAATAAAAATAAAATGAAGTCAGAAAATATTTACATAAAAGAAGATTACTCCCCACAAGTCCTAGAAACTAGAAAGAAATTACAAGAACAATTAAAACTTGAAAGAGCAGCTGGGAAAATTGTCTATCTACGTTATGACAAACTAATAATCCGAGAACCATCCGAAAGTAACAATAGGCAGAGAGGAGAAAGAAAAGAAAACAGAAACAAAAGAGAATACTAGAAACAACACCACCCCATCAACAAGAACACCTCTACAAGGGATCAATACAACAACAAGCAGTTAAGAAAAACAAAATACAACAAAACAAATCAGAGACGAGTCAAAGTTCAATTGATAGATTCCTAAATAAACAGAGTAGTTACACACCGTTGTGCTCAGAACAAGATGAAACTACTTTAACACTAGACGATTAGCAATTACGAAAGCCACTCCGAAACATAAACTGTGCCGCACCGTCAAGAACTTCAACACAAAAAAATAGAAATCAAAACAAACCTTCCCCAGAACGGCTCGTCACCGCGGGGGTAGTAGACGACAACCCTCCAAGACCGCCAAACCCAAAAAAATACTACATTGCAACATTCAATGTCCGATCACTTGCAAACGAAGCAAGAATAGTGGAATTAGAGCATGCAATACCTACTAAACATTAAATGGAATATAATAGGCATATCAGAAGTAAGAAGAGAAGGATATAACATTGAAGATAGAGGCAGCTACTTACTATATTATTGTGGAAAAACAAAAGGAGAGAGGGGCGTGGGTTTCCTCGTAAAAAAACAACATGATACGGTAGTACAGGACTTCATAGCGATATCTGAGAGAGTCGCCATACTACAAATTAAAATACATGAAAATCCATACAGTTTGATTCAAGCATATGCTCCTACTGCCACATCTTCTAAAGAAGACATAGAAAATATGTATACGGACTTAGATAAAGCTATGACTAAATGTACGAAAAAAATAATACTGTTGGGCGACATGAATGCAAAAATAGGATTCCCTAAAATGAATGAACAACTCGTGATGGGCGACTATGGATTTGGAAACAGGAATAAAAGAGGAGAAATGTTTATAACATTTTGTCTCCAATACAAACTAAAAATAACAAATACGATGTTCAAAAAGCCCGAAAAACTTAGATGGACCTGGATGGCACCAAACGGGAAGACAAAAAATGAGATAGACTTCATAGCTACAAATAACCACAGAAATGTACAAAACGTAAGCGTGCTAAGTAATTTACAACACCCAAGTGACCACAGATTGGTAAGAATTGCCATCAGTATACAAAACAACAAAAAAACCCGAGCATGCTACAAATGCAAAACGAAACCAGGCACAAAAAGTAACCATATAGAGCTCGATACCTTATCGGACGTAGAAAAAGAAGAAAACATACAGAAACTTAACAAAAAAATAGAGACAGCACTAAGAAATGGACTAAACTCTACCAAGGATGACGTGATGAGCAAACGACAAAAAATCATAACGAAAGAAATAGAAAAACTAAAAATACACAAGAACATACTAAAAAATAAACTAAATAAAACGAAAGAAGAGAAAAAAAATCTGAGCAAATTATATAGAACTATACATAAAAAAATTAAACAAAATATTAAGAATCACAGACTTAACACGATCAGTAGATACCTCGAAAAAACAGGAGGCGTAAAGAAAGCTTACAGAAAGTTGAACAACATCAAACACATAATGTCACAACTCACGGATGAATCAGGAAAAACAGTCACAAATAGACAAGATTTAATGAGAATTGCCACCACATTCTACAAGGACTTATATACAGATATTAACAAGTCTAGCGAAACTCTTAGGGGGACGATCAATTCTAACGACCTAGTACCAGCTTTCTTAGAGAGTGAAGTACAGTTATCAATCAAAAACTTAAAATCAGACAAAAGTCCAGGCCCGGATGGAGTAACAAATGAGATGCTAAAGGCGGGAAAAGATTACCTAATAAAACCCCTAACCAAACTTTTTAATCTAATTCTCTACAAAAAAGAAGTACCGGAAACCTGGACGCTCTCCGAGATAGCTCTACTATATAAAAAAGGAGACCCTAAATTGATCAAAAATTATAGACCCATTAGCCTGATATCTTGTATATATAAAGTGTTTACATCAACTCTACTGAGGTGTATAACTAGAATTAGATTACTCGAAAGCATTTGATTCTATATCACACAGCTCTATTTGGCAGGCACTCACGGAACAAGGACTAGACCAGGACTACATAGAACTAATTAAAACAATATACGAGAATAGTAAGACCAGAGTTAAACTAGAGCCGAAAGGACCAATATTTAAAGTCGAGCGGGGTGTAAAACAAGGCGACCCTTTGTCACCAAAGTTATTCATTGCAGTGTTGGAATCCATCTTCAGGAAGCTTGATTGGAAGGACATGGGTTTAAATATAAATAGCTCGTACTTATCTAATCTAAGATTCGCAGACGACATTGTTCTTCTGTCAGAAAGTTCAGAACAACTAGAAAACATGCTGGAATCTCTTAATAATCATAGTGAGACTGTAGGATTACAAATAAATAGGGACAAAACAAAGATTATGACAAACAGAGACAAAAAACAAATTTCGATAGCGTCAGTACCGATAAACTATGTGGAAGAATATATTTATCTTGGCCACCTCATATCTTTTAGATCTTGCACCGAGAAAGAAATAGAGCGAAGAATAAGAAGTACATGGAATAAATTTTGGTCTATGAAAGAAATATTCAAAGGAAATATACCGGTAAAACTGAAAACCAAAGCGATGAACATCTGCTTAACGCCCTGCTTAACATACGCATGTCAAACTTGGCCGCTCAAAAAAATACACCTAAATAACATAAAAACATGTCAGAGAGCGTTAGAAAGAAGCTACATGAACATAAGACTAAAGGACCGTATCAAAAGCTCGTGTATCAGAAAAAAGACAAAGGCACACGATGTGGTCAAACATATACTAGCACTCAAATGGAAATGGGCAGGACATATCCAAAGAGTAGCAGATAATAGATGGTCGCAAAATATTACAAATTGGAACCCTATACAGGCTTAAATTTTAAGGAGTGCGCAAAAAAATTGTGGTGGTTCAGTATCAGTAATAGAACACATTTCCACTATTAGTTAAAATTTTTATTTTTTTATTTTTATCCCACTTTAAATCCGTAAAACATGGATACTATCTATTCGTAATAATATCAGCTGTGGATGCACGCGCCGTGACCCGTGAGCCGTACGCGGTGAGGTTGCAGCGGGGGTGAACCTCTCGGGCGACAACTGATGCCCAGATACGGGCGGGGCGGGCGAAACGGGCGGGGCGCGCGGGGCAGGCGCCCGCGGCTCGCCCGATAAGCCGACACTGCCGGCCCGACAGTCTGCTTACGCATGCGCTATCGTGACGTCGCGTCCAATCGCTTTCCCACGCAACCCCTGCGCCGCGTGTGTGTCGTACTACTCGTAGTCGTACCTAGGTCACGATGTCGGACTTTAGTAATCGCGAGTTTTATGAGATGGTCCGGGTGTATCTGTTAAGTGGTGAAAGTTTACGACGTGCTCGCAGAATGTATGTAATGGAGAGCATACCTCGAATGCGAGCCCATGGTATCGTAAATCCCGCGGTCCCTAATGAAAGGACAATTTTAGCAGCCACTCAAAGGCTGCTTGATCACGGTCAGTTTAGGACCCCACATCACGCTCAAGGGTCTGGAAGACCTCGACTGGCGGTTGACATCGAAGAAGCCATTTTCGATTTCTTCGAGCGAGATCCAAGAGCCAGTACAAACGATGCGGCACGTCGCTTTGGTGTGAGCCAGTACGCGGTATGGAAGCTGCTAAATACAGCCGGACTACATCCATACCACTTTCAGCCCGTACAGCAGCTCCATGACATAGACCCAGCACCACGTCGAGCCTTATGCGAGTGGCTTCTAAATCACCGCGAAGTGAACATCTTGTGGACGGATGAGGCATTGTTCACACGTGTGTCCCACACGTGACTGTACAATGTACATAATGAACATTGGTGGTCGTTTAATGATCTCCATTTGGTGCGAGAGACGCATCACCAAGTGCGTTTTAGCGCTAATGTATGGGCTGGGATTATTAAAAATAAAATAATAGGGCCCGTTTTTATTGACGGCGCTTTGACCGGGCCGACGTATTTGCAAATGCTGCAAACAACTGTTGAAAACTTAATGGACGAAGTTCCGTTATCCTACTATAACAATTTCTACTATCAGCATGATGGTGCCCCACCTCATTACGCCATACAGGTACGGAGGTACCTTAACGAAAAATACGGGCAAAATTGGATCGGCCGTGGCGGCCCCATACCGTAGCCTGCCAGGTCCCCGGATCTTACTCCCTGCGACTTTTTTCTTTGGGGAGAAGTAAAACGCCGGGTGTATGTAGAGGAGGCTCAAAACCTAGAGGACTTAAAGTTGAGAATAATTAACGCCTTTGATGAAGTGAAAAGTGAGATTAGCATTCTTAATAAACTAAATGACAATTTATTTAAACGTGCACGATTATGCTTAGAAAGAGGAGTTCATTTTGAACAATTATTAAAATACAGTGATTAGTGACATGTAGGGTAAGCAATCATTTTTAATTAACAATTTTAGTGAATACCTAGCTTATTTTTGATTGAACATTATTGTAAATACGTAGTTGATTCCAATTTTTTAAATACGCCTTAATGCAGAAGTACCTACCTAAGCATTAAGTAGGTACCTACCTAATATCAATAATTTTAATTTTATTATGTTTTTAAAAGTGCCATAATTTAATTGGTTAAATTATTAATTAATTCTTTATTTTCTGCATTTTGATGGTCCTAAGCCCATGAAAGTATGAAGGAAAAATTGGAATTACTCTTCTAATAAATTCAGATCACGGTCTAATCTTAAAAAATCTAGTTCGAACCTGATAGAATTAGCGATCAGCCGGTAGGTAGGTACATTGTAACCCACGTAAATACCTACCTACGCCTGTGCACGAAAAACGAACGAGCGCTTCGGGCGGCGCGCGGTGGGGCCGGGGGCGGCGGCGGCGAATAGAGTAGCCATAAAATCAATTTCAAAGGCAACATCTTCCATTAACAATAACTTTATTTTTTTGTACTAAGACTTATCAAAATAAAAAATAGGTGCTTAATAAAACTCATTTAATTTTAATTGGGCAAAGTTTGCGCACTGAATTAAATGTATTCCTGTATACAAAAGGAGAAGACGAGGAAGACCACAAAAAAGATGGAGCGACGACATAGTAGAAATAGCTGGAGTACCTTGGCATAGAGTAGCAAAGGACAGATATAATTGGCACAAATTGGAGGAGGCTTTTACCGCCAAAGGCGGCCCTTACGACTAACAAATTAACTTACATATAATTAGATAAATAAAAATACATAATAAATAGTATTATAATATAAGTTAAATACTAACATACTAACAAATATATATCTTATGTTTTGTAAGGGATAAATAAAGCTTATTATTATTATTATTATCCCTAAATTTTACAATTGTAATTTTAATATTAATAATGAGAATAGTAATAAGTGTGGTGATGACTTAAGAGGGTTACTCGATAGTTTTAAGGAGGTGTTCATCGGCGGACTGGGGCGATTCACGGGCGGCAAGGCAACGTTGCGGCTGCGCGAGGGCGCCACGCCGGTGTTCTGCCGCGCGCGCTCCCTGCCCTACGCGCTCAAGGGCCGGGTGGACGCCATGCTGCGGGAAGGCATCATCGAGCCCGTGGACACCTCGGACTGGGCCACCCCCCTGGTACCGGTACGTAAAGCGGATGGAGGACTTCGTATTTGTGCCGATTATAAAATCACACTAAACCCCGTCTTACTGGTCGATAGATACCCTTTGCCTAAAATCGATGACCTTCTGGTTAGCTTGAACGGCGCCCAAATATTTTCAAAAATCGATTTATCTCAAGCTTATAACCAAAAAGAACTAGATAACTCGAAATCACTGACAGTAATTAACACACATAGGGGTTTATTCATGTACAATAGACTAGTATTTGGGTTGTCTTCGAGTCCGGGCATATTTCAGCGGATCATGTCAGGACTGCTAGGTGATATACCGGGGGTAGAGGTATTTTTGGACGATATCATCATAGGTACGCGGGGGGGGGAGTAGGCAGCATCTGTCCACACTAGAAAACGTATTACGATGGTTACAAGAGCATGGATTAAAATTGAAAAGAAACAAATGTGCATTCTTAGTACAGGAAGTAAAGTATTTGGGTTACATCATAACGAAAGAGGGAGTTCGAGCGGACCCCGAAAAAGTGGCGGCCATTGTAAAAATACCTAAACCGAGCGATATTTCCGAATTGAGATCCTTTTTAGGGTTAGTTAATTTTTACGCTAAATTTGTGAAGAACTTGAGTACCATTCTGTTCCCACTATATGATCTTTTAAAAAAGGATGCCCCTTGGAAATGGAGTCACCAGTGTGAAGAATCGTTCCGGGCAGTAAAGCGGATATTAACCAGCGCGGAAGTGTTAACACACTACGACCCGGAGAGGCCGCTGGTGCTGACGTGCGACGCGAGCGCGCGCGGCGTGGGCGGCGCCCCGTCGTGTACGTGTCGCGCGCGCTCAATGCGGCGGAGAGGCACTATTCACAGATAGAGAGGGAAGCCCTCGCTATTGTATTCTGTTTACAAAAATTTCATCAATACCTATATGGCAGACGTTTCACCCTGCGTACTGATCATAAACCCCTGGTGAGCATATTCGGGCCGAAACATGGAATACCAGCAATGGCGGCGAGCCGGCTACAGCGCTGGGCGATCATCGTATCAGCTTATACATATGACATAGAATACGTGAACACTAAGCAGAACGGAGCGGACGGCTTGTCGCGCTTGCCTGTGCCGAGCGGGGCCGCCGAAGAAATGGTTATACCCGAACAAACATACTTACATTTTGCGCAGAACGCCTTGTTATTAGATCACAACACTATCAAACAAAAAACGGCACGAGATACTATATTAAGTAAAGTGTTAATGTATATTAGAGACGCATGGCCGGCGGATAACGAGATTAGAGAGCTTCAGCCTTACTACAATCGTAGAAAAGAGTTATACGAAGAGTTGGGTTGTGTCATGTGGGGCTACCGCGTTGTAATACCCGAAAGTTGTAGGAAGAAGGTATTGGAAGAGTTGCACGAACCCCACATGGGTATAGTAAAAACCAAGGCGATGGCTCGGAGCTACGTATGGTGGCCGGGCGTCGACGAAGCGGTCGAGGCGACGCGGTGCCGGCAGTGCGCAGTGTGCGCGGCGGAGGCGGACGCGCCGCCGCGCCACGAGGCGAGCGCATGGCCGTGGCCGGCGCGGCCTTGGTCGCGGGTTCATCTCGATTTTTTAGGACCGATTTTTGACAAGATGTATCTAATCATGATAGACGCTAGGACAAAGTGGTTGGAGGTGTTTCCGGTCCCGAGTACGGCCGCTGGCCACACTATTGATAAATGTTATGAAGTTTTCGCTAGATGGGGCGTACCTAAACAAATAGTTTCGGACAATGGTCCACCCTTTACGAGCAGCGAATTCGCACAATTCTTAGCGAAACAGGGAATAGAACATGTGTTTTCCACCCCGTATCACCCAGCTTCTAACGGGGCCGCGGAGAATGCGGTGCGGACGATAAAGAGAGCTATAAAAAAAGCACAGCGACAGAATGCAAATATTCGCGGGTTCCTAAACACCTTTCTGCTACACTATAGAAACACGGAGCATTGCTCGACGGGGGAGAGCCCCGCATCACTCATGATAGTGTAACTTTCACCCATCTTCATCAATACATGAACAACATCAAAGATGTTGAACATTTTAATTTCGGCCAATTTCGTCTAATAGTTAGACCCTGTTTTACGTTGTGTTTTTAAAGGACTCCAGTTCTTTTAGGTTGAGATTCGATTCCGTCATCATCCTATCCGCATTTTTATAATGGGTCGAGGTTGGGCTTAGGTATTAATTGAATAAAACAACCATCAATTAATTTGACATTTTATTTTAATAATTATGCATAATATTTCTGTAAGAAATATTTATATTTAGTACACCCAACTGCGTTTGAGTTGGGTGACACTCGTTCTTTATATGAACTCGCTCTACACGAACGGTTCTATTTTTAAGTGCGAGACTACACTGTACATTTATTTAACGTCTGTGCGTTAATAGTGTTGTTAGCCCGGAAGCAGAGAGACTCCAAGGACGATATCCATATTACAGTGGTACACATAATCACTAACTTACGTCTATCGACGCTAGTAGTATTCGGATACTAAGATAGGAATATGATGCTCGTAGAACACCTCCCATACGATGTTTAATTATAATCAACTTGATATTCCAATAGGAATATTTACAATGGCTCTCACTACATAACAAGTTTATTATATAGCGAGAGGTGGAGTAGCCCCGTCCTGCGCTACCCACGGTGATGGTCATCCACCTGCTCATAAGCAGTTACCACACCCCCCCCCCCCCCCCCCCCCCCCACCTGTGTTGCACAAGGTAGAGAGTTCTCCAAATATGCATAACCGACATCCGTTAGAGGATGAATCAGCTATATGAGACTGTACGTCCCGTATCAGCAGCAATCGTTGGAGGTCATAATTCGGCGGTGCCGAGACCCCAGGGTACGTATCAGCCCGAAGACCGAGGCCATAATAAGTCCGCCTTTTGTACCATAATGTGCAAAAAGTTTAAATAAATAAATAAATAAATAATGCGGATAGTACCGCGACCTCAACACCATCCCAATAATTCAAATATAAGTGTATGAGACCAGTCTCGCCGGACATCATAACTTCAGTCGGTCAATTTGTGTTATAGTAGCTACACGTAGCTAAGGCCGAAGCCCAATTGATTGGATCACAACTCGTCCTCGTACAACACCCACTCAGCACTCGTTTATTTTGATAAACAAGTCGTGTTGAAAAACACAACTGTTTACCGAGATCAAGCGTTAACGACTAGGTCGTCCACAGCCGATCCCATAGTCTCTGCACAACGTAACAAAGTCACAAAGCGCATTGACTATAATTATTATGTTTGTAATAAAAAGAAAGTAATGTTATCTTGAAAGAAGAGCGTTCAACACTCCCTTGGTGTAGGAAGCGATCCCGCGTCTCCAGTCAGCCGCATATTCGATGATAGTTTTTGAATAACACGGAAGGCGTAGTTATTCAATAGACAAGATACAATACGTGCACAACGAAACCCGTCACGGCGAAGACAACTCAAGGCGCGGATTTTTACCTCTCTACGTTATCTTACGCTCGCGACGCGCGACGTCTAACCGCTCAGGATTAGAGTTCATCGTCGTTGTAAATTCCAATAAATTGAAAATACACGTTTGCATCGAGCCGATAAGATGTGATGAATTATAATTTAATAACAATAAAATTACAATCCATACACACCGAAAACCTTCCTCATAATAATATTTGTCTTCGCACAAGATATCCTAACGGACGTCGAGCGCGTTGACAAGGCTTTCGTACAGAGCGACAAGTCACTAAGTGCGTAAGCTCGTTCGAACTCCCAACTACATCATCTTTATTGTGAAAGTGGTCGTCGGCATTTTCATCTAAGACCTTCACGTGAGACTCCAATTTAATTATTTAGAGAAGCATAATAATGCAAATCTATATTCGAGCCACCACCAAACTCGTTATACAACATTTAATGTTGTATACGCGACGCGTTGTAAACGCGACGCGTTGCCTTCGACTCGCTCGTCCGCCCGCCGCGCCGATGCCACTTCACGACTCAGCCGCCCGCGTGGATACTGGCGGTGCGCTACGCCTGAGGTATGCGGGGGGTTGGGGGGGTACAAGTCGATATCACCGTTACATCTGAAACCAAGCACACGGTTAATATACCTTATTATAAACATTTTATTTCATATGAATAATTAATTTATTCATTTTAGTTTATGAATTATACATCAATAATCATACAAAATTTAGATTTCGAGTTTATCAACTCGCAATACTTTAAATACATTTCAACTTAAGTTTTATAGTGTATTATACTATAATACATTATACATACAGTGTATTATATTATAATACACTATACATATATCTTTAAAATGCTTTTTCGAATATAAATAAATTTTTGAGCCTCATAGGGCGTCACAATAGGAAGGCGTTTACGTACGAAACTAGATGCCCTGAGGCCGGTTAGGGAGGACAGGGTCAGGAGGGCGCAAGAACGACAAAAAGTGCAAAACGGAGGAACAGAGCGTACGTTACAGCCGGGGGACGAAGTGTGGGTGAGACAGTATCAGAGGGGACGGAAGTGGGAACCGGGTGAGGTTACCCAAAAATTAGGTACTACGGACTATAGAGTCTCGGATCAGGGAGGTAGGGAGTATCATAAACATATCGATCAGTTAAGACGGCGGACGCGAAGCTCTCTGGTGGGCCCGGGTAGTCAGGCCGAACGTAGTTCCTCCGAATCGCCACCAGGTAGCCCACTGCCACCTACTATGGCCCAGCAGGGGCAAGAGGACGGCGGGGCAGAAGAAACACAGGAGTCACCGAGGCCACAGGGCCGCTAGAGCCAGCGCTCGACGACTGCGGACAAGTAGTCGCGATGCCGCCCGTGAAGTCGCCTCAGTCCCGCCCCATACGAGAATGTCAGTTGCGAAACCCTCCCCGTTACAATCTGTAATATAGCATAGTTAGTATTAAGTATCATAAGTTAAATATTAGTAATATTAAGTAAATGGAACTGTAAAATTCGCATTTATCTTGTTGTGTAAATATTGGTAAGCATTAATTAAGGGTGGAGGGTTGTGATGTAGGTAGATATAAAAAGGTAAGACAGGTAGATATTCATTATTAGCAACGACCGTTTTGGTCTGCAATAAACGAGTGTTACGAACGTACGTGTTTCCTTTACTTCAATTACGACAATTTTTAGGACTAATTAATTACTACCAACAATATATACCCAACTTATCATCGAAATTACACCTTTTGTACAAGTTATTAAGAAAAGATACAAAATACATTTGGACTAAAAAATGTCAAACTCTTTTTCAAGAGTTAAAGAAAGAAATATGCAGCGATAAGGTATTAGTCCCTTTAAATACAGAATTACAAGTGAGTCTAGCTACAGATGCATCGCCATCAGGATATGGAGCAGTTTTATCCAACATCATGCCGGATGGATCTGAAAGATCCGTTGCTTTTGCGTCCAAATCACTTACTAAGGCAGAGCAAAATTACAGTCAATTAGACAAAGAAGCGGCAGCCCTAATATGGGGATTAAAGATTTTTTTTCAGTTTTGTTACGGAAGAAAAATATTACTGCTAGTTGATAATCAACCTTTAGCCAGAATACTAGATCCAGATAAACCACTACCAGTTACTACAGCATTAAGACTTGTACACTACGCCAATTTTTTAGCAGGATTTAATTACGAAATAAAAGTTAGAAGAACTCATGAACATGCAAATGCAGATTATTTTTCAAGAATAAAAGGAAATACAGAAGGTACAGAAGATATTACAAGTGATGATACATTTTACATAAGTCAATTACAAGAACTACCTTTAACTACGGAAGAAATAAGAAAAGCTACGCAAAAAGACCCGGAATGCAGAGAACTATACAATAAAATTCAATCAGGACAAGGAAACCTAAATACACTACATGAATACACTTTACAAAATGGATGTATATTTCATGGAATACGAATAGTAATACCAAAACAGTTACAAAGCAAAATACTACAGGAATTACATACAACGCACACAGGAATAGTCAAAATGAAAGCCATTGCGAGGAGCTATGTCTGGTGGAATGGAATAGACAAAGACATTGAGAAGACAGTAAAAGAATGCAGAAGTTGTTGTTTAATACAGAAAAACTCAACTAAAGCACCAATACATCCTTGGGAGTACCCTAAAGAACCATGGACTAGAATACATATTGATTATGCCGGACCTATGTACAATTATTATTTCTTGGTTATAGTAGATTCTTACACAAAATGGATGGAAGTAGTACCAACTAAAATTACTACAGCTAAAGCTACAATAGATATACTTACACAAATATTCACTACATTCGGATTGCCAGTAACAATGGTATCAGACTATGGTACACAATTTAGATCACAAGACAAGAGATGATCAATTTTCTAAAAGAATATGGTATACAAGCAAAATACTCCGCACCATACCATCCTGCCTCAAACGGTCAAGCCGAGAGGTATGTACAAACATTCAAATACAAATTGAGAAAAATGATACATGAACCAGGCAACATACAGGATAAAATAAATAAAATATTAATGCAATACAGAAAGACACCAAATAGTACTACAGGACTAAGCCCTGGTGAAATGATGTTCAAACGGAACTACAGAACAAAAATAGGTACACTAAAAATGAATTTATATACAGAAATGTTTGATAAATACATGGAAAAAGACCACACGAATAACAGAGAATATCAAATCGGAGATAAAGTAGTGGTGAGATTTTATACAAATGAAGATGAAAAATGGAAAGGAGGAATAATTACAAAAAGAATAGGAAAACTTAATTATGAAGTGTTGATTAACGGAAAAAAACATATTATTTTATTATAATATTGTTGGGAGACTCGGCTTGGAGAGCGGCAACACTACGGGCAGCGCCATGACAGCGGTCGGCGCGTGAGACGGAACTACGGAAGTAGTCGCTGTGTGCAAGTCATTCCGTCGCATCGTCGTTCGTCGATAAGTGTCGTTATATTGGAAGTTTATCATTTTTATCTGTTTTTATAATTTATTTGGAAATTGAAGAAGGCTTACCTAAAATCAGAATTGGGATTGTCTCACGGATCACAAGTATTGGCATTCTGACATGACAATTTAATATTTGTGTAACTACCCGTTACTTATGGTTTGTCATTTTTATTGGTAAGTTTCAAGTGTGATTAAAATTATTTAATAATAGTTCTTCGTGTGTCTATTTTCTGTGTGATTGTGTGATTCTTATAATGTTTTGAAGTACCTTTGTCGAGTCAATGCGACAACGTCAACGAAGTTTGCGCGATCGAACGTCTTTTAAGTCTTGTAGGTACCTACGATGTAATCGCAGCAATACCTATTGTTGTCATTCGTTTTCTGTGCAGTGTAAATAAGTAGGTACTAAGCTACTTTCTCGATCCCTTTCTGCCGGTTAAATGTGTTTCTCCAGGATTTTAAACCCTGATGCAAACGTTGAGTGCGTGCGCCACGAGTGCAGGCGCCGCCGCGTCACTGATTCGCGACAGCGCGGCGTTAGCGCTAGCAGAGCGCCTCGCGGCGCGTTGCTTGGCCGCGACAGTCTGGCGCCACTGCGATGGAGTTGCCTGGGAGCTGACTCAGAGCAGGTCACCATGTCCCACGGTGACAATACTGCGTTTGAGGTGCTGGATATGCCTTTAAGAGCTAATGATCGCCGCCTATTGAGTAAGACGTATCCATTACTTACTAGATACCTACAATCACATCGGTTAATCGGTATTGACTGCCGATGCAAAATTCCATTAATTTCACACTACACTTTTAATGAATTGGTTAAGGTAACTAAATACTTATGTTGCATTGTAAGTTACCCGAAGGAAGAGTATCACTTATGTAACTCAAAGAGTAAGCTACCAAAGTAAAAAAAAAAAGATGAAAACAAAACATTGAATGGATAAATTACATCTTAACAATTGTATGTGTAATAAACAAGAAATGAATATTTGTGCCCATAGTAGACTTATTGTCTGTCTGTAATCTGTATATACCTACCTGTATATTGTTGTCTTGAATGTTGTGTGATATTTTCTTTTTAATAAATTTCATCACAGATTTATAAAGCTGCGTACACACGAGTGTTGCTTTCAATGGTAATTGGTATGGGAACATCCATTTTAAATATATGTAGGTAGCATGGAAATTATCAAGTTTGTGTCTCCAATATTTCTTATACCTAAGCATTTTATTGAAAAAGGAGTAGGTATGAGCAATAAGCTCACCCTAATAATAATTAGCAACTTATGTTTTTATTCATTCAAGAAATATTTTGATGACTGAACTTGACTCTTGTGATGAAATAATTTGTGATGAATTACATGTTAAGTTTATGTAATCCGAAATGTGAATCTGATATCTAGATGTGAATTTAATGTTAATTTTATGTAACCTGAAACGTGAATCCAATATCTAGATGTAAATCTAATGTTAAAGCTAATTTTAATCTTAAACAACATGATGTATTTAAAAACATTAATCTGAGTAATGTAATGTTGTAGTTGAACTGAAATGTATTTATGTAGATGCCTAGTAATTTAATTACTAGTGCGTCCTAATATTTTTGGAACACCTGTAAAAGATAGCTAAGTCTTAAGCTCACTGTAACAATGTATAAGACTCTGTTGTGCTATGTACACTTAGTAAGCAATAAATACTTGAATACTTGTTAGAAATGGTCAGGTTAGGCCGAGCTCAAGAAAGATCGAAGCCCTTGTGAAATTACTTAAAATGACTAAAGTTATGCAATTGTCAGTTCTGCGACTTGCAGTTTACTCTTAGGATGCGCATCTGAACCGAATGCTGGAATCAAGTGTCTGAAAGAAGTTCGACGTGGGACTCCAGTATGCACACGCCCGTACTGCCACGGACGTGCTGCTGCACCGCTACACTATAGTGCGCTGGTACAAATTGAGGCTGTGTGTTGCGTCCTGTGGGCGACATTACCGCGCCACCGTGCAACGTCGCTGTACAGATCGCGTCACAGCACGCCGTTGCGTCTGTGTCGGCGAAGCGTCACCGTCACCGCACTGTTTTGCATCTCGACTGTATGGCGTCGAGGTCATCTTGAAGCCGACCTACGAGTGGGTCGCTACGTTCGATGGTGATGACGATGAGGATGAAGAAGATGATGATGGTTGTGGAATTCTTCGTTGAGCGAAGTGTTACTGGGCACCGGATCCCTGCCCAAGGTTGAAACCTTTTCGTTATGCGAAGAGTCGCTGTGGTACCTGATCACTACCCAGTGTGTGAAAGCTTTTCGGTAATGGCCTAGGCCGAAGAGTCGCTGAGTGCGACTGTGAGAGTGTGCGACCGTGCAACGAAGAGACTCTCACAGTGCGGCTCAGTGTTGATTATTTTGCATGTGGTTGTGGATGTAGACGTAGATCTTGGTTTTATTTTGGTGTTGGTAATTCGTGTGACGAATATTAATTTTAATGAATATAACTGAAACTAACCTAACCGTGTACCTAAAACCTTGTCACTTTTGTTGTATCTGCGAACGTTGTTTAAATTTTGTTGCTAGCAATGATGACGAAATTGGATGCAGTCTAGAGACCCTTGTTAACCGATCTGTTACATGTACTGGATGTGCGAGACGAGTCTGATAAGACCTTATCAGATTGATCCTGACGAGGACGTCAGGGTGTCAGGAGAGGCCGTGTTGGGAGACTCGGCTTGGAGAGCGGCAACACTACGGGCAGCGCCATGACAGCGGTCGGCGCGTGAGACGGAACTACGGAAGTAGTCGCTGTGTGCAAGTCATTCCGTCGCATCGTCGTTCGTCGATAAGTGTCGTTATATTGGAAGTTTATCATTTTTATCTGTTTTTATAATTTATTTGGAAATTGAAGAAGGCTTACCTAAAAATATATAAAGCTGGATTACCACTCACTCATTGACATAATTGTTCTCCCAGAAGGAGCATCTCTAGGTTGATATAATGTATGGAACATGTAGAGGGGACGTTTCGGTGATTATGGGAAAACCTCGACATCTTCGATTCCTGCTTCTCATCAGGTAGTGAGTCGACTGCCCGCCGAAACTTTCCATAGAAAGTGAAAACGTTTCTAACTAAATTTCATCCACACCTTGGGCAAATTTCAATAGTGTAACTTTTTTTTCAAAATGGCGGAAAAAAACATGGCCGCCGAACAAAATTCAAACTCGATTATCTCCGAAACTAAAAGAGTCAGGTAGGGGGTGCTCAAACAAATGTCATAGAAGTCAATAGGGGGCAACCGCCTGGCGTGGTAAAAATCCAAAATGGCGGATTCAAAATGGCGGCCGAAAAAAAAGTTGATCCGATACGGGTGAGGTTCGGCATCCGGGGGTTTTTGGGGTCGCTGATGCCGAATATCGAATCAGTTTTTCGATTGCGCCATTTTTCAAGATGGCCGCCGAACATTAGTTGTTTGTATGGGGAAATTGTTTCGGCCCTGGCTCAAAAACTATCGGCCGTGGGTATTGAAAAAAAATTGTACAGTTGGTGGTGCACTATCTTCTTCTATCGGGATATAAGTAATTCCAAGATGGCGGACGGATTCGAAATGGCTGGCGAAAAAAAGTTAAGCATAATTGTTCTCCCAGAAGGAGCATCTCTAGGTCGATATAATGTATTTAAGATGTGGAAAGGAGGTTTCTGTGATTGTGGGAAAACCTTGACATCTTCGATTCCTGCTCCTCATCAGGTAGTGAGTTGACTGCCCGCCGAAACTATCCATCAAAAGTAAAACTGTTACTTACAAAGTTTGATCCACACCTTGGGCAAATTTCAATAGTGAAACTTTTTTTTCAAAATGGCGGAAAAAATCATGGCCGCCGAACAAAATTCAAACTCGATTATCTCCGAAACTAAAAGAGTCAGGTGGAGGGTGCTCGAACAAATAGAGGTCAATGGGGGGCAACCGGGCACAGGGCGACCAAGCCTCGCGAGCTGCTCGCAGCTCGCGCACAGGGCGAATCTAGTTATAATATATAAAGCTAGATTACCACTCACTCATTGACATAATTGTTCTCCCAGAAGGAGCATCTCTAGGTTGATATAATGTATGGAACATGTAGAGGGGACGTTTCGGTGATTATGGGAAAACCTCGACATCTTCGATTCCTGCTTCTCATCAGGTAGTGAGTCGACTGCCCGCCGAAACTATCCATCGAAAGTGAAAACGTTTCCAACTAAATTTCATCCACACCTTGGGCAAATTTTAATAGTGTAACTTTTTTTTTCAAAATGGCGGAAAAAAACATGGCCGCCGAACAAAATTCAAACTCGATTATCTCCGAAACTATAGGAGTCTGATGGGGGATGCTCAAACAAATGTCATAGAGGTCAATGGAGGGCAACCGCCTGGCGTGGTAAAAATCCAAAATGGCGGAATCAAAATGGCGGCCGAAAAAAAAGTTGATCCGATCCGGGTGAGGTTCGGCATCCGGGGGTTTTTGGGGTCGCTGATGCCGAATATTGAATCAGTTTTTCGATTGCGTCATTTTTCAAGATGGCCGCCGAACATTAGTTGTTTGTATGGGGAAATTGTTTCGGCCCTGGCTCGGAAACTATCGGCCGTGAGTATTGAAAAAAAATTTGTACAGTTGGTGGTGCACTATCTTCTTCTATCGGGATATAAATAATTCCAAGATGGCGGACGGATTCGAAATGGCTGGCGAAAAAAAGTTAAGCATAATTGTTCTCCCAGAAGGAGCATCTCTAGGTCGATATAATGTATTTAAGATGTGGAAAGGAGGTTTCTGTGATTGTGGGAAAACCTTGACATCTTCGATTCCTGCTCCTCATCAGGTAGTGAGTTGACTGCCCGCCGAAACTATCCATCAAAAGTAAAACTGTTACTTACAAAGTTTGATCCACACCTTGGGCAAATTTCAATAGTGTAACTTTTTTTTCAAAATGGCGGAAAAAAACATGGCCGCCGAACAAAATTCAAACTCGATTATCTCCGAAACTAAAAGAGTCAGGTAGGGGGTGCTCAAACAAATGTCATAGAGGTTGATGAGGGGCAACCGCCTGGCGTAATAAAAATCCAAAATGGCGGATTCAAAATGGCGACCGAAAAAAAAGTTGATCCGATCCGGGTGAGGTTCGGCATTAGGGGGTTTTTGGGGTCGCTGATGCCGAATATCGAATCAGTTTTTCGATTGCGTCATTTTTAAAGATGGCCGCCGAACATTAGTTGTTTGTATGGGGAAATTGTTTCGGCCCTGGCTCGAAAACGCGAGCTGCTCGCAGCTCGCGCACAGGGCGAATCTAGTCAGACATATAAATCAGATAAAGAAAACAGAGATAGATATTCCTTATAATGTCCCTAAACCCTTAATAAGATTGTTTTCAGGTACACAATCTAATGCTAGGACTACACCTATGCCGGAGACAGACAACCCTACACTAGTAAGAGAGGAGCCGTCGAGCACCTCGCCCAAGATCTGGGGTAGGATGCTCGACGCGGGCGAGGTGTGTGTTGACCTGCAGCGCGTCAGGGTGGCCGACCAATCCCCGGTGGTGCAGTGTTCCCGCTGCCTGGGATACGGGCACGCTACAAAACGCTACTGCACGGAGCCGGCCGACGTGTGCAGCCACTGCGGAGGGCCGCACTTAAAGACCGAGTGTGCAGACTGGTTTGCCGGGGAGCCACCGTCCTGCAGGAACTGCGTGAAAGCCAAAATGCTCAATAAGGAGCATAACACGTTTAGCAGTGATTGCCCGATTCGACGGAAGTGGGACGCCTTGGCTCGGGCATCCGTAGCATATTGCTAAGGTGGCCCCGGACGTATCAAACCCGTACCTAATAATCCAGGCCAACCTCCAGAGGAAGCGGCTGGCGATGCAAGAGTTGCTGATCGAAGCCGCGAGACGCAGGACTGCTGTGGCGCTGCTCCAGGAGCCATATGTGGGCGGGACTGGAAGTCTTAAGAATTACCGGGGCGTCCAGAACTCTGAGCGAGGAGGAGGGACGATTAAGGCGGCGATTGTCGTCTTCAATCCCGACCTTGACATAATACCGTGCCCGCAACTCACCACAAACAACATCGTCGTGGTGGGGATCCGGACCAGAGCCTGGACGATCACGCTGGTATCGTACTACTTCGAGCCGGACCAGCCCATAGGGCCATACCTGGAGCACCTCCGCAAAATCGAACGCCGGATGGGATCGGTGAGGTTGGTCATGGGGGGCGATGCAAACGCAAAAAGCATCTGGTGGGGGGGCGATATGGACAACGCGCGAGGCGAAGACATGTGCGCAGCTCTCGGGGAACTCGGGCTCTACATCCTCAACGATGGTAAAACACCCACCTTCGACACCATTCGGGGCGGTACCAGGTACAGGAGCTACGTGGACGTAACGGCCTGTACGGCCGATCTGCTGGACCTGGTGCAGGACTGGAGAGTTGACGAGAGTTTAACGAGTTCGGATCACAATGGCATCACCTTTCGGCTTCTGCTTCAAAAATCTAAAGGCATAAGAATTAAAAGAACGACGAGAATATTTAACACTCGTAAGGCAAACTGGGAGCAGTTTTGTGAAAAACTGCCCCAAGCTTTGCAGAATTCCCATTTAAATTTAGTCCAAATTAATGACATTTATGACCAAACAAGTTTAGAAAACGCAGTACAAAATTACACGACAGCAATTCTGGAGACCTGTAAAGAAACTATACCTAAAAAAGTAAATAAAACCATACTCACCATGCCATGGTGGACCGATGAACTCTCGAAGATGAAGAAGGAAGTAGCCACCAGGAAACGCAGGACCAGGAACGCAGCGCCGGTCCGAAGAGAGGAGGTAGTACGCTTGTACCTGGAACAGAAAGAGAAGTATAAGTCGAGTGCGAGGAGAGCCCAGACCGAGAGCTGGAAGGAGTTCTGTGGAAAGCAGGACAAGGAAGGGGTATGGGAGGGGATATACAGGTAGGACGGTCATTAGAGAGGAAGATCTGCTGCTGGAAAAGGACGGGAGGGTACAGGATGCGAGGGATTCGGTTAGGCTCCTGGCGGAGACCTTCTACCCATGGGACGATGAAGGGGAAGACAATGCGGAGCACACAATAACGCGGGGAAAGGCCGAGGTGGCCAACATCGTAGGTCCTGGTGAGGAGCATGACCCACCCTTCACCATGAATGAGTTAGAGTTGACCTGCAAGACGTTCAATCCCAAGAAAGCTCCGGGAGCTGACGGTCTTACGTCCGACATTTGTAGCCGCGCCGTCGCATGTGACCCTGAGGTGTTCCTCGCCCGGTCGTTCCGGTCAATGGGTGCCTGAGGTGCCGCTACTTTCCGAACATCTGGAAAAAGGCAACAGTGGTGGTACTCAGGAAGCCGGGTAAGGACAGCTACGTTGCTCCCAAGTCTTACAGACCGATTGGGCTATTGCCTGTACTTGGAAAAATTTTCGAGAAGATGCTGGTCACTCGCCTCAAGTTTCACTTATTGCCGAAGATGAGTACTCGCCAGTACGGATTCATGCCCCAGAGAAGCACGGAGGACTCCCTCTATAATCTAATGCAGAGAATCCGCGTAAAGCTTGACTAGAAACGGATCATAACAATAATCTCGCCGGATATAGAGGGAGCTTTCGATAGCGCATGGTGGCCGGCCATCAGAGTCCGACTGGCTGAGGAGAAGTGTCCCGTGAACCTGAGGCCGGTGATCGACAGCTATCTCGAGAACCGTAGCGTGGCTGTCCGATACGCGGGCACGAGCACGAACAAGGGCTGCATCCAGGGTTCCATAGGGGGTCCCATCCTGTGGAACCTCATGCTAGACCCACTCCTCAAGGGCCTGGAGAGCAGGGGAGACTATTGTCAGGCCTTTGCGGATGACGTAGTTTTGATGTTCGACGGCGACACCGCGCTCGAAATCGAACATCGTGCCAATGCCGCCCTCGAGTATGTTCGGGCGTGGGGCGTCCGAAATAAACTAAGATTCGCACCGCACAAAACAAGTGCGATGGTGGTTACGCAGAAATTAAAGTACGACGTCCCACGGCTGAGCATGGGCGGGGGAGACATTGGCATGATGAACGAAATAAAATTGTTAGGACTGATTATAGACCATCGCCTGACGTTCAACCCGCACATTAGACAAACCTGCAAGAAGGCAGTTGCAATCTTTAGGCAATTAGCTAGGGTGGCAAAGGTGAGCTGGGGACTTAACCCTGAAGTCATAATAACTACCTCTGCGGCCGTGGGAAGTAGACGTGTTCTTAATTTTTTCGTAAATATTAAAATTCAAATCAAGAACTCATTAGTGGAATTTTGTTTCTTGTGACAAGTGCATCTGAGTGTTATTCACGAGCTCGGCCATCACATTTCGAAGGACCTTTTGTTCCTGAGTAAGCGCACGCCGTTCGGCATCGGTGCGTGAGAGGCTCCCCTCACCTCCTCGAGTAAAGGGTGCGGTTGCTATTTTTCGTTTCGCTTGTACTCGCAGTCCGCTTAAAATAGTGCATGCCGAGTGGCGACTACGACGATGAGTCTACAGAGAACACCGCCTAGTGGCATGTTGATAAGCGGAAGCGAAAGTTGCAGCGGGTCTACGCCATACCTCTCAACATACGGTAAGGATGATACTTTTACTAATATAAACATAAGAAAGCGTAAACAACGAACCGAAGACCAGGATTTTAAAACAGAGCTACTGAGTTTTAAATCAGAAATAATGAATTTTTTTGAAGATTTTGGAAAAACCCAAAATGAAAATTTAAGTCACATACGAAATGAAATTACTGAAATTAAGTCTGAAGTTATGACGATGAAAGCGGCTGTTGAAAACCTATCACAAAAGTTCGAAACGATAAATACAGAAATCGAGAATATCAAATCAAACAATACAATTACTGATGATAAAATAAAAAATATAGAAAACGAGTTACTTCAAATAAAACAAAATCAAAACAAAAACTGTAATACATTTATTCCGCCACCGCTTATGCAAGAAAACCTCATACTAGAAATGAAGGACCGAAATGAGCGTGAGAAACACGTTATTATTGTGGGTATAGTGGAGAAAAATGATACGCATGTTACCTCCAGGCGAAATCATGATGAGCTGGAAGTTACGAAGTTAATTAAGTTGCTCAGTGACAACTGTCCGAAGCCGATTAAAATCATAAGACTTGGCAAATACATACCGGACAAAAATCGGCCGATAAAAGTGTTTTTCGACAGCGCCGACACTCCAAAACAATTAATTCGTTGTAAATCTAAACTTCCAGAAAATGTGCAAATTTATTATGATCAGACACCAGCACAAAAAAATACATGGATAGTTTAAAGGATGAACTGAGTACGCGCATACAAAATGGTGAAAAGGATCTCATCATACGATACATAAAAGGCATACCTAAAATCGTCACAAATAAACCTAATACAAAAAACCTATAAAATACCCATGAGAAAATAAAACTAGTAAAGTCGAACACCATGTAATCGACAAATATGAAAATATCCAATACCATCCGCAATCACTGAGATTCTTTTATGCCAACTTACGAAGTATACGAAAAGCGGGCAAGTTTGACGAAATAAAATGTATTATTAAGGCGTTACCAAAAACAACACATTTGTTATTATTTACTGAGACATGGATTACTTCCGAAAATGATGCTAAACAATACCAACTACCCGACTATAAACACTTGTTCAACTATAGACAAACAAGTAAGGGTGGTGGTGTGTCTATCTATCTACACAACAGTATTAAATACGAACTCCTTGAAGAATTATGTGAGAATGGGAACCACTATCTATGGGCACATATAGATAAATTGTCTTTAGATGTTGGCGTTATATACAAGCCGGGCAAAACAAATATGAGCGATTTTCTGGACATATACTCGGCGCAATTGGAGCGTCGACGGAGGGCAATTGTTTTCGGGGACTTCAATATCGACTTGCTAAGGGACGACGCTTGTGTTGCACAGTATCGAAATATAATAAAGGAAACAGGCTACGAAATATTGAATAAAATCAATAAAAATCACAGCACAAGAGAAACAAATACCACAAATACAATATTAGACCATATATGTACAAATATTAATAATAATCACTGTTTCGAAATATCAATAGTTGACTCATCTCTGTCAGACCACAAACACATATTCCACAAGCAAACAAGAAGATAAAATATATGGCCCTAGACTACAAAAATCTATATAATAATACTCTGGAAGCGAAGTATGATAATCAAAGCCAGGAATACATTTATTTAGAACAATTTATCTCAGAACAAATAAAAAACAATAAAATCCTAAAAACTAAATACCTTAATCGACCTAAAGAAGATTGGATAAATAAAGAGATTATCGACTCAATCAACCTGCGAAACAACTATTGGAAACAGATTAAGATATATCCAAGCGATGATACGCTAAGAAAGAACTACAATGATGTGAGAATAAAAGTAAAATCTATGATAAGAAGTTGCAAGAAGAATTATTATCTTTCTCTATTTCAGAACTGTAGTAAAAATTCGAAAAAAACGTGGGAAGTTATTAACAGTTTATCGCTTAATAAAATAAAAGAGAGCTGTACTCCACCAAGACTAATATCAACTGTAACTGAAGGTAACGCGATTTGTGAAATTCTTAATAACTTTTCTGTGTCAATAGGCGCGGACTTGGCTAGTAAGATACCTTTTATATATCACGAAGATAACGATAACATTTATATGTATAAAAATGTGCACATACATAACCTAACTTTAAATGAGCTATCACTATGTACTAATGGAGAAGTGTCAAACATAATTGATAATTTAGATGTTAACACCAGTTCTGGGGTGGATGGAATTAGTACCAAAGCTATTAAATGCCTAAAAGATGTTATAGCGGATAAGTTAACTTGTTGCATAAACAAGTGTATATCGCACGGCGTGTTTCCTGATACGCTCAAAATCGCGAAGGTTAGTCCTATACATAAATCTGGCTCCAAAGTAGATCCAAGTAATTATAGACCCGTGTCAGTGTTACCAGTACTATCAAAAATTTTTGAACGGATTTTACATGATCGCCTTAACACGTACCTAGTAGAAAAAAAATTCTTTATTGATCAACAATATGGTTTCCGACCAAAATCTAGCTGTTTTACAGCTACGGTGGACTTGGTTACAAAAATTAGGACTCATATTGATCAAAAAGATTTGGCCTTGGGTGTCTTCATAGAAGAAAAAAGCATTTGATACAGTTAGCCACGTGAAACTGTTGCATAAATTAAGAAATATAGGCGTTACAGGCATGGCTCATCAAATGTTTGCTTCATATTTACAGAACAGACGTCAACTTGTGAAAATAGGCGAATTCACCAGCTCGTATAACGATGTTGTTTGTTGATGATGAATTCCGCAGGGCTCAATAATTGGGCCTTTAATGTTCCTAATTTACGTAAATAATGTTATTACTGTGGAACTTACAGGACACTTCATCAGAGATACCGTGGAGCACACTATCAATATCTGACGTCCTCTAATATTTCCATGTGACTGTTTTTTTTTTTACATTTTTGAAAGTCTGTAGAAATGAAAGAAAAAACATCATATTTTGTTTATTACCTTATTTTGTTTCTACCTCCTAATCTTCAAAACTCAATAGGTCCCAATGACGCTCGAGTAAATCCCCATTAATGGGCTTATTACACTACTTCCAATTTAGGAATCTAAATCGGATACAATTTAGGATCAGTTAGTGAGAGAGATAGCGAGTGATCACACACTAAATTATACCCTAAATCGACTACTCTAGGGTACATTTTAATGTAATGTGATCACTTGCTCTCTCTCTCACTCACTGATCCTAAATCGGAACCAACTGTTCTAACTTCGATTACACTTTCCGATTTCTTAGATTGGTGTCTGACAAATTGTAAAGTGTGATAAGCGTTTTAGCATTGTCAGCTCCGATACTATTTTTTTTTCACTACCATCGCTCCGTAAATAGGGTCCCTCACTATTTCAAAACTATTTTTGGCCTATGTAAACAACAGAACTATTTCCAAAAAGATAATAAGGAAATCCAGAACTACGTGAGAGGCGACTAGAACTCACTGATTTTTTTTATTTGACACTGGGGGGCCAACTTCACAGGCCTGTACAAACGGTTGTTTTTTCCGTTTATTTTCACAACCACAAGTGCATCAAAACCTATGGGGTATTTCCCGTTGACCTACAATCATGCAAGAAGCATTATAGTGGGAGTTTTATTGGTCGCAACCTTGACACTTTTGTATCAAAGGACGCCGCTTGGAACAGTTGATCCTTGGGTTAAACTAAGCTGATTTAGACCGGGTGACACGAGGTACCCCCCCTCCCTTGCCCAGGGGAGGGGGCTGAAGAGTACTTCGCCCGCGTTGCAGTCTGCGCTCGATTTCTGCCCACATATAGCTACTAGGTCGAGTTTGGTATCGTTTTCATATAAATCGAGGACGAGGGTTTCATTTCTGGAATAAACTTTTTGCCCGTCCATAGAAAAAAACCAAGCAACTGGCAAAAACAAAAAAAATTAAAAAAATAAATAAGGAATATCGTCGCTAAGAATTATACTACGAGTAATTTCACCATATAAAAAATATAGTGTTATAACCCCTTTATTCTTAAATATAAAAAAAATAATTTGAAAAACATCTTTTAAGTATAAGTGTGTTAAAAAAAATATTTTACATAGCACGGTGGGACCGAATTTCTTAAACGAAATTTAAAAAAACTCAAATATTTGCTTTAACAGTTTGCCCAGACTGCTAGACTGGCATTGTTTTTGAACAACATAATATATGTGACTTAAATATGGGGGGGTAGAAAATGCATCATCCGCGACGCAATCCGCGCTCGATTTTTGCCTCTATATGACTACTAGGTCGAGTTTGGTGGCGTTTTCATATAATTCGAGGACGAGGGTTTTACTTCTGGAATAAACCTTTGCCTATCCATAGAAAAAAACCGAGTAACAGGTAAAACAAAAAATAAACAAAATTAAATTCGGAATATCGTCGCTCAAAATTATACCACAAGTAATTTCAGTAAACAAAAAATTAGTCCCTTTATTCTAAAATAAAAAGAAAAAATACTAAATACAACATCTTTTAAGTATAAGTATGTGAAAAATATTTTTTATAGTGAGGGATATTTTCTTCTGTCATGATATTGCAGCTTCTAATTCCTATACTTAAATTTTCTTCCATAGAACCTGAGAAAGCAGAAGTAACAACAATGTTTCCCGCCTTTACTGGTTGTGATTTTTTTTGCGGTAAATGAAAAAAGAGTGTCTTTGAAACCATGATGTGCATATCTAACAGCTACTGAGGGTTTCAATTGGAAATACAAGGGGATATTGCCCAGCCCTCAAGCTTACCCAAAACTAGAAACATCAATTGCCACTGCTATGTATGACAAGTACCTAAGTAAAAAAGGATATAATAAATTAAAATACAGAGCAGACCAACTGTAATTAAAGCCAGTACCTATCTTATAAAATTTAAATAATAGTTTGGATTTTACGTTTTTTAGATCGGAAGCAGTGCATATTTTTATCTTTTAACATTCAACTCAAAACTTGGAATCAACGACAGTGATTGCATCATTGTTTAATTGTTAATCACAGATCAGGCTTTTGCACGGATGTGACCAACTGAATAAAACAATTATTCACGAAAAAGGATCGAAGCATTGAAAACATATTGCCGACTAAAGATTCTTTATATCAACATTAGCTTTGAGCGGTATACTAAGGAGGACATGCGTGGGGACAATTTCTTGTACCGCATCAAGATATAGAAGGATATGGATCCTTCTAATAGGTTAGTGAAAACCAAATTCGGGAACCCGTATGGACTAGCTTGCTCCTAGCTTCTAGAGCACGCTTTGAATTAATTCGGTTTAAATGCTAAGTGCAGTGTACAACTAGATAAATGCAACTGCGTAAAAATTCACTTAAAGTTTACAGAGCTTTGCGGGTGTTGTGAAAAGTGTCAATGAAAGTGCATTTTTAATTTAAATATTGATAAATAATAAATTAATAATTATCTTTGATTCATGTTTGAGTCTGTTGTTAATTGATTTACTTTTTTACTCCGACTGCTAGACTGGGAATGTTTGAAAACGAGTTAATTGGTTTGTTTTTTAAATTCCGCGTTAAATAATTCAGTCTCGCTGCTCTATGCAAAATATTTTTTTTAACAAATTTCACTTAAAAGATGTTCTAGTAACACTTTTATATTCTACAATAAAGGGGCTACAATACCTACAATATTTTTTGTATACTGAAATTACTCATAGTATAATTCTGAGCAACGATATTCCGATTTTTTTTTTGTTTTTCCCCGTTACTCTGTTTTTTTCTATAGAGAGGCAAAAGGTTTATTATAGAAATAAAACCCTTATCGTTGAATTATACGAAAACGCCACCAAACTTGACCTAGTAGCCACATAGAGGCAAAAATCGAGCGCGGATTGCGTCGCGGATGATGCATTTTCCACCCCCTCCCCTGCCCATCCGCTGCGGGGGGTTCTGCATGTCACCCTGTCTTAATTAGCTTATTGGATTAATTAGATGCAAATGCTAAGTACAGCGTACACATAGATGTAACTGCTTTATAAGTGTACAGATCTTTGCAGATGTAGTCGAAACTGTCAATAATGGTGCAATTTTTATTTAAATATGAATAAGAAATAAATTAACATTATGTTTATGTTCATATTTAAGTCACATATATTATTTTGTTCAAAAACAATGCCAGTCTAGCAGTCTGGGCAAAAAGTTAAAGCAATCATTTGAGATTTTTTAAATTTCATTTAAGAAATTTGGTCCCGCCGTACTATATAAAATATTTTTTTAACACACTTATACTTAAAAGATGTTTTTCAAATTATTTTTTTTATATTTAAGAATAAAGGGGCTATAACATTATATTTTTTGTATGGTGAAATTACTCGTAGTATAAGTCTTAGCGACGATATTCCGAATTTTATTTTTTTATTTTTTTCTGTTTTTCCCAGTTGCTCGGTTTTTTTCGTCCTCGATTTATATGAAAACGATACCAAACTCGACCTAGTTGCTATATGTGGGCAGAAATCGAGCGTAGTCTGCGACGCGGGCGATGGACTCTTTCCCCCCCTCCCCTGCCCACCCCAGGGGGGGCTCCTCGTGTCACCCGGTCTAAATCAGCTTAGTTTGACCCAAGGATCAACTGTTCCAAGCGGCGTCCTTTGAGACAAAAATGCAAGGTACCCCTATACCAAATGACCAATAAAACCCCTACTATTATTTTAGATACAGCACAAGTAAAAGGTAAACCCCAAAACCCGTAAAGTAGTTACATAATTATTTTTTTCTGATTATTAAAAATTTATTTGCAGTTCGTTCTGACCGCGACCTATTGATGGGTGAGAGGACAAAATATTTCCGATGACAAAGTAAAGTTTGTACCTCAATCTACTTTACCAAGAACTATTTACATATCTACAAAATTGTACGGAACCCTCAATGCGCTAGACTCGCACTTGGCCGGTTTTTTTCCATTTTCACCGCCCGCCCCGTACCGTCGCGCCGCCGTCGTTCCCTAGGCTACCTATTTTTGTTTACATTTCTTTACTACCTCGTAACTTCTAATGTCCTAGTAGTTTTTTTTTATTTTGTGCACGCTGTTTCTTTGCTATTTAGGCGAGTAGACTCGCACTTGACCGGTTTTTTTTTCCAGACTGCAGAGGTTAAAAACAGATAGAGAAAACTAAAAGGAAAGAATGCAGAAATTATTTATTTTATTCCTTCTTACTTCTCCTGTAACTTTTAGAACGATGCGCAGTGGTATTATTTTGATTACACAACTTTGTAACCAAGTTTGTATAACACACAACATTGTTGATGCTAAATAATGTAGGTAATGTCTCACTGGCTATAGCAACACAAGACTCGTGGATATTGACTTTGGATTATCCTTTCGAAGAACACGCAAACTTATCACAATAATTCACTAATTTACTAGTGTTTCCAAACGTTATTACTTTCCTCCATCTTGTTTCTCATTTTCTAGTAGGGATTATGCGGCGCGGCGTAGCTTAGTAGGCAATAAGCACAGTAGCAGGCGGCGTTAGCAAAGAAAGCGACGACGGACACCGCGCGGCGAGGCGGCTCACTTCAAAGAAGTCAGAACATTTTTTTTCTTTCAAAGAAGGTAGGTAGTGCGCACGTGGCACGTCCGACACGGCACGTGGCATCACTGTACACTGCACTGGTATCATGATGCACGGCTCGTATTCAATCCAGAACTTCTTCTCGCATCCGTCTCTCATATTATGTCGATCTGATTTTGCCAACACTGGTAGAAACACATGAGGAACGAGGTCATCGGGTACAATCGACGGAATTGGTACGGATTTTGACGGGTGTCCCAAAGTACACACCAAACTTTTACATGAATCACTCCAACGAGATTTCCTCTAGCACTAAGTGTTATTGGTTCTTCAGTTCTCCTCAAGGGCTTCAGCACGGCATTTGACATCTCCAAATGTGGGGTCTCGTGCACCTGATCGACCTTCGTAGTGCGGACGGACAGACAGTTCCGCAGTGAAGTCAGCTGCCGACATCAGCCATTGATTTACCTTCAACAGATCTATCCCAGACTTCCGAACCTCATACAGGCTGAGTTCAGCTGCACCGACAAACAGCTTTATTTCGTAGTTTCACTGTTGCCTAAAGTTATTTGGTGAATAAAAATATCAAAATACTCCAGCTAACAAATGAATGTGTCGCAAAAAGGAGAGTAACATAAGTATCCGAATACCCCACTTCTGATGTAGGGAATAGATGATAGGAACAAGAACATGAAACTATAATAGGCAATTGCACCAACATAGTTATAGATTATATAGCATACCAGATATCCGTAGGGAACACGGAGCAGTGCCTGGGACTTGCGACCCAGGTGTAGGTTTAATGGGGCCCCTTTACAATGCATGAACGCTCACCTCCACTGCCCGTGCTCCCGACTTAAGCAAACCTCTGGAAACAACTAGATGACACAGCACACGTAATCACTATTAGATTGATACGACACTATAACTGCACTGAACCGAACACAAAGTAACAATGAACCGTGGCTTACGCATACCCGCGTTTTATATCAAGTTCTAACAAAGACGAGTCGGGCAATGGAGTGGAGCGGGGGAACGGACGACTATTATACGTCGGCGGGAAACGTTATTGATAACGAAACTACCCTCTCGCCGACACGGCCATACTGACATGCGCACGTCCTCGGGCGCTAAAATCACAGGAAGGAATCCGAGAAAAAAACTAAAACGACCGCTCGTTCATCCTGACATAATATCTCTCACTCTCAACATCACTCAACTCGTAAAATCTATCTTTCGAAAAACTCAAAAACTAACAAAATTTAGTTATTCGAAACACTCAAAAACACTGGCACAATTTAACTATTAGAAAATGATATCAAAGTAAAACTGGATTGAATCGTGCTAGTCCGAAGTAGTAGCTGCAGACACATTCTTTTTTCCGGGTTATGCTAGACCGGACGCATTTTTTTTGTCCCTGTAGCCACCACACATTTTTTTTTCCAGCACAAAATTCAATCACCATTTTTTTTTTCTTTCTTTTTTTTGTTTGTTGTCTTTCCTTTCAAGTTCTCTAACTACTGAATAACACTTTCAATCTTTCGCCGACACGCCATCCTCGCTGACAAACTACTCCTGAGAATGCCACCAATACAATAACTATCTCACCGATTCTAAGACTGCGCGAACACCGTTGACATTTCGAATAGTCACACTCACAACCAAATAAAAATCGTAACTTGCTGAATTCCTAAATTAACTTGTCAGAATACCGTATACCTACTCAGCGACGTTTATGATCTACCTTGCGATTAGAAAAACGATTCATTCTAAAACCATCCTAATTATCTAGAATTCACGCTCAGACAAAACCTGAATAACGACTGCTGGGTACGTGGGTAGTTATCAAATCATTACTAGAACAACTTGAAATTTTAGATTTCACACGCATCGAAATTATAATTTCTATAATTAACTACTGTGGGTAGATTACAAGTATCTCCCTTAGACAAAGGATCAAAGTTTAAACTCGCAAGATTTCAACTCTGTGGTTGGAAAACCAGTAGTAAGTAATGATCACGGCATTTTAAATTGAGGAATACCACTTAAAGAACACTGTACACATCACATCGCGAAACAGTTCGGTAGGTATATGACAATAATTCATGGACAATGGTATCGAAACCTTTGAAATGAAATCACAAAATCACATTTCTCACTTAAAGACGTAATGACAATGCTCCTACAAGCCCATTATCTAACTCGCAACGTCGTTGTCAGGATTTATGTGAAACATAAAATTTGACCGAGTAAAACCGAACGTAGGAACCTTATTGGCAGAAATGTGGACGCAAGTAATATCCCAATTCTGATGTCGCAAAAAGGAGAGTAACATAAGTATCCGAATACCCCACTTCTGATGTAGGGAATAGATGATAGGAACAAGAACATGAAACTATAATAGGCAATTGCACCAACATAGTTATAGATTATATAGCATACCAGATATCCGTAGGGAACACGGAGCAGTGCCTGGGACTTGCGACCCAGGTGTAGGTTTAATGGGGCCCCTTTACAATGCATGAACGCTCACCTCCACTGCCCGTGCTCCCGACTTAAGCAAACCTCTGGAAACAACTAGATGACACAGCACACGTAATCACTATTAGATTGATACGACACTATAACTGCACTGAACCGAACACAAAGTAACAATGAACCGTGGCTTACGCATACCCGCGTTTTATATCAAGTTCTAACAAAGACGAGTCGGGCAATGGAGTGGAGCGGGGGAACGGACGACTATTATACGTCGGCGGGAAACGTTATTGATAACGAAACTACCCTCTCGCCGACAAATGCTTGACGTATTAGATTATTATTATTATTTTTATTTTTCCATTGTTATTTGCTACCGCCATGTAAATAGGGTTATCAACTTATTTTTGGCTAAAATGTTACTCTTTTGAACTTCTTCTGTCCTAGTACCTTTCTTTGTTGGTGCGTAATTAAAATAATAAGAACTCAACGACAACAACTCAAGAACTCATTCATGTACGTAATGATTTTTTTGGACTGAGAATTATGAGGAAATCGAACCCACGACCAGTCGATTTTAGTATAATTAATTATTGCAAACTAATGACAGTTATTGAACAGTCGGCAACCCTAGATTGCAGATGTAAAAAGACAGAAAAAGACCTAGCAAAAGAAAGGTTTAGCAGAACGGTTTAGCGCGGTCATGTGAAATGGTCCGCACCTCCGCCAAGAACGAGAAAAATTTTCATTAGTTTAAGGCTGCGTACACACTGGTCCAACGAACGCCAACAAAGGATATTAATTGGTGTTGCCTACCGCACGTTCGTTGCCCTTCGAAGGTACGTCCAATACATTTAGTAATCGAGTTAACGCTCGTTGGCACCTGATTCCGGCTCGCGTTCACCATTTGACAATGTGAGTTAGCAAGGACAAGAAAAATGGGGATGAAGTGGACCACATATTTTAAGAGTAGAAATAGCAGGAAATATTTTATTCATACGTCTGCATGCTACGCTTTTTCGTTTCAACTGAGTGTTCGTTCGTTGGCCTGCGGCGATTGTCCACCACTGAGTACGATCAGCTGATGATTCGATTCCTTCGATGTTGCCGCTACATTTCGGATCGCCGGCACACGCCAACGAACGATCATTGGTGTTCGCTAAGCCGCCCAGACAAGACAATCCCTTCCGATACCAAGTACTTTTTGTGTACTTACTTTGAAACTAAGTATCAAGTTACAAGTAGGTATCGGTCAAAAGTACTCGTATCGGTATACTAATATTAAGATTAAATTTTAACACATAAAACACTCATCTAAGAAGAATTTTTTTTGGGTGCCTATCATTTATTGTATTTTTCAACATATTATTATCCTTTTCCTAATTTTGTGTAGTTTGCAAACTTGTTTGTTCTGCCCGAAAGAAAAAACTCTAGGCCGTTGTTTTTATTTAATTTATTCCAAATTTCACTATGAAAAATCGATCGATTCGATGAGAGTAAGTATCGATACTTTACGACCGATTCTGTATCGAGTAAAAGTATCGATACCTCAGTGTTTCGTTAATCCCTACCAACGAAACCCATTCGTAGGTGTTCGTTGGGCCGGTGTGTACGCAGCATAACAATCGTTGAGTGTACGATACCAAGACTTACCCCCTTGATTTGTCATGAGAGCCTAGTACGCACGTGCGGCGAAGTCGGCAGTGAATAGCGTGGCCGGCGGCATAGCGAGCCGGCGCGGCACGGCGGCATACTTCAAAGAGTTAGTGCTTTCAATGCGAGGTGTTTTCAACAACATCGCGTTATGGCCTATGAATCTTCTATTACACTCACGAACACTTTAAAACACGGCACCATTTAAAAAAAAAATTATGTTGACCACAACAATGTTGTTCTAGTAAAAGACACTTTATCCGTCCACACACTGTCAATGCTAAGATGAGAGTAAGATCGATCTAGTTCTGGTAAAACAACACTTGAAAATGTTAACTATCATCTCGAAGAACACGTTACACGCATACTTCATAGAAATAGTTATACGGTACAGTGGCGAAGGGTTGAAATATTGAGAGAGGTAACCCAGAACAAAAAAATGCTACCTAATCCGAGCGCGCCCACCCAGTCTTGAGTCCTTAGCTCCTTACCAAAAATCTGTGATTGGCATCCTGGCTTCAGTCTTGTTCTTGTTGTTTACTTATTACAAAAATGGCTCGAAATGCCGTCCATCATTTTCAATTAACAATCCGGTCCGCCGGTATGTGGAAACCCGCACATTTCGCAGCATTTCGGATGTCACCGTCCTAAACGCAGCATGTATGCGGTTCACCATTTCCTCCCGCGTAGGACACTCTACCGCATACACCGCATTTTTAATATAGCCCCAAAGAAAAAAGTCCAATGGCGTGAGGTCTGGTGAGCGCGCCGGCCAGGCAACCGGTCCACCTCGTCCTATCCACTGTGGGAATCGGCCATCCAAATAAGCACGAACGTCAAGCACAAAATGCGCTGGTGCCCCGTCATGTTGGAAAACTACACGGTTTTCCATCACAAGATTAACATATGATGTTACCGGTATATCCATTAGGGCATTTTCCATTTCACCTCTAAAAAAAATTAAATAATTTTGTCCATTTAAATTTTGTGGCAAAATAATTGGACCGATAACAAAATTTTCAAGAATTCCAGCCCACACGTTAATGCGCCATTGATGTTGAAAGTTTGATTCTGTGGAAGCGTGAGGGTTTAAGTGCGACCATAGATGTTCATTATGAATATTACTTATGCCGCCTCTTGTAAATGATGCCTCATCTGTCCACAACACTGTTGACGCGAAATCGGGACTGGTTGCTACCTGGTTTCGGTACCACTGGCAGAATGACACACGAGGCACGAAGTCAGCGGGAGTTAACTCCTGCGTACGACGGAAGTGGTAAGGATGCTGACCATCGTCCCGCAGTACACGCCAAACACTCACGTGATTAACTCCGCCAAGAGCTGCTGCGGCTCTACGCGTACTCGTTCTTGGGTTTCCCTCGAAGTGCTCCAGTACGGCGTCCTCAAATGCAGGGTCTCTTGCACCTGGACGACCTTCAGAGTACGAACGAAACGAGCCAGTTGAGTGAAGTCGTAACACCATTCTTCTAAAGCACTCTAGTGAAGGTAGCCGCCGACGTTCACCCACTGGTCTACCTTCGACAAACCTCTCCCGATACAAGTCTCGAGCCTCACGCAGGCTGCCGTCAGCTGCACCGACACACAGCATCATTTCATAATATTCACTGTTGCTTAACGATGACATTTTGTAGATTAGCGACAACATTACTCGTGAACGAATAGTAAGCAACTAAGAAATACCTTAAAGAAAATTTAAAAACGAATGCACAAAGCAGCATTAGGTATTTTTTTTAGGGTTCTGTACCTAAAAATGAAAAAAACCCTTACCTACAGGATCACTTCATTTGATAATCGATCACACACACTTTTTTCTGAGGTTCAAATTAATATCAAATACTCAGGTCTGTAATCGCTTGCAATTGAGAAAAATTTTTTTTTTTAAGTCAATGCAATCAAAAGATATGCGGTTTACAGGACGCATGTGAAGTTGATCCCCCAATGCCAAATAAAAATAATAATAATAGAGTTCTAATCAACTCCCACAGTTCTGAAGATCTTAATACTTTTTGGAAATAGTTCTGCTGTTTACATAGGCCAAAAATGGATTTCAAATAATGAAAGATCGAGATGAAAGAAGTTTATACCTCAATCCGGTTTATGACGGACTATTTGTATTTACATATTATTATCTCCAGAAGTGTACAGAGCCACGGCAAATTTGGCCCTGCACGGCAAACCCCCCCTGGCCGCGTAACCAGGTAACAGTACGTTACAGTATTGACTACTGCGTAGTTCTAATGTCCTAGTAGTTTTTATCAGAATCATTTCGCTGTTTCTTTGAAAACTTAACAATTAACTCGCACTTGGCCGGTTTTCTATTTGCACCGCCCGCCCCCGCCCCTGCCCCCGCCCTCGCCATTACAGTTTTGACTAATTTGTACTTTAATGTCCTAGTAGTTTTTATCAGAATCATTTTAATAAAATAATTTCTTTAATACGTAACTTCTTATGTCCTAGTAGTTTTTTTATTTTGTGCACACTGTTACTTATCTCATGAGTAATGTTTTTCAGTCAGATGCTGATGAAATCGAACCCGCTACCGCTACCAGCCGTTTTGTGAACAGTAGACAATACGGTAGTATCTCTATGTAGTTTGTGATAGCAACTTGATAGCAGAGGTTTAAAAACAGACAGAGAAAACCAAAAGAAAAGATGGAAAAGAATGCAGAAATTATTTTTTTATTCCCTTCTTACTTCTAATCTCCTAGTAACTTTTTGAACGATGCGCGGGGGTTGCGGCCTTTCATAAAATGGGCCGCGCCCATTTCATAATGGCCGCCTGACCCAGAACGAGATAGCTATATCATTCAATTCATTCATTGTACAATCGGCGTGTGCAAGATACCAAGACCGCAGAAGACAAGCTTTGCGGTGGTGCGCTTGGGCAGGGGTCATTGACTTGTTATCTGACCGATTCAATTTATTGCTAGTGATGTGCAGAGGCAAGTAAAAAAAGCTAAGTCGATAAAATTTTATCGTATTTTATTTCTTCGTATCAGCACTGCAGTCATTGTTCAATCGTTCTTTACCATTAACATTACACGATCGTTGATTATGACTACACCTTTCCGTAACAGGCTGTAGATGTTATGTTCAACTAAAATTATTTTATACTTTTTAGAATGGAAGAGAAATATAGAAGAGGAAAAACTACTAGCTAAACTACGTTTATCCACAAAACGAAAAAGATGCAATTTACTTTGTAAATCAGAAACATAACCAATAGAACGGGAGCTCTTGATGCTACATGGTGATTTACTCGAGCGTTGTTGAGATTTGGGACCCATTGGGTTTTGAAGATTGTAAATTCCTTGCTTTGTAAAAATGAATGAATAAATAAATAAAAAAAATATGTTTTTTTAGATTACTTAAGTTGGTAAATAAAATGCAGCGAAAATTGCATGAAAATAAATATTTTTTTTTTAATAACAGGTAAATTCAGAAAAAAATAAAGTAAAACAACAAAAAAAAAGCAAAACACTAACTAATATAAAAAACAAATTACGTGGTATTTAGATTCACAGTTCCATACAAATTTTCCAACAAAAAAAACATCGTCCGACATCAAAAATATAAAAACCTACCGATATAATCCATAACAACCCAAACGGTAGGCTTGGCACCAACTTTGAACTGATCAGTGATCAGTGGGTCGGTTCAATACATACTTTTATAGAAAAAAGTTTTACCTAACTACCTTTACCACTTATTTTTGGAAGTCGGTTAAAATTACATTAAAATGAAAGGTGTACTAGTTACTACCTATAGCTTGATGTAATACTTGCCTGGAACTTATTTTAATATTCATTTTAACCGACTTCAAATAAGGAGGTTATCAATTTGACACGTTTAATGCCGTTTTATCCTGTGATGACGTCATGGCGATGGAAAGTAGTGTGAGAACGGTGCGAGAGTGTGATAGAGAAAAAGAGAATGGGAAAGAAAGCCAGAGTGAGGAATACATGTTTCACTGCAGCATCTGCAGCTGCTCGTTCTAAACTTTATAGATGATTTTTGTTTCTTTGGCTCGTGGAAATCGGCAGATTATATTTTTCCCGCTATCCTTGAGTTATTTTACTTCCAAATGTAAAAACATCAACTGCGTTCGAGAAAATCGAGATGACGGTTTTTTTTTGCAAGTCCTTCCTTCCTTTCCTTTAAAACTCCCTGACGTCATGTTCAAATCGCAGATTATTCATATACACAGTTTTCAGAATGTAATTAACCTACTATGTCTTAATCTGATGCGCTCGAGTATTTCCGGCTATCGTTTTTTTTTATTATTCTGATCGGTTATTCTAGATGCGCCCCTCTGTGTAGAGGGCCTTTATTTGGTGGAGGTGCAAGATATGCCCCTTGTGTTAATCTGACGCGCTTTAGTAAATCCATAAATTTCCATAAAATTTAATTCCATTCCATTTAATTTTTCCATAAAATACATTAATAACATGTAAAAAAATCATCAAAATTGGTTTATGTTTAAGGGGAGATAAACGGTTTGGCTTTTTGTATGAAAATTTGCACTCACACGATCGTCTTAAGGATACGCGAAAATTTTGCATGAAAGACGAGAGACATGCCTCGAGTTTGGAGTCAAGTAAGTGACTTATGTTCTCCATAGTGACTGCACTCGATGTATCCGGGTTATCAAGCGTCGAGACTGTAATATTTTGCTCCATGTCATCGCACGACATATTTATGAAAAAGAAATCTGAGTGGATTTGAAGTGTGTGTACAAGCCCTAAGGCGGTATTGACATGTATGTACGCTTCCTTGGGTCTTATAAAGTGTTAGTGTTACATTAATCAGACAATAAACGGTGTTCACTGAAGGTGGTTGCGTTTATTTATTAGTTCCCCAACAACTCATGGCGACCCTGCCTATAAGAGCCGAGTAGTCTGGAAAAAGTGTTTTCGTAAAAATGACTGTATAAAAACAAAATTTATTAAAATGTGTCGTTCAACGGTGAAGAAAGAAGAGGTGTTCTTAAGTCAGAATGCGGCCGGGGGAAACAATGATGCCACGATAAAAGGAATTGGAGGAAAGCTGGACAGCCTCACCGTAACTACCTATATACTTCTGGCGGTAATAGTGGCAATCGCTACGTTCTTCTTAATTAAATTATACCGAGAGTGCCATCGCCGCTGGATACAGGAAGAGATCCAGTTAAATACCATGCAGCGGATCCGTACGTCGATACGAGGTCGTGTGAATCAAGAAAGTTCCCAAAATAATAATTAAGCAGTGCATGGGTTTTTGGAACTATGTTACTTATTTTCTAATTCGGTGAAATAACGTGAGTAGTGAGTGATAAGTATTTTTACATACTATTATTGTACCTACATGATTTAAAACGAACTAAAAGTGTGCACGGACACTCATCGAACTTGACACCGCGACGAGTAAAGTGCAACGTCGGAAATTATGTTTCGCAATAAGTTGACCTAAATATTTTTACGTAGAATTTATATGTCTAGAATGATAATTATTTTGTGTGGTATTTTAAAAAATTATTGATGTTAGAGTATGATTAAGAGTTTAATAGAATATTATGAGGTATTAGTTGATATACGAAAATATCTAATTAAGAAGGGTCAAAGTAGGTATAAAGGCAAAACAATAGAAACTAAGTTAAGCGAGGCAAAATGTACTTTTGATAAATGTAGCAACATATTTTTTTTTGTTAGAAAGTAATAAAGATACTAAACTTTCAAGGGCAATCGATATTTTTAAAAGTATTAAGACAATTTATGAAGAGATAAATAGATTGTGCACTATCTTTACAGTTGGTTTAGATTTAGAAAAAATGGAGTTTGACCTTAAAGTGGCGTGTAGTTTGATTCCAGCTATGGACGGTGTCGAGACCACAACGAAACGGTTAATAGATTCCGCCGAAATGTACGCGGACATGATAGACGACAAAGGTAAGCTTTTGTTGATAACATTTATTTTAAAAAGTCGGTTATCGGAAAATGCGAAGTTGCGTATGTCGGGTTCTTACAAGACAATTAAAGATTTAATTACAGATTTGAAACACCATCTTTTACCTAAGAAATCTTATATAGCGATACAGTCACGACTACAAAATATTCAACAAGGCGCGAAAACGATAGAGGATTACGGCACCGAAGTAGAAAAAATTTTTACTGAACTCACCATTTCCCAAGCAGATGGCGATTCGGATGCATACCAAGTTCTAAAACCGTTAAATGAAAAATTTGCTATCAATCGATTTTCAGGTGGTCTACGCAGTACAAAATTAAGTACAGTCATCGCAGCCCGCAACTACATCAGCCTGAAAGACGCCATCCAGGCAGCGAAAGACGAGGAATTGGTAACATTGCAAACACAAACAGGTAACGTTTTGCATATGTACAATAGTGACCGTGGTTCACGAAACCAACGAGGTTACCAGGGTCAAAGAAGAGGGTCATACAATCGTGGACAATATAATAGAAATCGAAACAATTATTATCAAGGATATAATAACAATCGCTGCCAAGGTCAACGTGATAATTTTAGGGGACGAAATATCACGTATATGAATAATTCCCGTTCGTCATGGAATAATAGAGGAGGTAGATATTTTAGAAATCGTGGGCGACGCTCAAGTACATGTATGCTTTCCACTGAACAAGCTGATAATAATACACGACGTAGCGAAGAGCATCCTAGGGATGATGTAGGCAATTTGAACCAGTTTTTTCGAGTTTAGGAATTTTGTTTTATCGTGTCAGGGAAATGCGAAATACGTTAGTTTTTATATTAATAAAATCAAGTATTATTGGCTTATCGACACTGGCACTACACTATCAATTATTAAAAATGAAGCATTGCCGAAAAATATAGCTGTTCATAAGGATGAAACATTGATAAACGGAATTGGTGGTCAAAGACGATCCCAAGGGTCTGTTAATTTAATTTTAAGACATGAAATAAAAACATTTGAGCATACTTTTCTAATATTTAATTCTTTGCCACTTAAAGCCGATGGTATCATAGGTTTAGATTTTTTAAAGAAATATCATGCGAATATTGATCTCAGTATGAATGTTTTGACACTATGTAATAACGGAAAAAAGTACTGTTTTGATTTGATGGATGAACAAAGTAGGAGTAAAAGTGTATTGACTATACCAGCACGTTCAGAATCTATTCACTATATTTTTGTTAACGAATATATGAATGAGGATGTTGTTGTACGTGGGAGTGTATTAGCGAAAGACGTATTTTTAGCAAATGCAATAGTGAGAGTGAAGAACCATAGGATACCTGTTAGGATACTTAACGTTAGTGGAGAAGACGTAAGACTACCATCATTTACTCCGGATTTACAACGATTAAGTGAGTTTGATATTTGTCAATTTAACGAAAATAATATTGATGTACCAAGAGCTAAGGCGCTATTATCCGAATTGAATTTAAATTATTTAAATGATGAAGAGAAACAATCTATTGAGGCGATTTGTGCAAAGTATTCAGATGTTTTTTATATTAAAGGAGATAAATTGACAACGACAAATATTTGTAAACAATCTATCGCTGTCAAAACAAATAGTTCTCCCATTTATAGCAAGCCATATAGGTTACCACAAGCGTTAAAACCGGAAATAACCAAGCAAATTAATAAAATGCTAGAAGATGATATTATAGAAGAATCGAATAGTGAATGGTCAAGTCCAATTTTATTAGTGCCAAAAAGAAGTAAAGAAGGAAGTGAAACTAAATGGCGTTTAGTTGTAGATTATAGAAAATTAAATGAAATTATTTGTGACGATAAATTCCCGTTGCCCAATATAAACGAAATCTTAGATTCTCTTGGTGGTGCTGTTTATTTTTCTCATCTTGACCTTCAACAAGGATATTACCAACTGACCTTGGAACCTAGCAGTCGTAAATTAACAGCTTTTACTACTAACACTGGCCAATATCAGATGAAACGCCTGCCGATGGGACTTAAGACGAGCCATAGTGCTTTTAGTCGTATGATGTCTACAGCAATGTCTGGTTTAACCTACGAAAGATGTCTAGTGTACCAAGATGACCTCATTATTTTTGGCAGAAATTTGACCTCGCACAATAAAAATTTAATTTACGTCATGGAGAGATTAAGAAAAGTTAATTTGAAGTTAAACCCTCAGAAACGTAAATTTTTAAAGAAAGGAATCCTGTATTTAGATCACGTTGTTTCAGAAAAAGGAGTTTTACCCGATCCAGAAAAAACGAAAATTCTAGAAAATTACCCTACTCCGAAAAATGCTGATGAAGTTAAACGTTTTGTAACATTTTGTAATTATTATCGAAAGTTCATAAAATCATTCTCAGATATAGCGTTACCCTTACATAAATTATGTAGGAAAATGAACCATTCAATTGGAACAATGAATGTAAACATGCATTTGAATTTTTAAAACATGCCCTAATCTCTTCACCTATTTTACAATACCCTGATTTTTCCGAAAATAATGAATTTATATTACAGACTGATGCTTCGGGCATGGCTATTGGATCCGTATTATGTAATAAAGACCTAAGACCAGTAGCATATGCTAGTAGACCTTTAAATAAGGCAGAAAGAAACTATCCCACAATTCAAAAAGAGCTTCTAGCGATTGTTTGGTCGGTAAAACATTTTAGGCCATATTTGTACGGCAGAAAATTCACGATAATGACAGATCACAAACCTTTGATATTTCTCTTTGGCATAAAGGATCCATCTAGTAGGCTTCTTAAATTTCGCTTAACGTTAGAAGAATATAATTTTAAAATTATATATGTGAAAGGAAAGGAAAACGTTGTTGCTGATGCGTTATCTAGGATATGTGTGACGTCTGATGAATTAAAGAGTATGCATGAGCAAGTTGTGGCTGTGATAACGAGAGCTCAAAAGAAGAAAATGGATATGGTAAGTAAGAATGAAAGTGGGACTGAAAAGACGGATCTTAGTAAATTCACTGACAAACGGCCTGATCAACCGCGAGTTGTGGATATATTAAGAAAACCGTGTATTCAATAGAACTGAGTTTTTATGAAAGGAGCAGAATTAAAGATATTGAGAGACAATAACATGATAACTGACGAGTAAGAGTGTTTTGTATTCGTATCAAGTACTAAGACAATATATGTTAACCTTGATTTCAAGGCACATTTCTCGAGAGCCGAATTTGTGCAGAAATTAGGTTATTTTTGTGAAAAGATACGTGTTGATGAAATTTGTATAATTAAAAATAAGGATAATATTCAGTTTGTTAAAGATATTTGTGAAGAGATAGCATTACTTAAAAAATGGTCCGGACCACGAATATGTCTATTACAAGGTGTTAAAAGAATAAGTGAAGATAATGAAAAAGCTATTATTATGAATGACTTTCATTTATTGCCTACCAGTGGTCATGCTGGAGTGCGCAGAATGGTGAATACTATTAAAAGACGGTACTACTGGCCAGGTATCGAAAAGGACGTCCAAAATTTTGTTAAGAAATGCATGAATTGTCAGAAGTCGAAATATTTTCGTTACATCAAACAGCCGATGGAAATAACAACAACAGCTTCTTCGGCATTTGATAAAATTTATTTAGATGTAGTAGGTCCATTAGATAAGGATTTAGAAGGTAATTGCTATATATTGACCATACAATGCGAATTAACCAAATTTGTACAAGCAATTCCCCTTAAAAACAAAGAAACAGTGTCAATAGCAGATGCATTTGTACGACAGTTTGTTTTATGTTTTGGCATTCCGAGAACAGTAGCTACAGATCGAGGAACAGAGTTCATATCCGCAACTATGGAACAGGTTTGTAAATTGCTCAATATTGAAAAACTTTCCTCAACAGCCTACCATCATCAGTCTATTGGTGCTCTTGAATAGAATGCCCATTGCAAGTACCAGTAAAAATAGTGCTCGTAAACAGAAACGGAGCTGAACTGTTATGGGACAGGAAACTCCGACAGGTATCTGTAAAGCTCTGGACTTATCCTCGGTACGTAGAAGAATACTAAATGTAAATATTTCAACACCAAAGAGTTCACTATACAAAGATTTAGCTATATGTACTAACTATAAGCTAAAGAATAAAGATAACCCTTGTCAATTACCAACAAAGAAAGCTACTACGGTGTCTACTCAACAAGGATCAAAATTGGACGTGGATCGTTTGGCAATTAATGACACTATAAATCATCCTGCAAAAATATCACAGGACGGTGCAGACGGCACCGGTAGAAGACCACAAATATATATTTTAGGTGATCAACAAGTAAAGAATTTGGCAAGTAGTATGAGACAATACCGAACAAATAAATGGAACGATATTTATGAAGTGCGGTCGTTCATTAAGCCCGATGCTGATAGTCAAGAAATCGTAGGTAACTGTGAGGGCATTAAGAATTCTCTTAAAAGTGGAGATATAGTTGTATTGTCCGTGGGGTCTAATGATAGAAACCTAACCTAAAAGGTTATTTTCGCAAATCTGTAACATAATTTTTAAGCTTAAAGATTATAAAGTTTTTATGGTAAACATAAAAAATAACAGTTATTTAAACACAGATAACGCTGGCCCCGGGCAATAAAGCGGTAAACGCCGGTTACGCCCTTTTTAATGTTATTTGATTTTTGGCTTCTCTGTGTACCAATGTATCACTCCTATTTTTTACAGATTTTTATTAATAAATTTCTCTAGAATAAATGACAATAACAGCTTTATTGCATGGAAAATTCTCTTAATACTAAGTTATGTATTATTGCATTACTCTAAGGAACATATCACAAAACGCCGGTAAACATTGTTACACAAAATTTCTAAGCTAAGAAGAACAGTAAAATCTTTAACCGCGTTTTTTAAAATAAACTTATTATGTCAATAAACTGTAAACACTTAATACGAAGTAATCCTAAAAGATTTTATTCTGTACAAGCTATTACGCCTTTCTTCCCGTAAATAATTGTAGCATCGGCGACGTACTAGCATGTTACGCTGAACGTCATCTCTTTCACTCCTACGCATAAATGATAACCGCTTTCTTTTTGGCACCATGTTTAGGTAAACAATTGATGCAAATAGTTACTTATTTCGGCGGGCGGTGTCATTGCAGCGTGTGCCGTCTTGCGCTATTATTGGTCTTCTAGCGCGATTGTGTGGTTTTAAATAATTATTATTACGAGTATAAATCTATTGTGTTTATAAAAATGGCAAGACAACCAGCAAAATCTCGAGCAAGAAGAATGTTATCCATGGTTGCCGGTAAGTGATTAAGCAGTACCTAAGTTTCAAATTTGAAAGTCTAGCTTACAAAAGTTGTGTCCGAATCGCGAATTGAGCTGAATAAATTAATGTACTAGCCCCGCAAGTTGATATTGCGACTGGCGACCATCTTGGTGACGTAGTCGACGTCGCACCGTCAGTACCGTTCGCAAGTGTACGCGTATTAATTAATTAAGAAATTAAGAAATATTTTCATATCTACACATCAACAACATAATTATTATCTACTTATGGGTGTAATCATTGTTTTTTTATAAGCAGCATACAAAACTAATCTTTTATGGTGCCGAAATTTCTTAGAAATATACCTATGATCATAAACAGCCGTTTCGCTATTCTTACGCACAAAATACCTAAAAAAATACAAAATAAATATTGGCATAGCAAATTCAAAATTCAAGCAAAGTTAACAGAATATAATTTATTTTATTACATTTTTTTTTGTTATCTGTACTTTTTTGCGACGGATGACGTCACGCAGCTATTATTGTGACAAGGTTCCATCGCAATATCAACTTGCGGAGGTAGTAGTTAGTCCTTTAGGACGCAAGGGTAAACTAGACTTAGGTAGCTTAGTTAGGTACCAATTTATTTACTAGGTACACCTAATGTATTTGTATGAGATTACATTTCCCTTATCATAACCATATCATTTTGATGTAAAAACGCACATAAGTTATAGTTTTTAAGCTTATAAAATAAATATTAAAGTTTTAGTCACTAACTTATGTAATTTTACGACATTTACGATATTTTAAAAGGTTTAACCTTTTGTTTTGTTTTAGATGCCATCAATCTTCCCTGTGACGATGATTATGAAAAAACAGAAGAAGTCGCTATTTCGAAAAGTGTAGAAGACGAAAACCTCACTAGAAATTATAGCCTAACTTTACAATGTCTTTCTCCCAATTTCGACTTAAAATCACATATTTTACTGCAATCCCCTTCTACTATTTCGTACGAGTCTGCTATATTTGAAAATGTTGATTTTGTGGCTTCTCCAACTTTAGTATTTAGCTCACCGCGTCACCGGAACCGCAAATTTAAAGATAATCATGACGTCACTCGATCTATAGAGTATTATAATGTGTGTGAATCGACAGACCTTACAGACCAAGCAACGAAGTTACTACAAGTAGCAGAAACTACACCCCAAGAAGAAAGTATACAATATACAACACTGGAAACAGTACGCCAAGATCTCGCAATAGACCAAAATATTTTATACGCTACACCGGTCGATAATAATGATAATTCAAATATTTTGATTTTACAAAGTGAAAAAACTGCCGCCGAATCTAATGATTGCAATAATACTTTAGATGCAGATTTCTTAATTGAAAACCAATATACAACGATTGAAAATGTTGACGTTGAATCTAATGACTGCAACCAATCTACAACGACAGAAAATGTTTCGCCCGTATCTGATGTACCATCAACTACTAAAGAACTAACTAGAAAAAAAAGGCGACACGAAGAAAAATGGACCAAAGTAAAGAATAAAAAACAAAAAAATTCAGGCCAAGCTTATACTGGTAGTAATTCGAAAAAAAAGTTTGATTCCAAAACGATGAAGGACGCCTGTAAATGTAATAAGAAATGCGGTGAAAAGATTTCTCATGAGAATCGGCAGGCTATATTCAACGAATTTTGGAAACTTGGTGATCACGAGGATCAGTGGCACTATATCTTACGACATGTAAGTACTAAAGATATTAAAAAAATGCAACTAGTAAGAACAAAAAACAGGACACAAACTATTAGCTATTTTTTTCAAGATTAATGGATCAAAATCAATAGATGTTTGTAAAAAATTTTTTTTGAATACACTTAGCATAACCGAAAAATCAGTTTACACAGCAATAGAGAAAGGGAAATCTGAAGAAGTCAAAGATAACAGGGGCCAGCATGAAAATAGACCTCGAAAAATGAGTATTTCAACCGAGCAAAGTGTTATTGCACATATAAAACTATTTCCAGTTAAAGAATCACATTATGTGCGCCGAGATACTAAGAAGTTATACTTAGATGAAACACTGAACATTTCTAAAATGTACAGGCTGTATTCTGACGAATGGTTTAAGAGTAAAAATTATCCAAATGATGTAAAGATGGCCACAAAACGACAGTATGAAACTGTATTTAACACAAAATTTAATTATTCTTTTCATAAACCTAAAAAAGATATGTGCGGCCAATGTACTTTATATCGTCAAGCTCATGGTGAAAGAAAAGATCAACTCCAAGAAGCTTACACAAAACACATTAAAAACAAGGAATGTGTTCGTGAACTCAAAACTAAAGATAAAATAGAAGTCGATCCTACGACTACTGTCGTCGCTATTTATGATCTGGAAAAAGTCTTGACGATTCCTCAATCAGAGGTAGGAATCTTCCATTACAAGCGAAAATATCCTATATATAATTTCACGATTTACAACTCATTAAGTGGAAGAGGTTATTGCTATCTTTGGCACTATCAAGTGGCCAAAAGGGGTGCTAATGAAATCGGCAGTTGCGTCCTAAATTTCATTGAAACTGAGAGCCAAAGTGGTATCAAGAATTTTATATTTTATTCTGATGGTTGTGCTGGCCAGAATAAAAATAGAATTATCTTTGCTCTTTATTTATATTTGGCCAAAAAGTATGGAGTTACCATAATACATAGATACTTTGAAACTGGCCATAGCCAGTCTGAAGGAGATTCGATGCATTCTCTTATCGAACGCGCAAAAAAGAACCACACGATTTATACTCCTGATCAAATGTATGGCATTATCATGAATGCCAAAATCAATGGTAAAAAATTTCATCTTAAAGAAATGGAACAGCATAATTTCTTCGATTTAAAGAAGATAATGGACAAAAGATACTGGTTGCTGGCAGACCAAACTAATGAAAAAGTTCTGTGGACAAAGATTCACGAAGTCAAAATTACTCAAGCACAACCAGATGTTATTTACTTCAAGTATAACTTTGACGATGAGTATAGTTCTTCAAATACTGCATCAAATACCAGATCTTCTAGAGGAAGACCCAAAAAGACGCCAGTGACTGATGTTTCAGGAGATGAATTGAGAAATTTGTACAGAGAGCCAATTGCCTTACCAAAACCACTTTACGATGATTTGATGAATCTCTGCAAAAGTGAAGCAATCCCGAAACATTATCATACCTTTTATAACAATTTGCATTGTGTTGGGAACTCTGAAGAAGAAATCGATAGTGAAAGCGAAGATTCGAATTAAAGTAGCATATTTTATTTTTTAAGGTATCCGCCATTTTATTTTTGTTTCTGAAGTTTAATTAAATTATGTGTTTTTTTCAAATTAAGATAGTACTATAATATTTTTCTTTCATAAGGGTTTGTCCGTTTTACTTTTGTTTCCAAAGTTTAATACTCAATAAAAATTATGTGATTTTAAACGGTTTTTTTTTTATATAAAATAATAATCATTCATAATTTAATTATACTAAAGTTAGGAAGGAAGTAGTAACATTAATTTAATAAAATACTGTCTAAGATGGTAAAAATAAAAATAAATTACAATATAAAATCAGTCTGTTACAATGGTTACATAAAAAGATGTTTCATTGATAGGATTCTAAAATAGTAATTAGTGGATGATACAGCTTGGCTACGGATATAAAATTTCCCTGAAGAAGGTGGTAATCGGCTGGTACGCTCGAGATCGCAAGTGAAAATTACGACGTATTGTATACTTACATTCCTGACTCTCAGTGGTCGGTGTGTTTATACAGTCGTTAATGACGTTGCAATTAAAAAGGTATCGTCAATAATTTGTATTATATATTTTTCCAATTATTTCATTAAATATTTATACCACAACATTTATTTTTTTAATTTAAATTGATAAAAAAATTATCTTTTATTTGACATATTGAACGCCTGTTTTGGATCACTGTACGCTGAGCTATAAACAAATTAGCTTCTTTTATTTTTCCTGTAAAATTTTAATTTGATATAACCGCTTTATTGCCCGGGGCCAGCGATTAAGTTAAATGAAAACGTCAAGATGCTAGTAAGAAACTATAAAAATTGTCACTATATAGAATGTAAAAATACTTCGACAATTAGTATAAACAAATTTATATCTCAATTAAATTTTAGAATTAATGTAGAAATAGATAACCTCTGCTACAAAAAATATATGCTTGATGAAATGAAGAAAAAATTATGCAAACAAGTAAGTATTGGGAATGAACCTACAAGCAAGAATACTTTGAAACCGGTCGAAAAACACTTGAGGCAAAGTACAATACCCGCCTTAGGGAACGGGAGTTATCAAAAAATTATCTTTTTCGCTGCCGAGTGTGATCTAGTAAAATTAAATATGCTCCATCAGAACATAGCTGGGGTTTTGAATAAGAGAGATATGTTAGAGGTATCACTGCAAGACTTGTCTCAAGAGGTGGGTGGCATTCACATTGTTTGTTTGTCTGAAACGTTCCTCAACTCAACTCAATCAACGGAGAGGTGGGTCTTGTATTCTGTTAGAAAACGACATACTTTTTTGTGAAATCTCCAATCTCATAGCTCCAGTTCCCTATGTGTTCGAATACTGTGCAGTGCAGTGTACAGATTACAATTTAGTGGTAGTTGTTATTTATAGAATACCTACTTCGGACGTTAAAATTGTTTTTCGAAAATTTTCAGCTTTTACTAAGCAGGCTAGGTAATAAACGCGGTAAACATTTAATAATATGTGGCGATTGGAATATAGATATTTTGAGGGACAGCGGTAATTCTAAGCAATTGAAATCTATTTTATCAAAAATAATTTACACAATCATGTATTGTGGCCAACTAGAGGGAAATCATGTCTGGATTTAATAGCGAGTAATCTACAGGATACCAGAGCTGCCTTGCATTGCTTGGCGCTGTCTGATCATGAGACTGCACAGATATGATAGAAATATCGATCGATAGAAATATGTAATAACGCAATCAAGAAAAAACAATCTGATTTTTGGTATGAGTATAGACGAGACTTCGGAAAGGAAAATGTACAAAAATTTCAGAATTGTATGACTGCTTTGTCCTTTGACGACGTGCTTAATAGTCAAGACACTGACGAAGCTCTTTCTCTATTCCACGAGCTTATTATTTTATTCTATAACCTATGTTTTCCGAAACTACATGTTAGAATAAAGAAAAAATGTATTAAGAATAGGTGGATGACAAGGAACTTGAAGAAATGCTGTGTAAAAAAGAGAAAACTTTACCTTCAATATATATTATCGAGAGACAATAGAAACAGAAATCAAAGAAAGTACTTAGACTATTCAAGGATATTGAAGAAATGTATACTTGAGTCGCAGAAGATGAATAATTTAAAGTATATACTGAAATCAAAGAACAAAGCTAAGTCCGTATGGCAAATAATAAATAATAGCATGACTAGTAGTTCAAAGGGTAAAGAAATCGACATAATAAAGTTTTAGGGCAAGAATTATTCAGATCCTGAACTAATTTCGGAATGCTTCAATAAATTTTATGTCACACTGACCGAGAAAACCGGTCTTATCAAACAGACCCCCAAAGGAAAAAACACGATACCCATGAATTCCAAATGTATTTTTCTCACACCTGTGGATGAACTGGAGGTATATAGGGTCATAAAGTCTCTAAATAACTGTTAAATTATTAGCATTAGTAAGGATACCTAGTAAATAAAACAAAGCCTGATTTTAACAAAACTATTCTTTTGTGTCTGTATTACCAATTATAATAAAAACTCTTTGATATAATTTGTATCAAATTATATAATAATCAAAGCCAGTATAGCTAAGCAATAGGAATCTCTAAACATGTTACGCACAAAGTAATCAAATCTCTGAAGCTAAAGTTAAGCTTGAACAGTATATTTTATGAGAACAATACAGTAATCACAATTATTATTACAATTATTAAATAGAGCCAAAACTGTCTACCAATACTTAGCTTTCGATGTTATGATGTCTTCCATCTAGGAAATCACCAGCACCACTGACTCGATCCTTTGTTGCTGCCATTATGTAAACATGTTCTCCCGCGCGTTTTTCCCGCTATCTCAAATAACATTTTATTTACTCTACAGTCTATGAATTCACAATGTTGCCAGTTATTAAATATGAATTGGCCATGGAAATGCAATTTAAATCACTTTAATAAACATTGGTATAATTATTTAAATTAAGAATCACATTACATAGCATAAGAATGATAATAATATTAATCAATTTTAATATATTAGTACAGAATACCTAAATCACTATTCACACTCGCCCATCCTGACATCTTTGCGACCCTGCAAAGTAAAAAGGTTTTGTAAAAATAATTTCACTTTATCTAAATGTAACACAAATTCAAACCATGATTCTTTTTTTATCCAATCCATGTTACGAAGTTCCACCAACTTCCACTTAACTTCTATCCATTATCCATAATAAGATTTTATTTTATTCCTTAATAACCAATAATATTAATAATAATATTTAGCATTGAACCATTTATCAAATATTTTATCTGCGGACTCGCTTAGACGATTACGTAATTTTCTTCCAAGTTCCAACTGCTACTAAAGTTGCGTTAGCACAATCACTCCTTTTACCAATGATCGACTATGCCGATACCTGCTTTACTGACATTAGCGAGGAGCAGCTAAATAAACTTGAGCGCCTCCAGAATCTATGTATCCGGTTCATATTTGATCTACGCAAATATGACCATGTCTCCGAATTTCGCACCAAGCTCAAGTGGCTTCCGATTTGCCCTCGCCGGAATGCGCATGTCCTCTTCCTTCTATATAGCATACTGTTCAATCCACCTTCCCCCAACTACCTAAAAGATCTCTTCGTATTTCAATCTTCTTCCCATAACCTGCCTGTTCGATAATCCCAGAACTTACTTCTTATGATTCCTGCCCCTAGAACCAACTTTTATGATTATTCTTTCTCTGTACAAGCAGTCCGCTTGTGGAATTCGCTACCTGTAGAGGTGCGAATAGGCCAAATTACTACCCACCTTTAAGAGCCTGGTGAAGACTTTCTACCTCACTCATGGATCGTGACTCGCTGTAGTGTAACCTTATTATTTATAGTATGCATCTGTGTTTAAACACATTTATAAAATTAGTATTTATACCCATAAATATTGTACGTATATATTTTCTATGTGTATATTTTATATCTATGCGTGTATCTATGTATATCCATTTTTTTGTGTATATCTTTTCTATGTGTCTCTTTTATATTATTTTATGATTCGTTTCACCTATACATATAATATACCAAATCAACATATAAATTTACTGTTTTTGTCCTGTCCACCCAAAGGTTGTCTGGAAAAGATCGCTAGTAAAGCGATAAGATAGCCTTTTGTATGCCTTTATTTATAAATTTTTATTTTGTTACCACACTAAAATTATTCTTGTATACAATAAAGAGTATTCTATCCTATTTTAAATTCAACGAAAATGGGAAATCTCTCAAAATACTATGCTGCAGGAAGTAATGAACCAGCTGATGAAAAGTTTAACCATTTGCTCTACATGGATGATATTAAATTGTACGCCACCACGAAAGACCTATGTTATTTGGCTGATCTTACGGAAACTTTTTCAAAGGAAAAACGTCGGGTCATATTACCTTTCAGATGCAGACTGGCTAACAGATACCTTCGCTTAATGAAAAAGAGACGAGTACTTGGGCTTCAATCAATCTAAACAATAACAGATCGACAACTAAAAATACAAGAGTGGACTCAAAAGGGTATGCATGCATAGACAACACCGGCAAAATTTGTGCAGTCTAACGTCGATAAAGAAGCATCCAATGCCTGGCTTACTTGGGGTGAATTGTTTCTCGAAACAGAAGGATTTATGCTTGCCATTCAAGACCTAGTCATCGAAACACGAAACTACCAAAAGTAATACTAAAAGTCCATAATAAATCAAATGACAGCTGCAGAAAATGTAACGGTGCCCCGGAAACGATACAGCATCTCATAAGTGTCTGCAAGTCAATAGTACAAAAAGATTATAAACACCGCTACGACCAGGTTGCTAAGATTATTCATCAGAAACTTGCAAGCAAATCTAAACTGAGGACGAATGAACCAATTTCTTATTAAAAATACATACCTGACAGCGTTCTAAGGAAATCAACCTACAGGCTGTAGAGCACAATATCTGAAAGCTTACAAAATATACTGACCTCAAAACGAAATAGCAAAGAATGTGGAAATTACAGAATATTACCTTCATCCCTGTTGTACTACCACCATCTGAAATCCCTTGTCAACTGCACCAACCCTTCGCTACCCTCCAATTACCTAGGTACAATTACATTATTATGCAGAAGGCGGTAATACTAAATACATGTCGAATCGTCCGCAAACTCCTCCAAACTGATGACCACACAACTCTTAATACTTCCACTTAAGCTAACCTCCACTTTGGCTTTGGCCCGTGGTTGCCAATTAATACCGGTCTAGCTGAGAAGAATTCAAAAATCCAAATTCCCATAATAATAATAATCCACTTCACAACACACAGATAAGCGTCTTGACCCCACACTAAGCTATGAGCTTGTGTCATGGCAACCAAGCAAACTTGGTATACCTATACTTACTACATATTATTACATATGTCCATATTACACTATAGATATAGTATATTATATATTCACGCCCAGACTGGAAAATATAATAATATAAAAAAAAAACTACAATAATCTATACATACATAATTATAAATAAAATTTATGTGTCTGTTGTAACTCAAAATTAACAGCTTTTTAATAAATGCATAACATGAAAATAAGTATAATTATAATATGGCACCTACTTATATGTCTGTCTGTTCCGGCTAATCTCTAAAACGGCTGGATCGATTTTAACTGGACTCTCACTGGCAAATCGTCAAAGTCAAATCATTTATTTAAATTTGGTCCATAATATGACTCTTTTGACGTCAACATAATTACAGTTATTATGACAGCACCCATAAAATATCCACCCTTCACAGCTTCCTAGCTGATGTTATAAGGAGTAACTTGGCTACATTTATTTCCAAAAATTAGTTCCTGCGGAAATTCCGAAACTCACGCGAGTAAAATCGCGGGGCACAGCTAGTAATCAATAAATAAATAGATAAATAAATAAATTTATTTCACACTCTTTATCTCCATTATTTTCAACCATAATTTATAACCATTCATTATTATTCCATTATTTATAACCATTTTATTTTCAACCATATTTTTTTTTATCCAATTTATCCAATTATTCAAGTAATTCCATTTTTACCAATATTTTATTCATTTAGTCCAATTTATTCATTTATACCAGAGATCCATTTAATTATTCCATTTATTACTTTTATACCATTCATCACTTAGATTATCAACCACTTTTAACCATTACTTTAGTATAGGTACATCAGATACATGACCACATATTCCAGTATTTAATTTTTGTACCTAATCCATTAGTAATTAAATCCAATAATCAAAATCGGTTTAACTAGTGAACCAGCTAGTTATTCCTTACACAATTGGTAGAGTAAATTCTTTTTTCCTCAAGTACCTAGATTAAATTGAAATTGAAAGAACTTTATTTGACTCAGCACAGGAGTGACACGTATTTTCCATTTCTGTGCAGGACGACCGACGTGCCCGAGACAACCGACGTCTTCATAGAATAAGTTAGGTATAAGCAATAATGTATAGCAACATAAGTATAGAAAGATTGTATAGGTTTAGAGGTGCACCTATAACTTTAAAATAGACTAAAACTTGTATATTGAACCTTATTGCCAAGCCCATAAAAGCGGCCATCACTTTGGCAATAAAGGGTAAAGCTTCTAGAAGCTTTTACGGCCACTGAATCGCATCCGCCCGCTAAGTATAGCGGGCAAAAACGGTTAGCCAATGGGCGCCAGGAATAGCAGTGAGCTTCATGTCCTCGACTCGTCATTTTTGATAGCCATTGACTGTGACCAATGGGTGAGCCTACATTAATTGAGTTTGTGAAAATTAAATGAACAGAAACTGCATTTATTACCTGCGAACACTAGCAAAACGCGCACTAGAAAAAAGTTATAAATATTAGGCATTGAAATAGGAATCTTACAGTTCGCCGAAAATTAGAAAGACAATGCGTCATATAGTTCAGACAAGTTTAATTAGAATCAATTCGCGATATAGTATTTTCTAGTTAAGCTCGTTGCATACGCTAGTGGTCAAGGTTCTATCTAGCCAACCCAATCACGGCTTGGGATCTCTTCGTAAACCAGACAACACCCTTACCACATCTCATGAGGAAACTCAACAGGTGCTGTTACGGACGCATTTCCCAGAATGCAGTCTCGTGCAGACGGTTGATTGGAAGGACACAACAACAAAGCCAACACAGGAGTGCTGGAACTTCGCTCAACAGGTTGTAACCCTAGACAAAACTGAATGGGCCATCAGCAGCTTCCAACCCTTTAAGACGGCGGGCATGGATGGTATCTTTCCTGCTCTGCTGCAATGGGGTGGGAGGCCGCTAACCCGAGTATTAACACCACTGTTGTGCGCGTGCCTCGCGCACAGGTACATCCCACTGCAGTGGCGCGAGGTTAGGGTAATCTTTATACCTAAACCGGGCAAAAGCGACTATACTGACGCAAAATCCTTCAGACCAATTAGCCTCACATCATTCCTGCTTAAAACGCTAGAGAGGATGTGTGACAGGGAACTGAGGGACAAAGCGCTCAAGAACATACCACTGCACCGACACCAACACGCGTACAGTTCAGGTAAATCAACCGAATCGGCCCTACATTTGGTTGTATCCAAAATTGAGGAAGCGATTCAAAACAAAGCAATTTGCCTAGGCACTTTCATAGACATCGAAGGGGCCTTCGACAAAACAAACTTTTCTAGCATTGGTACTGCCCTATCAAGGCACGGCACCAATGCTGTCTTAACACAGTGGATTGAAAACATGCTAAGCAAAAGAATAATCAGGTTTGCAGAGGATGAGACACTGGGAGCGTTAGTGGCGAAGGGCTGCCCCCAAGGGGGAGTGCTCTCGCCCCTCCTATGGAACATGGTGGTGAATGACCTTATCACCACCCTCAACGCAAACCACTTTTACACAATCGGGTACGCCGATGACCTCGCGATACTAGTGACCGGTAACTTTGCAAATATAGTTTGCGACGTTACACAGGCGGCACTTCGAGTCGTGGAGAAATGGTGTGCTGCCTATAAGCTGTCGGTTAACCCAACAAAAACTGAACTAGTAATGTTCACGAACAAACGAGATCTAGGTAGATACAATCTACCTAGGCTGTTTAAAACAGAGCTACAGCTATCAACTGAGGTCAAGTATCTGGGACTTAAACTTGACAGCAAGTTGAACTGGAGCAATCATATAGAACACATATTAAACAAAGCCAGCATCGTCTTTTGGCAGTGCCGCAGGATGATTGGTAAAAAATGGGGGTTATCCCCCAAAATTACATTATGGCTTTATACAACGGTGTTGAGACCAACGATCAGCTACGGTTCAGTGACCTGGTGGCCGCGAACCGAGCTGGCCACAACTACCAATAAACTACAGCGCTTCCAGAGATTAATATGCATGGCGATAACAGGCTGCATGAGGACGACTCCTACGGCAGCTCTGCCCACTCTGGATCTTTTTATCCAGCAGAAGGCAGCTACCTCGGCAGTTCGCCTAAGGTCCCTTAATCTATGGAGGAACATTGGAACCCCTCACACAAAAATCCTCGATAGAGCCATAGAGGATGTACCGCTCATTGATGCGATAAATGACAGAGTTCCGATGCAATTTGTCTTCGACAAGAAATACAAGATCCAGCTCTTTGAGGTGGGGGCTGAAAGCCTCAACCAAAGAGAGCTGAGAATCTTCACAGATGGCTCCAAAACAAACTCAGGTACTGGTTCCGGAACTTTTTCGGAAGACCTGAATATTAGCATATCGAAGCCATTAGGTACCCACAACACGGTATTTCAAGCCGAATGTGTGGGCATCATAATGGCAGCAAGAGCAATTGCGGCTAGGAAGGTGGAGAACCACTCGATCCGCATTATTTCAGACAGCATGTCAGTATTACAGGCACTTGGGAATCATGCGATTACCTCGAGCCTAATATACGAGTGTCACCAAGCATTGACAAAGGTATGCAATAATAACAACAGCATTACCCTGCAATGGATAAAGGGCCACAGTGACTCTCGAGGGAACGATGCGGCGGATGAGCTGGCGCGCAGGGGTTCCGACACGGCTATTTTCGGCCCGGAACCTATAGTGCCCCTACCATTCGGCTGGATCCGAACACAACTACGCCAAAGAACTGGACAACAGCACGACCGGACCTGGAGGAGGCGTGGGGACTGCGGGCAGGCAAGGGCGGCCTTACCAAGGGCCAATGCTCGCCTCTCCCGCAGTCTCCTGCGGCTAAGTAGAACCCAGCTCCGCATGGTAACGGGTGCCCTCACAGGTCATGGCCCTTACAACAAGCATTTATACACTATAAATGTCACAGATAGCCCCCTCTGCAGGGCATGCATGAGGGCTGAGGAAACAGCTGCCAACATGCTACTAGAGTGTGATGGAGTAGCACCATACCGGGTCAAACACCTGGGAGCACCAAGTTCGCTCCCGGAAGCCTTCAGCGACATCAGGAAGTTGCTGGGCTTCCTGGAGGAGCTTGGATGGTATGAATAAGCGGCACAATTCCCACCACACGCAAAATAGGCGCCTAGTCGTCGAATTGCGGAAACCGGCCCGTTTACAAATACAAATACAAATAGTGGTCACGGGTATAGTGCCGCTCTGATTAGATAGTAAAAGAGCGTTATCACTGGCATTCGCCGTTCTGATTCCTGATTCTCCCAATCCAGCAATAGCTACGTACGAGTCAGGTGGACAGGGTACCGCAGAATATAGTACTCGTCATACAGTCCACTTGCCCGACAGCCCATCTGGCCCGTACATCTGTTCCATTCGAGCCGCGATCACGGAGAACAGCGAATCACAATGCCGGTGACTCGCTCTACGAGTGGCCGTTCTCAGGCCCGGCCGGTGACGCATCACCAGCCGCCCGCCTCGCCGTCCGAAGATATAGACGCCGGAACGTCCACGCCCGCGACCATAAGTCTTATAGAGGCGCCGACGCCATCCACCGCCGCGATAACGTCGACCGCCGCGACGACTGTCACCGCTCGCCATGCCGTCGAGCGCACCGATGCGCCACAGCGCTCACAGCTGATGCTGGCCGCCGCCGTGCCACTGTCAGCTGATTCGATGCAGCCTGTTGCACCGACGCCGTCCGCCGCCGTGACGACGTCGGCCGCCGCGACTACTGCCATAGCTCGCTCGACGTCCGAGCATATAGTGCCGCAATGCTCGCAAGGGCGTTGCCGCTTGCAACAGACGCCGGCCACCGCCGCGTCGCTGTCCGTTGCCCCCACCGGGTCAGTCGCACCGACGCCGTCCGCCGCCGCGACAACGTCGGTCGCCGCGACGACCGCCACCGCTCACACAGCTGAGCGAACCCAGGCGCTACAGCGCCCACAGCTGCCTACCGTCCCCGCCGAGTCTGTGTTGTCCGCTAGCGACGCTCGTACCCGGCAGCAGGACGGTAAGAAAGTCGAGCAAAGCTCTGCATCAGGCGCGCCTGCGCCTAGAGCTTGCAGCCGCACGAGTCGCCGTCATGGAAGCTGAAGAACAGCTGGAATCCGACGAGAGCCACGCCGATGCCGTATCCGTGGCAGAAACTAATAGAAGAGTGGGTGCGTGGCTAACAGACAGCCGGGCACATCTTTTTGATTTTCCAGATGAGCCGATCAAACAACCGCTCTCCGTGCCGCCGCCGCCCACCTCTGTGCCCGCAGCGCCGCTGCGACCGCAACTGCCGTCGATCGCAGCGTCAACACCCGCCGGGCCGCCGCCACCGCCGCTGCAGCCGCCCGCCGAATCGCCGCCCGCAGGGCAATCGCCGCCCGCTGGGCAACCTGCGCCCGCTGGGCATTCGCCGCCCGCATGGGCACCCCCGCCTGCCGCGCCGCTGCCGCCCGCCTGGGCGTCGCCGCCTGCCGGGCCACAGCCGCCGCCTATTTGGGCGCCCCCGGGCACCAATCCGCCGCCCCCGGGCGCCACCCCGCTAGCCGAGACAAATGTGAATATGTCTCAGCTGGCCGAGGCCATCGCCCTCGCAGCCAGAGGGGGACATGCGCGCTCACGCGCATTCGCCGAACTACCGAATTACAGTGGTTCACATCAAGAGTGGCTGCTGTTCAACGCAGCCTACAAGGACTCCAGCTCTACGTACACCGCAACAGAGAACGTCGCCCGCCTTCGCCGCAGCCTCCGCGGGAAGGCGAAAGAGGCCGTCGAAAGCCTCCTCATCTGCAACTCAAATCCAGATGAGATCATGCGGACGCTGGAATCTCGCTTTGGTCGTCCGGACTGCATCGCCAGCACCGAGCTGGATCGTCTGCGCGCCCTGCCGCGCCTGACCGACTCGCCGCGCGACTTGTGCATCTTCGCGAGTCGGGTCACCAACTCCGTAATAGGTTTCCGTAAATGTATTGCCATCGCAATACATTTACGAAAACCTATTATATGTAAAAAAAAATATAAATTTGTTTAAGAAACATAGTGACAATCATAGTTATAATACTAGAAATAATGACAAACTTATTGGTTATACAAGTAGACTGCACAAGATTGTTAAATCGTTTAAAGGGCAAAGTATACAATTTTTTAATAAAGTTCCCACTGACATCCAAAATCTAACGATGGAAAAATTTAAAACAACGATTAAGCAAAAACTCTGCAATAAAGCTTACTATACAATATCTGAATATATGAATGATAAATTGCCATGGGATTGAGCAGCCCTTAACTTTAATTTTATTTATTTATACAGTTATATTCCAATATTTTATAATTTCATTGTAAATTTACTATTTCAAGTATGTTGCACAATGCATATTGATAAAATTTAATTTTAATTTTAATAGCTGTGACATATTTCAAGAGTTATTATGTAACCTACGAAATAAAAAAAAAAAAAAAAAATTCTAAAATTCCGTGGCAACGCTACAGGCGCTCAACAAGCAGCAGTACCTATCAGTGGCGAAGGTACCATACAAGCCGATTCCCACCGGCTTCCCTTCAGAAGTTGGGAACACAACCACTCTCTATACCGTAATTTAGAAATGGCACAATCAGTAATTTTTTGTAGTAAGTATTTCAGTAGAATCTGCTGAAATACTACAAAAATTATCTCTACTGAGTAGAAAACATTACAAAACGCTTAAACTATCAACAAAATTTGCTCTTCAGCAACAAATTACGCAGACGAACGTTGAAATTAGGTACCTATTTGCGGTAAGTAGATAGTTTAATAAGTTGAAATTACGTATTTATAGTAGTAGTAGTATTTATACGTAGTAGGTACCAAATAGATTTCCGGCTTGCCTATCTCAATATTTCACCCTTCGCCACTGGTACCTATACAATCCGGATATAGTTAAGGTAACGATAGATAAACTGTGCCCCAGTATCAGACATAGATGGTATCAATATGCCAAGCCACACCGAGACCAGGAACCAGACCTCGTGACCCTGGCTCGATTCCTTGGTTTGGAGGCCGAAACGTGCGCGCCCTACGCGCAGCCCGAACAAGTGTCACCGCTGGAGCCGGCCAGCCGCCCGCCCCAGCGCCGGCCGAACCGAACGTTCGCAGCCACCGAAAATAGTGATAGTGCGAAACCAAAGTGCCCAGTTTACAATGCCGTCGGACACACCACAGAGGTATGTAAAAAATTTAATGATTTATCTTGTGATGCCCGCTGGGACCTAGCAAAAGAGCGTAGATTATGTTTTAGATGTTTACGTGTACGAAAACGAATGCATAGTTGTAAAACTAAAAAGTGTGACCGCGATGGATGCCCACTCTCGCACCACGCGCTATTACACTCGACGTCGCGTGCGAAAAAAGCACCGACGCAGGAAACAGAAACAGTTACAACCGCGTGCGCTCCCACTAAATCCCAGACGTATTTAAAAATAATTCCTGTGCGTGTGTCCGGACCGGCGGGAGGATTGGCTACCGCTGCATCGTGTGTACGTGTTCCATCCATCAAGTGCTCTTCTGCGATTTCGGCGACGTAAGGTTTCTTACGTGCTCCGAACCGCGCCCGCCTTTCGTGCACAGTTCGTGCAGTGCTTCGCGCGATATCAGGGAGATGCAACTAAGTCTGCAAATCCGTGGTATCGTCGCAGCGGTGCTGTACGTTGCTGTGCGCGGAAGCGGCGGGGATCAACCCTTGGTCGCGGCCCTCCGCGGCCTCCGTTCGAGCCTTCGCGTCCTAAGGGAGACGTAAACCAGCTACCGCCGCGCCCCGCTCCCGACAAAAATGTCGGGCTAGCGGGACGCTGCTTGGTGCTGGTGTGCGTCTCCCTTATTCGGAGCGCACGCAGTTGGGGTTCCATCCCCCTCTTCCCCCCGGGTCGACCCTGTCTGCCACCTCGCACCAAAGCGGATGGCGGGCGGGGCTCCTTCTCGCGACCCGCGTCTAACGCGGGAAGCGCCTCCCCCTCGCGTCGGCGATCACCCGCCGTCGCGCTCCGCGGCGACCCAGCCCGGGGGCAAGCGGCCGACGACTCAGTCGACCGCACGCACCCCCGAGCTGGTGTCTGCTCATACGGGTGCCACCGCGGCCCCGTCGTCCGCCCCGCGCGCTGCGGCGGCCAGGAGCGCAGGGCACAGCATGCCCCTGCCCGTGGCAGCCGCGCCGCGCCCGGTGCGGCCCGCCTTCCCGGGCGCAACCTCGCCCGGTACGGCAGCCCCTTCGCCTGAGGGCAGCGCGGTGCGACCGGCGAAATCTAGTTCGCCGGCCCCTCGCCCCGCTGCTCCCAAACCAAGGGCAGCACCGTCCTCCCGCTCCGCGCCCTCATCTCCTACGAGGGCCGGCTCGGAGCTCGGGCGATTGGTCCCCCCGCCGGTGCGCGCTCGCACCACGGAGGGGCCCAAGGAGCGTGGCTCCTCGCGCGCCGCCGAGACGACGGCGCATCCGGGGCCGGGGGCATCTAAGCATCCCCCCACCCCCGAAGCAGACGCCGGATCGGCGACGCCCGTGCGCACAAGCCGCGCGCCCACGGCCGCATTGCTGCCCCCCCCCGGACCAACTACCACTCCATCACCCGGAGATGTCCCCAAACGCCCACCTGGAGGTGGATATGCTTATCACCTCCAGGCTGAAGCAAACGGGGCTCCTCTCCGGGGAGATGATGGAGGTGATGGTGCGCACGCTCCGTAAGCGCAGACGGGCCTTGCTCGGCTCCCAGGAGAGCCTGGCCGGTAGGACCGCAGAGGAGGAGTTCAACGTGCAACTCGCACGTAAGGCATCAAAACTCGCATGTTTTTACAAAATTCTATATATATCTTATTTCTACCACTATTTATCATAAAATAGAAACTAATAGTAATAAATAGTAGTGATATAAGTTCGGGTTCCTGAGGTTTGGGCGCTGTACGCCGTATTACAGGTATCATACCTAGTTCGGCAACAGATGCTACTTTTCAATGTAACTTGGAAATAAATAAATTATTATTATTAAAAAAAAAAAAAAAAAAAAGGCCCCTCTGCACCTACCGGCACTGGAAACCCCCCCCTGCGGGGGCCGTACGCAGGCTGCGCATCCCCGACTCCTCCGATGATGAGGAGCCGGGCAAGCGGGCCTGCCACAACCTATCACCCCCAGGGGGTGTTTCGAGCCCCCCACCCCCCAGGCCTCAACGCGAGCCGCGAGCACGTCCACTCGCGGCCGCCAGATTGGAGAGCCCACCCAGGGACTCACTAATGAGTCCCACCGAGCCTGAGGGCCCCCACGCCCCACGTTCGCCGATGCCGTGCGGGCTGCGTTCCCACCGGCGACCGCTGCTACGCCGACGGATGCGCAGCCCGCCGCTCCAGCCGCGCCTGCCGGCGACGGCGCGGGAGCGGCGCGCAAGGGGGATAAACGCAGAAGCGTCTACCCCCCCCCCTAGTCGTGGAGAACCTGCCCGACTGGGCGCGCCACTTCCGCGCCCTCAAGGAAAAACTGGGGCGGACTCCCAGCGCACGCCCATATGGCAAGGGCGTGCGCTTCCTTCCGAAAGACGAGGCAGAATACCGTCTGGTCCAGCGCTACCTAACTGCGCTGGAGAAGGAGGACCGGACGGTGTCCTGGTTCGCCTATTCCCTCCCGGCGGATCAGAGCCTCAAGGTAGCCATTAGGGGGCTGCCGATTGATACTGATCCGTCGGAGATCACACGGGAGCTCGTAGCCATGGGCTACGAGCCGGAGTACGTCCGCCCCATCCGCGCCCGCGCCGGCAGGCCCGGTTGAATATATTATGCCCAGCTGCGCCGCACCCCGAATCTCACCCCGGGCATATACGACATCACAGAGATGCTGTGTATGCCCGGGATCAAAATCGACGCCTGGCGAGGCAAGCGCGGGCCCGCGCAATGCCACCGGTGTCAGCAGTTCCGGCACTCGTCGTTCGGCTGCCACCGGAGGCTCGCGTGCGTCCGCTGCGGCGAGGAGCACGCCGCTGCCAACTGCCCCCGCCCCAAAGAGGAGCCCCCCACCTGCGTCAACTGCGGGGGGGCACACCCGGCCAACAGGGCGTCGTGCCCTGTCTTCAAAAGAGAAGCAAGAAACAAAAAGGCAGGCACGGTCGCCCTGTCTACCGGCCGTCCTGTCGCCCCGCAAGTGGCGCAGGTGGCAGTGGAAGCCGGCGCCACCACCCTGATGGCGCCAGCAAACACCCCGAAGCGGCGTGCTCCGGGTGCGGCGGCCCCTTCCTTCCTCTTCCGGCGTGAAGAGGAAGAGAAAGAGGGGTAAAAAGAAGAAGAAGGGGAGCGAGGAGGGGGCTGCTTCAGAGCCCCCGGCGGTGCCCACTGGTCCGGCCACCGTCCCTCCCCAACCCTCATCGGTAGCAGCTCTTCCCGCTGCCCGCAAGCCCGGCGCTTCCAAGCCCCGGACTCCGGGAGCGGGAAAGAGCAACAAGCTCGTCGCCATCGAGATGGTGATCGGCGTCCTCCAAGATGTGCTGGTGGCCATCAGGGACGACGCTGACCCCATCCAGGTCATCCTGAGCGGGATGTCCCGCATCCTGCAGCAGGTGTGACTTCGCTCAGGATGATCTACTGGAACGCCAACGGTCTTCGGGGCAGAACATCCGTTCTGAAGACCGTTCTGCGTGACCAGCAGATCGACGTGGCGTTGGTCTGCGAGACTCTCCTAAGGCCAACGACTAATTTAACAGTCGCCGGCTACCATGTCTATCGCCAGGACGACATCAGCCCCCACGGCCAAGCCTATAGAGGGCTGGCAGTGTTAGTCAAGCGAGGAGTCGTTCACCAACGAGTTCCCGCCGTGCAGCTCTCGGCGCTCAGAGCTCTGGGCGTCGAGCTTTGCATCGCCGGCAACCCAACGCGGCTATACTGTGTGTATAAGCCGCCGCACGCAAGGTTCCAGCCGGGCGACATGCACGCCCTGCTGGAATCAAACCTCCCTACCGCCGTTGCCGGTGACTTCAATTGCAAGCACACGGCGTGGAACTCGACCCTCGACTGCCCGAACGGCAGACGACTCCTCCGCGACGCCGAGGCCCACGGCTACGAGGTCGAAGGGCCGGAAACCCCTACTCACTATCCGGCCCAGGCGTCGCAAAATCCTGACGTCATCGACCTCATAGCTCACCGTGGGCTCCCATGCCGGCCCTCTATTGAGGCCCTTCCCGAGGACATGGGCTCTGACCATGTCCCGATCTTGGTCGCCCTGGCGAACATGCCACAGAGAGTCTCGCCACCAATGCCACGCCGATCGATAGACTGGAGAAGCTTCTCCAGCTCGATGGCGACGAGCACCCCCTCGAGGCCCCTCGTCTCTCCGGGGGACGTTGAGCTCCTAGCTTCGGACATCACCGCCTGTGTTCAAGGCGCCCTTAACACCTCCTCGCGCACCATGCCGACGGGGGGCAAGTTGCCCCCGCTCCCCGCCGACATCAGGAACATGTTAAGCGAGAAGAGGCACCTGCGCAGGCGGTGGCAGCAATGTCGCTGCCCTCGGATGAAGACGGAGCTCAACACCCTCACGGACAAGATCAAGGATGCCCTGAGGGAGCAAGAAGCCGACGCATGGGAGAGGCGCATTGAGGCGGCAAGCGAGGACTGGACCAGTGTCCATCGCCTCTGCCGCCAACTCTCTGGCGCCCGGCCCCCGATCAGACCGCTCACAGCGGACGACGGTACGCTGAGGTACCGCGCAGAAGACCGCGCGAAGATCCTCGCCGACCATCTCGAACGCCAGTTCCGCCCGAATCCCACCGACGATGTGGAGCACGTCGCAGCAGTGGAAGCCCAGCTTCGGGAGTATTTCGCAGCGCCGATAGCGCCGGAGGAGGACCCAATCGTGTTCTCCCCCGGTGAGGTGCAGCGGATGACCCGAAAACTGAAGCCGCGTAAGGCCCCGGGCGCAGACGGTATCACTAATACAGCGCTGCGTCACCTGCCGTTTCGCTCCATAGCGGCGGTGACGCGCCTGTATAACGGTATCCTGCGCACGGGGCACTATCCCACCGTGTGGAAAACCGGCAGGGTCATCATGCTGCCCAAACCGGGGAAGAATGTCGCTCTCCCCGGCAGCTATCGGCCCATTACGCTGCTGCCTACGCTCTCGAAGCTGTTCGAGCTGCTACTGCTGCGACGTATGTCTCCGCACATCGCTCCCAGGAGGGAGCAGTTTGGGTTCCGGGCGGAACACTCCACCACTCTCCAGCTGTCGAGGGTGGTTCAGCATATGACGGTGGCCCTCAATGAGGGGGCAACCACCGTCGCTGTCCTCCTCGACATGGAGAAGGCGTTCGATAGGGTCTGGCATGAGGGTCTTCTGCTGAAGCTATCGTCGTCCGCGCTTCCCCGGCGTATAGTCCGGGTGGTGGCGTCCTTTTTATCCGACCGTCGCTTCTGTGTGGCGGTCGAGGACGCCACCTCAACCGAGCGTCTGATTGGGGCCGGCGTGCCGCAGGGCAGCTGCCTCTCCCCGGCCTGTTACTCCCGATACACCGACGACATCCCAGTGGGGGATGGGGTCGAGTTAGCTCTGTACGCCGATGACGCGGCGTACTACACCACAAATAAAAACCCGAAGTACGCCGCGCTCCGGCTGCAGCGTACGCTCGACCTCCTCCCGGACTGGCTCTCCAAGTGGAGACTGTCGGTCAATGTCGGGAAGACACAGGCCATATGCGTCGGCACTAAATTACGCCCACCGCCACCTCTTCGCCTCTACGGGCAGGAAATAGCGTGGTCCTCTCAGGTGAAGTACCTGGGGGTCACGCTGGATCGTCGGCTCACGTTGAGGCCTCACGTGAGAAACGTCATCGCGAGCGCTCGCGTCGCGCGGTATCAGCTGCGCGGCGTGCTCGGCTCTCGGCTCCCTCTGAGGGTAAAAGTCGGGGTCTACAAGACCTACATTAGGCCCCGACTCACCTACGCCGCTCCGGCATGGTACGCACTGCCATGTGCGTCCCTGCGCGCGAGCTTGGACTCACAACAAGCCATGGCACTGCGTGCCGCTGCCGGAGCTCCGCGCTATGTGCGGAACGCGGTCATCCAGAGGGACCTGAGAGTCGAGCCGCTGGACGAGTTCGTCCAGCGGCTTGCCTCTCGGATGTTCGAGCGGGCGGATGCGTCGGACCATGAGCACATCCGTGGTCTGGCCCCCCTCCACGCCCGTCCACCCGAGGGGAAGCGATACCCGCGCGAGCTTATCGCTCGCGATGACGAGCCAACGCTGCCCATCTAGCTTGGCTGACGGAGCCTAGACGCCGCCCTGACGGGCGGCGCCGGCTCCGCCCCGACGACCCACGCGGTCTGCGGACCGCCCCCCAGTTCCTGTCCGTAGTGGCGGATAGCGTGGGATCGCCCACTGCAGGGGGCTCTGCCCAGACGCAGACACCTCTGCTGCCTCGGGGAGGCAGCAAGAGAAGGCTTCGAGCGACCGGCGGGAGTGGTAAACACTCACGCCCTACTCGATGACAGGTCCACTATAACTTTAGTAGATGCAGATCTCGCGCGCCAGACTGGCGCGACCGGGCCGGTCGAGCCTCTGTTCATAGAGGCGATCGCCGGGACGAGGCTAGCCACACCGTCGTCGCAACACGTCGCCCTGCAGCTGAAAGGGAGCAGAGTCGACGCCGAGATCATGGCGCGAACCATAGACGCGCTGCGCCTGTCCCCACAAGCAGTCACCGAGAGCGACTTAGCCGACTGCTTACACCTGGAGGACATAAAGGATGAAATAAGGTATGATGACATTCAACCTAGAATATTAATCGGCCAAGACAATTGGCACCTCCTGCTGGCGTCGGAGGTCAGGAAGGGTCAGCGACACCAGCCAGTCGCCTCCCTCACACCCCTCGGATGGGTACTCCATGGTGCACACAGCCGAACACTAGGACAGAGAGTTCACCATGTATACCACCTGACCACAGATGACCGCATGGACGAGCAACTAAAACATTATTTTGCTCTTGAGTCCTTACAGTGACCCCGAAGCGTCCGGTCAATGACCCGGAGGCACGTGCGCTGCGCATCCTCGACGAGTGCACGACGGAGAAGGACGGCCGGTACGAGACTGCGCTGCTGTGGAAGCAGGACGATCCTGCGATGCCGTGTAACCGGGAGAACGCCCTGAGTCGTCTCCACGGTATCGAGAGGAAGCTCGACCGATCGCCATCGCTGAAAGTAAGGTATGAGGAACAAATGACTGCTCTCATAGACAAGGGTTACGCTGAACCCGCACCGGCGTCGTCTACGCCGAATCGAACGTGGTACTTACCACACTTTGCCGTCGTGAACCCGTTAAAACCGGAGAAACTTAGAATAGTTCACGACGCCGCTGCCAAGACAAAGGGAGTCTCCCTCAATGATCATTTGCTCACAGGTCCTGATCTGCTACAGTCGCTACCGGGAGTCATGATGCGCTTCCGGCAGCATGCCGTTGCTGTCACCGCGGATATAGCGGAGATGTTCATGCAAGTGAAGATACGCCCGTCGGACCGCGACGCGCTCCGATACCTGTGGAGAGGTAGTCGCCGCGACGGCGAGCCGCCGACAGAATACCGGATGACGTCACTCATCTTCGGCGCCACCTGCTCGCCGTCAACGGCCATCTACGTTAAGAACAGAAACGCGGTAAGATACCAAAATACTATGCCACGGGCGACAACTGCCGTTGTCAGCAATCACTACATGGACGACTACCTAGACAGTTTCGAGACCACGGCCGAGGCCGTCGAAGTGTCCAGCCAGGTGCGAGATATCCACCGACACGGCCACTTTGACCTGCGCAAATGGGCATCGAACTCAGTCGACGTACTCGGGGCCATTGACCCCGAAGCAGCGCAGCGACCGGCCGTCAATCTGAGCGATGGCAGCCACATAAAAAAGGTTTTGGGTCTAGTGTGGAAGCCCCACCAAGACCAACTAGCCTTCAACCTCGACCTGGCACGCATACCAGCGAGGATAATGCAGAGTGCTGCACCAACAAAAAGAGAATCGCTCCGTATTGTAATGTCTCTTTATGACCCACTGGGGCTCGCATCGCCTGTAACGGTGCGAGCCAAACAAATTTTACAGGAGGTGTGGCGCCGCGGCACAGGCTGGGACGCGAACCTGAGTCCAGACCTCGCCGAACAATGGACACTGTGGATGGCGCATCTGCGGAACCTGAGCGCCGTCACAGTCCCGAGGTGCTACCTACGCTACAGCGACGCCACATCACTCCAGCTGCACACCTTCACAGACGCCAGTGAAGTAGCCTACGCAGCCGCCGTATATTGGCGCACCGTCACCCCGGAGGGCGAGGTAAATGTCACATTAGTACTCGCTAAGGCTCGGGTGGCACCAGTGAAGACAATTTCAATACCGCGGCTCGAGCTACAGGCCGCGGTCATGGGCAGCCGCATGGCTGCAGCTGTCATCGAGGAGCATCAACGGAAGCCAGAATCACAAACTTTCTGGACCGATAGCAAGACCGTTCTCGCGTGGCTGAGAACTGGGGCCCGCGCTTTTAAACCCTTCGTCGCCCACCGAATCGCGGCGATCGAAGATAACAGTAGACTTCCAGAATGGCGCTGGGTGCCCACCCGCATGAACGTCGCAGACGACGCCACGCGGGACGTGCCGAATGACTTCAACTCCGAGCACCGCTGGTATCGAGGGCCGGAGTTCCTGTACGACGAACCATCGGCATGGCCGATCGACCCGCCGGACGCCGCTGTCGTTACAGGTGAGGAAAAAGTCAATAACCTTATGAACGCTGCTCGCCCCGACGCAAGAGAATGCGTGCCCGACTTCGAACGATTCTCTAAATGGGAGAGGCTACTCCGAGCGACCGGCAGGGTCTTGCAGTTCATTGACCTCTGCCGCCGCCGAACCGAGGACGTCCATTACAAACGGACGTCGAAGAACAAAGAAAAGGACGGCGCCTGGAACAAGAAACCAGCCGCCTCAAAGCGCAAAGCCGCGCCAAGGATCCAGCAGCCCGCAGCCGCGAAACAATACAAGAGTTTGTCAGCGGATCATCTGCATGCCGCCGAGAAGCTGCTGGTGAGAGCGAGCCAACGCAGCTCGTTCCCGATGGATATCGAGTGCCTCGAAACAGGTAAGCCCATACCCACCAATAGTCGCTTATACGCACTCGCTCTGTCATTGGTAGATGGCACTATCCAACTCAAGACTCGCATTGACGCGATCGAAGGCGTCCCCGAAGTCACCCGGGCGCCGCCAGTGCTGGACGGAGCACACCATCTCGCCCGCCTATACATCGAGTGGACTCACAGGCAACTGCACCACAGCGGAGTCGAGATGATCGTAAATGAGGTAAAGCAAAGATATTGGGTGCTCAAGTTACGCACCACTGTCCGCACGGCCCTCAAGGCCTGCAAGCCGTGCCGAATTCGGCGCAACAAACCGCCGACGCCGCCTACGGGTGATCATCCCCGAGGCCGCCTCGCACACCACGTGAGGCCGTTCAGCTTTACCGGTGTTGACTACTTTGGCCCCCTGACCGTGACCGTTGGGCGGGGGACCCAAAAAAGATATGTTGCACTGTTCACATGTTTGACGACGCGCGCCGTTCACCTCGAGCTGGCCGCGTCCCTCTCCACCGACTCTGCAGTGATGGCCCTGCGCCGCATGATCGCGCGGCGGGGCTGTCCCACCGAGATTTGGTCTGACAACGGGACCAACTTCCATGGCACCGAGCGCGAGCTCAGGCGGGCCGTGGACAGTGGACACAGCAACTGAACATGAAGCAAGCAAGAAGATGATCGCGTGGCGCTTCATCCCTCCTGGGGCCCCGTTCATGGGCGGGTCTGGGAGCGCATGGTGCGGTCAGTGAAGACCGCGCTCTCCACGACGCTTCATGAGCGCCAGCCCCACGAAGAGGTGCTCGTGACGTTCCTCGCCGAAGCTGAGTTCACCATAAACAGCCGGCCACTGACCCACGTGTCGGTGGACCCGGCAGACGCCGAAGCCATCACGCCAAACCACTTCCTGTTGCTCGGGTCGGCGCGCCATCCGGTGCCCGGCTCGCTCACCGACCGCGACCTGACTGGCCGGAACAGCTGGCGGGCCTCGCAACGCCTGGCCGACCTGTTCTGGGCCAGATGGGTCAAGGAGTACCTGCCGGAGCTCCAAAACCGGCGGGAGCCCCACGGACGCGGGCTCCCCATCAAGTTGAACGACGTCGTGCTCATCGCCGACGGCTCGCTACCACGGAATGCGTGGCCGCGCGGCGTCGTCATCGCCGTCTACCCAGGGGCCGACGGGGTCATCAGGGCTGCCGACGTGAAAACAAGAGGAGGCGTACTACGACGCCCCACGAAGAAGCTGGTGATCCTGCCGACGGATCCGGTCGCCTTCCCAGCGAGTTTCTGCAGCGCCCTCTACTGAACGCGAGCGCTGCACGGCGGGAGGATGTGCAGGACGACCGACGTGCCCGAGACAACCGACGCCTTCATAGAATAAGTTAGGTATAAGCAATAATGTATAGCAACATAAGTATAGAAAGATTGTATAGGTTTAGAGGTGCACCTATAACTTTAAAATAGACTAAAACTTGTATATTGAACCTTATTGCCAAGCCCATAAAAGCGGCCATCACTTTGGCAATAAAGGGTAAAGCTTCTAGAAGCTTTTACGGCCACTGAATCGCATCCGCCCGCTGAGTATAGCGGGCAAAAACGGTTAGCCAATGGGCGCCAGGAATAGCAGTCCTCGACTCGTCATTTTTGATAGCCATTGACTGTGACCAATGGGTGAGCCTACATTAATTGAGTTTGTGAAAATTAAATGAACAGAAACTGCATTTATTACCTGCGAACACTAGCAAAACGCGCACTAGAAAAAAGTTATAAATATTAGGCATTGAAATAGGAACCTTACAGTTCGCCGAAAATTAGAAAGTTTAATTAGAATCAATTCGCGATATAGTATTTTCTAGTTAAGCTCGTTGCATACGCTAGTGGTCACGGGTATAGTATAGTAAAAGAGCGTTATCACTGGCATTCGCCGTTCTGATTCCTGATTCTCCCAATCCAACAATAGCTACGTACGAGTCAGGTGGACAGGGTACCGCAGAATATAGTACTCGTCATACAGTCCACTTGCCCGACAGCCCATCTGGCCCGTACAATTTCGAAATAAAGAATTCCTGCCGAAATATCAAAATTCACGCTGGGAAATCAGCGGGGAAACAGATATTTTAATAGGTTACCTATGGATAAAAGTGAAATAAGCAATAGGGTAGATACATTTTATCCGGATGTAAAGGAATTTCGCGGGTTGAATCGCGGGGGATAGTAGGCACCTAGCAGTAAAATATTACTTATCGTTGAAGGTAAATTATTATAATACTCTAAAACTGATTTTGTTCTCTATACGTATCTATTAAAGTATTATTAATGAATGTTGGCATATAATCAAAAAGAAAATTGTGACTTGTTTTAAACAAAATTCGAATTTTGAAAACTAACTTAGAGACCACACTTGAATCGTAACCTTTTAATGTGTTATACAAATGCATATTACGTTTAATTAAATCGTTTAAATTACAGGAGGATTACAGAATAATTTCACAGAAAGTACCTTTTCCTATCTATTTTCTTCAAAAGCTCAATGGTTAAATAGAGTTACTACTGCATTAATTAACATCAAGTTAAATATTGGGTACAACGAATTTCACTAAAAATTATTAATAAAGACTTACCGCTACCACAATAACCACGAGTATACTCCGCTACTAAGCGCACTAAAGAAGAAATTCTGTAATTGAATACCCGCGCATAATCACACATTTTCAGACTTATAAGCATTGACTAGATTCGCCCTGTGCGCGAGCTGCGAGCAGCTCGCGAGGATTGGTCGCCCTGTGCCCGGTTGCCCCCCATTGACCTCTATTTGTTCGAGCACCCCCACCTGACTCTTTTAGTTTCGGAGATAATCGAGTTTGAATTTTGTTCGGCGGCCATGATTTTTTCCGCCATTTTGAAAAAAAATTTTTACTATTGAAATTTGCCCAAGTGTGGATCAAACTTTGTAAGTAACAGTTTTACTTTTGATGGATATTTTCGGCGGGCAGTCAACTCACTACCTGATGAGGAGCAGGAATCGAAGATGTCAAGGTTTTCCCACAATCACAGAAACCTCCTTTCCACATCTTAAATACATTATATCGACCTAGAGATGCTCCTTCTGGGAGAACAATTATGCCTAACTTTTTTTCGCCAGCCATTTCGAATCCGTCCGCCATCTTGGAATTATTTATATCCCGATAGAAGAAGATAGTTCACCACCAACTGTACAAATTTTTTTTCAATACCCACGGCCGATAGTTTCCGAGCCAGGGCCGAAACAATTTCCCCATACAAACAACTAATGTTCGGCGGCCATCTTGAAAAATGACGCAATCGAAAAACTGATTCGATATTCGGCATCAGCGACCCCAAAAACCCCCGGATGCCGAACCTCACCCGGATCGGATCAACTTTTTTTTCGGCCGCCATTTTGAATCCGCCATTTTGGATTTTTACCACGCCAGGCGGTTGCCCCCCATTGACCTCTAAGACATTTGTTTAAGCACCCCCTACCTGACTCTTTTAGTTTCGGAGATAATCGAGTTTGAATTTTGTTCGGCGGCCATGTTTTTTTCCGCCATTTTGAAAAAAAAGTTACACTATTGAAATTTGCCTAAGGTGTGGATGAAATTTAGTAAGAAACGTTTTCACTTTCGATGGATAGTTTCGGCGGGCAGTCGACTCACTACCTGATGAGAAGCAGGAATCGAAGATGTCGAGGTTTTCCCATAATCACCGAAACGTCCCCTCTACATGTTCCATACATTATATCAATCTAGAGATGCTCCTTCTGGGAGAACAATTATGTCAATGAGTGAGTGGTAATCGAGCTTTATATATTATAATAAAATAATATATTTCTATAAGAAAAATCTCCAGGACTTCAAACCCATTTACTACGAATTCTATCGACGGCCGACCTCATACTTTTATTGGACTACCTCCAAAACCTTTTACAAAAATATCTGATGGAAGCAATAAGACAAGTTTTAGCGAGTAATCTCGAGTATCTAAATTAACCAGTGTAATCGATATTGTAAGGAAATGCCTCTAAAATCTTTTGTTTCCATTTATGCCATGTAAAATGTGTATGTTACATTTTGAGCTTAAGGCTCGTGGTGTCGCCAACGACCTTGGGCGTTGAGGCGTGGCCTAATTTTCTCGCCCCCGCTACCCGCACCCAAACATCGCGCGATAATGTACGTAGGGTCAGTGGAACAGTTATCGGCACTCCATCAAATCTATCATTATTTTAATTGATATTACATTGAGTCATGCAAATATTTTTATATCGTATTTTTTATGTTTTATTTTAATACTTTAATAATGAAGGTAAATAATTATTGATGTTTATTTTTATTATATTGTAATTTTACTATAAAGGATTAATGATATCAAATTCGTAGTTAAATAGGTAGTTAAATTAATTTATTATTTTACAATTTAGTACTTATTTAGTACAATTTAGTACCTATACACAAATTGATTTTTTTCTTTTCACATATTTAGTGTACCTATTTGGTACCTTTAGGTACCGAATTTATTTTTAATTTATATCGTCCCAGAAAAAAGTAGTAGACTAATCAAAATTTTCGCCGTAAGAAAACATATTTGCTGTAAGTAACAAAACACCAACTTTTCACCAGAAACATTTTTTTTATAAAATTGAAAATAAAGCAACTTTTTAACAAGAACTGACAGAATTGTGATTTTTTTGTACATAGTTTTGTTAAGTTAAGGGTGCGCTCCGCCAGATTATGCAGCTCTTATCCGATAGAGGCCGCGGACGGCGCCATAAAAGAGTTTTCTCAATTTACAGAGAATCACAAGGTTAAAAAATAGATTTTGATGATGGCTGCGAGAGGATGAGTGTTTAATACATCTTTAATTTAAAATTTTTATATGGCTTTACGCGCATTATTATCCTTTAACTACACGAAAATATCGAATAACTGGCCGAAACGTAGTCACACACACATGCAAATCGATTAATACTAGACGATTAGGATTCGTAATTTGGCTACCTCAACAAGAGTCTCGGTGGTGTGCGTCTTTTTTTGTAAACTATGAATCGTGAAAATCTTGTGTTCAAACCTTAGATTTCGATTCCACTTTTTGACCACGTGATCACATAGATATGACGAAAACATGAAGTTTGAGTACCAACACGATGGGTCTGTAACTTGTAGTTTCCGAGATACAGGCTATCGAAGATTTGATCTCGTGATCACATAGATATCACGAAAACATGAAGTTTGAGTACCAACACGATGGGTCTGTAACTTGTAGTTTCCGAGATACAGGCTATCGAAGATTTGATCACGTGATCACATAGATATCACGAAAACATGAAGTTTGAGTACCAACACGATGGGTCTGTAACTTGTAGTTTCCGAGATATAGCCTATCGAATATTTGACCACGTGATCACATAGATATGACGAAAACATGAAGTTCGAGTACCAACACGACGGGTCTGTAACTTGTATTTTCCGAGATATAGGCTATCTAACATTTGATCACGTGATCACATAGATATGACGAAAACATGAAGTTTGAGTACCAACACGATGGGTCTGTAACTTGTAGTTTCCGAGATATAGGCTATCGAAAATTTGACCACGTGATCACATAGATATGACGAAAACATGAAGTTTGAGTACCAACACGATGGGTCTGTAACTTGTAGATTCCGAGATACAGGCTATCGAAAATTTGACCACGTGATCACATAGATATCACGAAAACATGAAGTTTGAGTACCAACACGATGGGTCTGTAACTTGTAGTTTCCGAGATATAGCCTATCGAATATTTGACCACGTGCTCACATAGATATGACGAAAACATGAAGTTTGAGTACCAACACGATGGGTTTGTAACTTGTAGTTTCCGAGATATAGGCTATCGAAAATTTGACCACGTGATCACATAGATATGACGAAAACATGAAGTTTGAGTACCAACACGATGGGTCTGTAACTTGTAGTTTCCGAGATACAGGCTATCGAAGATTTGATCACGTGATCACATAGATATCACGAAAACATGAAGTTTGAGTACCAACACGATGGGTCTGTAACTTGTAGTTTCCGAGATATAGCTTGTTGAAAATTTGACCATGTGATCACATAGATATCACGAAAACATGAAGTTTGAGTACCAACACGATGGGTCTGTAACTTGTAGTTTCCGAGATATAGGTTATTGGAAATTTGACCACGTGATCACATAGATATCACGAAAACATGACGTTTGAGTACCAACACGATGGGTCTGTAACTTGTAGTTCCGAGACTATATCTCGGAACACACGTTGCATCACGTGGTCACATAAGACACAATAAAAATATTATTTTCATTGCATCGGAGAATTTGGAGATAAACGCTGAATTTTATCACCCCAGGCCGAGATACAACCTTTCGAAAATATGGTCTCTCTCTTTTACTCATCGTGAAAACAAGAAAGAGATAGCAAGAATTTATTCAACACAAAAATATAAAATACTTTTACCCGTAAGTTACGTTATACCTCATCGTACGTGACGCAGAACCAAAACGTCTTTTCCAACTTTCCACAAGTTATTTGTATTCGCTTCGGCTACTAATAGGTACCTACTACATCAGTAATAGGTATATTTTCAAATACAATTCTAAATTATCTTGGTAGGCAAAATTGTCAAAACTCACGGCACAACGCCGCGCCACCTTGTGATCCTTTTGGAATTCACTACAAACTACTGCATTCGGGGGACTTGTCAGTCTACAGCCTAACTACAGCTGTTTATAGACCGGGCCGCCATTTTCGTACACTTATAAGTGTATTCGTTCTCTCACACAAGCAAAGGTTCGACCGAAATTTAATTCATTTTGAAATGATTGTAATTATGTTATTTCTTCACTATAATATGCAAAGATTTTGGGCTGTGCGTTATCGTAACAAGTAGTAGTATTTTATTAAATGAAGTCTAATAAATAAAAACAGGCGGAATGCCTTTAATATAGCTACGGCAGTTTGTATGAAAACTAGACCTTTAGACCCACCTTAATGTTAGTTGCAATTAAAATATTTTCACTAAAGTTACAAGGAAACAGGTTTTACTACTTACAGCATTCTTCGATTTGTATGCAGATAGAAAATTGCTGTATATTTTCCGATATCTAAAATGCTGTAGCTGTATATTTTTATTTTTATTAATTTATTGATTAATTTAGTAAAAGAAAGTAATAAAACAAAAATGTGTTTATAAAATTGCCTTTTGTTACAAAAAAATACAATGAACCAATAATTAAAATTCAGTGAAGTCCAGTTGCCCAACTTTTTGCAGCTTTTTTTTTCGTGGCATTTTTGATGTCGCTACCTTATTTTGCTCACAAAATTAATTTGGCGTAACCAAGCGGATTGCGACAGCGCGACGCACAGCCTACCCGTTTGAATGCCAGCGCCAGACTGACTCCCGTCGCCCGCGCACGGACCCGCTCGTGACCATTTGTAGTGAATGTGGTATAAAAAACATTTCGTCAAAAGTAGGTATATATTGTATGTTCTGGACCACTTCGTTCTTTCGCAATGAGCGAGCACGTGCTCGCTCGCGAAATCACTCCGATGGTCCAGACCATACAATATATACCAATCAAAATGATTCACTTGTCGGATCGATCATGCAAAAACAATTATCGCTCGCAAAATCATTCCAGTGGTCCAGGCCCTGGACCACACAATCAAAAAGATTCATTTGTCGGATCGATCATTTGTCAGATCAATTACAAAAGATTTATCTGTGGAATGATAATACAGCGAAATCCATACCATGAAACGATTAGACGTCTGGTAGTTCTCATGTTTTGACTTAAAAATAAATGTAACTAACGAAATAGCACACTACTGACTTGACACGTGCATCATGAAGTTTGTTAAACAGTCACAATCGTTAAATATTGATAATGTTTTTGTCGAAGTAAAAAATACCATGTCACGTCATGGAAGTCTTCTACCTAGCACTGTACGATGCATCATTTGTGGACCGTCGAGCTGTGGGAAAACAAATTTGATGATTGGACTACTTTTGCACGAAAACGGGTTACATTATCGAAATGTGTATGTTTATTCTAAAACATTACAACAACCAAAATATGTGTTTTTAGAAAAGGTTTTGGAACGAGTTCCAAATGTTTTATTTGAAAAGTATCGTGATAAAGATGAAGTTTTAAGTCTACAAGATGCTAAACCCTACTCCGTGATTGTATTTGACGACGTTGCATGTGAAAATCAAAATAACATACGAGATTACTTTGCAATGGGTAGACACAAATATATTGATTGTTTTTATCTCAACCAAACATATAGTAAAATCCCTAAACAGTTAGTGAGAGATAACGCGAATTTAATTATACTTTTTAAACAAGATGAAACCAATATGAAACATGTTTATGATGAGCACGTTAATACAGACATGACGTGGCGTCAATTTCGCGAACTGTGTTCAAAGATTTGGATCAATCCTTACAATTATTTGGTTATAAACAAGGATTGTACTAAAAATAATGGTTGCTATAGAAACAAATTAGACACTTTTGTGGTGTTCGACTAACAAAGAACATAAATAATACCTTTAAATAGAGGAACGCATGTTTTAAACTTCATTCGTTATCGGATGCTAAATCATTAACGACTCGTCCGGTTATAATGGAAAAATCATTAAAAAGACGAATTGTTGATGCTGCAGAAGCAGTTAAGAAAAAGGTGCGAAAAATGAGAAATGTCGAAATTGAAAATAAACGTGCATTGGAAACCGTGTTCAAGCCGGTCACAGAACCTCTTGCTCAATTTACGAAAGCTAATGAAAAAGCAACAAAACAAAAGCTGATTGAAAAATCTGAAGGCAACACCAACCATAACACCGGTACTGTTAAAGACACCAAGGATGAGAGCAGTGATAATTATTATACAGATAATTCAGAATCTGATTTAGACACAGACCCCTCAGTTTCATCCGTTATTGATACAACTCTCGATGATAAAAATACCTCGTCATGGTCTGTGTCTTCAGAGGCGTTAGATGATGTTGTATTTGGTGTTAGATCAGAAAAAGGAAAACTTATGTTAGGTTCATCTCCTATAACGATCGGTGATCGATTTATATCTGTAGCTGGACATAAGTACGCTACCACTCCTGGCTTAAAACAATTGTTGCTTAAAAAAGATATCGATTTAAAATTAATTACGGATAGCGACATGAAAAATTACAAAACTATGTTAATGAACACAAACGCTCACCGTCGAGATTACGATTCAAAAAAACCCATCAAAAGTAATAAAGGACAAAAATACGTACAAATCATTAGACCTCTGTTTAATATAAAACAAACGAAAGGAGAAGGCTTACCGTCAATGAAAAAAATACGAAACGATGTCGACTTAGTATACTGGGACGATCCTAATGAATTGGTGGAACGATTAAAACTATTGATAGCATCACGAGAAGCTGGTAACACCGGAGTTGACAATGAAATCATTTCCATCATAGAAGAATTGCGTGAAAGTGGACTAATTAATGCCTAAATAAAATAAATATGTGCATTACTAACGATTAGTTTCATTTTATATTTAGCCTCCCTAAGTAGCAGGTCATACCTTAAAATATGAGTATAGACAAATTTGGTCATCATATTCATAAAAGAATACGTTTGTCAGATTTTACATTTAATGACAAGGTGTTAATGAAATCTGAAAATGGTGATTATGATCTAAAAACAGCTAGACTAAGAGGCATCAAATTTCCTATAGAAGCATACGATGCGGTTAATAAAGAGTATGTCGATCAATTACATGATATGATTATAAAAGAATTCAATAACCTTGTTGAAAATATGCGTTCACAAATTATAATTGACATTACAAATACCGTTACATCTACTTTAAAAGCATACAATGCTTTGTTGAGATCTCATAATGGAGATTATGATTTACAAACAGCTAGACTGAGAGGCATCAAACATCCAGTAGAAGCAGATGATGCTGTTAACAAGGAGTATGTAGACCAACTAAACACCAAGATGTTTAAAGAATTCAATGGCCTTATTGACAGCTTACGTTCTCAAATTGATGAGTCTACTTTAAAAGCAACGTCTTTAGGGTTAGTAAATCAGTTGGAAGAGAAACTTAACAAGAACGGGGTGGACAACGAGATTCAAAGTGCATTACAAAATGACAAAACAGGAAGTAGTCAATGAAATCCACAAAGCCGCTCGAAAAAACTTTACAAGACGTCCTGTTTTTCTTAAAGGAATCGATGATTTGTGGCAAGCCGATTTGATAGATATGCAATCTCTTCGAAAATATAACAACAACAATAAATATATCCTTATAGTAATAGATTGCTTTACAAAGTATGCCTGGGCTGAACCGTTGAAATCAAAGAAAAAACTTGATGTAACTCAAGCTTTTAAACATATTTTAATCCGAAGCCAAAGAAGGCCGTACAATTTGCAAACCGATATGGGGAACGAGTTCTACAACGATTCGTTTCAAAAGCTTATGAAGACGAATAAAATTACCCATTATTCGACGTTTTCTATAAAAAAAGCTTCAATTGTTGAACGTCTTATCAAAACTATAAAGCAAAGACTGTTCAAACACTTTAGTCTGATTGGGAGTTATAAATGGTCTGACAAAACTTTGAATAATATTATGCAGTCTTATAACACCACAAAACATCGTACCACTGGTTTTAAGCCTGCAGAAATTAATAAAACTATAGAACCAGACGTAAAAAGAAATATTAATAAATTACACTCTTTTCCATCTGTACCACAAAAATCTAAATTTAAGGCTGGGGATTGCGTTCGTATTAGTAAATACAAAAATTGTTTTGAAAAGGGATATACTCCTAATTGGTCTACAGAATTATTTACTGTAAAGAAAGTAAATAATACCATTCCACAAACGTACCACATTGAAGATCAACGTAAGCAGCCTATTTTAGGAAGTTTTTATGAACAAGAACTGCAGAAGACTAACTATCCTAATGTGTATTTAATAGAAAAAGTGTTGAAAAAGAAAGGGAGTAAGATATTCGTTAAATGGTTAGGGTTACCTCCTGATGAAAACAGCTGGATTGATAAATCTACATTGTTAAGTTAAGAAGATATAAAACTATAAACAGTATCGTTACTTTAGTCATTTTAATACGAGTCATGCATGGTGGTGGACTCGTTAACAATTTAATAAATAACTTACCTTTTGAGATTCATATACCTGGGTATAATTACTGTGGACCAGGAACAAAACTTCAGAAACGTTTACAAAGAGGTGATCGCGGGGTTAACAAGTTGGACGAAGCCTGCATGCACCACGATATCGCCTACGCCAATAACACAGATTTACCTAATCGTCACAAAGCGGATTTACAATTGTTAGACATGGCTAAAAAGAGGTTAGAAGCAAAGGATGCAGGGAAAGGTGAAAAATTGGTCTCATGGCTGGTTAGTAAAGCGATGAAAGCTAAAGTAAAATCGGGTTGGGGAGTTAAATCATTCAAACATTTTGTCACGAAAATTCGTTCACATGTTAAAAAGCTAAAACCAAAAAACCGTAAAACGCTGATAAACCTGTCTTATGCAGCTGCTAAAAGAATGATTCCGCTAGCTCGTCAAATCAAATTACCTCGAGTGATACCAATACCAAAAACCGGAGGAATATTACCACTTATCCCAATATTTGCGGGTTTATCAGCTCTAGGCGCTCTGGCGGGAGGAGCGTCTGGAATTGCAAAAACTGTGAATGATTATAAATCTGCTCAAAAGAATTTGCAGGAGACAGAGCGTCATAATAAAACCATGGAGGCTATAGCACTGGGAAAAGGCTTATACATAAAGCCTTACAAAAGTGGGAAAGGTTTATACATAAAAGCTTCAAAAAACTAACTACGCTACCTAATCGTGCTTTGACAAATGTAGACATTTTGAAGTACGCTGCAAATATTCCGCATTTCCGAGGTGTTTACATGAAAGATGAATTACCCAGAAGTCCGAGGAAGATTGAATGTGGTATTGTTAACCTAGATGATTCGAAGAATGAGGGAACACATTGGGTAGCATATGCAAAACGAAATAATTATTGTGAATACTTTGATAGTTATGGTGATTTGAAACCGCCATTTGAATTAGTGAAGTATTTAAAAAATATGAACATTTTTTATAATTATACAAGATACCAAAAATTTAACACTGTTAATTGTGGTCATTTATGTTTAAAATATTTATGGAAATTTTGGAATAAAAAAGTATAAAACATTAAATTTTGTTTTAGTCATGTCATTTGCAAAATGTCTTTAACACTATCAATTACGGGAAACTCATCAATTTTAACTACTTATTACTCTCCCACCCTACAACTTAATGGAGAATATGAGTGTGCTCTGTTATATTTATCTACATTTAATTCAATTCCAAATATTGACTATAGAAATAATAAATTTTACTATGGTACTAATGAAGTAATTACTCTACCGGAAGGAGCCTATGAATTGCAAGATATCAGTGACTATATAAAATCAGAAATAAAAGACGCAACATTTCAACTTCACTGTAATAACAACACATTAAAAATATCCATACACTGCACCAAAGATATTGATTTTACCAAGACAGATTCTCTAGGAAATTTGCTGGGCTATGGAAATAAGTTTCTGAAAGCAAATAAATGGCATGTTTCACATCTGCCAGTGAACATTTTGCCTACGACCGTGGTGAGAGTCGAATGTGATATAGTGAGTGGATCATATATAAACGGTGAACCAAGCCATATTGTTTACGAATTTGCACCTAACGTGCCGCCTGGATATAGAATCATCGAAGCCCCTAAAAACGCGATATATTTCCGAATCAATCAAAGTAATATCAACTGCATCCATATTAGATTTTTGGACATAAATAATAACTTAGTCAATTTACGTGGTGAAGAAGTGCAACTTTTCTTGCATTTGAGAAACATTAGTAAAAATAATGATTGATTACAATAAATACGTGTCTCGAAAATCAAAAACTATCAGTTCTGCGCGAGTAACCCTCAACAAAACATCTCCTTATAGGAAAAAAAATAAGTTAATTCGAAAATCAAAAATCGTCAGTTCTGCGCGAGTAACCCTCAACAAAACATCTTGTAGGAAAAAAAATAAGTTAAATAAAGATAATAAAGCGTTCCTTAAATTAATCGGATTATTAAAATGAATATCTTAGACGTTTTATCTGTTCCATCTTACGACAATTCCGTTGAAGGGGTCGAATTCCATTCATATAAACCATATGTAACAAGTTTCAACAGGAATGATGAAATACGCATTCCGATCAACCAACAAGATTTGTACATATTGCCATCAGCGAGCACTTTATACTTGGAAGGACAAGTTGATGTTAAAAAACGAGATACTAAAGAGCAAGTAAACACTGTAAATTTTACAAATAATTCTCTTCTTTACCTATTTCAAGATATTCGGTATGAGTTAAACGGAGTTGAAATAGATAAAATAAAAAACGCTGGAATAAGTACTACAATGAAAGCGTTGGTTTCAATGAATGAGAGTGAATCTAAAATGTCAAGAGCCTGGGGCTGGGATATAGGCGGTATTACAAATACTCACCGAGGCAGTTTCGCAGTTTCCATTCCCCTCAAAAATATACTTGGCTTCGCTGAAGATTATCAAAAAGTTGTGATCAATTGTCGGCACGAATTGATATTGTTACGAAGCAACACAAATTTAAACGCTGTTAAACTTAACAACGATGAGGTTATTGAAGACGTAATTATAAATAAAATAATTTGGCGGGTACCACACGTACGAGTTTCAGATAGAGAAAGGATTAATCTTCTCAAGTATTTAGAAAAAGACCGACCACTCCAGATTGTATTTAGAAATTGGGATTTGTATGAATATCCAGCTTTACCTAAAACCACTAAACATACGTGGTCAATAAAAACTGCATCTCAAATAGAAAAACCACGATATGTAATTATTGGATTGCAAACGAACCGAAAGAACAATGCAAGTTCTGATATGGCGCAGTTCGATCATTGTAACCTAAGTAACGTCAAGGTGTACCTTAACTCAACTTACTTTCCATATGAAAATTTAAATATAAACTTTGCAAATGACAGATTTGCTTTAATATACGAGCAATACGCAAGATTTCAACAGTCGTATTATGGAAGGCGATCAGAAGCTTTGCTAAGCCCTAAGCAATTCAAAGATTTAACGCCATTGTTCGTTATCGATTGCTCCAGACAAATTGACAATTTGAAGTCAGGGCCTGTTGTCGACGTACGCGTTGAACTCGAAGCAGATTCTGAGATACCTGATCAAACTTCAGCCTACTGTCTTATACTCAACGATTGCATTATCGAGTATAAACCACTCAGCAGCACGGTGAAAAAACTATCATGAATCCTGACATTATAATAGCCGATCTTCAAGGTTTTAAAGATGCGAATAATAAATTCATTGTTAAAGAAGTGGCAATTGCAACAAAATACCAAACACAAACATTTTTAGTTAAACCACCATACTCCTATAATTTTTTAACATTCGAAGAAAAAAAACAAGTTCAGTGGTTGCAACGAAACAGAGGTATTTACTGGAATGAAGGCTATATAGATTATAGAGAGTTTCAACGAGTCATCGCTCCTTATTTAGAACATAAAAAGGTCCTAGTAAAAGGAATCGAAAAAATCAAGTGGATCAAAGAATTATGCTCTAATTGCGAAGTTATAGATTTAAGCAAGAAACTTGAAGAAATAAGCTTTTCAAACTTTTCTACATTACATAAAGTGTACTGTACTGATTTATTCAACCATAACTGTGTTAATCATAAGAAATATTGTGCGTTAAAAAATGTAACTTGTTTAAAATTATGTTATTTAGAAAACTATTTTAGTAATTGAAATCTATCACTTTTAATTTTTTCATTAAAAATAATTAATAATAACTTGGTTTTTTTTGCTAAACCTTAACCTCGTATAGTATTATGAAAACACCGATTTTATTAGCCCATTGTTTTATTACAAAAACATATATGAATATAAATATAGTCATCTTACATAAACAAATAACAAATTTTACACGTTATACTGTCGTTGAAATTTGTTAATTAATGCTTCAGTACCATCCAAAATATTATTTGTAGAACTTTCATCCTGAACTGGATATTGAGCCGTCACTAGCGCCATCGACTTGGATTGCCAACATACTTTGTCTTCCTCTACGTTATTTTCTTCATCTTACTTATTAATTTTACATGTATAAACATGCACTATAGCCGCATATTGTTTTTGAAATTTTGTTAATTAATGCCTCAGCATCATCCAAAATATGATCTGTTGCACTTCCATCCTTAACAGGATATTGAGCCTTCACTAACACCAACGAATTTTCTGGATTGCTTACGTCAGTAATGCTAAGTTTAATTAGCTTTGTTGTTTTCCTTAACGGCTCCCTGCTGGCTACGAATGTGGTGCCAAAGCTCCTCTTTTTAACACTCTGCTTGCTCAATGAACTGCATGCTCTATCTTCGTTCTTGTTAAACACCTCTTCAAAGGCGGCTTGTGTGGTTTGTGAAAGCAACGTTGGCTGCAGCTTTCTGGACTTTTTCCTTTTGCTGACTTCAGGAAATTCTTGACTAAACCCTTCTAGAGGATCTTGTGCGCATTGTTCATATACTATATCACTAGGAGTAGACATGATCTGAAACAATCAAAAAATTATAATCGGTCCACTTATCAGAATAATAGTAGGTACTTAACAAATAAAAAATGCATGCTTACAATTCCAAATCGATACGAAGCTGATGACAGTACCTCAGTCGAGCGCGTCTCGGTAATGACTGTTCGAGGAGCTAAACAAAACTACAGTGCCTATGTGTTGAAGTTTCCAAGTTGGAACATGTCTAAACATGTTACTGTTTGTACAAGCACAGAGACTGATGATCATATTTCTATGTTGTAATGTTATATGTTATTATTGTGATTATAATGAAACATGTCGGTACATGTTCAAACAGCAACATTGTATTTATATCAAAGTGAAAGTCAAATAAAACTCTTGGTTTTAATGTAATTTAAAATTTATTTATATTTCAGAAAACACTAAAATTAACTTACACTGTATTCATATTTACTTAATATTAATACATATCTATTACATAATATTGCTTACAATTTCGTATATAATTATAATAATCATTATCCTACGGATAATTAAAACAATCTTATTTCTACCTAATATTTTATAATACTCTATATTAATAGTTACATTCTATGAAATAGTGAAAAAAATTAAGCAGTACAACCAAATATTGTCTGATTACCCCAGGCGATGGTTGTCACCTTATCTGATTCTAACAACCGCTTATCATCATTGGCTGAAAGAGCAATTTTATTTACGGATTGAGTAAATATTTCATGCTTGATTGTTTTAAACAAAACGTTTCTTTTTCGAACGACATCACAATTGTATAAGACATGTTTATAGTCTGATGCATGCAAATTTTTAATTACATTTCGTTTTGTTCCTTTTGCTTTTTTAATCGTTCTATCTGAAGTTTTAATACAATAAAGCTTTGACCTTAACCCTACAAACTCCTTAACTATCTTACCACCCATTTCATCCTTAAACAACCCAGGAATCTTTTTGTTTACAATTGGCAAACCAAACTCGTTATTGTAATCGTAACTGCTAGTATCAAAATATTTTAGAAAATTCATTTTAAAATCTCTGTAAACATCTTCTGTCTGTATATTGTAAATAAAACTATCAGTATCAGTATAACATACTTCAATACGATTTTCGTAAAATGGCTTTATTACTGAGTAATGGAAGTCATACATATGACTTTTAGAAAGTTCGAGTACAGCAAATCCAATGTAGATCGGCTTGTTTAGAACAACCCTTGAACGTTTCATTTGTATTGCTACTAGGTCGTCAGAAAATATTGATGCGCTGTGAAAATTTGGGTTGGCTATCAACTTCTCGGCACCAATAAATTTTTTTGTTTGGTTATTCATGTCTGACCACTTATTTATCAATCGTACATCTACCCATTGTTCTGTGTTTTCCAATGTTTTTCCAAATATACTATTATTTAACAACTTAAAAAAATCTTGTTCAAAAACAGATTGAGCTCTTTGACGCAGCTCAGTATTAAGGTCTATATATTGTTTTAAAAAATTACTTTGTTTGAAAGTTATAGCTCGATGGATTTTTCTTAAAACCAAACCGTGTTCTAAGCATTTTTTAAGGTGAACGTAATGAATAACGTAGTGATATTTGTCATATAAGTTGGGTATTAATTTTTTTGTTTTTCCTGTGGGAGATTTAATTTTTTCAGGACAAAATGGAAAATCATTGTGTTGGGTGTGTAAATTTGGAGGATAAAATAAATCAACCTCAAGAATAAAGCCATTTTCAGCGTCATCCGTAATGTGTACTATATTTATCTCTAACTTCTTAATTTCACTATCGCTTAAAAATCTGAAGTCTGAATGAGGTAATGTTTGACACATACTATATCCATACAAATTATTACAATCTAAATACATAATGTACGAGCTTGGCGTAGAGGGGTCAAAAGTTTCCAGATATCTATGATTAGCTTTAGCGTGTCGTTTGGAGCACATGCACACGCCACCTCTAATACCTTGTTGTATCAAACGAAAAATTTCTAAATCACTTATAAGTTCCAACCGAACGCGAGTTTTTAAAAGCATTGCATCAAATGAAAGACTTGGTGCAGTAAGATAAAAGGCGGGATCGAGTTGATAATATTGTTTACATGTTAATCTAAAATTTTCATAGATATCAGTCAACAAAAGGACGTCTGACTCGAGATACAAATCAGTAAATTGACCCATATTATTAATAGAAAACTCAAGCCACATCGCTCGAGCGTGTTCGTAATCTTCATCGGTAATTGACTCATTCGTAAGCGAGTTAAAAAAACGGTCTTTAGACGGTAAACAGGTATCAGCATATCGTTCCCAACTAGACATGTAATCATATGGATACACTCCTTTTCGAGTGAGCAGATTAAAGTGTTTTTCATCAGGATAGTAAGATTTTAAGTATCTAAATTCATCCTTTTTCATGGTTGCGGCTAACTTTTCTATGCTTGTCCCCAAAAACTTGAATGAATCCACAAATCTTATTTGAAAATAATCTTGTCCAGAAATCGGAATAAACTTTGTGAAAGAAATATAGTTTTCTTTTGTTTTCGGTATTACCTTAATAGACCCAGGGGCTTTCCCTAATTCTTTGATAAAAAGATGACAATCATAACCAGACAGGTTATGAAAGACAACAGGCAAGAACTTTGGTACTTGATATTTTAAATTACAGTAACTATGAGCAGCGCCACGGAACTGTCCTGTCAAATGACAATGATCACGAACTTTATCTACTGTTATTAGACCCTCGCAAATGTGACAAGTCTCTGCGTTCTCATAATTATAAGCATCAGTATCAGTAAAAACCATAGGCACGTTTTTATTTAATATTTCGCTGATTTTCTTTGCATCGTCACAAATAGATTTAACAAACTTATCAGCACAATCACGTCCTCTATATGAGGTTATGTGGTTGTATCGTGAATCTACTGTACAAACGAGGTGATAGGCAAAAGCTACAGGTACATGTCGCTGTTGAGTCACTGTAGAAGATTTTAACGGATCGGGTTCGCAACTATCGTAAGTTTCGAGCATAGCTTCAAAATCTGCATAAACAACAAAAGGAACGTTTTGCTTTCGGTCATAATTTTTAAATTCTATAAAGGAACCTTTTGGAGGTAATTCGGTAGCCACACCTCCGCAGATATGAGAACATAACTGATCGTTCGAGTTGAAAAATTGTAAACAATGATCGCAAAAGTGCAATTTGTTACAATGCTTAGTAATTTGACTTCTAACAAGACGCGACAGATCCTTTATCAAACAGTAATGCGACATATCACCTTCTTCAAGATAAAGTAAATGAATAACTTTTTTGTTCAATGCGTCTGATTTGTAAAGTGGACCGACCACTAACTTCTTATCATTTAAACCGTATACAAAAATACATATATGCGGATTGTTCTGTTCAAACCGAGCGATGTCTGAGAAACTCATTGGGAACGATAAGCCATCCACGTTCAACACGTCACTAAATTTAGGATAAGATGAAACTCTATCAGAATGACGTTGAGCAGGATACAAAGCAGCAGTTACTGACCATAAAAAACAAAAATTATCATTATTCTTTATATTTAAACAGGCTTTCTTTGATTTGATTAAAGCCGGCAACTCAATGAAACTTGAACCACGCAAAGGCTGGTATTTGTTTATGTTAACTTCTAAATGGGAATTATGCAAAAATGTCCAACCACTATCACGCTCTTGAAATTCACTTGCTTTTTTGATCAAACTGGTTTTTACCTCGAAAAATAAAGTATCAAGATTGCAATTTTGATAAAGAGTAAAATTTTTCGTGCCAAATGATTTTAACTCTTGGGAATCATTTTTTAACAAGAGAAAAACTCCAAAATATTCGAAATTGGCCTTGACACAGTGATGTTGCTTAAGTGACATTTCAATTAACGATTTGATTTTAGTTTGTATATGATCTAAAAAACTTTCTATTGAAGTCTGATCCTCAGAATCCGATGATGTAACTTTATATGAGGCTATTCTGTTGCGAAAAGCGGAATTAATTTTGAGGATACCTTCACTTAATGTAGAATAATTTTTATTTTTATGATCAGTACTTCGCAAGTGACCTATCCAACGAACACGACTAACAAAAACTTTGCAATCTTCACAATACGGCATTATGTTAAATTACTATGAATGACACTAAAAACTAAAACTAAATGGAGATACTCCGCAGAAGCTTGTGAAATAAATAGTGTAGGTAAAAATAATTTAAATTATCTACTTAAAACCTTTGTCACTAAAAAATACAGGTTCGCTATCAGTAAACAGCTCGTGTGCTTTGTGCATAAACTTTTGCAAGGCTCCCCACTGCGAAGTATCCCGATTTAATTTTAATTTCAAAGCCACTTGCGCTGACCGCCACCGTTGATCTGGCTGTGCGGTCGCAGCCTCTTCAGTATTATAAACTCGTACCTCTATATAAAAATCTCCTTCCAGATGTTTATCCCGGCGAACTTTCCCGCCGGGGACTCGAGTGCTGAGGTAGGTCTGGAGGCCGGTGTTGGTAGACAGCTTATTTGTTTGTTTTGTCACCGGCTCCAGACCGAAGAGGCCTCGTTCGTATTCCGAGCTGTCAAAAAAATAAAATAAAAAAATGTTACACAACTTAACCGATATTACCCATTATCTACCTAAAAGTCTAAAAGATAAATAATGAACAAGTTAAATTTTAAAATAAATTTTTTAGTTTGTAACTTATAATAAATAAGTTGGTTCACAGTAACCGGTTAATAAGGCTACTGCTGTATAAAATATATAGGAATGTATAGAGTATAAAACACTCAAGCCACTACAAAAATTGTCGTGGTTCGATAGCAAACAGATGGCAACACGGCATAACACACAAGAAATAAAGTTCAAAACAGACATTTCAAAATACTAATAGGTATTCAATGTAAAATTTCTATTTACCCACCTCGTTGAAGTCGACGCACTCCTGCTGTCGCTGCTGCGGCTACTGGTGTCAGGCTTCTTTTTGGATCTGTAAAATACATTTTAATTTTTCATTACTAAATGTTAAAGACAACTATTGCATAAATCCCCCAGTGCAACATCATATTAAACTAAAAAATCTTATTAAACAGTGCATAAACAATTCTTACCTAACCGACAATGCCGAAGCCTCTAGCGCTCTTTTCGGTGCCCTTTTTTTTGGCTTTTCTACCGGCGCGGCAGCCACTGCACCCTGGATCTCATCCGATGAATACTCAATATCCGACCTGAAATTTAAAACATTATTTGTTATAACTTTTATTTAATTTTTTTTTACAGTACACAACACATATGACATGTTCTTAAACACATTTTATCTTGCCAAATAATTTAAATCAGATGCGTATCCTAAATTATGTGTACCTAATTTGTTAACACAATGACTTTACAACAACTTCACACAATAACTTTAAAACCATAATATAGAACCTCCAAATTATTCTCAATAAATTAGAATAAAATGTAAATAATGCAAGTACTTACGTACATTTTTGATTTATCCTTACTGCGTCGATGCACTTTAATCAAGAGATGAATTAATTATAATGCCATTTAATTGACACCCGTGTTTTTATAGAGCAAAAAAAACAAACTAAGCAAAATGTCTTTACCACAGATGATGGAACGAACTAGATATGGCATCGAGCGTAACGTAACGAATTCGGTAAATACGTGTACCTACTTACTTTTTCATGAACACATTGATTTGCGTTATACAATTGCAGAATAAAAGTAGATTTTCGAAATATAACCAAAATTCAAAAACAGTAACTAAGTATTTGTTCCTTGAAATAAAAATATGCACACGAGCATTTGTGTTTATAATTTCCACTGATATCCCCTCCACGCCTCTTTCTATTATTTACCTACCATAAATCGCGCCGACTGCCCCGACAAACTTTGAGCGCGACTCATTTGTATACTACACCGATAAGATGGCGCACGAACGGCAAACTCCTAGCGCCATGTCGAGTGAGGAGGAACGTTTAAACTCATTTGTAAATTGGCCACTGGCATACTTGTCACCGGAAAGTTTGGCAAAAAGTGGTTTCTATTTCATAGGTCGCGGTGACGAAGTGCGTTGTGCGTACTGCAATGTCGAGATAATGAACTGGTTGCAACTCGACGAACCTGACCAAGAACACAGGCGGTGGTCACCGCGGTGTCCACTATTTCGCTCCATTGCTGATACATCATTTGATCGCGACGAGTGCGGCATATTCGGTGCAGACACCAATTATATAGACCCCCACGTTAAGACGCTTAGGGAACATGCGCAAAAAGAGCACCACCACAACAACGTTGTCGCCAACACTACTACGCAAGTTCCTCACGAAACTGACGAGAAAATGTGCCAGGTAGATAAGTGTTGTAAAGTTTGTTTCGATGAAGAGTGCAATGTATGTTTGACGCCGTGCGGACATGTGGTTGCATGCGCCGCGTGTAGTTTTTCCATTCACAATTGTCCAGTGTGTAGACGTCCTATTGTAAATGTTGTAAGGTTGTATTTCTCTTGAATGAAAAACAATAATTTAAAGTAATTTTTTGGTAAATACCAGTTATGACATTAAATTTGTTTGGATTAAACACGCTAAATATATATTATCGTTGTGTGTATTATTTATTCCCCATGTACATTGAATTACGTTATGCGATTGCAGAATACAAGTATATTTTTCAAAATATAACCGAAAATTGAAACTTCAAAAATGTAAATGTACCTACTTGTTAAAATAAAATTTCAAACTTATTAAGGAATGGACTAGATTCATAAGTTTCTCATCAATATGCCGCATCTATTATGTGTCGAGTGCAATGGTTCAATTATTTCCATTGTAACAAGTTACTGCATGCCAAGCAAATACTTATACTTACCGGTATCACCAATGATACTATTCTCATGTATTATCTACCAGTTATTTCCTCGGTTTCGCTCACATGAATTCCAAACTCTCTCAGACATTTTTTTTTTTTTTTACGAAATGATAAGTAGGTATGACATTTTTGAACCCAAAGTATAAGTAGAGTAGGTATATCAAATTTTATGAAAAACCTTTCAATAATTCTGAAGATTGTTTGGATGGATAGAGATAAAAAAATATGGAACATTTAAATGGTTATTAATGTTTTTACAAATGCAAATAACACTCAGTTGAGTTTTTTAGAACAGAGTTATCTCGATATTACAGACAGAAAATCGTATTTTAGTTATATTTAGATTCAACTTGATGGGAAAGCGACGGCGCGCGATGACATTTCATCGAATTTTATAAATAATAAACATGCGCGGACCGTGGAACCGTGGTGATCAGCACTTTAGAGTTATGTGAACAATAAGTATACGTACTGATTGCAGAAACAGTACCTACAAACGACAAGTGCTTGAAGTCATAAAAATTATATTTTATACCTCTTAAATATATTATAAGCAAATATTTTTTGTAAACCGCGGGAAATAGTTCCAGCTTTAAGACTTCGTTATCACTGTCATAATTTCCAAATAGACCAATTTTCATGAGTTTTGGTATTTTGTTTTTCTACATAATAATTTATGTTTTGCGTTAAATTCTCAGATTAACTGTATGTTTATTAATGCAACGTAATAAAGACATACATGAACCATTTAAACAGAAACATGTGTGGTTATTACATATTTGCTAACCGTACCGAATGTCAAAGGTAAGTAAAAAAATAAAGATAAGTAGTAAGCGAAGCGAAGGGAAACATACAGTACAGTACAGTCTCTGCTGTTGCGATTTAGACATTGCGAGTGCTTAGAATCTTTGTGTTCACTGCGTAAAGTTATGGTGTCCTCGAGTCAATCTGATCACAAAATATGTGCTTTATTTATAACTCAGTGACGACTTGAGCAATCTAGCCCTAGTTTCTGATTTACAGAAGATCGTTGAGCCAATCTGGTGCCGAATTTGATTCGGCGACGACTTGAGCAATCTAGCCTGAAAATCTGAAACTTTGAAGATCGTTGAGCCAATCTGGTACTGAGTTTAAATATATGCTTCAACATTAACTGTGGAGAGACACCTGACAATATAGTGAACATAATAGTTTCTAACATAAGTATAATTCAATTATTAAATTCAAAGTTTTTACGTATAACTTGTATGTGCTTATGTGTGATGAAAATACTTAATAGTTCCGCGGTACAGGCAGATAGTTCAGGTATGTTTTTATTTATTCATAATTTGGTAACTAAACATGCAAACGGGTTATTATTGTTTGTTTTTTGTTGTACGATCGACATGTGAATCTTTGCATGATCCATATGACAGATACATTTTTTAAATCAGTATATTATAATAATTATTGTTTTCACCGCTCCTAGCGAAAGAACGACATTCGTTGTTTTGTTGCATGGTTGATCAAATAAATGATCGATCCGACAAGTGAATCATTTTGATTGGTATATATTGTATGGTCTGGACCATCGGAGTGATTTCGCGAGCGAGCACGTGCTCGCTCATTGCGAAAGAACGAAGTGGTCCAGAACATACAATATATACCTACTGTCAAAACTATGTATTATTTTGGAACGATAAATGCTCAGTTTTAAGTTAAACAAGTTAGCAATCTTTTCCTGAAAGAATCGTGAAATTATCACTTGTAGTTTAGAAGCAGTAGCGTATTTCAAGTTGAAAACAGCTTCATTTCAATGTTTTTTTTTGAATAGTATTTTGTAGACTACAATTTATTTAAATGCTCAGATTGAAGTTCATATATCAATCTTTAATATATGTTAATTCTGGAATCGTCAGTAGGCTAATTTATGAGCTTTAGGGCCTCAAAAATGATCGTTTCACGACTCCATGCGCCTTAACGAAAAATACTCAGGGGCCATATCCATCACGGATAATTTACGATACAGATGTTATTTTTATTTATTGCTGTCGTCTCTGGGATATTATCTTCAGCACATATTTACTCGTATAATAAAATACTGAAAATACTGAACTAGAAGCGAACTCGTACATTGAGGATGATAAAATAAAAACATGAAAGTTTTCTTTAGTATTTAATTTAATTAACTCGTAATAAATTAAGAAAATTACAAAATTAAAAATGTAACTCAACGCAATATTTTACAATAAAAAAAACTGTTAGTTTTGATGAAATTATTATTATAAGTGTCTGGAAGTGATCTGTGTTTTCATGTTTTCATAGTGGCCTAAATTGCTATGGGTAAAATTAAACTATTTTAACTTATCATGATTATTTATGACATTTTGAAATTTATGCAGTAAGACAATGACAGAAGATTTTATCAATGTACTGCTCGAGACCTACGTTCATTAGCCAAACCAGATCTAGATAGGATGTGGAATGAACTATGGCAGAAATCTAGACGTATCAAAGGAAAACACTTCGGGGAAATCCAACCAAACCTCCCTCTTAAACCATGGTTCTTCAGAAACCGAAAGTTCCCTAAAAGTATCACTTCTACAATTATTCGTCTTCGACTGGGACACGTTTGCTCTCCGGTATTTCTGGCTAAATTGAGAATTCGGGATCACTCTCGGTGCGAGTGCGGTCTGGACGAAGGTACACTAGAGCACATATTTTTTAACTGTCCAAAATTGTCTGCCCCTCTTTACGATTTCCTTCCTTCTGACTTCCCCCGCCCAATTAACTTAAACTTCATGTTGACTCAAGTATTTTCCTTCTCTGTTCTACCTCTAGTTAAATTTATATCAACTAACAAACTAAAACTCTGAATTCTCATCGATTTTATGTTTCTACTGCCATTCTCTCCCACTTGTAATATATTATATACATATATATTTTATTAAATGTACATAGGCTACTAAAATACTAACAGCTTATTGTGTTGTCTCATGCTACTTACAGAATTTCAAGTGGAAGAACATTTTCTAACATACCTCCGGAATCACTGGCTAAGCAAGCGTCCATACCGTGTCCCTTCAAACTTTGACATTGGCAGAATCACCGTCAAATCGGTGGAGCCATAATCCACAAATTGGAATTGGAATTGGAAAGCCCAGATAGAATCGAGAAAAGCAATGCCAAAATTCGACAGCAAAAAAGATTTCGCCACATAGTTAACTCTTCACTTTAATAAATTATTCTTTATAATTTTTCCTGTAAAAATTGTTTCCTCTTTAATAAACCTATATTTACTATGGATTTAAGACTTTTATTTATAAATAGTGTTCATTAGTGTAACTTAATATGCCATAGTGTTAGACCTTTTTTAACAATTATGTGTTGATGATTTCCAAATGAATCCGGAGGCAGAAGATTGATTCAGATTGCAATGAAACTTCATAATATATTTACACTCATAATTTAGCACCTTTTTGTCACTGTGCCCGTATAAAAACTAAACTTTTTTTTTTCTCCATACATAAGTGACCCACCCTAATGTAAATTCATAAGAACGCAAAGTCTTGTGCCACAACTTAGCCAATCCAGTCAAACGTGACTGCACATAATAACTTTTCCATCATCGTTCCAACCATGTACCTATTGCCCCTAGATGTTCGATTTTATCAAGATTTTATTAAGCCATTGTAATACCAGCAATTCCGATTTCTCAAAATCGAATTCGGGAAAAATACGGGTTTAACCAAGACGTTACTATAATATGGAGCGATCCTACCAGTATCATCCAGTTGTGAAGATTCTTTATTTCTCACGGCCCGTGGAGAAGGCGTATCTCTAGGCCGCCATGGTGCCCAGGATCTGAAAGTGATCCATGACCGTCGTTTCGTTTAACAGGACTCCGAGAATGCTTTGGCTGCTTGAATCCTTAATAATCCCACTTCTGAAATGTTAAATTATTAGCATTAGTAAGGATACCTAGTAAATAAAACAAAGCCTGATTTTAACAAAACTATTCCTTTGTGTCTGTATTACCAATTATAATAAAAACTCTTTGATATAATTTGTATCAAATTCTATAATAATCAAAGCCAGTATAGCTAAGCAATAGGAATCTCTAAACATGTTACGCACAAAGTAATCAAATCTCTGAAGCTAAAGTTAAGCTTGAACAGTATATTTTATGAGAACAATACAGTAATCACAATTATTATTACAATTATTAAATAGAGCTAAAACTGTCTACCAATACTTAACTTTCGATGTTATGATGTCTTCCATCTAGGAAATCACCAGCACCACTGACTCGATCCTTTGTTGCTGCCATTATGTAAACATGTTCTCCCGCGCGTTTTTCCCGCTATCTCAAATAACATTTTATTTACTCTACAGTCTAAGAATTCACAATGTTGCCAGTTATTAAATATGAATTGGCCATGGAAATGCAATTTAAATCACTTTAATAAACATTGGTATAATTATTTAAATTAAGAATCACATTACATAGCATAAGAATGATAATAATATTAATCAATTTTAATATATTAGTACAGAATACCTAAATCACCATTCACATAACTCTAAATCTACAGGCTACGATGATCTTTGCACTGATATACTGAAGAAGTGCGCAGGTTTCCTAGCAATACCACTGACCCATATTATCAATTTATCTTTTGTACAGGGAAAATTTCCATCTAGCCTTAAACTATCTGTTGTAAAGCCACTATACAAAAAAGGAGACCGATCTAATATCAACAATTATAGACCAGTCACACTCATTCCAATATTGTCCAAAATTTTCGAAAAACTAATGTACATTAGATTGAATAATTTTTTATCATCTTGTAATATACTGAAGAGCCAACAATATGGATTTAGAAAAGGAAGCTCAACCACGTTAGCTTGCTTCTCACTGATGAAGACAGTACTGGAGAGTATAAATGATCACGCGCATGTGGTATCGGTGTTTCTAGATATGAGCAAGGCTTTTGATTTTGTCTGCCATGAGACATTACTCGACAAGCTGAATAGCTACGGAATGCGAGGTAATGCCCACGAATGGCTCAAAAATTACCTACAAGACCGTCAACAATGTGTAGAGATAACAAAAATGAATAGGACCAAAAACCTAACTTACAGATCTACTTATCTTCGGAATAACCGTTATGGAGTGCCCCAAGGCAGTGTCTTGGGTCCTCTGTTGTTTTTAATATATATTAATGATTTGCCTGATGCGATAAATCAGCATTGTATTTTATTTGCTGATGACACTACACTGATCGTGAAGAGTTTGGATAGGACTACATTGGAAACGGAAATATACAAACAATTAGAGATTGTTATTAATTGGCTTCAACAAAATAATTTAAATGTTAATGTAACTAAAACTAAGTTGATTCAATTTCAAACATATCGAAGTATTCCGATATAACTTAACATTAGTTATAATAGTGTTAATGTAGAGGAGTTGCCGGAATATACATTCCTAGGAATATGTATAGACAAATATTCCTCCTGGAAACCACACATAAATACGCTGCTAAACAAAATCGATCGTTTTGTGTATGCTCTTAGACGAATAAGACAAACTGCTGGCAAGCAAGCCGCTTTAACAGCATACCACGGTTACGTATCATCATGCTTAAGATATGAACTTGTTCTATGGGGCAATTCGATTGATATGCAGAGAGTCTTTGTAGCCCAAAAAAAGTGTATAAGGGTAATTTGCGCAGCCAAGTATGGAGAGAGCTGCAAACCACTTTTTAAAGAACTTAAAATATTGCCACTGCCTTGCCTGTACATTTTCGAAATATGTTTATTTGTTAAAAAACATCCAAGATTATTGAATACCAATTGTTCGCGATGCTTCACCTGACTGTGGCGAAACTCCGGCGGCGGGCGACGGTGGCGCGCCGCGAGCTTGCGGTGAAGATCGGCATTAGACACTAGTATCTTTCTTTTGTTCCTCGATCCTCGGCCGGTAGGCTGAGGGTCGGGGACAGATCTTTTTTAGACATAAATTATTGTGGCTAGTTAATTGTGTGATTCTTTTTTTGGCCAACAAGTAACGTCTAAGAGCGTCTAAGCTACATTCATTTTTTATTACTCTGAGTTCTAACTAATGTCAAAAAATATAATTCTTGGAATCACTTATAAATTTTACTAAATTAAACAATTACATGAAAAGATTGTTCGTTTTCTTACTCACGAACAAAATGGCGACCGTGACAGGACTTTAAAGATACTACCAAAGAATACTACCTACATCTACGCTTCGGGTGGTGGCTTCCCATCGTCGTCGCTCAGGACATCCTTGAAGAATTATCATCAGGAGTTGCCGTGGATTCTGGCTTGAAAGAAATACAACCTGACTTTGCTGGTAAACGGTAGCGTTGTCTTGGGTTGGTTCACAGGGAAGTGCCTCTATTCTAAACTTCATAGTATTCCATTGTAGTATTTCCTAACTATAATAACTGTTACACTATTTCTTTTCAATAGCATAATACCTATTAGCTGTAAAACTCTTGTAAAATCATTGTACTTACCTTAAAATTCTAATATCAATTTGATCCTACCTACAAGTTACCATAGCTACAAAATATAATTTTAGTTTAAAAAATATTTAGTTTTGTTTCTAAATTACTAGCAATCCAAATTAAATCACCTTTTCTAGTCCATGTGACCACTGTCTTGTGTCAATTGCTTATCTTATAAGCTATATTTTATTGTATGTTTCAGGATTGTCTTGACTGCTGCCTCCTGTTTCCACAAAGTCTGTGCTCATCTCAACCTACATTGGGAATAGCTGATCTGCCGTACTCCATTGCCGCTATTACTTAAGTCAACCTAAATTATTTTATTAATTTGACTTACTAGGTTGCATAATTGGTTTGTATGGTCTGTTCAGTTTTTTGTCTGCCTACCTGCCTATAAGTTCCTATCTCTGTTAAATAGTTCTACTGCTAACTGTAAAATCTTGTCACAATAATGGCTGAGTTAAAAACTTTGATTCAACAGCGTGGCACAATTAAATCAAGAGTAACAGTTTTTTCCAAATATTTGGAAACGGTTAAGTTAATTGACACAGATAATTTCTCAAAACAAATGCTCGGTGAATTAGAATTAAAGTTGTCGAGATTCAAGGAATTGTTAAACCGTTTTGACGAATTAAAGTTTAAAATTGAAACATTAACTTCTAATGTAGATGATCAGATAGAGGAACATGAAAGAATTGAAAATGAATTTTGTACACTCATCACTTTAGCACAGGGAATTATTGATAACATAGCTGCGTGTAACAATCAAAAATCTGCATCGATGTCTATGTGCAGTGCGGGTGGTAGTGGTACACATTGTAACATTAAGCTGCCGACTATACAGTTGCCAACATTTGATGGTAATTATCTCAGGTGGATGGAGTTTAGGGACACCTTTGAATCTTTGATTAATAAAAATGATTCCATTCCTGATATAAATAAATTTCACTACCTACGATCCTCACTTGAGGCAGGAGCAGCTAATGTTATAAAATCTATTGACTTTAATTCTCACAACTACAGCATAGCATGGAAGTTCCTTTGCAATCGCTATGATAACAGTCGAATCCTCATAAACAATCATCTTAAGGCTTTGTTCACTTTTGAGGCCATAGGTAGGGAGTCTCATAAATCACTGCGATATATGATTGATTATTTCTCTAAAAATTTGCGCGCTTTGAACAGTCTAAACGAACCCACGTCTCACTGGGACACTTTGATTATTTATATGATGACAACGAAACTAGATGGCGCCACAAGTCGTAAATGGGAAGAACATAGGAGTGACTCGACTTCGTCTCCAACACTTGAAGAGTTTTATGATTTCTTGCGTAACCGTGCGGATATTTTGGAAACGTTGCAACATGGTAAAAATGATAACTATAAGCTAGAAAAAACTTCGACATCGCATTATAAAGATCATAAACACACGAAATCCTTTGTTTCTTCATCCAACGCGAGCACCTATAACAAACCCTGTAACATTTGCGCACAAAATCATTTGGTTTACAAATGTGATAAATTCAAGGCGATGACGGTCGATGCTAGGTTTGCTGAAGTTTCTAAACATAATCTTTGCCAAAATTGTCTGCGACCGGGACATCAGCCGTCAACCTGTAAACACACACCATGTAAATTATGTAATAAAAAACATAACCTATTGCTACATAAGCAACTATATCCTACAAGTAATAATAGTATTACACACTTACCTGGGGCTCCACTTGCTGCATCTAGCCCGATCTCTTCGCCACCTCAGGCGACTACTCACTCTCCACCGGTGACTGCGGTCGCTAGTGGTGATACTACTGCTTCTCTTCAGTCTTGCTCTGCGTCACTATCTGCTGTGATGTCTGGACAGGTGCTGCTATGTACTGCTGAGGTACACTTAATTGATCCTAGAAATAATAAAACTTACAGTGCGCGGGCACTTCTTGATAATGGAAGCCAATCCTCCTTCATTACTGAAAAACTGCAACAGCAGATGAATCTTGCTTGCTCGCGAACTGGTCCTCTGGCTATTTCTGGTTTAAGTAACAGTTTGATTAATATTAATAAAGCATGTGATGTTCAGGTGAAATCACGAATTGGCTCCTTCTGTACTAATGTTTCTTGTCTTGTAGTACCAGAGATTACTGGTAGACTTCCTAGCGTCGAGATAGACTCGACGCAACTCAACCTTCCTGTTGCTATTAAACTAGCTGATCCCAGTTTCTTTCGTCCCTCCGACATCCATGTCTTGCTCGGAGCAGACATCTTTTGGGAAATAGTAAATCCTAAACAAATTAAGCTAGGGAAGGGAAGACCCACTCTTCAGAGTTCGAAATTAGGCTGGCTCCTGTCGGGCCCAACTGGTCAGATCTCGAATTTTTCTGGCACTTGCAACTTCTCTCAGGAAATTCGAGAATCTTTAAAGAGGTTCTGGGAACTCGAAGACATAACCGCTGTCTCCAGGCTATCAAAGGAGGAGGAATATTGTGAAGCTCACTTTCTTCAAAATACTGTTCGCCAAAGGGATGGCAGATTCTCTGTAAAGGTACCTTTTCACGACGTCCCGGAGGTAGCTCTGGGAGATTCGTACCATATCGCCAAGAAACGCTTTTATAGTCTGGAAAGAAAGTTACAAAAATCTAATCTTAAAGGTGACTACGCCGCATTCATTACAGAATATGAAAACTTAGGGCATTTAATCGAAGTTTCTCGCCCTAAATTTGGATACTATATACCCCATCACGCCGTGATTCGAGAAAACAGCGAGACCACTAAATTAAGAGTAGTCTTCGATGCCTCATGTAAAACTACTTCTAACAAGTCACTAAACGACATCCAACTAGTTGGACCCGTGGTCCAGGATGATCTGTTTTCCATTTTATTAAGATTCCGGCAATATCCTTATGTGGTGACAGGTGACGTTGAGAAGATGTATAGGCAAGTTATGGTAGACGAGTCTCAACGTCATTTGCAATTAATTCTTTGGAGAAACGATGAAAACCAACCTCTAAGAGTTTTACAACTGAATACGGTCACATATGGGACAGCGTCAGCTCCCTATTTAAGTACTAGGTGTCTCGTTCAACTCGCTGCGGAGTGCACTAATGAAAATGTCGCAAACACGATTAGACACGACTTTTATGTTGACGATGTGAGCACAGGTTCCTTTTCGAAGTCTGATTTAAAATCTACAATAAAGGGTGTCATTCAGGAGCTATCCGAAGGGTGCTTCCCATTACGAAAGTTTCGAACTAATTGTCCTGAGATTTTCGACGATATCGCTACTCTCAGTCAACCTCAGGACTTCAGCAAACAGTCTTCTGTTCTGGGTTTAGGTTGGTCTCCCAAAATTGATACTTTACACTATTCTGTCGAAATTGAGTGTCCCACTAAGGTAACAAAACGCTCGATATTGTCTAACTCTTGTAAGATATTTGATCCACTAGGTCTTCTATCAGTATGCACCATCTTTCACAAAATCATTTTACAAAAACTTTGGTTGTCAAAGGTTGGCTGGGACGATAAGGTTCCAGAGACAATTAAAACTGCCTGGCTTAACTTTCAAAACGAAACGGAAAATATTAAACAACTACAAATCCCTAGATATGTTCTGTGCAACTCTCCTATTCATATAGAGGCTCATTGCTTCACTGATGCGTCTCAAAACGCCTATGCAGCGTGCATCTTCTTAAAATCTACTAATAGTGCAGGCGAGGTAATAGTGCACCTTTTGTGTGCCAAAACCAAAGTAGCCCCTCTGAAGTCTGCAACAATTCCTCGTTTGGAATTGCTGGGGGCCCTGCTGGGTGCACAATTACACGCAAAGGTCTTAAAATCCCTAAAAATTAAAATTTCACGTTCCATATTTTGGACAGATTCCACTATTGTTCTGGGATGGTTACAAACTCCGCCCAAGACCCTTAAAACCTTTGTATGCAATCGCATTGATCAAATTCGTGAATTAACAAAAAAAAATGCATGGCGGCACGTACCTAGCAAACTTAATCCTGCCGATATGGCTTCTAGAGGAATTCAACCTAACCTTTTACTCACTAATGATTTCTGGTGGAACGGTCCATCGTTCCTTTCTAAATCTGAAGATGAATGGCCTCACCACGAAGACACTGCAATCACCTTACCTGAAACAAAAATAGCTTTAACCATACAAACTAAACAAAATAACGTAATACCATTTGACAACTTTTCTAAACTCCACAGATTGCAAAGGACATTCGCATATGTGTTAAGATTCATTAATAATACTAAAGTTTCCAACACTAAATTACAGGGGGAACTTACCTGCTTAGAATTAAAGAACTCGCTATTATTGCTAGCGAAGGTTTCGCAGCGCGAATCTTTCTCACTTGATATTCACTCCCTAGAAACCGTAAAATGTTTAAACCATAAATCAAGAATTCTTGCTCTAAATGCCTTCTTAGATGAACATGGTGTGTTGCGTGTTGGTGGTCGACTTGATAGCGCAACGTACTATCCTTACGAAAAGAAACACCCCATTTTACTAGACAGTAAACATAGGTTCACCAAGCTTTTGTTTGAAAGGGAACACCTTCGGCTCTTACACTGCGGTCCTCAGCAGCTGTTGAGCTCGATTAGAGAGACATTCTGGCCCACTGGTGGCAGGGTTTTAGCTACATCTACCGTTAGGAAATGTTTCCGTTGTCAGAGATTTAATCCCAAGCCCATGCATCCGTTAATGGGCAACTTACCAAAACCGCGAGTGACTCCGGCCTCTCCATTTGAGACTTGTGGCACCGATTTTGCAGGTCCGTTTACAATCTTAAACAGGAAGGGTCGCGGCGCTAAGGCTTCCAAGTGCTATCTGTGTATTTTTATTTGCTTTGCCACTAAGGCAGTGCACTTGGAAGTCGTTAGTGATTTGAGTAGCGATGCATTTATCTTGTGCCTTAAGAGATTTATTTCAAGGCGGGGAAAACCCCGCACAATATATTGTGATAATGGCAGAAACTTTGTAGGTGCTAACAATAAATTGAACAGACTACAAACATGTGATCGGCCGGTCGGCGACTTCTTGTGTAGTGAAGAGATTACTTTCAAATTTTCTCCTGCGTACGCACCTCACTTTGGTGGAATCTGGGAGGCAGGGGTCAAGACAGCCAAATATCATTTGAAAAGGATTGCTGGCAATTGCAGTTTAACATTCGAAGAGTTATATACGTTGTTTTCGCAAATAGAAGCTATCATGAATTCGCGTCCCCTAACCCCCTTGTCGGCGAATCCCGCCGATTTAGCTCCTCTTACGCCGGGGCACTTCCTTGTGGGTCGACCTCTGACCTCGTTGCCGTCGCCGGTGACGCAGCGTATCAGTATAAACCGATATCAATTAATTGAAAACCTACGGCAACATTTCTGGAACCGGTGGAAAAGGGACTACTTAGCCACACTCCAACACCGCGTTAAATGGAAGACGAATCAACACAACCTCAAGATCGGCGATCTCGTCCTAGTCATGGATGACCAGCTACCACCCATGAAGTGGGCGTTGGGTCGGATCTATCACCTCCATCCCGGTGCGGATGGAATCAGTAGAGTGGTCGACATTTTCACTACGGGCGGCATCATCAAGAGGGCCGTCTCTAAGCTGTCCCCCCTGGAGGGCCTAGTATTCCAGGAGCCTCTTGAAATTCAAGATTTCAAGGAGGGGGAGCATGTTCGCGATGCTTCACCTGACTGTGGCGAAACTCCGGCGGCGGGCGACGGTGGCGCGCCGCGAGCTTGCGGTGAAGATCGGCATTAGACACTAGTATCTTTCTTTTGTTCCTCGATCCTCGGCCGGTAGGCTGAGGGTCGGGGACAGATCTTTTTTAGACATAAATTATTGTGGCTAGTTAATTGTGTGATTCTTTTTTTGGCCAACAAGTAACGTCTAAGAGCGTCTAAGCTACATTCATTTTTTATTACTCTGAGTTCTAACTAATGTCAAAAAATATAATTCTTGGAATCACTTATAAATTTTACTAAATTAAACAATTACATGAAAAGATTGTTCGTTTTCTTACTCACGAACAAAATGGCGCAATCTTCGGATTGCAGAGATTGCAGGATCCGAGTGGTGAACTACCCAACAGTAGAACCAGACAAGTTAATAGATTGTGTATTCCAAGACAAAGGCTAGCCTTATTTAAAAATAATTCTTACTGTATGGCAATCAAAACGTATAATAGTTTATCTGATGAGATGAAGTCTTTAACAATAACAAAATTTAAGCGCGCTCTTTTTGAGAAATTGGCAGAATGCAATTATTATTCTGTTAAAGACTTTTATAGTAGTGACTTTAGATAGACGGATTCTTCTTTCTTTTTTTTTGCATGGATATTTTGTTGAATTTTTGTTGAACTGTCATTTATTTCTAATTATATGAAAGTCTACAATGTTATTGTTGTTGATTTTTAATGGTTTTCTTTTATTTTTTTATATTGTTATTGTTTGTCGATTTTTTATTTTTATTTTTTATTTTTAATAAGTATTGGCTTTTGCTTCATTGAATATTGATATTATTTAATTATTATTGATGAATTTTATGATTTTGTCTTTAGTTTCTTCGATCTTGACATTTTTATATTTTGATTTTGAGTTTTATTATAATTTTTATTTATTGAATGTGACAAGAAAATAATAATGTTATAAATAGGTATAGACATAGTTGCAACACCTGTAAAAGGTATCTAAGTCATAAGCTCACTGCATTAATATTTAAGACCTCAATTTGTACACTTAGTAAGCAATGAATAAATAAATAAAATAAATAAAGTTTAGAACGAGCAGCTGCAGTGAAACATTTACCTATTCATATCTCTGTCTTTCTTTCCCTTTTACTTTTTCTCTATCTCTCACTCTCTCGCACCGTCCTCACACTACTTTCCGTCGCCATAACGTCATCACAGTATATCACGGCGCTAAACATGTCCAATTATAACTTTTTTTTTGGCCGGTTAAAATACATATTAAAATAAGTTAAGGTAAGTATTATATCAAACTATAGGTTAACCTATAACCTTTCTTTAATTTAATTTTTAACCGACTTCAAAAAAGTAGTGGTAAAGGTAGGTGTATTACTCCGCTCTGCGCCTCTCTCTCCCTTTCACTTTTTGTGTATCTCTGACTCTCTCACACCATATTCCCACGCTGCTGTCCATCGCCATGACGCCATTTTGCTTTACAGCTCATCACAAAACAACGCGTTCATGTTATTATATGTAAGATGCTCTGGCTTGTTTGTGCTTTAAAGTTAGTTTTGTGAATAATATTTTGTGAGCTTTTACATATTTCATAGAAATATAAAGTGTGTTTTTTGTGAACAAGAAATAGCTCATAAAGTTATTAAACTTACGTCAGAAATAAAAAAAAAAATTAAAAATAAATCATAATTTTTGTTTCTAGCAGTCAGATTAATAATATCCCTCAAAATTATTGTCAGATTTTAAGCCAACATAACTTGGACTGCAAGCTGAACCTTCTGTAAAATAATCTGACACGCTCGAGTATTTCAAAATTGAGATTTTTTTTGCATTTTCAAAAATTCGCTACTACCTTGCGTCACCTCCAAATCGGCAGATTTTCAAAGGGGAGCATTTTAAGGCTCACTTAATATCCCCTTTGAATATCTGACGCGCTCGAGTAAATTTTTTTTTTTTCATTTTCTCCCCTTCCGGATGGCCACCCCCACCACGCAAATCGGCAGATGAATATATTTTCGATATCAGAGACACCTTGGAGTATCTAAACTACAATATCTGACGCGCTCGAGTATTTCCATTTTACTATTTTCTTTTACATTTTTGAAAGCCTGTAGAAGCTAAACCCACCGGTGAATGAAGAAATATCATATAACCTTATTTTGTTTATATCTCCTAATCTTCAAAACCCAATAGGTCCCAACGACGCTCGAGTGACTCCCGAATTAGCATCGGTATCTCCCGTACTATAATGGTGTAAAAGACTTAGGGTCTCGTAGAATAATAAAAAATGGACTTGATAGCAAAACCTTTGTATTACAGCTTCCACAATGTTGTTTAAAAGAAATTAAATAAAATTAAACGATAGCACGTCGCAATTAAAGGTGCGCGCGTGCATGTGAGACGCGGGTTGAAGTCGAGAATGAAGTCCTAGGCGCCCGTGGCTGTGGTAGGAGCGGCGGTGGGACGGAGGCAGCATCAAACCGGTTTTACGAGCGTACCGCCCCCGCTTCCTCGTCGGTAGATGCGGCCGCAACATCCTGGGGGGCCTTGAAGACGTCAGTCTTCAAAGGTCCATTTGTGTCGTCCAGTAGGGGGCAGAGGTATTTCACACCTCGCCTATATGTGCCCGTGGTCGTGGCAACCTCAGCCACACGGGAAATTCCATCAGGGCCAGGAAACAATCTGGCGATTCGTCCGAGTCGCCAGTGCAGGGGAGGAGCCGCTTCTTCCTTGATAAGGACCAGGTCGCCCAGTTGAAGTGGTCTGCCAGGAACGCGCCACTTCGTCCGCTGCTGAAGCTCGGCGACGTACTCCAGCTGCCAGCGCCGCCAAAAGTGCTGTCTTAAAGCCTCAAGCCTCTGAAACCTGTCTAATCGGTTTGGGTTTAAATCCACCAAGCTGGGTGAAGGCAGTGACGTCAGCGCGCGGCCAATGATGAAGTGACCTGGAGTCAGAGGTTGGTAATCATTAGGAGAGGAAGACAAAGGACATAAAGGGCGGCTATTGAGGATAGCCTCTACTTGACTAAATAGGGTCGCTAGTTCCTCGAAAGTCAGGTGAGAGTTCCCCAAAATTCTTTTCAAATGAAATTTTGCCGACTTTACGCCAGCCTCCCATAGACCGCCAAAGTGGGGAGCATAAGCCGGCTGAAATTTGAATTTGATTCCCTCATTCGCTGCAAAATTGGTTACTGCATCAGAGTTTGCATTTAAAAAATCGCTAATCTCCTTGGCTGCGCCGAGGAAATTTCGGCCATTATCGCACAAGATCTCGCGAGGCTTTCCTCTGCGAGAGATAAAACGGCGCAACGACAATATGAAAGAATCCGTTGACAATGTACTGACGGCCTCTAAGTGCAAACATTTATATCTAGTGCAAACAAATACGGCTAAATAGCACTTCGTAATTTTGCAGCCCCTTCCTTGCCTATCGGTAATCAGGAAAGGTCCAGCGAAGTCAACACCGACACTAATGAAAGGAAAGTCAGGCGTGACACGTTGAGAGGGAAGTGTGCCCATTAAAGGAGCAGAAGTATTGCCTGCGACGCGGCGACACTTAACGCACTGTTTCGAGACCGTGCGCGCGAGAGAGCGCCCCGACACGGCCCACACGGACTCGCGGATCGAGCCCAGAAGCAGTTGAGGAGGCGCGTGCAGAAGACGCAAATGCTCCTGCTGGAACAACAATTTAGTGAGCGGGTGCTTGGCATGTAAAAGCATAGGATGGCGTTTATCATAAGAATAAAACGAGGAATCCAAACGTCCACCTACTCTCAAGAGGCCATCGTCCTCGTCATAGAAAGGAGTCAGCGATAAAATGGGACATTTGGAACCCAGAGGTTGTTTATCGCGAAGAATCTTAAATTCATCACTAAAACTATCTCGCTGCGATAATCTAACTAATCTTTTAAAAGACAGTTCAAGTTCCTCAGGCTGCAGCGTGCCTATTGTTTTGGTTGCAGGGTGGCGACAATTGTGTAAAAACCTAAGAACGTACGCGAAAGAGCGCTGCAATAGGTTTAGTTTCGAATACCTATTAAAGTCTATAAGACAATCATTCGTTTTTTCAATTGAAACTGCGTTTACCTTTAATTCGGGCAATTCATTATTTAAATCTGCCGCGAATTGAGGCCAGTTGCATTGGGGCTTATATAAAAACGACGGCCCGTTCCACCAAGCATCTAGCTCGGCCAACTTAAAGGCTTCTACACCGCGCGAAGCGTAGTCCGCCGGGTTTGAATCCGTTGGCACATGGCGCCACTCACTGCCCTCAGTAAGTTCTAAAATGTGTGCTACTCGATTAGAAACAAAAGTTTTTAATTTATCGTAACCGGTTTTAAGCCACGCTAAAACTATGGTGGAATCGGTCCAATAAAAGGTCCGTGCGATCTGGCAACGCAGCGTTTTTGAAACAGCTGATGCAAGTTGAGCGCCCAGAACGCACGCACACAGTTCGAGGCGCGGTATGGTCGTGGTCTTCACCGGGGCGACCTTGGCTTTAGCGCACAGCAGCCTCACTATAATGTTACTCTCAGCGTCGATCGACCTTAAAAAAATGCATGAGGCGTACGCGCGGGAACTTGAGTCGCAAAAACAATGTAACTGTATGTCAGCGGGCGAATCACACAAAACGTACCGTGGCATTCTTAATGTAGTTAACGCGGCCAAACCATTAACAAAATGCCGCCATGAATCCTGAATATCGCTCGGCACGGGTTCGTCCCAACTTAACTTCGCTAACCACAATTTTTGCATCAATATTTTGGGGATGATTGTAAGCAAACATAAAACGCCTAGTGGGTCGAAAATCTTACACGAATCGGACAAAATTGACCGTTTGGTGGGACATTCAGATTTGACCTCATATTGGGTCGGGAAATGAATTATATCTTCCGCAGAATCCCAGCCTACCCCTAGCGTGTGTGATGACGAGCTGATAATAAGACTACCATGGGCATCGGGGTTCCGTGAATCGCACAAAACAGAGGGGGAATTTGAGCGGTACTTGCGAAGCGGAAAGCAACCAGCAGCTAATGCAGTTTCTACCGATTTTTTAATGTATATTAAGCCCGCCTCCGTGTCGGACCCGGTCAACACGTCATCTACGAGAAAATCATTTTGAATCACGCTTTTAATTTTTTCATCCGCGCATTCCTCACCTAGTTGCCACAAACAGCGCGTGCTCAAAAAACTTGCGCTTGAAAAACCGTACGTGACCGTGTTGAGCCGCAAAGTTTTTAAAGGCTCACTTTCGTGGCTGCGCCGCAGGACTAATTGCAAGTCACGGTCACAATTTTGAACCATAATCTGGCGATACATTTTTTCTACGTCGCCTGTCAGTACGTATTTATATGTGCGGAACCTTAATAAAATATTGAATAACGAGTCTTGGATCGTTGGCCCAACCATCTGTAAGTCGTTTACCGAATAACCCGAAGTGGAAGGGGCACTACCATTAAACACCACACGAATTTTAGTCGACTCGCTAGTAGGTTTGAGCACGGCGTGATGAGGCACGAAAAAGGAGGGATCTGGAATAGCTATTTCAGATTCGGAGAGGTGGCCTAAATCCGAATATTCATTAATAAATTGTTCATAAAGTAACTTGAGTTCTGGGTTGTTTTTAAAACGCTTTTCTAAAGCAAGAAACCGTTTTTTAGCCAAACGAAATGAATTGCCTAAACAGTCAGGCTCGGTAATTAGAGGTAAACGGACGTGAAACCTGCCAGCTTCGTCGCGGTAGGTATGAGTGATGAAATGTTGTTCACACTCCGCTTCTATGTCGGTATACGATTGAGCAGGCTGGGGGACCTGCTCCAGTTGCCAAAACTTGGTCAGCGACTCGTCTAAAGAATCTAAACTGTCACACGTAGACAGGTGATCGCATTGCAAAAATGAACTAAAAGTAATATCGCTCGACCTTGAACTATTATGCATGGGCCCAGCAAGCACCCAACCAAATTTCGATTTGCGCATAATTGGCATATCTGGCCCTAAAGTAATTTGCTCGGACCCAATTAATTTCCAAAAAATGTCAGCACCGATAAGAACGTCTACAGGCGCGGGCCGATTAAATGTGGGATCTGCGAGCTTAATGTTAGGAGGCAAATTTATTTGCGACAAATCGATATATTTATGTGGCAAATTGCCAGAAATGTTAGGCAAAACTAAACACGACAAATCGAAACATATGTTAGTGTCATGCTTAGATCGTATCTGTACGGCAGAACGCTCAGGTGTGCCAGACAAAGGGACATTACCTACTCCTACTATATTTGTTGAATTAGGCTGAGGCACCAATTGCAACCTTTGTTTTAAATTATGAGTAATTAGAGAGGTCATGCTACCCGAATCCAAAAGGGCGCGTACGGTCACGTGACCGTTATTAGCCGGGTTATGAACATCAATAAGCGCAGTTGATAGCAGCACGGGATTTGAATAAGACATTGCCATGTTATTGGAGGCAACTGCGGGCTCCGACCGCGGCGTCGGCGCCTGAGCCGGTGCTACTGGTGCTGCTACAGCCTGGGGAACCTCCCTATGCAATAAAGTATTGTGGCGCTTCTGACAGGTAAGACAGGGAGCTACTCTGCATCGATGTGAAGTGTGTCCCTTACGCAGACAGTTGAGACAGAGTCTCAAACTCGCCGCTCCAGAGATTCGATCTTCGACGCTCTTGGACAGGAATGACGAGCAGTCGTAAATGCGGTGACCAGTGCCGTTGCAGAACACACACGACGAGAGTGATGCCGAGGAAGCACCGGGAGTGGCTGAAATCGCAAAAGTTTTTGTGCTAGACCTTTCCTGCTTATTGTTTTGATTGGGCTTCTCAGATTTATTGCGCTTCACCGATTCTAAAACATCGGCGCGGCCCCTTAAAAAATTATTGAAGTCGCTTAATGAAGGCATAGTTTCATCTTTAAAACAAATGGTTTTATGTTCTTCCCATTTTAACGTGGTATTGCTGTCGAGCTTGGATGAAGCTAGGTGAATAATTAAAGTGTCCCACTGATCGGTGGGCATGCCTAGAGTGTTTAACGCACGCAAGTTCTTGGAGACATGGTCAACGATGCCACGTAAAGCCTTAGCCGACTCGCGGCCTATAGGCTGCAAATCAAATAGCGAACCTAAATGATTATAGATAAGTTGCTTTTTGTTGTCGTATCTCTCGCAGAGGAGACGCCAGGCTTCAGCATAGTTGGACTCGGCTACCTCAAAATTGCTTATAACCTGAGCCGCCTCACCCTCTAACGAAGAGTTTAAGTGATGAAACTTAAAAATCGTTTTCATTTTATTATTGTCGTGAACGAGCGACTTAAAAGTGTCTCGGAACTCGAGCCACTTAAAGTACGAACCATCGAATTTAGCGAGTTTTATCAAAGGCAGGTTGAAATGAACTTGGTTATCATGATTACAAGGACTTTGAACATTATCAGATTTGTCACTTGCACGGGTAGATCCTTCACTATTCTTCTCAATTAATTTTTGGGCAATAGTGATAAGAGATATAAAATCTTGTTCTATCTCCTCTCTGATATCAATTTCGGAGTCCATAGAAGTTGGATTTTCAATTTCTATCTGAGTCTGGATTTCATCAAACTGTGTGAACATAGTACGAAAGCGATCCAGCTTCAGTGAAAGCTCGTCGACGTCATCAGAGGAGATAGTCTTTTTCTCTTCAAACTTGTCAACGAAATTTTTGAATTTGGTTAAGCGGCCCTTTATAGAGCTTCTAGTTGCATTAAGAGTAGTCATTTTCAAGTGAAAGATCTAAAGCAGGTACAAAATTGCGAATGAAAGAACCAATCTCAAATAAGTAAAATAAAGGAAATACGTAAATTAGTTCGGCTTATGTTCGCAGTCACAGTGGCGGCACGGAGCGGCTCGATGCAACGTCAGCAATGCAAGCGCTGCAGCTGGGCGCACCGGTGCACTGCTCGAGACGATAGGTATAAGGCGCGGCGAAGCGAGTTGCCATGCACCGCGCAGCGCAGGAGCCGGCCGGCGTACAGGAACCGGTTCGATCGCTGCGACGCGAAAAAATAATTGTTACGCAATGCACTAGAATATTCTACGTTTGTAATGGATGAATTTATATTGCAAATAATTTATACAAGGGACTAGGAAGGAGAGATAAGCCCTGTGAACCCAGTTAAATAAAATTCAAAAATGTATCTGACAATTAAATAATCAAGTAGCCTTTATAAAAATAGTTTAGCTCTAAAGCCTAAAGCAAAAGCATAGGGCATACAAAATTATAGGCAAGCGGCAAGATCGGCTAATAAAGCAGCAACCAGATTAGCTGCCTGGCACTGAGATGAGCAAAGATAGCCTAAAAAATGCAAGTCGCTTGCGTACTAACAACCTAAACTTAAGCTTTGCGAGAAACGAAAAGGCAACGCTAAGCAGTCAAGCAAAGGGGGGCTGTAATGAAAAGAAAGGAAAAAAATGGAATGGTGCACTTCCCTTGCTAAACCTGGGCTGCGGCGCAATCAGATTGACCGGCGGGCTTGAAGTAAGGGTGGCTACAGCTTCCGAAGGGACGTCGTAGAACACACACGACGTAGGAGGGCGCGTTAGGTACGCGGCACTTCAAGCTTTTTCGTCGTTGTCGGAATGTATCTCACTAACGGGCCGATGCATTCTCCAGAGTAGTCCAGAGTTCTCGATTGCCTTTGTTCCGACACGATGTAGCCGTTCCGTGACCTCCTTTCGTCCTTCTCGAAGCGTCGACTCGCGCAGAGCGTAGAAGTCGTAGGTATGTACGTAGCTATCACGTCGGGGTCACCATGTAAAAGACTTAGGGTCTCGTAGAATAATAAAAAATGGACTTGATAGCAAAACCTTTGTATTACAGCTTCCACAATGTTGTTTAAAAGAAATTAAATAAAATTAAACGATAGCACGTCGCAATTAAAGGTGCGCGCGTGCATGTGAGACGCGGGTTGAAGTCGAGAATGAAGTCCTAGGCGCCCGTGGCTGTGGTAGGAGCGGCCCGGTGGGACGGAGGCAGCATCAAACCGGTTTTACGAGCGTACAGCCCCCGCTTCCTCGTCGGTAGATGCGGCCGCAACAATGGTTTCGCGTTGGCAAGGCGGACGCAATGCCTACCAATCCACGAGCATCGTAATCAGAGTCTTGAAATTGTTGAGTAGTATTTGCAAGTGTAGTCTAAACAGGATCGGGTGGTAGGTAGGTAGGTACCTATATTTAATAATTTTTTTTTTTTTTAATCAGATACCTACTCGCATCACAGTTTCGTCACAAAACAAATAAGTAAGATAAAACAAAGTAAGATAAGACAAAACAAATAAGATTCACTAGAACATCGCAAATTATGTGATTCACAACAAGTTTTTAGGGCCTGATTACAATCAAATACGACAGAACTTCAAACAATCTTTCAGGGTTTGCAGAGTTTCACCAGCAAAGTTCACTTTAAACGCTAACACAAAATTAATTCTGAGGAGACAGTAAAAGTGCAACAAAATTTTTAATTTTAATTTTAAATTCCACTTCTTTTAAAGATACTAATTGTATCTATGTTTTGATTGTTGTGATTTTGTGAATAGGTATATTGGTGAAAATAAATATCATATTAGTTGCATTAAAATAATTCCATCTCGTTACAAAAAGAACACGAATAAATTTTATACCTATGTACCTTATCATAAAAAAAATTGCGGAGCCTTAATTTCGTAGAATCAGGTAAATATAATCTAGTACATAAATATGTAGGAAATAGAAACAGGAACATGGAACTATAATAGGCAATTGCACCAACATAGTTATAGATAATACAGCATACCAGATATCCGTAGGGAACACGGAGCAGTGCCTGGGACTTGCGACCCAGGTGTAGGTTTAATGGGGCCCCTTTACAATGCATGAACGCTCACCTCCACTGCCCGTGCTCCCGACTTAAGCAAACCTCTGGAAAGTATTAGATGACACAGCACACGTAATCACTATAGCCACACTAGATTGATACGATACTGATACGACACTATAACTGCACTGAACCGAACACAAAGTAACAATGACCCGTGGCTTACGCATACCCGCGTTTTATATCAAGTTCTAACAAAGACGAGTCGGGCAATGGAGTGGAGCGGGGGAACGAACTTACTACAACCGCTATTAGTCGGCGGGAAACGTTATTGATAACGAAACTACCCTCTCGCCGACACGGCCATACTGACATGCGCACGTCCTCGGGCGCTAAACTCACAGGAAGAAATCCGAGATAGAAAACTAATACGAACGCTCGTTCATCCTGACATAATATGTCACTCTCAACATCTCTCAAAAACACTCGTGCAATCTAGCTTTCGAAACACTCAAAAACTCCACGCAATTAGTTATTCGAAACACTCGCACAATTTAACTATTAGAAAATGATATCTAAGTAAAACTGGATTGAATCGTGCTAGTCCGAAGTAGTAGCTGCAGACACATTCTTTTTTCTGGGCTATGCTAGACCGGACGCATTTTTTTTGTCCCTGTAGCCACCACACATTTTTTCAGCACAAAATTCAATCACCAAATTTTTTTTTCTTTCTTTTTTTTTGTTTGTCTTTCTGAGTGCTCTAACTACTGAGTAACTTTCAACTTTCATCATATCTCGCCGACACGCCATCCTCGCTATCACAAACTGACCTTAACAATACCAGAACACAGCAACCGCCGATTTCGGGAATAGTCGCACTCGCAATTTAACAAAAGTCGTAACTTGACAGAATCTCTAAACTACCTTATTAGAATACCGCCTATCTATTCAATGACGTTAAGCGACGGCTGGGTACGTAGGTAGATTAAAAATTTTAAATTATCTCTCTTACACAAAGGACAAAAGTTGAAATCAACAAGATTTCAACCCCACGGTTAGAAATCCAGTAATGAGTTACTGTCGAAGCTTTTTAACTGTCGGGTGTATGAGAAAACAGTTAAAATATTGCAGCACGCATCAAAATTGTAATTAACTAGGTAGATATGATTATATCACAAAACTAATGGGCAAAGGTATCGAAAACTTTGAAATAAAATCACAAAATCAAGTTAGCTACACACCCGTAGGTTTAGGCGATGATGTTACTTCTATAAGTTCGTAGGAGCCCATTAACTAATTCAATCGAACGTTGTCAGGATTTATGTAAAACATAATATTTGACCGAGAGAAACCGAACGTAGGAACCTTATCGGCAAAAATGTGGACGCAGTAATATTCCACTTCTGATGTCGGAAATAGAAATAGGAACATGGAACTATAATAGGCAGCACCAACATAGTTATAGATAATACAGCATCCGTAGGGCAGCAGCAATATCCGTAGGGAACACGAACCAGTGCCTGGGACTTGCGACCCAGGTGTAGGTTTAATGGGGCCCCTTTACAATGCATGAACGCTTAGGTACCTCCACTGCCCGTGCTCCCGACTTAAGTAAACCTCTGGAAAGTATTAGATGACACAGCACACGTAATCACTATAGCCACACTAGATTGATACGATACTGATACGACACTATAACTGCACTGAACCTAACACAAAGTAACAATGACCCGTGGCTTACGCATACCCGCGTTTTATATCAAGTTCTAACAAAGACGAGTCGGGCAATGGAGTGGAGCGGGGGAACGAACTTACTACAACCGCTATTAGTCGGCGGGAAACGTTATTGATAACGAAACTACCCTCTCGCCGACAAATACATATGTCGGCGTGAGGGTAGTTTCGTTATCAATAACGTTTCCCGCCGACGTATAATAGTCGTCCGTTCCCCCGCTCCACTCCATTGCCCGACTCGTCTTTGTTAGAACTTGATATAAAACGCGGGTATGCGTAAGCCATGATTCATTGTTACTTTGTGTTCGGTTCAGTGCAGTTATAGTATCGTATCAGTGTCGTATCAATCTAGAGTGACTATAGTGATTACGTGTGCTGTCATCTAATACTTTCCAGAGGTTTGCTTAAGTCGGGAGCACGGGCAGTGGAGGTGAGCGTTCATGCATTGTAAAGGGGCCCCATTAAACCTACACCTGGGTCGCAAGTCCCAGGCACTGCTCCGTGTTCCCTACGGATATCTGGTATGCTGTATTATCTATAACTATGTTGGTGCAATTTCTTATTATAGTTTCATATTCCTATCTCTATTTCCTACATCAGAAGTGGGATGTTACTTGCGTCCACATTTCTGCCATTGAGGTTTCTACGTGCGGTTTCTCTCGGTCGAATATTACGTTTTACATAGATCCTGACGTTTTACTATTTTTTATTATACTACTCTCGTGAATTAGTTTAAAATGAATTGCTTTAACTAGTAAATGTGAATTATTTGAATCGAATTTCAAAGGTTTCGATATCTTTGTCCATTAAGTTTTGTGATTTAATCATATCTACCTAGTTTTTTTAGAATTTTGATGCGTGCTGTTTTAACTGTTTTCTCATCCACCCGATAGTTTAAAAGCTTCGACCATAACTCATTTCTGGATTTCCAACAGTAGGGTTGAAATCTTGTCGATTCCAACTTTTGTCCTTTGTGTAAGAGAGATAATTTTTAATCTACCCACGTACCCAGCCGTCGTTATTCAGGTTTTAAGGCTGTAAATTCTAGAAAATCAGATTGAATCTTTCGTAATGACCGATTACCTACGTCTTGAATGCCGTTGATTCTCTTTTCTTTCATGTGTAGTGTTTCTGTAGGGTAGTTGTGACTTTTTACTACCGCTTGACAGAAATTGTTCGGTTATTAATTTGTGAAATAAGTAATCCGGTTCGTAGCATTTTCAGTTAAGTTTTACAATAGTACGAGTAAGACTCTGAGGTTGGTCGGTGCTCGGTATTGAGTTAATGAGTTAACGTTCAGTTTGCGACAGTGAGGATAGCGTGTCGGCGAGTTGGTAGATGAAAGTATGTAGTTCAGTACAAAGGAACAAAACGTAGATCAACAAAAGATAAAGACAAACAAAAAGAGAAAAAAAAAAAAAGAAAAAAAAAACCTAAAAGAATGAGAATAAAAGAATGAGGATAAAACGAAAAGAAACTAAAAAAAAAAAAAAAAAGTTTTGTTAAAAAATAAAAAAATGTGAGTGATTTAGGAAAGGGACAAATGGTCCATGCAATCTCGAATGAGATTGTACGTAGCTATAGGAACATGTGGTTCGGACTAGCGATGGTAATAGTTAGAGGAAAAATCGATTCGGACTAGCTATTACGCTATAGGGACAACGGGTCCGGACTAGCAATGGTGACTGTAGTTACAGGAACAAAACAATTGGTTCGGTCGAGCTACGGTAGCTATAGGGACAATCGGTTCGGACTAGCAATGGTGAAAAACCAGTTTGAGATTCTGAGAAATTGTTAATACTCGGACCAGAATCAAATTTTTGAATAACTGAATTGTACGATTGCAATTAAGATTGACGTTAAGGAATTCTATGTCAGGATGAACGAGCGTTAACATTAGTAGTTTTCTCAGATGTCTTCCTGTTCTTAGAGCGCACGAGGACGTGCGCATGTCAGTATGGCCGTGTCGGCGTGAGGGTAGTTTCGTTATCAATAACGTTTCCCGCCGACGTATAATAGTCGTCCGTTCCCCCGCTCCACTCCATTGCCCGACTCGTCTTTGTTAGAACTTGATATAAAACGCGGGTATGCGTAAGCCATGATTCATTGTTACTTTGTGTTCGGTTCAGTGCAGTTATAGTATCGTATCAGTGTCGTATCAATCTAGAGTGACTATAGTGATTACGTGTGCTGTCATCTAATACTTTCCAGAGGTTTGCTTAAGTCGGGAGCACGGGCAGTGGAGGTGAGCGTTCATGCATTGTAAAGGGGCCCCATTAAACCTACACCTGGGTCGCAAGTCCCAGGCACTGCTCCGTGTTCCCTACGGATATCTGGTATGCTGTATTATCTATAACTATGTTGGTGCAATTTCTTATTATAGTTTCATATTCCTATCTCTATTTCCTACACATATTTGTTTGTGTTGTTTTTGCTAAATAAATATTATCTGTCTATGTCTACCTTTTTCGTGTTGCGTTAATTGCCAGCTATGTTAACTGGCTTTTTTAATATCGTATTATCCCGATACTTTTACCCAGCATCTGCCTAATAAGGCTTCCATTTTGAAGATTCTAAAAAAAGGTGGAAAAATAATGAAAATCCTCTTTCGTTCACAAACGGACAAAAGAGTTTTGAAAGGGTTGAACAAGATAAAACACAAGCTGAAAATAACGTTCCCTGATTTTATTCTATTTTTTATCTTTACGGATAAAGTGTGTGCCGCCATACCAACGAGAATATTTTATTACAATAAATATGTTACACTAAAAAGGTTTCAGGTGGTGTTGCGGCTTCCCTTCCTTATTGTTCCTTTCATTTTCCTATCCTAATTCCCAAAACCTAAACCGTTTGGTGAAAGTTAATCATGTAATATGGAGGGCGCACGTAGTAAAACTTCTACGTCTATGACACTGCATACGCATTGACAAGAACATGCATTCGCGGTGACGTAAGTGGCTGGAAATGTCAAACCGGCCTCTTTGGATTCGAATCAAGATGGAGTAAGACGCCCGCTGCCGGCAGCAGGAATCTTTCATCGAATAATCCTGTAAGTACCTTTTCTTTCCTCCGTTGATTGATCTCAGCCTATACCTATCAGGTTGGAAATCATTTGTTGCGAAAGTTATCCAGATTCGAACACAATTTTCATTACCCATCAAATTCTGAGTTTCGGGTGTCCCACGCCGGCACAAGTCGTAACATTTAAAAGATGGTCCGATCGAGCGCGAATATACTATGGATTGCAGTAAAATGCTTATATTTACGTCGTAAAAGTAGATAAATACTATTTATACTCAGGATTTCGTGGTATAAGTTGAATTATACCTACCTACACAACCTTCATAAAGAAGCTGTCACGCGGTGTTGAACTTTTCGCTACACCTAACGTGGGTAAATCTATTGTTAAAGTTATTAACAACTATATTATATCTTATTGGAATTGTTCGGTCCACTGCGTGAAACCGAACACTGCTTTCGACAGCGATTTACGCGATCGAACCGCTTTCCTACGGCCCGGTCGCGGCAGTCGATTCATGTCGGTCACGGGCGTCGGTATACTATCAATTAATCCATAACAAACGAATCGGCTCGCCAGCCGCGTCCCGTGCCGACCACAACATCTATCATAGACAATCACCCTGATATACAATAAACAAATAAATCAACATATCTAGCCGTATCAGTCACAGGTCACTGTGCCCCACACATTTTTGGTCCTTCGAGCTATTAATTGGGTACCAGTAACGGACTGTCGAGCTCGTGGAGTGTAGTGACAAACTGTGACATTATCAGTGAATTTTTTGTGGACATGAGTGAATAGTAGAACATCGGATTATCAAGGGGTATATCGGGGGTTATCAAGCATTGCAGTGAGCAGCATATAAAGGGGTATATCGGGGGTTATCAAGCGTTGCAGTGAGCAGCATATCAAGGGATATATCGGGGGTTATCAAGCGTTGCAGTGAGCAGCATATCAAGGGATATATCGGGGGTTATCAAGCGTTGCAGTGAGCAGCATATCAAGGGATATATCGGGGGTTATCAAGCGTTGCAGTGAGCAGCATATCAAGGGGTATATCGGGGATTATCAAGCGTTGCAGTGAGCAGTATATCAAGGGGTATATCGGGGGTTATCAAGCGTTGCAGTGAGCAGCATATCAAGAATTATCGGGGATTATCAAGCATTGCAGTGAGCAGCATATCAAGGGGTATATCAGGGATTATCAAGCGTTGCAGTGAGCAGCATATCAAGGGGATATAGAGGATCAAGAGCATATCATTGTATCAGGAGTATATCGGGCTATCGGGGTATATCAGCCTATCAAGAGTTCATATCTGTGTTAGGAATATAATCATGAGTCTCAACATAGAGTATCTGTACGAGTCTCAAGCTGAGCTCTATGCAGCCATGGAAAAGCTGCAGAGCAACATGCAAAAAGATGGAAGGGAACGTAAGTCCACCCCTAACTATTTTTCACGCAAACTAGAGACTTTAGAATCGTATTGGGGAGAATATCAGGGTAATCATAATGAAATTTTAAAGGCTGAAGACAAAGAACAGCCGTATTTTCAAGGAAAATACTATGAAAAAACGGAGAAGCTTTATCGCAAAATTAAAACATTCATCATGGATAACTCGGCTCTATCTCGAAAACATGAGTCAAATAGAAATCCCACGATGGATTAATTGTACAGAAAAAGATGAAATAGAGTTTCATGGATTTTGTGATGCATCCCTAAAAGCGTATGCAGCCGTGATTTACGCACGAATTAAACAAGAACCATCATATTACGTCACACTACTCACTGCAAAAAGTAAAATTGTGCCAAGCAAGAAAGCTATCTCATTACCCAGGCTGGAATTATGCGCAGCACAGCTTTTATCAAAACTTATGAACAAAGTTCAAGCGTGTTTTAATACTTATAATATCAAAATATATAGTTGGAGCGATTCGATGGTAGTCCTTGGCTGGCTACAGGGGGAGCCTACGCGCTGGAAACCCTTTGTAGCAAATCGAGTCAGGCAAATAACAACAGCGATATCATCAAAACATTGGCATTATGTAAAAACCAACGAAAACCCGGCAGACATAGCTAGTCGAGGTACGGATATAGCACAGTTAAAGGATCTCAAACTATGGTGGAATGGCCCGAAATGGTTACAGTCACTATCAATATCAGAAAAAGAAGACAAAATTAATTACTCGACAAATCATGAATTAAAAGTACATAGAAGCAATGTCGTACAAACAGACAGTCATACCAATATTATAGCAACATTATAAGATAGACATAACTCGTTCATAAAAATTGTTCGTGTATTTGCATGGATACGACGAGCATTCAAATGTAAACAGAATCCTGCAAATACCTATCTCACATTACTGGAATTGAAGAATGCAAAGTTACAAATAATAAAGTATGTGCAATATGTTGTATTTGAAACGGACATTGAGCAATTAAGAAAACATAACAAAGTGGATAACAAAAGTAATTTATTGAATTTATATCCGTTTATCGACGAAAAAGGAATATTAAGAGTCGGAGGGAGATTAAGAAATGCACACATTCCGTATGAAATGAAACACCCCATTATTATCCCACATAATCATAAATTAACGCAACTTTTAATTGACGAGGCACATCAGTTAACTTATCACGGCGGACCCAGGCTCACGTTATCAAACTTAAGGCAAAAATATTGGATTATTGGAGGGAATAGAGCAACCAAAAAACGATTAAGGGAGTGTATTATCTGCAGAAAAAACAATCCAGAACTTAAATATCAACTCATGGGAGATCTACCAGAAGCTCGAATTAATCCAGCTCCACCTTTCTATCATACCGGAGTGGATTACACAGGATTTGTAGATATCAAAGCAAATAAAGGACGAGGAATAAAAACCACGAAAGGATATATAGCGGTTTTTATCTGTATGGTCACCAAGGCCGTACATCTGGAACTGGTGTCCGATTTGAGTAGTGAAGCATTTTTAGCAGCCCTTCGGAGGATGGCTGCCAGGAGAGGTGCTCCTCATCACATTTATAGCGATAATGGAACAAATTTTATCAAAGCTAACAGAATTATCAGCGAAGAATATCAGGAGTTAAAGAGAATTTTTAACGATAGCTTTTATCAACAAATATCATCACTGAATATCACTTGGCATTTTAATGCGCCGTCATGGCCCTCAGCAGGAGGTCTATGGGAGAGGTCAGTACGCAGCCTTAAATATCATTTAAGGAGGACAATTGGAGAGCAAAAATTGACATTTGAAGAGTATTCCACGATTTTAGCACAAATAGAAGCCTGTTTAAACTCTCGCCCGTTATGCGCAATATCAGAAAACATCGAGGACATAGACTTTTTAACACCAGCGCACTTTTTATCGGAGAGAGCAGATCTCACGATCATAGAAACTGATCATGATGCAAGAACAAGATGGCATCTTATTAATAAATTAAAGCAAGATTTATGGAAAAGATGGAAAATGGAATATTTAAGTCAACTTTCGGCTCGAAGTAAGTGGTGGAAAAAACACGAAAACATCAAATTAGGAGATCTTGTTATAATAAAAGATGACAATTTACCGCCAGGAAAGTGGGCGATGGGAAGAGTGATGGAGGTACATCCAGGAAACGATGGCCTTGTGAGAGTAGTAACCTTGAAGACAAAAAATGGCATTATGAAAAGACCGGTCTCCAAAATATCGTTATTGCCACTTCAATCGAACTCCTCAACAGTATCAGATGAACAAAAGAGTGATGAAGGTAAAGATAGAGTTCGAAACCAGGCGAATCATAATGGCAAGTTAGCAAAAAGTTATCAATTTATTTCAATGGCTATATCACTTATTTTATTCCTGACGATTGTATCACCGGCGAGTGCATTGTTTAACGTAACAAAATTTAATGAAGACCAATTCTTATACTTCGATTCTATAGCCAACTTACAACTTATTCGTGACGACTGGACTATGATTGTATACTATAATATGTCTCCATACTGGGAAGGTGCAACAGCTGTCAACAAATTCACGCAGTACTTAGAAAAAACATGTGATAAATTCCAGGAACAAACACGATGCCAGATGATTTTACTACAATTACGTCACGAACAGACTGAGTTACAATACTATAATCAACTTTTGCTGAATCAGGAAGGTAACGGGATCTCGATACAGCGACGGGGCATTATCAATGGAGTAGGTTACATTGCGAATACGTTGTTCGGCGTATTAGACGATCGTTTCGCAGAACAGTATAAAAAGGATATAGAATTATTAAAGAACAATCAGAGATACCTAGAATCATTATGGAGAAATCAAACATCAGTAGTCGAAGGGGAATATAATTTATTAAAAAGAACGGAAGAAATGGTAGCAAGGGAACATAAAGCAATAAATAAACATTTAAACAGCTTAGATGAGTCAACTATTGAGAACGAGGCGCCAGAGCAAAAGGAAATCAACCAAAGCTTAGCTGAACTGCATAATCAAACAGCGACAATGAAGGAAAAGGTTCAGTCTTCAGAGATATCAATATCAGGACATGACATTCATCAATATGTGGTCAGTTACGTGATCATAGCTGCTGCAGCTGTCCTGGGAGCGAGCATTTGGTGGCGGAGGAGGAGGCGGGCGTTACGCATCCCTCCCCCCGCGCAGGCGGAGAACAGAGCCAGCAGTGAAGTGCGTGTGAGTGTAGTGAGTGCGTGAAACGAAAGTGAGATCAGTGCGGGCAGGAAAAGTCAATCGAGTGTAGAGTTAGTCGATCGGGCAACTTCGCCTAAACCAAAAAGGTGTAATTTTAAGGTCCTTGATGAATCAAAACTATAGAGACTTCACGTGATCATTACGAATTTTGTATGTTTTTTTGTGCTTTTATGTCAATTGCTATAATCATTACCATTTCTGAGTATCATTTTAATTGTAATCATTTAATCTTATTTCATCTCTCATCTCGTGGTCGGGAGCATGTTCGGTCCACTGCGTGAAACCGAACACTGCTTTCGACAGCGATTTACGCGATCGAGCCGCTTTCCTACGGCCCGGTCGCGGCAGTCGATTCATGTCGGTCACGGGCGTCGGTATACTATCAATTAATCCATAACAAACGAATCGGCTCGCCAGCCGCGTCCCGTGCCGACCACAACATCTATCATAGACAATCACCCTGATATACAATAAACAAATAAATCAACATATCTAGTCGTATCAGTCACAGGTCACTGTGCCCCACACAGGAATCTTATTAGATAATCTTAAATGTGATCTGCGATAACACTATTTCGATTGCAGAACATAATTTATCCGGATTTTCTTTATTTTTGCATAAAATTGCCTACTAAGTACTAGCTTTGGTAAAGATGGCGGAGGCAAATCTTAAAATGTTAATCTCGCGTAAGGAATATATCTTTTGCGGAATTCAAATTCTATACGATATATCCAAGGAAATCAAAAGTAATTCAAGTAAATTAAGCAATTTTCGCTCGCGATTCAAACAGATTGACAATCTGCGTTCGGAATACACGGCAATTATTGAAAAAATTAATGAAACTCGGTTATTAATCAAACCTGAGAGTGCTATCTGTAGTGTTTGCCGTCACTACGTATAGGTTTATCACTGACTCACTACTACTCCCAGATCCTTGCGCCAGCGCACGTCCGACTCGCTCCGCGCCTAACAACAGACTATCCGTCGGGTGATGTTGACAATCTTTATATATCCCCACGATATTTATTTATACCCTCTCTGGTGTACATGAGACAACGTATTATATCTACCTACTTAATAGACACAAACACTACATCTCTTCCTTGTTAACAAATATTTAAACTTGAGAATTTCTAACTTAAGAACTGGACAATCATTTTTTAATTTTTTTACTAATGATAATAATAGAATAACTATAATAATAATATTAACAACAATAATCCCCCCCACAACACACAGATCCACCTGATCCCACATTATCAGCCTGTGTCGCTGAAACCAGTGAGTGTCGTTGAGTGCAAATGCGGCACTCACCACACAGAACCACATAACATAATATATTATACCACAGATACACAAACACGCCCAGACCGAAAAGTTAATCGCCGCGTGCATCACACATAGCGCACCCCCACCGGTAATCGAACCCGGAACCCCCCGACCAGCGGGCAGGCACGTCGACCCACTACGCCAATCGGGTCTTCTTACACAAGTAGTCAGCTGTACAACAGAATTAATCATTAATTTATAATCTGTCATTTAGTTTATTTCATCCTCCTTTCTATCCGTCTCATCCCCTCTCTTTTATTTATTAAACTTAAAAAGCTAGAACTCACTAGATTCCAACCCAGCAGTTGCAAACCTATAGTAGGGGTTACCTAGTAAGTGGGTAACGATCACAGCTCTTTTTTTGGAGGAGCACCCTCAGCACACAGCACCCATCACGACAAGGTAGGTATGATAACCTTGATTGACAAAGGTATCGAAACCTTCGAAATTCCTTTAAGCTCTAATATACTAAATAGTTACCTGACCAAGTCTTCGATTCCAATAACTCACATTTATTAGTACCACCGTGGCGGTACCTCCATACAAGCCTACGAGTAAAAGCCTGGCTTGCCTAGTGTGACGACCCATAAGGTCTTACAATTTTTTTTTGGTTATAATTAAAAACTTAAATAATTGTTAAAGTATAGAAGATAATAAAATACACCTATAAAATTACATTTAAAACATATTAGAGGACATTGCGGTTCAAATTACATCAAAACAAGTTTTAGTAGGTTTATCAATAATAACTCTGAAACTGAAAGAGATAGGGCAAAATATTATATGATAGAAAGTGCTTCCTAGTGATTTGCGTGGTGGGGGTGGCCATCCGAAAGGGGAGAAAATGAAAAAAAAAAAAAATTTACTCCAGCGCGTCAGATATTCAAATGGGATGTTAAGTGAATCCTAAAAATGCTCCCCTTCAAAAATCTGCCGATTTGGAGGTGACGCAAGGTAGTAGCGAATTTTTGAAAATGCAAAAAAAAATCTCAATTTTGAAATGCTCGAGCGTGTCAGATTATTTTACAGAAGGTTCAGCTTGCAGTCCAAGTTATGTTGGCTTAAAATCTGACAATAAATTTGAGGGATATTATTAATCTGACTGCTAGAAACAAAAATTATGATTTTTTTTTTTTTTATTTCTGACGTAAGTGTAGTGTTTGTGTCTATTAAGTAGGTAGATATAATACGTTGTCTCATGTATCCCAGAGAGGGTACAAAGAAATATCGTGGGGATATATAAAGATTGTCAACATCACCCGACGGGTAGTTTGTTGTTAGGCGCGGAGCGAGTCGGACGTGCGCTCGCTCAAGGATCAGGCAGTAGTAGTGAGTCTGTGATATACCTATACGTAGTGACGGCAAACACTACAAATGGCGACGAGGATAAACTACAAAGGCCAACAAAAAAAAAAAGAAATAAAAGGAAGGAAGCTGTTCCCCGCGGTTTCATCCGGGTGGTTTCGGAGTTCTGGTAGGAGTCCCAGGAGATACGCAAGTACTATCTACGCTTTTATTAAACTGATTTTCATTTAATTGAGATATCATACCAAAGTGTGATCTGATATCGTAATTTCATTAAATTGAATTTAAGGCGCTTGAGATTTCGGAGTTTCATTAAATTGAAGGTATTGCCGGGTAGTTCATTAAACTGAATTTGAGGCTTCTTGAGATTTCGGAATTTCATTAAATTGAAGGTATTGCCAGGTAGTTCATTAAATTTAATTTAAGTTTTTTGAAACTTTGAGCTTCTTTTAAATAAGAGGTACTTATTGTACGTACAAAAGTGCTGTATGTGTTAAAAGTGTTGGGACCTACATAATAAAAGGTTTATTGTTTTCCACATGTATTTTTGGGTCGAAACGTTTGTTGTCCATTCAATTGGATGAATAAATGAATGAAAAACACGTTATTGAACACCACAAACAGTACAATGAAAAAAAATTGTGAGCAGGAATACTAAGTGGCTCCAAAGGGCGGCCTTATCACTGTGAAACAATTTCTCCTAGGTTACCAGGTGGAGTATAGAGACATTTATTACAGTAAATACAGTAGGTAGGTGGTGCAGTAGCACAGCAATTGAAATGCGAAAAATTATAAAAAAAAAATATATATAGAAATAAAAATTATATAAAACTAGCTAAAAAACCCGGCTTCGCCCGGGAGTTGATATGAGATGACGTGGTAGAGTCGAAATAAAAAAAAAAACTATGACGTCAAAAGTAAAAAAAAAGTTTATTGAAAACGTTTTCTCATTATTTACAATACTTGTTTATAAACAACATTTTTCATTTTATTGTCCGGAGTATATATATGTAGGAAATATAGATAGGAATAGGAAACTATAATAAGCAATTGCACCAAACATAGTTATAGATAATACAGCATACCAGATATCCGTAGGGAACACGGAGCAGTGCCTGGGACTTGCGACCCAGGTGTAGGTTTAATGGGGCCCCTTTACAATGCATGAACGCTCACCTCCACTGCCCGTGCTCCCGACTTAAGCAAACCTCTGGAAAGTATTAGATGACACAGCACACATAATCACTATAGCCACTCTAGATTGATACGACACTGATACGACACTATAACTGCACTGAACCGAACACAAAGTAACAATGAATCGTGGCTTACGCATACCCGCGTTTTATATCAAGTTCTAACAAAGACGAGTCGGGCAATGGAGTGGAGCGGGGGAACGGACGACTATTATACGTCGGCGGGAAACGTTATTGATAACGAAACTACCCTCTCGCCGACATATACATAAATTTTTCGGATTTCCTACTCTTGAGCAAGCTTGGCGCCACTATACTTAATTTCCTAGTTGTAGGGTTGGAAAGTTCCTTATATCTTTAGAAATACGCCCTTTAGATTAAAACGGGAACTTTCTAGCTTCTGTAGCGGTAGCGTATGTAGTAAAGGCGCGAAATTTAAAAACCCAAATTTTTTAATATTTTGAGAACTAATTTGGATAACTAAAATTATGTCGCTTTAACTCCAAAATGTAAGTTAGCTAATGACGTATAAATACACAAAATTTAATAACTTTTTTATAGCAACAAATTAAATTTAAGACTTTATTGAAATTGGAATTTTAAATTTCGTGTCACTACTACACATGCTACAATTGCTCGCAACGCTTTTGGAAATGCAACCCAAACAATCGTTGTCCTGAATGAAGTTCAAATATTCGATAACAGATGGCGCCACTATACTTAATTTCCAAGTTGTAGGGTTGGAAAGTTCCTTATATCTTTAGAAACACGCCCTTTAGATTAAAACGGGAACTTTCTAGCTTCTGTAGCGGTAGCGTATGTAGTAAAGGCGCGAAATTTAAAAACCTAAATTTTTAAATATTTTGAGAACTAATTTGGATAACTAAAATTATGTCGCTTTAACTCCAAAATATACGTTAAATAATGACGTATAAATACACAAAATTTAACAACTTTATTATAGTAACAAATGAAATTTAAGATTTTATTGAAATTGGAATTTTAAATTTCGCGCCACTACTACACATGCTGCAATGGCTCACAACTATGGAGACTATACACTATGACTATTGGAGTGTACAGTCTCCATAGTTGTCTTGAACGAAGTTCAAATATTCGATAACAGATGGCGCCACGCACTTAATTTCCAAGTTGAAGGGTCGGAAAGTCCCTTATATCTTTAAAAACATGCCCTTTAGATTAAAACGGGAACTTTCTTGTTCGAGGGGGGATAAAGGGCTATCACACCACATAAGTCCCTTTATCGTGTCGGGACTCCTTTTTAAGTTTTATCGGCACGCACATTTTATCGACTTAGTTTTATTATATACTAGCTAAAAAACCCGGCTTCGCCCGGGAGTTGATATGAGATGACGTGGTAGAGTCGAAATAAAAAAATAAACTATGACGTAAGAAGTAAAAAAAAAGTTTATTGAAAACGTTTTCTCATTATTTACAATACTTGTTTATAAACAACATTTTTCATTTTATTGTCTGGAGTATATATATGTAGGAAATAAAGATAGGAATATGAAACTATAATAGGCAATTGCACCAACATAGTTATAGATAATACAGCATACCAGATATCCGTAGGGAACACGGAGCAGTGCTTGGGACTTGCGACCCAGGTGTAGGTTTAATGGGGCCCCTTTATAATGCATGAACGCTCACCTCCACTGCCCGTGCTCCCGACTTAAGCAAACCTCTGGAAATAATTAGATGACACAGCACACATAATCACTATTAGATTGATACGACACTGATACGACACTATTTAACTGCACTGAACCGAACACAAAGTAACAATGAATCGTGGCTTACGCATACCCGCGTTTTATATCAAGTTCTAACAAAGACGAGTCGGGCAATGGAGTGGAGCGGGGGAACGAACGTACTACAACCGCTACTAGTCGGCGGGAAACGTTATTGATAACGAAACTATCTTGTATATATCTTGTATATATATAACCTTTCGCTACAGCTTTGTCGCAACCCTAGTAAATGGAAAATCTCTAGAGTGACTCCAATACCTAAAATTAGATCGACATCGGATATAATAGCTTTTCGGCCTATAGCAGTGTTAAATATTTTTGGTAAAATATTCGAATCGATAGTAAATAGATATATCATTCGACAAATCAGTCCCTATATCCATGACTCTCAGCATGGCTTCCGTGAGGCGCGCTCTACTACCACTAATCTCATCACTTTCGTAGATTATGTAGCTAATGAAATTGACGTTTCACGGCAGGTTGACGCAATATTTTTAGATTTCAGGCGGGCTTTTGATGTGGTGGAAAATGACATCTTGTTGAGGAAGTTATCATCTATGGGAGCAACCCCAAAGCTGCTCAATTTCCTTGCAGACTATCAGAGAGATCGTAGGCAATACGTGCAGCTGCAGAGCTATCTCTCTGATGAATACTACACCAGATCAGGAGTAAGTCAAGGTAGTACGCTTGGGCCCACACTTTTCATGATAATGATCAATGATCTCCCTGAAGTACTCGAAACATCAAGATGTCTTATGTTTGCTGACGATTTGAAGATATTTAGAGCAGTCACTGATGTCGCCGATTGTCGAGCACTGCAGCGAGATATCGAGGCCGTGGAGAGGTGGAGTTGTTCGAACAGGCTGGGTCTCAACATCGATAAGTGTAAGGTTGTCAATTTCTCTAGGTCACGACAGCCATTACGTCACCCCTACGCCTTGGGTGGAACGTCACTAGAAAATTTAAAGATAATCCGTGATTTGGGGTTGCTAGTTGACAGTAGACTTGATTTTCATGATCATGTGATAGATATCTGTTCGAGTGCTAATAAAACTTTGGGCTTCATTATAAGAACAGCATCGCAATTTCAAGATGTTAGAGTTGCTATCCTTTTGTTCAATGCGTATGTTCGCAGTAAATTAGAGTATGGTGCAATTATATGGGATCCTCGAGAAGATAAGTACTCTCTAATGATAGAAAAATTACAACGAAAATTTTGTAGATATGTTTATAAAAGAAATTACGGCTATTATCCATTTTTGTTTCCCTCACTATTTGTGTCTGGTATGGTCGGACTGGATACCCTGGCGTTGAGACGTAAGGTACAGCTAGCTGTGCACTATTGCTTGTTATTACGTCACAAAATAAGTAATCCACAAGTATTGGCTAATATTAGGCTATATGTACCAATTAACTATATGCGGACAGGTAGGCGGTGGCATCAGTTGTTCTCTGTCGAAGTGACTGGAACTCTCCGTCGGCGTAATGCACCAACACTGAGAGCGTTAACACTGCTCAACCGAGTCGCGGGAGAGATCCCGCAAGTCGACATATTTGTAGACAATATTAGTAAAATTATATTAACATTAAGATTGTATATGCCATAGTGTAGATGTTTGTTCTCAACAACAATGTAACAAGAGAGGCGATTTGGCGAACACTGTAAGCCTTTCTTGTTTTAAATAAATAAATAAATAAATAAATAAATAAACTACCCTCTCGCCGACACGGCCATACTGACATGCGCACGTCCTCGGGCGCTAAAATCACAGCAAGAAATCCGAGATAGAAAACTAATACGAACGCTCGTTCATCCTGACATAATATCTCACTCTCAACATCACTCAAAAACACTCGTACAATCTAGCTTTCGAAACACTCAAAAACTCTACGCAACTTGTTATTCGAAACACTCAAAAATACTGGCACAATTTAACTATTAGAAAATGATATCTAAGTAAAACTGGATTGAATCGTGCTAGTCCGAAGTAGTAGCTGCAGACACATTCTTTTTTCCGGGTTATGCTAGACCGGACGCATTTTTTTTTGTCCCTGTAGCCACCACACATTTTTTTTCCAGCACAAAATTCAATCACCAATTTTTTTTTTCTTTCTTTTTTTGTTTGTCTTTCTTCTCGAGTTCTCTAACTACTGAATAACACCGAGTTCTCCAACTACTGAATAACACTTTCATTATCTCTCGCCGACACGCCATCCTCGCTATCACCAACTGACCTTAACAATGCCAGAACACCAACCTCACATTAGATTTTTAGAAACCGCAGCCGTTGCGATTTCTAAAAATATTCGCACTCACAACCTAATAAAAATCGTATCAATTGACACTAAGGCGTGTTTCCAACATGAAAACTACCTTATCAGAATACCGCATATACCTACTCAACGAAATTTAATGACGGCTGGGTACGTGGGTAGATTAAAAATTAAGACAAAAGTTCAAACTCACAAGATTTCAACCCCGTGGTTGCAAAACTAGTAGTGAGTAATGATCGCAGAATTGTCGGGTAGATGAGAAACTACGGTTAAAATTTTGCAGTACGCAACAAATGGAAACAACTAGGTAGGTATTATACAACACTATATGGACAAAGGTATCGAAACCTTTGAAATGAAATCACAAAATCATATTTCTCACTTAAAGAGGCGATGACAATGCTCCTACAAAGACGACTATCGCAACGTTGTCAGGATTTATGTAAAACATAATACTTGGCCGAGAGAAACCGAACGTAGGAACCTTATCGGCAAAAATGTGGACGCAAGAAGAATCCCAATTCTGATGTAGGAAATAAAGATAGGAATATGAAACTATAATAGGCAATTGCACCAACATAGTTATAGATAATACAGCATACCAGATATCCGTAGGGAACACGGAGCAGTGCCTGGGACTTGCGACCCAGGTGTAGGTTTAATGGGGCCCCTTTACAATGCATGAACGCTCACCTCCACTGCCCGTGCTCCCGACTTAAGCAAACCTCTGGAAATAATTAGATGACACAGCACACATAATCACTATTAGATTGATACGACACTGATACGACACTATTTAACTGCACTGAACCGAACACAAAGTAACAATGAATCGTGGCTTACGCATACCCGCGTTTTATATCAAGTTCTAACAAAGACGAGTCGGGCAATGGAGTGGAGCGGGGGAACGAACGTACTACAACCGCTATTAGTCGGCGGGAAACGTTATTGATAACGAAACTACCCTCTCGCCGACATATACATAAATTTTTCGGATTTCCTACTCTTGAGCAAGCTACATATAGCTGACCGTGAGAGAAGCAGGATTCTTTGAGGTTAATGCCACAATATTTTAAAGTTTGTCCTTGCGCTTTGTTAATTGTAAAACTAAAGGCTAATTTTATTGGAAACTGCAGTCTTTTAAATTGAAATGGCAATTCCGAAGAGATCAGAGGTATTCTAGGTATAAATACTGTCTGTCCTTTGGTCTTTCCAGAAATAAGTTCAGCTTCAATGATATTATTCGATAGCTGTTTTACGATCATTCTAGTTCCATTACATAATTTTGGGGAGTTGAGATTTCTGAGTAGTATGATTGGAGTTCCAATTTTCAGACGAAGGCAGTGTAATGGCATTCCTGGTACTTGTAAAGAGTTTAGAAATTCAGTGGGGAAGTTGACACTTTCTTCAATGGATACCATCGTGTCGATCGATTTATATATTTTCTCTTCACCAGGTATTTTCTTTAGAATATTAAAATTGATATAATAATAATAATAATAAATGCGTTTATTTGTAATTAATACAGAGTTCTTAGCCTATACATATACCAAAAATAAACAACATAACATGACGAAAAATCCTTATGTAGAATAGCTATAGGTTGATGACCTGAGCTCTAAACTAAGCGAGCTTGTATCATAGAGCCCAGGGACCTTCCACTCCTACTGTTGGTGAAATAGGTCAAGGTTCAGACGTCAGTGTGTGTGTGTGTGTGTGTGAGTGTGTGTGCGCGTGTGTATGTGCATGCGTGCGTGTGTGTGTGTGTGTGTGTGTGTGTGTAAGCGTATAAAGGAAGAAGAAAGAGTAAGAGTGTTAAGTATGAGGGTGAGATTGTGTGTTGTGGACATATCTATATTTCCCCACCAAAAATTGTTTAATGTGTTTGTTCCTACATTTAGGTAGTTTCTAACAGTAGTTCACTACTTCTGTAGTCAAGAGTGAGCAACCAAGAACGAATAGATTTTTTCAGCTTGAACCGTGTCAACGATACTGCATTAAGAATTTTATTAACTCTATTGAAAATAAACGGTCTGTTTACGTTTATTTCGCTTCATTATTCGATAGTTATGCTACACGCCAATAGATGGCGCTGTGCTTTAAATAATCGAGCTATGGTTTCGTTCACCGCCCATCAATACTTGAAATGCTTTGAAAATGTTTTGTTATTGTGTGTTATATAAAGTAGTACAGTGAAAAATATAATTGTGTGTTTGTTAATCAGTGTCGCCCTCTAGTGAATAGTAGTGAAATGGTGAAAAAATAAACATGGTTCCGAAACCAGGGACTCTAAAACTGTAAGTAAAGTGAACTTAGAAAAAATAGTGAAGTGTCATACGGCATACCGTCCAGTGAACAGTGCATAAAAATTCTAAGTCCTTAAATTTAAAACACTTAGAAATTTTATACTTGTGTGGACATAGAAATTTTATACTTGTGTGGACATAGAAAATTAAATGAAGTGTATGAACAATTCGAAGAAACTTATACACAATACAAATGCTCACTGAAAGATAAGTGTGAATCTATTACGATGAACGACCAACCGGAAGCGTTGTCTGTTATGAGCACATCTAATATGTCCGAAGTCAAGCTGCCTAGGATTCAGTTACCTACGTTTAGTGGCAAGTATAACGAGTGGCAGACCTTCTACGACATGTTTGTATCTCTGATTCACAACAATAAACGTCTAAACGGAGTGCAAAAACTCCACTACCTAAAGAGTAGTCTAAGAGGAGAACCCGAAAACGTACTGCGTAACCTTTCAACTACGGAATCCAATTACGAAGAAGACTGGAAGCAACTGACTAAGAGATACAACAATAAAAAGTACAACTGTAACGCCATTTTAAAAATTCTCTTCTCTCAGCGGCAGATTACCGCCGAATCTGCGAGCTCCATCAAACAATTGCTTGATACCACATCGTCTTGTCTGAAGGCGTTGAACAATCTGGGAGTGCAGACTCAGTCTTGGGATGCCGTAATCATATATCTGGTCATATCAAGATTGGATACAGAGTCTCATAGACAGTGGGAAATCCAGCAGAGCCAATTATTGTCCGAGGATTTACCTTCATGGGAACAACTGGTAGAAAGAAAGAAAGAAAGAAAGAAAATAAATTTATTTGTCAACCAACACATAATATACAACTGCAATAAAAAACAATACAAAAATGTTGACAAAATGGTCCCGGCTCAGCATAATGCTATCTCACACACTTAACAGTGTGAGGCAGCGCTGGTTTTCAGCCGGAACCACGGTAAAAAAATAAATAAAATTAAAAGTAAAAAAATAAACTATAAAATGAAAATTACAATAAAAAACAAAATGTACCTATATAAAACTAAACAAAAAAATAAAATAAAATAACAATATATATATATATAAATACGTGACGTCTCGGATCTGATTATACCTAATACATAAATTACTAAATACAAAAATGACATAATACGATATACCTATACGATACTGGATACAATACATAATATAAATGATACCATACATAGAATACACAAGGAAAAACCAGTTAATATATAAGCAATGAAATTAATTTTGTATATCTATACAAATATTATAAAGAGGAAAGATTTGACTTTTTGTTTGTATGTTTGTTACGATTCAACTCAAAAACCACTGGACCGATCTAAAACATTATTTCAACATTAGAAAGCCATATATTATATATCCCTGAGCAACATAGGCCATATTGTAATACGGAGTGCCCACAAAAATTCCGAAAGTATCGCGGGTGAAACCGCGCGGGACAGCCAGTACTATTATAAAACAATATTATTATAATAAAACCAAAATAACACATAAACTTATATAAATACAGTTTGGGTGACCACCCCCGCCCCGCCACCTCATTTAGCTCCGTTGAACATAAAGGAGGTGCTTTTTAAGTGCCAATCTGAAACCAAATACCGTTTTCAAAGCACGACAGGGCGGAGGAAGATCATTCCAACACCGAGAGGCAGCATATCGGAAAGACCCACGAAATGCCATAGTTTTGTGTCTTGGTGTGACAAAAACAAAGGTACAAGCCCTGCTTGGGTACCGGGAGAGGTCTTCCGCCCAGATCAGTTTGTCATAAAGATATTGCGGCTTATGTAAACGTATGACACCGAAGAGCAAGGTTGCAAGGTGAAGATATCTACGCGCCTTCATTTTTAAAAGATTCGAAGAGTTAAGGAAAGGGGTAACATGTGAGCGGGGAGGTATATTGTAACAAAAACGCGCACAGGCGTTCTGTACGCGTTGCACTAGCTTTTCAGTTCGAGCCAGCAAGCAAGGCCCATACACTACATCGCAGTAATTAAGTTTAGAGAGTATAATGGACTCACACAAGCTGACCCGCACTTGTTCACTTAAATATGGACGTATTTTATATAATAATTTTAATCGATAAAAACAATTACGCACACACTCAGATATTTGACTTTCAAAACGCAGGCTACTGTCGATGGTCAGACCAAGACTCTTAGCTTCTGGGACATATTCCACAAGCTCACCGCCTACCCTGATATCTATTCGCATATTGGATAGCTTACGAAGGCCCACTTTAGTGCCTGTTATAATATATTTGGACTTTTTAGGATTAAGAACCAGTGAGTTTGATTTTGCCCATTGATAGACCTGTGACAGATCACCATTAATTTTACCCACAGCCTCTGCACATTCACCAGGCAAGAACGAGAGATACAACTGAAGGTCATCTGCGTATAGATGGAAATTGCAGTGACCTATGTTCCTGATGATATCTGCACTATACAGTATAAATAAAATTGGCCCAAGTACTGATCCTTGAGGAACTCCTCTATTGACAGGGCAACAAGACGACCTAACAGCCCTGCCATCTGACATTTGCAGCTCGACACACTGCCGTCTACTTTCAAGGTAACTATGAAACCAATGAACAGTTTCATAGTCAAAACCATAAAAGGTTAGCTTGGATAACAAAAGAGGTATATTCAAAGAGTCAAACGCCCGTGAAAAATCTAGCAGGACTAGAATGCCACACATACCTTGATCCTGGCAAGCCAGCAGATTGTCCACCACATCGAGAAGAGCAGTTGAAGTACTGTGACCTTTTCGAAAACCTGACTGATTCGGGGGGAGAATATTATGGGTTTCAAGGTATTCAACAAGTTGAAAGCTCACTACCTTTTCGAGAACTTTGGACAGACATGGAAGAATGCTGATCGGCCTTAAATCTCTCAGAGAAGATGGATTATGATTTTTTGGTATTGGTTTCACAATAGCTGTCTTCCAACTGTCCGGAAAAACGCCACTTGTTATGGACTTATTAATAATATTTGTAATTGCGGTCAGTGACTGAGGTAGAGACATCAACAGCATTTCCATAGTAATACCGTCAATGCCAGGAGCGTTGGATTTGATACTTTTAATTACCCTCCTAGAGTTCCTAGAGTCCCGATTCAGAGCACTTGAAATGGTAGACGCAAAGCGAGGTACAGCAAAAACTAGCCAACCAGCTGTTAAGATTAACAACAAGACATTTCACACAGCTGTGGTCGATGGACAAAGCAAACAAGAAATTAGCTGCTCTATGTACAACGGCCCGCATTTGCTATTCCAGTGCAGAAAATTCGGACTTCAGACTCCTCGAGAGAGACAAGAGCATGTGCAAAATGCGAGATTATGTTTCAATTGTCTATCACCAATGCATTCCGTCAAGAGATGTCATCAAGCAGCCTGCTGTCGCAGATGTGACAGACGACATCATTCACTGTTGCATGTTGAGAAGGGGTCAAATCAAGGGCACAACAGCAATGTAGAGATCACAAACACACAATCACCTTCAGAGGAGAAACCTCAATCACCGCCAGCGGAGTCATCATCACCCGAAAAGAAAATTGTCGTCAACTTTTCAAAGGGAGACAGCAAGTCGGCAGAAGTTTTGCTGCCTACTGCTGTCGTGAAAGCAGCCGCTAAGAATAGCTGCAACTTCATCATACGGGCATTACTTGACCAATGCTCGCAAGCATCATTCGTGACGGAAGCGACCGTTCAGCTACTTGGACTCAAACGCACCCCTGTAAACGCTTGGGTGTCAGGTCTGGGAGAGGGCGATATTAGAGTCAAGCATGTGGCGTTAGTATCAATGCAATCACGCCACTCTCCAGAGTCTTCAATCCAAGTAGAAGCATACGTGTTAAGGTCTTTTCCGACGCTTCTTCCTACAAGTAATATTGAGAAACCTGATTGGCCAGATCTTGAGAATCTACCACTGGCTGATCCAGAGTTTACATCACCAGGTCGAATCGATATTCTTCTTGGATCTGAAGTATATAGTCAGATATTGTTGCCTGGACTAATCAAACATCCTCAAGAGAGTCTCATGACCCAAGATACCATGTTCGGATGGATCATATCAGGGAGAGGTCTTCAGGAATCAACTTCAAAGAGTGTTAAAAAGATCACATTACACGTTCACGTCAAGGACGATCATCTACTTAAAATGTTCTGGGAGTTAGAAGATGAACCAAATCAAATTGAAAAGAAGCTCACAAAAAACGAAATAAAGTGTGAAGAAATTTTTGATCTAACAACTACTAGAACTAAAGAAGGACGGTTCGTGGTCAAATTACCTTTCGAGAAGGAAGATCCGGAGTGCCAGTATGGCAGAATGAGAGAGATAGCAGAGAAGAGATATCAACAACTCGAAAGAAAATTTGCAAGAAACCCTAAACTCCACACCGACTATCAGAAGGTACTTCAAGAGTATGTGGACCTAGATCACATGCGACTCATAGATGATCAGAGTGAAGTCAATTATTCAAAGGCAGTTTATCTTTCTCATCATGCCGTGGTGAGGGATGACAAAGAGACAACAAAACTACGCGTGGTTTTTGACGCCTGGTGCAAGGGGGTAAACAATGTGTCTCTTAATGATGATCTTCTCGTCGGACCCAAATTGCAGCAAGATCTGCGACACATTTTGATGAGGTGGAGAACACATCCAATTGCTGTAGTGGCCGATTTAGTTAAAATGTACCGTCAAGTGCGAGTCAGAGAAGAAGATACAAACTTTCAACGAATCCTTTGGCGACCTACTGCAGACAAACCACTCCAGCATTATAAATTACTCACTCTTACCTTCGGAACTGCGTGTGCGCCGTATCTTGCAGTAAAGTCACTACAAAAACTAGCTGAAATAGAACAATCAAAGCATCCAGTGGCTGCGAGAATAACAAAAACTGACTATTACGTTGACGATTTAATGACAGGATGTGAAAATGAAAAAGAAGGAGAGATGATTTATGAAGAAATGAATGCGCTAATGAAATTAGGAGGGTTCCAACTCCAAAAATGGAGTAGTAGTAGCAAAGCTTTGTTAAATTATATCGGCAAGGCTAATCACAAGGAAGAGCAAACAATCCCTATAAAAGCAGATAATATGGTAAAAGTTCTCGGGATAGGCTGGAACAGAGAAACGGATAACTTTGAGTATTCCATCAATCTGCCTGAAGTTAAATACCCTGTCACTAAAAGACACGTTCTTTCGGACATCGCGAGACTTTACGACCCGATGGGCTGGATCGCACCAGTCGTAGTTATAGCCAAGGTGTTCATCCAGAACCTCTGGAAAGCAAGACTGTCTTGGGACGATGATTTACCAAACGAGCAGTTTACAGTTTTACACGAGTGGCTGAAGTTTAGAGAAAGCTTGCTTCAAGTGAAGAACATAGTATTGCCGAGATGGATTCACTCAACGCGAACCAGCACAATTGAGTTACACGCCTTTTCAGATGCTTCACGAGCAGCTTTCGCTGCAGTAGTATATGCTCGAATAATTGACGAGCACAACAATGTTCACGTAAGCATACTGTCAGCGAAGACAAGAGTAGCACCAATCGAAAAAGAGATAAGCATACCAAGGCTAGAGCTCTGCGGAGCGACCTTGGCAGCCAAATTGATATCTGAAGTATCACAAGTAATGACGGTTCCCAAGGAAAATCTGTACGCTTGGACCGATTCAACAGTTGTCTTAGCTTGGCTGAAAGGCCTTCCAAGTCGTTGGAACACTTTCGTTAGCAATCGAGTGTCAACCATACTCACTATATTGGATGTCGATCAGTGGAGATACGTGTCAACAAGCACTAACCCAGCGGACTGTGCTTCGCGTGGATTGAAGCCTGCGGAAATCCAAAAGTCAATCTGGTGGAACGGTCCAGAATGGTTGTCACTGCCAACAATAGAGACAGCAGAACAAAACTTCATCACACATGAAGAGGAACGAGCAATTAAATCTCTGGCGACTGTAACAAAAGGAGAGGATGAATTTCCTTGGACCAAATATTCATCCTTACCCAAGATGCTCAGAATACTGTCGTACTGTCGGAGGTTTTTGAATTTAAAATTCGAACGCGAACGTCAAAAATTGCCAACGTTTGTAACTACGAAGGAAGCAAATCAAACTTTACTCCAGTGCATCAAGATGGCCCAGGAACTTGAGTACAACGAGGAGATAAAGCAGCTAAGAAATCAAGGCAATGTTCCCAAGCGAAGCGTATTAAACACTCTTTGCCCAATTCTTGATGAAAATGGGGTTTTAAGAGTGGGTGGTCGCATAAATTTGGCAAATGTTGGGTACGATACAAGACATCCGATAATTGTGCCTGCTAAGTATCATCTCACCAGACTTTTAATTGCGGATGCTCATGAAAAAACACTCCATGGTGGCCCTCAATTAATGTTGAATGTCCTGCGAACCAAATACTGGATAGTACGAGCTAGAGATCAGGTAAAACGATTCTACAAAGAATGCATCACGTGCTTGCGGTATTCGAGGACTAAGCATAATCCACTCATGGGTCAATTACCTGAGGCAAGACTTAAACCTAGCAAACCGTTTAAATCAACAGGAGTCGATTACGCCGGACCGATCAACATACGCTTTTTACGCGGTAGAGGATCGAAGTCATACAAGGGCTACGTTTGCATATTTGTGTGCATGGTGACGCGTGCAATACACCTCGAAGCAGTGTCAGATCTGACTTCGAGAGGCTTCATTGCAGCATTCAGACGCTTCACAGCTAGAAGAGGTCATTGTCAGGATTTGTATAGTGACAATGGCACTAATTTCGTTGGCGCTGACAAACAGTTACGTGAAATGTTTGATTCAGCTAAGTCAGAGTTACCAGCGCAGATAGCAGAAATTCTCACCTTAGAAGGAACAACGTGGCACTTCATCCCACCTCACGCGCCTAACTTCGGGGGGTTATGGGAAGCAGGAGTCAAGTCCATGAAGTCACATTTAAGACGAGTCATCGGTGACAGTACTTTGACTTACGAGGAGTTAGCCACAGTCCTCACTCAGATCGAAGCGTGCCTAAACTCACGTCCGCTTACCACACTCAGTGATGATCCCAACGATCCCCTCCCACTGACACCAGGTCACTTCTTGGTAGGAGAGCCGCTCATAAACGTCCCTGACGAAGATCAGTCCAAGTATAACGTAAACGGTCTAGAGAGATGGAGACTCACATTAAGAATGGTGAATGACTTTTGGAAAAGATGGTCAAAAGAGTACATCGTAAGTTTAAATCAGAAATATAAATGGAACACGAAAAGGGCTGAGCCCAATGTTGGCGATATAGTCATTGTAAAAGAGGACAATTTGCCTCCCGCTAAATGGATTTTAGGCAAGGTAGAAGAGAAACATCCTGGAACAGATGACATCACACGTGTTGTAACCATAAAATGTAGAGACAATTTGTTAAAACGTCCCGTTAACAAGCTCTGTATCCTTCCTAAATGAAATTTCGTACGAGTTGTCACGGTGGGCGGTGTTTCTTTTAATTTTAGTCGCGATGCGACTGTATGTTTTATGTTTAAGTTAATAAGTTAATCTTATAGTAAAGATTTTTGTTAATTTCTTTTGGTTAAATCTGTGGTAGAGTTTTGTTAATTTTTTTGGTTTAAATCAATAAGTTAATCTTATAGTAAATATTTTTGTTACTTTCTTTGTTTGAATCAATAAGTTAAACTAATCGTAAAAATTTTGTATTTTTTATTTTTGTTTTAAGGACAAGTCCTTGGTGGGCGGAATGTTTACGTTTATTTCGCTTCATTATTCGATAGTTATGCTACACGCCAATAGATGGCGCTGTGCTTTAAATAATCGAGCTATGGTTTCGTTCACCGCCCATCAATACTTGAAATGCTTTGAAAATGTTTTGTTATTGTGTGTTATACTTATATAGTGCGGATAAATAAAGTAGTACAGTGAAAAATATAATTGTGTGTTTGTTAATCAGTGTCGCCCTCTAGTGAATAGTAGTGAAATGGTGAAAAAATAAACACGGTCCAAGAAAATTAATTTGTCTTTGGGCAAAAACAGTGCGAGTCTGTTTAATGTTAAAGATGTTAGAATTACAACGTTTGTTTAGTTTTATAGCTAAGTCATGAATTAGGGGAGTTTTTTATGTTGAAATATACACACCCTTTCGAGAAACAATTGACGGACAGATAATACCTTTGCGAGTGAAAATAGTTCTCGGGTAGGAAAAATAATTGGTTTAAAATACATCACCTTTAGGATCGCTCGTTGAACACGTTCTATTTTCATCATGTGAGTTTTGGCGCATCCACCCCAGACGATGATACAGTATGTCAGGAGAGATTGGGCTATAGCGTAGTAAACAGTTGTTAAAAGATTTGGTTCTGACACATGTCGTAATCGCTTAAATATAAAGATCAACTTACGCATACGATCTGTCAGTCTCTCTAGATGTGCCACCCATGTGAGGTGTTCGTCTAGTACAACACCCAGGTATCTTATTTTGGATACCTTTTCGAGATTAAGACAGTCACAAGAATATTTTAGTTTAGTGTCTAGGGGGATATCACAGCAGTGAGCTTTAATCCTAAAGTCTGCGATGGGTTGGGTTCTTTGGTCAATTGAGAATGTAATGTATTTTGTTTTAGATATATTCAAAGTTAGTAGATTATTGTCCAGCCACTGCATAACGTCCCTTAATCCAAGCTCCGCAGAAGACTGCACATCCTGCCAGGTATTACCACAGAAAAGGAGCGCTGTATCATCCGCAAAAGTAGCTATATACGTGTTTTGAAGTTTTGTTTCACAAAGTGTGTTTATATAAATTAGAAATAGGGTAGGGCCTAAAATACTGCCTTGAGGGACGCCAAATGTCATGGGTAAATAGTCACTAGTGTAGGAACCGATTTTAACGCATTGTTGGCGCTTAACTAGATAGCTCGTTAGAAGGTCCAAAGGAACACCACGTATACCTATATTTTCCAGTTTCGCAAGTAGAATTGGGACAGAAACAGTGTCAAAAGCCTTGGCAAGATCTAGAAAGACAGCTGCACATTTTTTTTTACTATCAATTATGTCCACAATGTGATTTGTTAAAAATTCCACCGCCTGTTCAGTCGATCTCCCTGATCGAAATCCGTACTGATTTGAAGAAATTAGTTGATTTTTTTCAAGGTAATTCACTAGGCGTTTGTTAATCAATTTTTCGAGAATCTTGGACATTGCACTTAGAATAGATATCGGGCGAAAATTGTTGACACTGCCTCTGTCGCCACTCTTATGGACAGGCGTAATAACAGCTTTTTTAAATGCAGAAGGAAATATACCTGACATAAGACTCAAATTGCAAATATGAGTTATTGGCAACTTAATCAGGTCACAGATTTTTTTCAGATACGTTGTAGAAATACCATCCCAACCTACAGCGCAATTAGTTCGGAGACTGAGAATACATGCGTTTACTTCGTAGTGATCAGTGAGAGACATAACCATGGATTTGAGACTACCAGTACCACGTGAGACGTCTCCCGCAAGTTGCAGTTCGTCAGTGTGTTGTTTTTCGTGTATGTCGGGCTATGTTAGAACCTATATACGCAAAAAAATCATTCACTCTGTTTATTGAATTTTGTGGGGAGTCAAGCGAGTGTAGGAGTTCAATAGGGGGATTATTTTCTTTTGTCAGGTAGCATATTCTTTTTATTGATTTCCATGTCGCCTTGGGATCTTTCTTATGTTTGAGCAGATCTTCACTGTCAGAAAGGTTCTTTAATTTTTTTAAGATACCATTACAGGTGTTTCTATAAATTTTATACTTGTTTAGTAAAGTAGTATTTGCTGGATATCGTCAACAATATTATTTTTAGTGGCCAAAATTGCTCTTTGAAATAACCACTCTGCATTAGTATAGTTCTGAATAATATTTGGATAAATTTTGTCGATTAGTTCGTCTTCAGTAGTGGCTATATTACAGAAATCACTATTAAGTTCAATGAGGCCGATCGTTTGGTCAGTAGGATATGTACCTTCGCCGATTTGTAAAAGTATTTTAGCAAATTGTGCTGTTGTTTCATCTCTTGATAATTCAACTCTCATATTTTTTGTTAATTGCAGTATTTGTACTTGTGGCCAGAGATGTGATTTTTTCAAGCATGCATTGATCTCGTCTGCTGATGTTGACTTGGGAATAACTGGAAGTGTTTGTCGAAAATCTCCTGAGAGTATGAGTAGAGCTCCTCCCATTATTTCAGAGTTTTTTCGCAATTCTTGTAATGTTCTGTCCATGGCTTCTATAAATTTTTTATGGGCCATGGTGCATTCATCCCAGATGATAATTTTAGCTTGTTTTAAAATTTGACCACGTCCAGATTTTCCTGAAATTTTACATACCGGGAATTGTTGTTCGGCTATATTCAATGGTAGTTGTAAGGCAGAATGGGCAGTTTGTCCTCTTTCCATAAGTATGGCTGCAATGCCAGATGATGCTAGTGCCAGTGCGATGAGTTTTTTAGCACGTATTTCCGCCAGTATTAGATTTATGAGAAACGTTTTACCAGTGCCTCCTGGTGCGTCCAAGTAAATAATTCCACCAATATTGTTATTTATCCGGCTCATTATAACGTCGTAAACTTTTTTTGATTGTCATTGAGAAGTGGTTTGTTGTGAGCAATGTATTCAAGTAGTTCATTGATGTTGTAACTTTTTTCCTTCATAATTTCGTAGTTTAGCACACTAAAAGCATTTAAATTGAAATTGGAATTTTAAATTTCGCGCCACTATTACACATGCTGCAATAGCTCACAACTATGGAGACTATAAACTATGACTATTGGAGTGTATAGTCTCCATAGTTGTCTTGAACGAAGTTCAAATATTCGATAACAGATGGCGCCACTGCACTTAATTTCCAAGTTGAAGGGTCGGAAAGTCCCTTATATCTTTAAAAACATGCCCTTTAGATTAAAACGGGAACTTTCTTGTTCGAGGGGGGATAAAGGGCTATCACACCACATAAGTCCCTTTATCGTGTCGGGACTCCTTTTTAAGTTTTATCGGCACGCACATTTTATCGACTTAGTTTTATTATATTTATAGATAATGATATAGTATACAAAAATAAAGCAAATACGTAATGATGTCGTAGTATATAGAAACTGCAATAACCAGGGGTTGGTGTATTTTCAATTAAATAATGTCAACAGCCGTAATAGGGTAGATAGGTCGTAAATGCCGTTGTGTAGGTATCCACATGTATAATTGTATTCCGGTAGTTTATCGGACTATGTTGTCAAGTTTTGATGTACGACCTTAGTGGCACATTCTACCAGGTCATTTCTGTAGGGTGTGTTAAGCACCTCGTTAGATTCTTTCGTGATAGCTTGGCGTCACAACTGTCATCACTCCTGCGCTGCATGCGCTTTAGGGTCACCGCGACCAGCGATGACAACGCTCAAGTGGAGTGCGGTAATAGGCTCGTAGTATCATCGTCTAGTGTGTGTGTGTGAATTTGACATTAACAACCGAGTGGCGGTTCACGTCGCTGTCTTTGTAATGGGAATCATTCGCTATGACCTGAGAGATGACAAACAAGTGACAATTATCTGGTAGCTAGTCTGGTTTTCTCATTTCCCTGCCTATGTCATTCCTCTGTCCGTTAAGGCAAAATAAATCGATATTAAAAGAGCAGGTTCGAGCGATGAGTGGCTTCTTTTAGTTAATTTAACGTGAGAAGGAGTTGCTCATCACTAAATTGCTCTTATGACGTCATAATAGGCAAGAGGGGGTAACACACTTATCTCTTTCCCCCGTATTAGTTTCAAAATCACTGTCGTAAACTGGAATACGCTTAAAAGTCAACAATATTTGAACGCCATGTAGCATGAAGTACGGTATCGTTACTGAAATATCATTGTTTTAAATATCGTTTCTCGTCTACTCGACGATTTATGAAACCTCAGTAATTGCTACCTCAGGTAATTGCAACCGTGAAACTCAATTGAGTTTTGTAATTTTAATCAAAAAAAAAAATAAAAATAATAATAAAAAGGAAAACGGCGCTTGTTATGTGTACGGACCCTAATACAAAGCTAATGTACACATAGCCTTATATGAATCATGGACAGTATTGCGCAAGGCTGAGTCGCCGCGGTTCCCACATGAGCCAATAATGCTGACGCCGCTACATTGCACCTGCATCTTACGGACCGACCACGGAACGATGGAAAAAAACACCACTTCGGTACCCACCTCGTCCGGAGACACTTCATTTTAATTATAGTCTTTTATATTGTAAATTTCAATACAATAAATTAATATTATAATAAATTTTGATTTTTTTTACATCCTTCGGCTGTGGCCTCCATAATTGGCGCAGCCGGTAGGATACTCGAGTCAGTGCGTGGCGCGAAATATACCAGGATTTCTAATATCGAAATCAGGCCTAGCCCCGCGTGGCTGACCGGTTCTCAAGCTGTCATCGAGTATCCGGAGAACCTGAGGAACACCGCCGGAGGACTTCTAAACTTCGAAGTTAAAGAATATCAAAATGTATATGTGAGTTGCACAAGATTTTTCTCTCGTGTTGCTTCCTTTATTCCTTAGTAATTGATTCCTTTAATTTATTGAATTCCACATTGAATTTATTTTTAGAAATTTGATTTAATATTAGTCAAGATTTTTCATCCTAGAAGATCAGACTCCCCTAAGGCTAGTCCTAGACAGTCTCAACGGGATTTATTAGTAGATTCGAATAGGAACTTAGACATGGCTACTGAATACGAACATAATCCGGATATTATATTTAAGGCCTTACGCCAAGTTCCCGAGTTCGACGGGAACCCAAACGTACCAACGAGATTTATTCGGATATGTGATCAATTAGTCGCGAAATATGTTAAAAATGAACCGAGATGTGAATTAGACAATAGTTCGTTATTAAATGGAATTCTTAATAAGGTAACGGGCTCAGCTGCTCGAACTATAAACTCTAATGGCATCCCCGAGAGTTGGAATGGTATTAGGAATGTTCTGATAAATAATTTTTCAGACCAAAGGGATGAAACAGCCCTATATAATGATTTAGCATTACAGACTCAAGGCTCTAGTACACCACAGGAATTTTATGAAAGATGCCAGACGCTTTTTAGTACTATCATGACGTACGTGACTTTACATGACATTGTACCTATAACTGTAGATGCAAAACGGACACTTTATAAAAAACTAACTATGCAAGCATTTGTACGAGGCCTTAAGGAACCCTTAGGTTCTCGAATCAGATGCATGCGTCCTGATAGCATCGAAAGAGCACTGGAATTTGTTCAGAAAGAATTAAATGTTATATACTTACAACACAGAAATGATAGCCATCCTAAATTGCACCAACAGCAGCCTATTAATAATAAAATTATGCCTATGCCTTCTTTGCATGCCCCTGTACCTAAACCATTTGTGTTCCCTCCCATAGCACAGCACTCTAATTGGCAGCGTCAAATGCCGCCGCCGCCACCGCCGCCGCCGCAATTTAGATTTAACCCCCAATTGCCTAGCCGTACGCAGCAAATGTTTAGGGCTCTACCATCCAATTATAACCCACAAAGTAACGTATTCCGATTACCGCCTCGGAATCAAACCCCATACAATAACGGTCCGAAGCCGATGAGCGGAGTTAGCCACTACGTCACAAAGACTTTACCCCCATCTGGTCATGATTGGCGCAAAGCAGGTAATCCGCCGCCGAATAATTATTTCAAGTCTAGAGATGTTAATGTTAATGAAAGTGCTAACTACGAAGATTATTATAACTATTATTATCCTGAGTACTTTGAATCTGATTATTATAATGAGTATTATAACGAGTTTTATGAATGTCCCGAATCTGATTTTAGTGGTGATTTGCAAGCCCCTGAGAATTATAATTCTGAGGTTGACGAGCAACCCCAGCCTTCCACTAGTGAGGATTTTCAGAATGTTCAGAAATCAAAAAAGTTAAAATAGAATTGAATCTTCAAACCCAGCGACAGTTACCATATATTAGTATTCCAAATCCACCATTAAATATCCTAATTGATACCGGCGCAAATCAATCATTCATCAGCCCGGATGCTGTAAAGAAATATTTTTCTGACTATCCTTTGAATTATGATCCATTTGAAGTTACTAACGTGCACGCAACCAGCCAGAATGATTATTCAATAACTGTCCCTAGTTTTTCTGAATTCAATGATCCTGACAACGTAACATTATTAATTTATAATTTTCATAACCACTTTGACGGACTTATAGGTACAGACTTACTACAAAAACGGGAAGCCCAAATTAATTTTAAAGATTTAACATTGAATACCAAATTAGCAGTGAATCCGATAAAAATGTATAACTCCCGGAATGTTAATTTATATGAGGACATAATCCCAGCTAATAGTTCAAAATTAATTAGAATTCCAATCAACGCAGCTGACGGTGAGGTACTTGTAGAGGAACAGGTATTGTGTAATTGTCATATTTGCGAATGCTTAACCATAGTACGGAACAGTCGAGGTATCGTTGAATTAGAGAACCCTACGCAGAATGATATCATATTTTCGTTAGACCGTCCCGCAAGTGCTAACTTGTTTAATATTGAGTGCACGGGCACTGAAAAATCGAGCTCGCGTGTAAATGAAGTACTCTCTCGCCTACGTACGGAACATTTAAATGATGAAGAACGCGCTAATTTATTATCTCTCTGTTCTAATTACGCTGATGTATTTTATATCGATGGAGAACCATTAACGTTCACTAATAAATCAAACACGGTATTAAGACAACTGATGAGGTTCCGATTTACACTAAAAGTTATCGCTATCCTTTTATACATAGACAGGAAGTTAGAGACCAAATTTCAAAAATGTTGGAACAGGGTATAATAAGACCTTCTGATTCGGCTTGGAGCTCCCCTATCTGGGTAGTCCCTAAAAAGGCAGATGCCTCAGGTCGCCAAAAATGGCGTCTCGTAGTCGATTTCCGTAAATTGAATGAAAAGACTACTGATGACAAATACCCTATTCCGAACATAACCGATGTTCTTGATAAACTAGGAAAGTGTCAGTATTTTAGTACCCTAGATTTAGCTAGCGGATTTTATCAGGTTGAGATGGATTCAAACGACATACCCAAGACCGCGTTTAATGTGGAACACGGGCATTTCGAATTTCTTCGAATGCCCATGGGACTTAAGAATTCTCCATCAACCTTTCAAAGAGTGATGGATAATGTCTTAAGAGGCCTACAAAACGTTATCTGCCTCGTCTATCTTGATGATATTATCGTCTTTAGCACGTCGTTACAGGAACATATTGTAAATTTAGGAAAAGTATTTCAGAGATTGAAAGAATCAAACTTCAAAATACAGATGGACAAGTCCGAATTTTTAAAAATGGAAACCGCGTATTTAGGACACATTATAAGTAATGAAGGTATTAAACCAAACCCTGACAAGATCTCAGCCATTCAAAAATATCCAGTACCTAAAACTCCAAAGGAAATTAAACAGTTTTTAGGACTCGTTGGATATTACCGTAAATTTATCCCTGACTTTGCCCGCATCACAAAACCCCTGACTTCATGCTTAAAGAAAGGTAAAAAGATAACCCTTGACCCAGAGTACGTAAATTGCTTTGAGAAATGTAAAACACTTCTGACTAATGACCCTATCTTAAGATATCCAGATTTTCATAAAGAATTCATACTGACGACGGACGCATCCAATTTTGCAATAGGCGCTGTACTCTCTCAAGGAACTGTCGGATCCGATAAGCCTGTGTCGTACGCCTCTCGTACACTTAACGAAAGTGAAATTAATTATAGTACGATTGAAAAAGAATTACTTGCCATTGTCTGGGCAACCAAGTACTTCCGCCCATACTTGTTTGGACGTAAATTTAAAATACTTACCGATCACAAGCCTTTGCAGTGGATAATGAATATTAAGGAGTCGAACTCACGACTCACTCGATGGCGTCTTAAGCTAAGTGAGTACGACTATACAGTTATATATAAGAAGGGCAAATATAACACTAACGCCGATGCTCTGTCGCGAGTTGAATTAAATAATAATGAGGAAACAGACTCTTTAGTAGGTAATCCCACAGAAAGACAACCATCACTGAATGGATCATCCACTGATACAGCCCCATCATTACATGGATCATCCACTGAGACAGCACATACAGACAGTGAAAATCCCATTCTTGAAATACCAATCTCTGACGATCCTCTTAATAAATTCCATAGGCAGTTATGTTTGACTATAGTTGGTGACGTAAATGGACGACCGAAAGTAACGAAACCGTTTGACCCTCATACCCGAGTTTCAGTGCAATTATCCGAGTCCAACTTAGAAAGAGATTTGATTGACGCGATTAAAGAATACGTTTCCCCCAGAGTTAAAACAGGTATATTAGTTACGCCAACTCATAGTATGTTTTCAATAGTACCGATTTTACAGCAATATTTTAAAAACTCGTCTATGAATTTGGTTTTAGTAAAAAGAGAACTTGAAAACGTTAAGGAATATCTTAGACAACAAGATATAATAAGGCATTATCATGACGGAAAAACGAATCACCGAGGAATTAATGAAAGCTACCTAGCCTTGTCACGGAAGTATTACTGGCCTAAAATGAAAGAGCAAATAACTAAATATATTAACGAATGTACTGTATGGGGCCAGGCGAAATATGATCGCCATCCCATTAGACAGCAATTTAATGTTGTCCCCCCGGCTACAAAGCCTTTTGAAATCATTCATATGGATCTCTTTACTGCTCAGAATGAAAAGTACCTTACATTCGTAGATGTGTTCTCTAAATATGGGCAAGCCTATCTATTGCGAGATGGCATGGCAGTGAGTATTATTCAAGCACTACTAACATTCTGCACGCACCATGGTCTCCCTTTAACAATTATTACAGATCAAGGCACTGAATTCACGAACCAAATGTTTGCTGAATTTACACGAATTCATAAAATAACCCATCATAAAACATTAGCTCACGCACCTAACGATAATGGCACTATAGAACGCTTCCACTCAACGTTATTGGAACATCTTAGAATTTTACGCCGGCAGCGACGAGATGAACCAGCAACTAATTTAATGTCCTATGCCATTTTAGCCTACAATAGTTCTGTCCACAGCTTTACTAAATGCCGACCTTATGACATAATAACAGGACACTATGACCCTCGAGACCCCCTTGACTTTAACCCGACTGAACAAGTATTACAACAGTATATGCAGACACATAAGGAACAGATGAAAAAAGTATATGACATTATAAATGAATTTACTTTACCTGACCGTACTTTTTTTTTTTTATAAATTCCTTTATTGGTCATAAAACAAGATTACAAGTAATACCTAGACACAGTCATGGCACACAAAATCATAACTACTGTATGTTTAGGAGACCGAAGTCTATTAAAACATATACCTAAGTATCTATGTGGTAAAGGTAATACATTTTAACTAACGTAGGTACTTACATAAATTTATCATTATGGACACTTTTGTTGAGTGTTCATATATACGTTCTTTTAATTATCTAGAAGTATAGAAACCTGATAGGCACATTTCACAATTTCAATATAAAATATAAATGAATATGTGAACAATTCATTGGACCTAATCGATGTCATATCATGATGACATCAATTAAAAAAAAAATAAAGTTAAGTCATACCTGCTTCCGACAATATTTTGTACATAGTTTCGTGCTACGATATTAGACCGTATCAATTACGTTCACAAGAATTAGTATGCATTTTAACAGATGTAATGCTTTTAAATCATTACCTATTCATTTGTTGTGGATTCACGAGTTGCCGGTATATCGAGATCGCAACTAAGAATATAGTGATGGGGCAAGCGGTATCTGTTGTAAGTGTTACGATATGGTAAATTCTGGAATCGCGTTTTTCCAATTGATGAAACCAGACTATTTGTATGAAAGGGATTTTTGAGTATATAGAAATCGTATGTTAATTTTAAGATGTATTCAGATAAGTATGGGTATCGAATATTTTTGTGTAATTTGTGTAAATTTGTATAGAAAGGAGTATTAAATGCAATTTTTAGTGCCTTATTTTGGATCACCTGTAATTTTTCGATATTTGATTTACATGTACTGCTCCAAACAGGAGCAGCGTAAGTAATACATGGTCGAATCAAGGTGGAATAAATTTGAAGTTTGATATTAGGACTTAAGTTTGTTTTACGATTCATTATGGGACTTAGTGCATTTAGTGCTTTGATGCTTTTTTGGTGGATGTTGCTAACGTGACATGACCAGTTCAGTTTGCTATCAATAGTTACTCCTAAGTATTTTACGTGTTTACTCCATGGTATTTTATAGCCGTTAATAGCAAGCTGCTTCAATGGCAATTTTCTTTGACGACTAAATAGAATAGCCTCAGTTTTGGACTCATTTAGTTTTAACTTCCATTTTGTGAAATAGGTCATTAATAATTCAATAGACCAATGGAGGCGATCTATAATTAAATCAATATCACTCGATGAACAGAAGGATGCTGTATTGTCGGCAAAACATGCAAGGTACGTATGAGGCTGTATGGCAATGTCATTCAAGTATAGCAAAAATAAGTATGGGCCTAGGACCGAGCCTTGAGGGACTCCTGCAGGAACACTAAAAGCGTCGGACATATTGGTATTTATATTTACAGTGAAACTGCGATTGCTTAGGTATGATTTTAGTAATTTTACCAGTTTTGGAGGTATATATTTTTTTTTTTAATTTATTTTCACGAATACAAACAACACATACAAAAGATTTACAAAAATATGGTAAAGTGAGTTTTATATATGTGTCAACAACGTATTCACCAACTGATTGAAAAGTGCAACTACGGTTGCGATGCGACTTACGGTAAGTACATAAATGCGTCTGCGGAAATAAATAAATATAACATAAACCTAAATACACATAAACACAAATACACATAAATTAATTATATACATACATAGATAGATACATAAATATAAATACATACCAAAACTTAAAATATAGAATAATATTTGCTATAAAAATACTACGAAAATAAGTGCCATAAATATTTATAATCAACAGAATAGAATAGAATAAGCCGTCACACCTTCATCAGACAGTTAAAAGGGAAGTAATATCACGTTTAAATTTTGGAACCGTACTATTAAATAAGTCGACTGATATAAAGCGCGAGTTATATGAAGAACACAAACGCACCAAAGGAGAGCGCAAGCCAGCGTTTGTACGGCAAGTCGGCAAATGGAAAAGAGCCTTAATTCTTGTCGACTTTGGAACGCGAAACTGCAATTGATGCACTAACACTGGACAGTCTATGTGATTGTTCAATAGTTTGTATAAGAACATTACGTCCAAAAGATTACGACGTTGTTGCAGAGAGAAGATTTTAGAACATCCTGCGTCATATTCCGTGTGCTTATTATACGATAAAAGTTTGTGCAGAAGGCCAGAATGCCAAACGGTATCAAATGCTTTTTCTATATCGAGTAAGAACATACCAGTGAACTTTTTTAGATTAAGATTATGCGCGACGTGCTCACTAACACGAGCAAGCTGCTGTACCGTCGAATGAGACCGGCGAAATCCGAATTGCTCGCCTATTAGATCACTGTCAGTAAAAAACAAAAGTCGAGATGCTATGACTTTTTCAAAAAGCTTGCTAAGCACCGATAGCAGGCTTATGGGCCGATAGTTTGAAGGTATCGTTTTATCCTTCCCTGGTTTAGCAATAGGGATAACCCTAGCGCTCTTCCAGGCCGTCGGAAAGTAATGAAGTTTAAAACAGGCATTAAAGACTTTCGTGAGAATTACAACGCATTTCCGGGACATGTTCTTAAGCATAAGGCTTTGTAAACCGTCAGCTCCCGGTGCCTTGCGAGACTTTAACTTTAACACATGCTTAACCACTTCTGCAGGTCGAACAAACATCCCTGGGAAGGCTTCAGGTTCGCAGTTATTGAGATATTCAATAGATTGTGTAATTTTAGCATCTAAATCAGGGCTTGGCCAAGCAGAAGTCAGGAGCATACTTTGATGGAATGCCTTAGCGAGCTCATTGCATTGTTCAGCTACATTGTTCGTCAGCGATCCATCATCCTTCTTGAGTGACGCCAAGGCATCATCCTGTTTACGATTGATCGATCTGACCACTCTCCAAAGATCAGGGGATGGATTATCAACTTTCGCTAGTCTCTGATTCCATTTTTTGTCATTGTGTACTTTTATGGCGTATCGGATTCTATTTTGTAGATGGTTAATCAGAGATCTTATTCTTTGACGATTTATGGTGTCTGATTCATTTTGTTCGTATCTACGCAGTTTATTTTTGTTTCTTATAAGCCTTTTTATAAAATTAGGTAATCGGCACTGCTGAGGGTTAGTATATTGGCTAGGAACATTAAGATCTCGTGCCTTTAATAACGTGCTTGTGAATTTATCGACAACCTCGTCAATCTCTGTCTGAGTTGAGTAAATTTTTTGTGTGAGACTAATATTTTGGTTTAAGTAGGCCCTATAATTCTTCCAGTCAGCAGCTGCATAATTATAATATTTTATCTTTATACGTGGTACTTCTACCAGGAGGGAAAACGCCACCGGCAAGTGATTTGAGGTCATCGCGTATACCGCAACTAGTTCAGATACATTGTGAACATTTTTAGTAATGCAAAGATCTGGTGTTGATGGTATCAGTGTCGGTCTGTAGTGTGTTAGTGTAGGTGTTGATGGTGCATGAATGATAAAATCATTTGAAATCATATGGTCAAAGAGCAACTTGCCGTGTCTGTTTGTATCTCTGCAGTTCCAATAAGAATGTTTCGCGTTAAAGTCGCCCATAATTATGACTTTGGGTTCCAGATTAAGAAGAATGTTTAGATCTTTCGGGTCTAGAACACGATTGGGAGATTGATATATAGAGATTACTGAATATTGCATACTTGGTCCCGTTAAGCGGACGCCCACTGCTTCAATGTTATGTGTTGCTGGTATTAATAAGCGAGAATGTTGGATATCAGTTTTGACCAGTAATGCTACTCCTTGCCCATGTCCACTAGGATGTTTATCCTGTCGATGGCATATGAAACCAGGTGTTAGTAGTGAGTGGTTGGAAGTTAGCCTGGTTTCACTAATGGCGACTATATCAATAGCCATATCATGTACCACTAAGTCCATCAACTCGTGAATCCTGTTACGAATGCCATCGGCATTCCAATACATTAATTTAAGCTTGTGTTCATTAGACATATTGACCAAGATAGGTGATAACTAGTATAATTTTATCAATAATGTTGTTGCAAGTGTTAAACTTGGTTTTTAGAGCTTTTAGTGCAGAAAATATCTGTAACATTTCAGCAGTATCAGATGGTAGATTTTCACTAATGGGTGCATTTTTATTCTGTAATAATAGTACATCATCTTCTGGTTTTTCACTACTTATGTTGTATTTTGATTGACTTACTTTAACGGCGTTCATTTGGACATTTTTATGCGACGAAGGAACTGCAGATGAAACTATCGAAGACCATAGTTGACCCTCCTTCACAGAACCGGATGTCGTTATCTTAGTTTGATTGGTCGTATGATTCATAGGCAGATTTCTTTTAATTTCAGTGAATTTCAAATATTTTGTGCGTTCATTGCATAATCTGTAATTTGCCGGATGATCTTCTTTGCAGTTGCAACACTGGGCAGCAAGAGTTCTATCTTTCTTCTGGCAGTCCTTAGTTGCATGAGATTCAGTGCATTTTACACAGCGTGGCGCAAGGTTGCAATATTTCGACGTATGACCAAACCGTTGGCACCGGTAACATTGACTTACTACCGATGAGTTAGGCTTATACTTTTGCATGGTAACTGCGCAGCTGCAAAGGTATTTAATCTGCTTAAATTTGACAATATCTGCCCCTGCGGGCATGTTTATAAGAAACGGTGAGCATGCGGAGTTGACAGATTTTGTTGATTTCAGCCTTGTAACTGTAACATCCTTGAAGCCCAGAGAATCAAGTTCGTCCTTGATTGTATCTTCAACCGACGCTGGAAGTCCACGAATCACAATCTTTGCTGTTCTTTCGTCTTTCCGACCATAAGTATAAAATGGAATATTATCTGTTCTTAGACCGTTTATTAATAGTTGGTGACAATTAACTGAGTAACAATGTACTGCTACCTTATTTCCACTCTTATAAAGTATGTGGAAGTTGTTAATGTATTTAGTTATCATACCTTTGATTGATTCATGAGTCCAGCTTGGTTGGATTTCCAACAGTACTGGTGGTATATTAGGTTTGTTTCTTCGAGCAGTCACTAACCGACGCAGTGATGAAGTAGGGTCAGGATTTTCATCAGTTGGTAGTTCGTTGAAGCTGTTATTGCATGAGATATTTCCACTTTTTATGTTGGGATAAGGTTTCGCAGGTCTCTTTGGTGTCCTCCAGTCATGGTCATCATCAGCTGGTCTTTTTGCACTTAAACTTTCCGTTGAGGAAGTTCGACTTATAAATTTATCCATTATCGTAATCCGTATCGAGAATCGGTTATCGGTATGACGGTTCGGAATATCATCCCATCACTACTTGATAGACAAAAACTGAGTTGAGGGTAATAACAAGGTCAATTAGCAAAAGAGCACTAAACAACAACGTGCAGTACGTGTTGTCGCCAACGAAACAACGAGATGAGTGAGGCCACAGCCGAAGGATGTAAAAAAAATCAAAATTTATTATAATATTAATTTATTGTATTGAAATTTACAATATAAAAGACTATAATTAAAATGAAGTGTCTCCGGACGAGGTGGGTACCGAAGTGGTGTTTTTTCCCATCGTTCCGTGGTCGGTCCGTAAGATGCAGGTGCAACGTAGCGGCGTCAGCATTATTGGCTCATGTGGGAACCGCGGCGACTCAGCCTTGCGCAATACTGTCCATGATTCATATAAGGCTATGTGTACATTAGCTTTGTATTAGGGTCCGTACACATAACACCTCCACCCGTAGATCAGCAACTATTTTAAGATGTTTAATGAAAAAGTTGCTGGATGCTGTTTTCCATCTTCAGATTGTTCTAATTCTTCCAATGGTATATTGTTAGTATTGGTGGATGTGGGTGTCTTGAATTTCTTGAAACTTCCATAGCGTCGAATCAGTACAATGAATATAAGTACTGCAGCACCCAATAGTATACCATACATTGGTATCGTAGTATGGTATAATGCACTTGTAGGTAGATGTTCTATTTGAAGCGGAGCCTGGGCCGATATTTTATTTTGAAGGTTTCTTAGTTCTTCCAGCTTGATTGAGTTCAGGGTAATAGTAGGCTTACTTGTAGTTTCCTCGTTATTATAATATGGAATTTTCATTATCTTCAACGGCTTTCCTTCTATGTGATTATTAATATTGATGATGGTGAATTCTTCAGTGCGTAGACGACAGGTCTGTGGAATGGTTGCTAGATAACTGCCGTAGAGTGTATTGTATTCTTCGCGTTCACAGGATAGCTGGACCTTCGTTGGTTGCGGAAATACGACTATGTAGTGTCTGTCATCTAGTTTTTCCATAAGTTGTCTTGAGATTGATACTTTGGTAGTCTTGCAGGATTCATTAGATTGTTGAAGAATTAATTTTTGTATGCAATTCGGTTGAGATCGAATTTGATGTTCCATGCCTTCCTCACACAGGTACGCGTTGCTTAACTTCGGGCATTCAGCCGCAATGTACACGTAATAATTCTCATTGGTTGCTATATAAGGATAGGGAGGTACTAGGATTTGATTGAATTTATTAGGTAAAATGGATAATTTATAAAGATCATATGATTGCGGGGAGACGATTGGAAACCTAAAGACTATAACTAATTTATTCTTATTAAAGTATGTGCCTGGCTTAATTACGTTATAATATTCTCTAATTTCTATATCTAATAACTGTTTCCTATCGTAAATGGTGCTTAACTTAAGTAACATACTATTTAATATTTCTACACTTAACATTGAATGATGAGTGCTCGATGCACGCGTAAAAGCTAATATATCTTCTATTCTACTTAATTCACTTATTAAATCGTCTATATTCTCACTAACTATCACTAACAATTGGGTCAATTTTGCATACTTCAATAAATTGTCTTGGTATGACCTATTATCTCGAATGATTAAATGTATTGTCTTATTAATTCTACTCTGATTGTCCAACATATTCGATAAAATATTCGTATGATGGGACATCCAATCTTTACTTAAACTGATAAAATTATTAAATTCAGATACTGTCCTATCTTGATTATCTTTTAGAACTTTAATGGCATCATCGTATTTTACTGCATCTGTATAGTCTAAGTTACCCGTTATACTTTTAATTACAGATCCCAAACCATCTACTAGACCTCTTTTAATTCGAGTAGGTTCTAAGCCTTTTAAATGAGATGATGCTTTATCTAACTTAGCACTAAGGTAGTTAATTTGGGTGTCAAATAAAGGATATGTTTTTTTCAGGTAGTTGGGTCTTGAGTTGTCTTAATTGGTCTTGTACTATGTCAATCTTGTCTTTAATTTCGTTCAATTCAGTGTATTGTAGGAAGGTGTGATGATGAGTCACTAGCTGTACGGGTCCAAGTTTAAACGGTAGCAGTCCAGGTCCGGCATTAAAGCTTTCAAGTTTTATCTCTTGGGCTTGTACTAGGTGGATGATCAGTGTCAGGGTTAACCTGTAACAACGTAGCACTTTTTGGTACTCGTTTTAACCGTGACTTAGCTACGGGACCTCGTTTTCTAGACGTGTAAATATGTATAGGCAAATCGGCAAGAACAGTATCATGAGTATATCGGGGTGCTAACTTCTGTCTACTAGCTGATGGGTTTCTAATGAAGACTTGTTGTTCAGGCTGTAATTCTACTTCAGGTTCGCGGTCCCTATTTCTATTCTCAATGATATTAGTACGGTCAGGTAAAGTAAATTCATTTATAATGTCATATACTTTTTTCATCTGTTCCTTATGTGTCTGCATATACTGTTGTAATAATTGTTCAGTCGGGTTAAAGTCAAGGGGGTCTCGAGGGTCATAGTGTCCTGTTATTATGTCATAAGGTCGGCATTTAGTAAAGCTGTGGACAGAACTATTGTAGGCTAAAATGGCATAGGACATTAAATTAGTTGCTGGTTCATCTCATCGCTGCCGGCGTAAAATTCTAAGATGTTCCAATAACGTTGAGTGGAAGCGTTCTATAGTGCCATTATCGTTAGGTGCGTGAGCTAATGTTTTATGATGGGTTATTTTATGAATTCGTGTAAATTCAGCAAACATTTGGTTCGTGAATTCAGTGCCTTGATCTGTAATAATTGTTAAAGGGAGACCATGGTGCGTGCAGAATGTTAGTAGTGCTTGAATAATACTCACTGCCGTGCCATCTCGCAATAGATAGGCTTGCCCATATTTAGAGAACACATCTACGAATGTAAGGTACTTTTCATTCTGAGCAGTAAAGAGATCCATATGAATGATTTCAAAAGGCTTTGTAGCCGGGGGGACAACATTAAATTGCTGTCTAATGGGATGGCGATCATATTTCGCCTGGCCCCATACAGTACATTCGTTAATATATTTAGTTATTTGCTCTTTCATTTTAGGCCAGTAATACTTCCGTGACAAGGCTAGGTAGCTTTCATTAATTCCTCGGTGATTCGTTTTTCCGTCTTGATAATGCTTTATTATATCTTGTTGTCCAAAATATTCCTTAACGTTTTCAAGTTCTCTTTTTACTAAAACCAAATTCATAGACGAGTTCTTAAAATATTGCTGTAAAATCGGTACTATTGAATACATACTAAGAGTTGGCGTAACTAATATACCTGTTTTAACTCTGGGGGAAACGTATTATTTAATCGCGTCAATCAAATCTTTTTCTAAGTTGGATTCGGATAATTGCACTGAAACTCGGGTATGGGCGTCGAACGGTTTCGTTACTTTCGGTCGTCCTTTTATGTCACCAACTATAGTCAAACATAACTGCCTATGAAATTTATTAAGAGGATCGTCAGAGATTGGTATTTCAAGAATGGGATTTTCACTGTCTGTATGTGCTGTCTCAGTGGATGATCCATGTAATGATGGGGCTGTATCAGTGGATGATCCATTCAGTGATGGTTGTCTTTCTGTGGGATTAACTACTAAAGAGTCTGTTTCCTCATTATTATTTAATTCAACTCGCGACAGAGCATCGGCGTTAGTGTTATATTTGCCCTTCTTATATATAACTGTATAGTCGTACTCACTTAGCTTAAGACGCCATCGAGTGAGTCGTGAGTTCGGCTCCTTAATATTCATTATCCACTGCAAAGGCTTGTGATCGGTAAGTATTTTAAATTTACGTCCAAACAAGTATGGGCGGAAGTACTTGGTTGCCCAGACAATGGCAAGTAATTCTTTTTCAATCGTACTATAATTAATTTCACTTTCGTTAAGTGTACGAGAGGCGTACGACACAGGCTTATCGGATCCAACAGTTCCTTGAGAGAGTACAGCACCTATTGCAAAATTGGATACGTCCGTCGTCAGTATGAATTCTTTATTAAAATCTGGATATCTTAAGATAGGGTCATTAGTCAGAAGTGTTTTACATTTCTCAAAGCAATTTACGTACTCTGGGTCAAGGGTTATCTTTTTACCTTTCTTTAAGCATGAAGTCAGGGGTTTTGTGATGCGGGCAAAGTCAGGGATAAATTTACGGTAATATCCAACGAGTCCTAAAAACTGTTTAATTTCCTTTGGAGTTTTAGGTACTGGATATTTTTGAATGGCTGAGATCTTGTCAGGGTTTGGTTTAATACCTTCATTACTTATAATGTGTCCTAAATACGCGGTTTCCATTTTTAAAAATTCGGACTTGTCCATCTGTATTTTGAAGTTTGATTCTTTCAATCTCTGAAATACTTTTCCTAAATTTACAATATGTTCCTGTAACGACGTGCTAAAGACGATAATATCGTCGAGATAGACGAGGCAGATAACGTTTTGTAGGCCTCTTAAGACATTATCCATCACTCTTTGAAAGGTTGATGGAGAATTCTTAAGTCCCATGGGCATTCGAAGAAATTCGAAGTGCCCGTGTTCCACATTAAACGCGGTCTTGGGTATGTCGTTTGATTCCATCTCAACTTGATAAAATCCGCTAGCTAAATCTAGGGTACTAAAATACTGACACTTTCCTAGTTTATCAAGAACATCGGTTATGTTCGGAATAGGGTATTTGTCATCAATAGTCTTTTCATTCAATTTACGGAAATCGACTACGAGACGCCATTTTTGGCGACCTGAGGCATCTGCCTTTTTAGGGACTACCCAGATAGGGGAGCTCCAAGCCGAATCAGAAGGTCTTATTATACCCTGTTCCAACATTTTTGAAATTTGGTCTCTAACTTCCTGTCTATGTATAAAAGGATAGCGATAACTTTTAGTGTAAATCGGAACCTCATCAGTTGTCTTAATACCGTGTTTGATTTATTAGTGAACGTTAATGGTTCTCCATCGATATAAAATACATCAGCGTAATTAGAACAGAGAGATAATAAATTAGCGCGTTCTTCATCATTTAAATGTTCCGTACGTAGGCGAGAGAGTACTTCATTTACACGCGAGCTCGATTGTTCAGTGCCCGTGCACTCCATATTAAACAAGTTAGCGCTTGCGGGACGGTCTAACGAAAATATGATATCATTCGGCGTAGGGTTCTCTAATTCAACGATACCTCGACTGTTCCGTACTACGGTTAAGCATTCGCGAATATGACAATTACACAATACCTGTTCCTCTACAAGTACCTCACCGTCAGCTGCGTTGATTGGAATTCTAATTAATTTTGAACTATTAGCTGGGATTATGTCCTCATATAAATTAACATTCCGGGAGTTATACATTTTTATCGGATTCACTGCTAATTTGGTATTCAATGTTAAATCTTTAAAATTAATTTGGGCTTCCCATTTTTGTAGTAAATCTGTACCTATAAGTCCGTCAAAGTGGTTATGAAAATTAAAAATTAATAATGTTACGTTGTCAGGATCATTGAATTCAGAAAAACTAGGGACAGTTATTGAATAATCATTCTGGCTTCTTGCGTGCACGTTAGTAACTTCAAATGGATCATAATTCAAAGGATAGTCAGAAAAATATTTCTTTACAGCATCCGGGCTGATGAATGATTGATTCGCGCCGGTATCAATTAGGATATTTAATGGTGGATTTGAAATACTAATATATGGTAACTATCGCTGGGTTTGAAGATTCAATTCTATTTTAACTTTTTTGATTTCTGAACATTCTGAAAATCCTCACTAGTGGAAGGCTGGGGTTGCTCGTCAACCTCAGAATTATAATTCTCAGGGGCTTGCAAATCACCACTAAAATCAGATTCGGGATATTCATAAAACTCGTTATAATACTCATTATAATCAGATTCAAAGTACTCAGGATAATAATAGTTATAATAATCTTCGTAGTTAGCACTTTCATTAACATTAACATCTCTAGACTTGAAATAATTATTCGGCGGCGGATTACCTGCTTTGCGCCAATCATGACCAGATGGGGGTAAAGTCTTTGTGACGTAGTGGCTAACTCCGCTCATCGGCTTCGGACCGTTATTGTACGGAGTTTGATTCCGAGGCGGCAATCGGAATACGTTACTTTGTGGGTTGTAATTGGATGGTAGAGCCCTAAACATTTGCTGCGTACGGCTATGCATTCTAAATTGGGGGTTAAATCTAAATTGCGGCGGCGGCGGTGGCGGTGGCGGCATTTGACGCTGCCAATTAGAGTGCTGTGCTATGGGAGGGAACACAAATGGTTTAGGTACAAGGGCATGCAAAGAAGGCATAGGCATAATCTTATTATTAATAGGCCGCTGTTGGTGCAATTTAGGATGGCTATCATTTCTGTGTTGTAAGTATATAACATTTAATTCTTCCTGAACAAATTCCAGTGCTCTTTCGATGCTATCAGGACGCATGCATCTGATTCGAGAACCTAAGGGTTCCTTAAGGCCTCGTGCAAATGCTTGCATAGTTAATTTTTTATAAAGTGTCCGTTTTGCATCTACAGTTGTAGGTACAATGTCATGTAAAGTCACGTACGTCATGATAGTACTAAAAAGCGTCTGGCATCTTTCATAAAATTCCTGTGGTGTACTAGAGCCTTGGGTCTGTAATGCTAAATCATTATATAGGGCTGTTTCATCCCTTTGGTCTGAAAAATTATTTATCAGAACATTCCTAATACCATTCCAACTCTCGGGGATGCCATTAGAGTTTATGGTTCGAGCAGCTGAGCCCGTTACCTTATTAAGAATTCCATTTAATAACGAACTATTGTCTAATTCACATCTCGGTTCATTTTTAACATATTTCGCGACTAATTGATCACATATCCGAATAAATCTCGTTAGTACGTTTGGGTTCCCGTCGAACTCGGGAACTTGGCGTAAGGCCTTAAATATAATATCCGGATTATGTTCGTATTCAGTAGCCATATCTAAGTTCCTATTTGAATCTACTAATAAATCCCGTTGAGACTGTCTAGGACTAGCCTTAGGGGAGTCTGATCTTCTAGGATGAAAAATCTTGACTAATATTAAATCAAATTTCTAAAAATAAATTCGATGTGGAATTCAATAAATTAAAGGAATCAATTACTAAGGAATAAAGGAAGCAACACGAGAGAAAAATCTTGTGCAACTCACATATACATTTTGATATCCTTTAACTTCGAAGTTTGGAAGTCCTCCGGCGGTGTTCCTCAGGTTCTCCGGATACTCGATGACGGCTTGAGAATCGGTCAGCCACGCGGGGCTCGGCCCGATTTCGATATTAGAAATCCTGGTATATTTCGCGCCACGCACTGACTCGAGTATCCTACCGGCTGCGCCAATTATGGAGGCCACAGCCGAAGGATGTAAAAAAAATCAAAATTTATTATAATATTAATTTATTGTATTGAAATTTACAATATAAAAGACTATAATTAAAATGAAGTGTCTCCGGACGAGGTGGGTACCGAAGTGGTGTTTTTTTCTATCGTTCCGTGGTCGGTCCGTAAGATGCAGGTGCAATGTAGCGGCGTCAGCATTATTGGCTCATGTGGGAACCGCGGCGACTCAGCCTTGCGCAATACTGTCCATGATTCATATAAGGCTATGTGTACATTAGCTTTGTATTAGGGTCCGTACACATAACACATGCAAAAAAAGGTAAGATATGTCGGCGAGAGGGTAGTTTCGTTATCAATAACGTTTCCCGCCGACGTATAGTAGTCGTCCGTTCCCCCGCTCCACTCCATTGCCCGACTCGTCTTTGTTAGAACTTGATATAAAACGCGGGTATGCGTAAGCCACGATTCATTGTTACTTTGTGTTCGGTTCAGTGCAGTTAAATAGTGTCGTATCAGTGTCGTATCAATCTAATAGTGATTACGTGTGCTGTGTCATCTAATTATTTCCAGAGGTTTGCTTAAGTCGGGAGCACGGGCAGTGGAGGTGAGCGTTCATGCATTGTAAAGGGGCCCCATTAAACCTACACCTGGGTCGCAAGTCCCAGGCACTGCTCCGTGTTCCCTACGGATATCTGGTATGCTGTATTATCTATAACTATGTTGGTGCAATTGCTTATTATAGTTTCCTATTCTTATCTTTGTTCCCTACATCACAAGTGGGATGTTCGATAGCTCAGAGAAAAATAAGAAAAATTATCTTGTTAAACTTAGACTCAAAACTTTTTTAAAAACTCACCGGCGCTGTCGATCCGCAATCCAGCCGAATATTTATTAACCCGGGCCCGGGACAGTTCACAGGTGGTTTTTATTTGTTTCACAGCTCCTCAGTGACAGATTTTCCTAATATTTTATAATTTTCACGCACAACTTATCAGGTGAGCTGGCGCCATAACCCAATATATTTTCAAAAAGATTGCAACTAGCGCCTCCTTGCGTCAAGTGAGCGAGACCAGTTTCTTTTTTTTTTGAGTCGTGGATTTGAGCATACTAAACCATACATTTCCCCCCATCAAATCCGCAAGGATTTCCCAATTACGTTATCAGGAAATAAAACATATTTTTAACTACTAGTGTTTTATCTAGTGCATGTGATGTGTATGAAGTGGACTGTATGGTAATAAATAAATAACAAAAACTATTCCTAAACACTAGCAACTAATACTCACATAAATTATACTGAAATACAATTTATTTGTTTATATATTATACTGAAATACAATTTATGTGAGAGAAAAATTAATGTATTAAATGATTAATTAATCTGTGTCCTGTTCCAAGGGAAGAGGACTCAGCTTGACAACTGGTCGAGTCAACTCACTGTTCTTAGTTCGAACGGTGACCACCCGCACCACACCGTCAGGGCCGGGATGGAGTTTTGTAACTCTAGCAAGCATCCACTCTAGTGGTGGCGCGTCTGAGTTTATTAAAACTAAGTCATTTATTTCAATGTTTTTACTGTCGTGAAACCACTTTTGACGCTGATTTAACGTGTACAAATAATCTTGCCTCCAACGTTTCCAAAAAAGTTGTGAAAGTTGCTGGACTGCTTGCCAGCGGTTCAATCGGTTTATCGAAAGGTCCGTTATATCATATTCAGGTGGAGACAAGCATTCTCGTCCTATCAAGAAGTGAGATGGAGTAAGGACATCGAACTCATTTGGATCAGTAGACAATGCACAGAGTGGACGTGAGTTAAGTACGGCTTTTGCTCTGGCGAATAATGTACTTAATTCTTCAAATGAAAGTGCCCTTGTACTGACTGTACGTTTTAAATGCAGTTTTGCCGATTTAACTACAGCTTCGTAAAGGCCGCCGAAATGACTACCCGTCGGTGGATTATGTTTCCATTGAACGCTACGAATAGTCAGTCCGTTAGTTAAGTCTGTCGCGTTAGAACGTAAGAAACGTGCTACTTCGGCTAGTTGTTTACCCGCTGCTACAAAATTCGTCCCATTGCCGGACACGATAGTATGACACAGTCCTCGTCTAGCAGTAAACCGATCGAAACAGGCTAGGAAACATTCGGTACTCAAAGATGAGAGCACTTCTAAATGCACCGCTCGAGTCGCACAACATACGTAGACGCATAAATACGCTTTGGTTACAGGAGCGTTTCTACGGCTTGATTCTTTTATACTAAACGGACCGCCTATGTCAATTCCAACCGTGTGGAATACATGAACGTCTTGAGAACGAAATTTAGGTAACTCTCCCATAGAAGGTTGTAATTTACGAGGAGATACTTTGAAGCACGCTATACACTTTACCGTACGCGATCTTATTACACTTCTAGCTGAGATTATCCAGTACTTTTGTGATATGATACTCTGTAAAGTACGAGGACCTACATGTAAATATAGTTTGTGATAGTAGTCTATTAAGATGCTGGTGAAGTTACATTTTTTCGGTAAAAGTAATGGGTGCTTCTTTGCATATGGCAGGTCCGACTGCGACAAGCGACCCCCCACCCTGAGGAAACCATTAGAGTCAACGAAGGGGTTGAGTTTTCGCAGAACGTGACTACATTTTTTATCTTTACTTGACAACGCCTCGATGTCATCAGCGAAATAGTGTTTTTGGATTGATTTTACAATGACGTCATGAGCTTTCCTCAGTTCATCTAAATTAAGAAGAGATTTTCGAGTACTACTGGCTGATCTACAATTGTAAATAAACTGAAAACACCGCGCTACAACATTAAGAAGCTTGATATAATTTGAATACCTCTCCGTGAGATTCATTATCAGGTTTACTTCTGCTCCATCAGTCGTGACTAGTGCAGCTTTTGTGACTTTTAACTCCGGCGGATTGTCATATTTGAAGTTATCCATAGTTTTGACTGGCCACTGCGCCCGATCGTCTGCGAGCCAACTGGGTCCACTCAGCCATTCTGGCATCCTCAATAGCGCTGAGGGTAGAGCGCCACGGGAACACACGTCCGCTGGATTTGATGCACCTTCGACGTGATGCCAACATTCTGATGGTATGGTGTCCAGAATGTAGGATACGCGATTGGCTATGAATGTTTTGAGATTGTAAGCCGGAGTGTTATGCCACGCCAGTACCACTGACGAATCAGTGAATAAAAGTGTTTCATTAAGATGAAGTCGACCTTGTATCATAGACTTGACATATTTGATACACTTTGCGAGTAAATGCGCAGCCAACAGCTCAAGTCTGGGTATTGTGACAGTTCGCGATCGTGGCGCGACTTTGGATTTTGATAACAATAAACTTACTTTGCTGTCACCGCCTTGATTCAATGTGCGTATGTATATGGCAGCTGCGTATCCGAGAGATGATGCATCACAGAATCCTATTAATTGACAATAGGTATGCCCTGACACTGTAGCGTGACGATCGTGCTGAAAATTTGATAGCAAGGGAAGCTCCTTGATGTATTCCTGCCATTCTACTTCCATGCGCTTGGGTAACGCCTGATCCCAATCTACCTTTTCGGACCACAACCGCTGCATAAAACATTTTGCATAGAATATGCAAGGAGCCACAAATCCGAGCGGATCAAATTGACGCCCGATTTGTGATAACACTGTTCTTTTCGTGACAGTGTGACTTATTAATGTTGTTTTAAAAGAAAACGTGTCCGTAGCCGTAAGCCACTGCAGCCCGAGGATCTTTATCGACATGTTGCTGTTGTCGTCAAACTCAACCGGTGTCTCGCGATGCTCCTGCGGTAGTCTGGCGAGAACCTTTAATGAATTCCTTGACCATTTCCTAAGCAAGAATCCACCTCGTTGGAGCAGCGCCATCAGCTCGTCCTGGAGCTCAGCTGCTTCTTCGGCTGTATTCACAGACCACAGGAAATCGTCCATAAAAAAAGCCTGTTTTAAAACTGTAGCAGCCCTGGGGAATCTATCTGCTTCATCTTCTGCCAAAGTATGCAATACTTTTATGGCCAAATATGGACTGCTTGCGACGCCATAAGTCACCGTATTTAACTCAAACACTTTAACAGGTTCGTCACGATTAAAACGCCACAGAATGTGCTGGTACGGCCTTTGACTTTTTTCAATGAGTATTTGCCTGTACATTTTACAGATGTCAGCAGACAAGCAAATTTCACGTAATCGAAAGTTCATAAGAATTTTATTTATATCAGCTTGAAGCTTTGGACCTGGTAAAACTACCGAATTTAATGATTCGCCATTTGTTGTCTTACAAGATACACCACTCGAAGTTTTGTAGATGTACTAGACGGCTTAAATATACAAAAATGCGGAATAATGTATTTCGAATCCACGTTCTGTACTTTATCTATGCACGTCATGTGCCCGAGGTCCTCATGTTCATGCATAAACTTGTGATATTCAACCTTAAGCTGAGGTTCGCGTTCGAGCTTCGACTCTAAGTTAGCGAACCTACGTTCCGCTAAGTGCCGCGACTCACCGAGTTCGACATCAGGCCGGCGTGGATACCTAACTACGTATCTGCCCGTGTCATCCCGCCTATGCTCTTTGTCGAACAGCTGATCAGCTAGAATATCGTCGGGATGCTGAATTTTTGCTGACGGTACATTCTCAATATCCCAGAATGTTTGCATGGTGTGTTCAAGGTTCATGGAGAATGCACATAAGTTAGTTGCCGAGTTATCATTCTCGATTAGTTCCAGTGTGTCATTGTTCGTCGAACCTGTGATCACGTAACCGAAAATCGAATTGAATGCAACTAAACCATGCTGATACGGCGCGATTTTGTGTCCGTCGTAAATATACGGGAATAAATCTGCCGCGACTAATAAGTCGACCGATGCCGGTTTAAAGTAGTTAGGATCGGCTAACTTAAGATTTTGAAACGCGTTAAATGTGCTGCCCGGAAGCTGTAGGGTCGGTACATTACCAGCTATGTTATTAACAACCACAACGTCGCTCATTAGTACAGGTGCGCTCTGATCACGTGGTTTAATGTGACAAGTTGCTAGTCCGTATTCTTTTACCGGCTTACCTCCTAAACCTACGGGTGAAAAATTACACTTACGTCGTGACAACCCTAGACGCTTCGCACAGTCTTGAGTCATGTAGCCCGTCATGGCACCGCTATCGATGATACAACGTACGGTCTGGTAGTCTCCCCAGCAGTCTCTAACGTGTACCAAAGCTGTACCGAGCAAAACTGTCGAATTAGTTGAACATGTTAACGTAATTGCATTATTTTATGTATCACTCTTCACGGCGTTCGTGTCGACGTGTAACGTGTGATGGTGCATTTTTTTGCAAACCGTACAACGAAATCTTGAAGTATATTCATCTACTTTATGATTGTCACGCAGACAGTTTTCACACAACTTCAGCTCGGTGATTTTGACTAACCGCTGCTCTGGTGTGAGATCATTAAAGTCTACGCATCTATAGATTGAATGAGGCTTACTACAATACAGACATTCTTTGGATTTCTTTGATTCGCTTTGTTTGTTTGAATCAGTTACCGCGGAGGCTGCAAGCGTAGTTTTTTGTACGTACGACTTAGCTGATACCGATTTGGACCCAGACGACTGATTGGCCTTGAAATGTGATGGCTTGTTGGAACTAAAATTCGGTTTAACAGACACTTGTTTAGATTGAGACATCTCCAACACGCGCATATGACCCTCAACAAGTTCAATAAGATCCTTAAAAGACGGTATCTGATTTTGAGTCATAGTCTGTTCGAACTCGCGCCTAGTAACGCAGTCTAAGTTACGTATAGCGATATATAGAAATATAATAGAAATCCGGAAAAGTCTTGAATTTGTAACATCTCTATAGCCTTAAAACTTTCTTGAAGCGTTTGTATAAATAGATTAAGTCCAGATGCAGACTCATTTTGCAGTGGTTTGAAACTAAAGATTTTATCTAAATAGGTAGTAGCTAGCGCTCGTTTATTTTCGTATCGCTTAACTAACGCATTCCATACTAAGATATAATTATTTGCTGTAACAGGTAGACTCTTAATAATCGTAAGCGCTGACCCACTGACGGACGCCAACAAATAATAAAACTTTTCAATATCACTAATTTTTGTGTTACTGTGCACTAAACTCCTAAACGTATCCCTAAATGTAGGCCAGTGGGGCGATTATGTAACTTTGGTTTCTATCAACTTTCGTAAGAAATAGGAAACATGACAGTTTTGCGATTACGTAACAAGTTTTGACAGCTAAAGTCTCTGAATAATGTTGATTGAAAGAGAAACAGCTTTTGACATTTAAACTTCTATCGATAAACTTTTTTTTTATAAAATAGCGATTACGTAACTCAGTTTCAATTTAAAATGACAAGGAGTGATTGCAGTAATATAGCTTCTCAGTGAAACAACTCGAGTGTTGTTTCTGAAGACAGAAATAGGTAAATTGTAAGTTATTTAAAGTGAAATATGTTATTTGTATACCATTTTAAATCACAATTATAAAGTTGTTAACCTAAAACCCTTAAGGGTTACAAAATAAATTCTCATATATGTGCTCACAAAAGAATTAATCTACAATCTTTCATTTTAGGTGGACTACAATGTTTCGCACAATTTTATTAGAGTATGCGGAGGAGGAAACTCGCAAACAAGCGCTCAAAAATGAGAGGCGCTTAATGCGAGACGCTTATAATCCATTGTCGCTCCCACATAATGAATTCATTGCAGTTCCGTTTGGATAAAGCGTCTTCTACTGAACTATGCCAGGAGGTTATTCCTATATTGCCAAGGACCCAGCGAATAACATCTATCCGAGACGAACTCAAAGTAAGATTATATCTACCTACTTACTAATACCTATAAAATTTTGCCTTTATTACTTAAAAAGGTACAATCTTATTTTTTCATTAAGTACCTACCCAACTATTGTCTTTTAGATTGCTGCAGCCTTGGCTTTCTATAGTAATGGGTCATATCAACGTGGGGTAGGTGCTTCCTTCCTTCACAACATGTCTCAACCAACTTTCTCAAAATGTCTGGAGGAAGTCACAAATGCTTTGAATAGTCGAGAAATACTGACAAAGTATATAAAGTTCCCATCCCAGAGGGAGACAAGAGAGGCTATTATGGTAGAGTATGTACCTACTAGAATCTATAAACATAATTATAAAAATTTGCCAGAGAAACAAATATAGATTTCTATAATATATATTTTATTTTAGTTTTATGAATAAGCATGGATGTCGTGGGGTTATTGGTTGTATTGATGGTACACATGTTGCAATTATTCATCCAGTGAACCATGAAGAAGCATTTTTTAACCACAAGGGATACCATTCCCTCAATAACAGATAATATAATACTATAAACACATAAAAATTTGCCAGAAAACCAAATATAGATTTCTTAACTCATTATGTCCATAATCTGTGTATATGTGGGAGAATAGAGGGTAGCTTACAAAATAAAATGGTAACAAGTGACGGTAGTAGTTGTCGCAAGTACCTACCACTTGATTCCTCCCACTACGTCATCGGACTAGTTATAAAAGGCCGCGTGCCCTGTCGACAGATCAGAAGTTGTCCTGCGTTGGACACGGTACAACTTGTGCTCTGAACTGTCAGGTGAGTTCTATCCTTATTAAAGCGTAACTATGTATCTGGTTGCTGTATTTTCCCGCTTAATTATAAAATACATTTAGATAATTTAGCTGATGAATTTCCTTAAATATTATTTTATATTCGTAGCTAAATATCAATGTTGATCTACCTACTCGGCTTTGATTGAAATATATTCTTATTTTCATTGAACTCTTCTTTTACTTGCTTGCTTACCCTTCTACGCGCACATCAGAATTGGGATCGTAAACACGTTATTCTCTGTTTATATAATTTTTTCATGTGTGATACAATGATGAGCGGTACGCCTGACTGTACCAAGCCACAGTCGCCGTCTAACGCCGAACAAGAGCCTGAGCAGTGAGCAACGTTCCCGACCGACGTCACCGATCCTCGCACAGCAGTCGGCATGAGACACATTGAACACGGACACCGATGCGCGGCGGTCCATCTGGCAGCAATGAAAATACAAGGACAGGTTTCGTTCCAATTGATTTAATTAATTCCAATTGATTTTGATGCATGAAATGATGGTTTTGCTTTTACAAACTACTGCTAACGAATTTCGCGCTTCTACCGCTAAGGTGGTTCCGCGTGTTCGAAACCTTGATCACTTTCATGTCCTGCGGCCAATCCGGGCGATAGAAATTAGACTTGTTATTGTAATTTAGATGAAGTTTAATCGGAATTTAACTAAAATTAACTTTTTGTAATCAAAAAAATAATAGATAAAAAGTTTTAACAAATATCGTCCTTGTATCTTATGTGTCTACTATCTGTATCAGGGCTGTAGAATGTAATACACATTTTACCCCGTTGCAAGTGCAACTGGCTAGGTGGGTAGACATTTTCATTTTTCACATAACCCCATATCACGGTAATAAATTATCTATCTTTGCTATTGTACAAATATTATGCTCAGTGTTGCTGAAAATAAGTAGTATGACTTTGTCTAGGTACAAAGGCAGTAGTGTTGTCAGCAAATGTCGGTGTTAAATTTACAAAGGTTTTTTTTAATATAATACCCTAAGTACAGAACTTAAAACGTGACTATTGAAACTTTTGCAGTTGAAGCCCGTTACTACGACCATTTAGTGCTGCTGTGGAATATACCAGCAACCAGGCTACCAGCCTGGCAGAGTACACAACAAGGAAATGGGACCTTGCAAAAAGGTGTTTGGTGTGGCGGTGAATTAGGAGCAGTTGGTGGAAGCTGTTTCTGGTATGTCAATCTTATATACGTTCGGACTTGCTACGATTAACGCCTAAAGGTTGGCCACGTCGAGTAGCAATTCTTACAAATGTAAAAAAAGGCCCAATAGTGGCACTGATCACAACATCCCAAACAAACGATCACGGCCCTCTGTCGCTGATAGGTCACGTTCAAGAAGATTGTCGTTAGAAATTAATTTCTTCCACAAGTCCACTGTAGTTTAATGCACATCTTGTAGCAAGACTTGATAATTTCTTTTAAATAACGTTTATTCATGATAGCATTGGCGACTCGATTAAAAGTAGGTGACATTGTCTTCTGCGTTTCACAAAAAAAACTTTGCGTGGTTAACGGTCTCAAATCTCAATATCAACCTAGGTCTCTTGTAGGCAGGTAGTTTGAACTCGTGCCCGATAACAGTCAATAGGATATTTTTGGACAAGACTTGTTGGACATACTCAGGAATTCAGGTTTTCCGTGACTCCTATCGACACGTACCGTTAGTGTGGTTCAGCAAACTGACGCAAATTTCCATAACATTAATGACAATGTTGACCTTAAGTATAAAGAGCTGCTTTGCGGTCGGATATATTTACAACAGAAAATGCGGTATCCCAATGTAAATATTTACAGACAGAGATCGAATATTTAGGCAGAATCATATCTCTGCCGTGGTATGATTAAAAGGTCGTTATCCGACGGCTAAAATTTTTAACTTCTAATGTTACGTATATTATCTGTGGTATGCCATTAACACTACCTCGTCTGCGTATTTGTGTTCGTTAAGGCTAAAACCACACTATAGTTACCAAGCTTAGAGATAAACCTCGTATCAATCTGTATTTGCGGTTCTGTATATCTTAAATAGTTCGCATTTCACTCGATGATCATGTTTTAAGCAAATAGATAAATGAAATAAAGTGATTCATAAGATTTTAGAAACACTGGTAATTAACTAATACGCAAAAATGTTTAAGTGACATTATTTACAATATAACAAGCGAATCATTGAAAGTATTTTGCATGAAGAATTTTTGTAACTTCCAGTACCGAATCGATTTTAGTTAACCGGTTCAAATGTTTTTCACACGTTACTCAATACAAGGGTTTACTAGATAACGGTGTTGTGGATATAACACGGCAGACGTGATGTTAAAAATAGGCCTGTCCCGGGCAAAGTTTTATCTCGTCTTCACTCGCCTGTACCGACAACGGTCAAGCAAGTCCGTCAATTCAGTGGCCTCGCAGGATACCTACTTTTGGAAATACATCCCGAATTCAGGATACCTACTTTTGGAAATACATCCCGAATTCTTTCATTAACGGTGATTCAGTTTTACAATCTGACTCAAACTGGACTGATCTGACTTGACTTCGGAGCACGAGCTTTCTAGGAATCTTATGTTACCTTGCATCAGGAACTAATCTTGACTCTGTTCAACCCAACTAAACCTATTGAGCTTCGTACTGATGAAAACAAGTTTAGGCGTCGTTCTTTTCCAAAAACATCAACATGTTAGCATATTTTAGTATGCGCACCACCAAAACCATAAGCTATTATCATTTATTCGTATTGGAAACCTTTTCAAATTGTAACGGATTGTAATTCTTTGAGGGCATCGCGTAAACAGAAAGAATTACTTTCGTGAGTTCATAGGTGGTGGGCATACCTACAATCATTTGATTTCGAGATCGAATATTTTAAAGGAGAACGTATACCCCACATTGTTTTTTTTTAAGTAACAACCGTTTTTGCTAAATGAAAAACAAATTTATGGTTGTAGCGATTGGTTAGAGGCTCTTCCGAAACTAGATACATAATCGTATCCCTAAATAAATAGTACTGCTGATGATGCGGCATCCAGTTATGAAATTTTCTATTTGGTACCTACCTTTAACACTAAAGATAATGTTAAAAAAAAAATGCCTTTGCGTCCCCAAGAGCTATCAGGGGCATCTCATATATACGAGGATTAAAAAATATATATATAATAAAATTGAGTTTTGGTTTCCTAGTATGTCTAAATATGCCCGAAAGCTTTTCAAATACTGTCTCACGTGCAAATACATCTCACTACATCCTATTGATACCTCCCGTACCTTTTCATCTTTACGCATGGACAACACTAGAAAGTGTTTATTGACGCAAAATATTGTTCCATGCACCCGGTTAACCTGTAAATTACTTACACATTGTATTTTGTCGCATCTAAACGAATTATTTGTGATCAAGCTACTTCTTATAAGCAGCGCCTCTGACAAAGAGTTTAGAACATTTGGTAAACTGTGGTCTATAGAACTACATTTTATAGCCAGTGGCGTTAGTCAAATCAAATCAAATCAAATATACTTTATTGCACACACAGTAGAAGGCAAACGAACAGATTGACGGACGGACGGACATGATGAAAGTTTTAACGAATAGTTTTATCTTTGTTGACAATACCTCGAAAAGACTTTAGAAGAACGCAGTTAGCGATAGGTACAACTGCTATAAATAGTATATTTAATAAAAGTACCGGTCATACTGCTCATGAATTGCGATCAGGCACCTCTTGCTATATCAGCTTTATCAGAAAGCGAGGTACGTTTGGACTTAGATGCTTGCTGTTTAGAGTCTAAAGGCAGGAAGGACGAGCGTGCTGTCAACAAACTGGATAGCAAGTATAGAGGTCCTTGCGTCATCACGCAGATCAATGATAATGACAGATATAGGTGCTGTCAGAGTTTATGAAACCGGTAATAAGTTGCATGTGTATAATGTTGTTGTTGTATAATGTTATACGTATTTCGTGATCATTTCTGCGTAGAATCCCCTAACATGGGAAGTGAACTGAAAGATTCCTTCAATAATTAGTTAGCGAGTTATGGTTACCTGTAATGACTGTTTTGTGTGATTGGTGGTTGTCTGGCCAACAGTCTCCAATTATACTGGCGGTCTTATTGGTAATCCTGATAAGCTCACCTGCCATGTGATTTGGCATTAGTTTTAGGGTCATGTGATTTGACCACTGCCATGTGATTTGGCTTTAGTTTTAGGGTCATGTGATTTGACCACTGCCATGTGATTTGGCTTTAGTTTTAAGGTCATGTGATTTGACCATTGCCATGTGATTTGGCATTAGTTTTAAGGTCATGTGATTTGACCATTGCCATGTGATTTGGCATTAGTTTTAAGGTCATGTGATTTGACCATTGCCATGTGATTTGGCATTAGTTTTAAGGTCATGTGATTTGACCATTGCCATGTGATTTGGCATTAGTTTTAAGGTCATGTGATTTGACCATTGCCATGTGACTTGGCATTAGTTTAAGGTCATGTGATTTGTCCACTCCCCTGTTGTTTGGGGTTAATTTAAGGTTACTCATTATGTTATATAATATGATAGCGTGTTTTTACCATTGCTATTGCAAAACTTGGTCATGTATTTCTACTGAATTTATGTGATAGATTTTTCGAGCACTTGATTAATGATTGTTTTCGCGAGCCAAAAGGCTGCTCGTCAGAATGGCCGTGTGGGAGAATAGAGGGTAGCTTACAAAATAAAATGGTAACAAGTGACGGTAGTAGTTGTCGCAAGTACCTACCACTTGATTCCTCCCACTACGTCATCGGACTAGTTATAAAAGGCCGCGTGCCCTGTCGACAGATCAGAAGTTGTCCTGCGTTGGACACGGTACAACTTGTGCTCTGAACTGTCAGGTGAGTTCTATCCTTATTAAAGCGTAACTATGTATCTGGTTGCTGTATTTTCCCGCTTAATTATAAAATACATTTAGATAATTTAGCTGATGAATTTCCTTAAATATTATTTTATATTCGTAGCTAAATATCAATGTTGATCTACCTACTCGGCTTTGATTGAAATATATTCTTATTTTCATTGAACTCTTCTTTTACTTGCTTGCTTACCCTTCTACGCGCACATATAAATAACATAAGTTTATACTTTATTTTAGTTTTATGAATAAGCATGGATTCCCTGGGGTTATTGCTTGTATTGATGGTACACATGTTGCAATTATTCGTCCAGTGAACCATGAAGAAGCTTTTTTTAACCGCAAGGGATACCATTCCCTCAATGTTGTTGTTGTAAGTATTTGTTTAACCTAAATAATAGCTACTTAGTAGGTAGGTACCGAAAATTATTATTAATGTTAAAAGATTGTTTTTTCTTTCAGATATGTGACCTACATTTAAATATTTTATATATAGACTCTTCCTATGGTGGTGCTGCCCATGACAGTTTTATTTGGGCTCAAAGTCCTATAAAGACTTTTCTTGAGCGTCTCAACTTGGGAGGAGAGAGATGCTGGCTTTTAGGTATGAATATCTGTACTATAATAAAAGGGTATCTGCATTAATTCTGTACATTGAATATTTTTTTCATGAAATTAAGAGAGGGCGATAAGAGTACCTATACACCAGTACCAACCATCACACAAAAAGATTTTGTCATGCAGTTTTCACAGGTAGATTATGCTTAGTCTAAAGCGACATAATATAGGCATTGTTTAATTTAAATTGGATATCGGGAAAAAGTTATTATACAAAAATGTTTCAAAGGGGTGAAACTGCGGGGCACAGCTAGTTTTCAAATATGACTAAGTAAATAGTACAAAGTATAAATGGTAATGATAAAAGTATAGAACTTTATAGTGTACTTTTTTATAGGAGATTCAGGCTTCGCCCAAAGACCATATATGATGACGCCCATCTTGAGAGCTGAAGAAGGGTCTCCAGACGAATTTTATACACACCTACATTGCAGCACCCGTAACGTGGTTGAAAGGTGTTTTGGGGTGCTAAAGGCGCGTTGGCGGTGTTTGTTAGCACATCGCGTGCTGCACTATAATCCAACAAAGGCTGGGAAAATAGTAAATGCATGTGTTGTGCTGCACAATATAGCCAACGCACACAATGTGCCTGTACCTGTGCTCACATCAGAGGATATACAGTTACTTCAACGCAGTCAGCTGTCAGTGTATGAAGTTGGTGACAGCACTGAATCTGATGCAAGACATTTCTTCTAGTGTTGGGAATTAAACCTAATAAATATAAAACTACAAGGATTGTGTAGTGTGTACTATAAGTACACGTAATCTGAGTTGTGGACTTTAATCCTTACTAGTATTATTTATAAATGTAAAAGTGAGTTTGTTTGTTTGTTACGCTTTCGCGCCTTAACGGATCAACCGATCATCATGAAATTTTGCATGCACGTTGTCAGGGGTACAGAGAAGAACATAGAGTCCTTTTTTATCCCAGAATTCCCACAGGAACTCCGAAGTTACCGCGGGGAGCAGCTAGTACATTAATAAATTAATAAACTAGTGCATAATTTGTTAAATAAAAAATTTTCTTTCTTTACATAGTTTTTTAATTATTTAATTTCTCATTTTTGGGTCTGTAATGTGTCTGCAATCTTGTTCAGACTACATAATATATCCTCGCAGGTGTAAGCTAGACTTGTCACCGCATCCGCTAGTCGCTCCTCAGCCGCAATACTTCTTTCTTCCAAAGCGTATGCCCAGTGCGGCACCCTTTGTCCATCGCGATCTAAAAAAAATGTATCATAATGCAAATGTTTGTTTGTTAGGTAAGTACGCTTTCACACCTCAACTGCTCAATCGATCATCATGAAATTTTGTACACACGTTGTCAGGGGTACAGAAAAGAGCGTAAAGTACTTTTTATCCCAGAATTCCCGCAGGAACTCCGAAATTCTTTCACCATTAGAAGGCTACATTATCCCTGAGTAACATAGGCTATATTGTAATCCGGAATTCCTGCGGGAACTTCAAAATTACTGCGAGTGAAACCGTGGGGAACAGCTAGTCCTACTAATATTATAAATGTGAAAGTGTGGATGTTTGTTACTCAATCACGCAAAAACGGCAGAACGGATTTGGATGAAATTTGGCATGCACGTTGTCAGGGGTACAGAGAAGGACATAGGGTACTTTTTATCCCGGAGTTCCCGCGGGAACTCCGAAATTAACGCGGGTGAAACCGCGGGGAACAGCTAGTCAAATATTAACAGACATTCACTTTACACAGACAAACATACACAACACGTACTTGGTACATTTTTTTCTATACGCGTAGGGCGAGATGAGCTGGAAGAGGCGCGGCGCAAATGTGTTGGTTCTAAAACAAAATAATCAATATTTACTTACAACAAAAACTAAATAAACGATGATAACATTCATAAAGACAGGTTTTCAGTTGTTATCACCTTGAAGCGATGCTGCTGCAGGAAGGGGCGGCAGTGGACTCCTTGGGAGATCATAATATATTTGTGTATCTGAAACAAAACATTTATTTTTTTAATTAACAAATTAAACTGACTTAAGCGGTCGCACTCAGAGCCGTTTAAATGATTTTTTTAATTTTAAGTAAAGATTTTAAAAACAAACTTTTACCGCCGCACTCAGAGTCGACTTTAATGATTACTTAGTTAAGTATAGATTTTTAAAACAAAACTGCCGCAATCAGACAAGTTTAATAAATTTATGTTAATTGGGATAAAACTGATTAAGTTACATCTCATTAAATGCCAATTAACATTAATTTATTGAACGTCTCTGATTGCGGCAGTTTTGTTTTAAAAATCTATACTTAACTAAGTAATCATTAAAGTCGACTCTGAGTGCGGCCGTTAAACATTCATTAAATTAATGTTAGGGCGGCGCCACAGTCTCGGCGGCGGCGGTGGCGGCGGCGGCAGCGGCAAAAACAAATGGTAGACAACATAAGAAGTCAGCCACAGCTCGCGCCGCTGATAGCTGTGGCCAACTGCTTATGTTTTTACCGCCGCCGCCGCCGAGACTGTGGCCAAGGGGTTTATTGGCATTTAACTAATAAAGTTTTTTGTTAAATGTCAACTAACATTAATTTAATGAACGTCCCTGATAGCGGCCGTTTTGTTTTAAAAATGTTTATTTAAAATTAAGAAATCATTCAACTGAAGGTGCGGCCGTAAAACGCAAAACTTAAAAATAACAAAATACTGATTTAATCCGAAAGACAAATTGCACATTATTGTTATTGGTATGTGCTACCTACTGATCATAGGTAGACTTCAAACTAAAAAAGAATTATTAAAATCAGTCGAGCCGTTTTTGAGTAGTCGCATAACAAACATAAAATAACAACACAGTCGAACTGAGCACCTTCTCTTTTTTGGAAGTCAGTTAACAAATAAAATTTAAATGTTAAATGTAAGAACTTAAGTTACTTACGTTCAGGTTCACTATTCCCCTCACTCAGCAGTAGTGGTGGTGTATCTAAAACAACACAAAATATTATATGAATAACACACACAGCCGTTTGTACCATGATGTGCATAAAGTTTAAATAAATAAATACCTACCTAAACATATACATTCATAAAACATACATAGTATGATATTACATATACAATAAAATTAATACATAACTACAAATGCAAAAAATATACTAAACATACTTATGTATCTACTTATATAGTAATTTTATGTTTAGTATATTATTATTATCTGCTTATGGTGTATGTTTATATGTATAAACATACAGATAATAATGCATAATATGAATTGTAGAGATTACTGAAGCAACATATTTTCTTGTAGATTGTGGTGAAACAGTATTAAGTAACTTAAATGTTAAAGGAACTTAAGTTACTTACTTTCATGTCCATTATTCTCCTCACTCAGCAGTAGTGGTGCAGGTGGTGTATCTAAAAAAAGCACAAAATATTATATGAAGGTATAATTTGTTTGTTTGTTTGTTACGCTTTCATGCCTTAACCCAAGAACTTTCATAGGTAAAATGTTCTGTGGACTACAGTAGTCTACAGACTCTGTGGCGACTTTGTCTCTCCAGCCAATAAAACTTCTACAGTGCTGCCAACCTAAATGGATCGCTGTAGAAAACAAAAACAAAGTCGCCACAGAGTCTGTGGACTACTGTAGTCCACAGGACATGTTACCTTCGAAAATTCCTGCAGACTACTGTAGTCCACAGGACAGTTCATAGGTTAAAACTTAAAAACCTACTCCACTGATCATCATGAAATTTTTCCCACACATTGTCAGGGCTACAGACTTCAATGTGTCCTTTGAAAAAATGTACTTTCATCCTGGAATTCCCACGGGAACTCCGTAAGTAATGTGGGTGGAACTGTGAGGAACAGCTAGTATTATATAAGTACATTATTAAATTTTTTATCTTATTAATTAGGCTTGCACAATAGAACATACAATAACTGTTAAGCTGTGTCAGCCTTAGATATTATTGATTTCAAATTGTGGATATACAATACAGTACCTCTGAATATCCTTAAAAGTTTAACTCATATAATTATAAACATACCTACTACCTATGATAGAGCATAGTAATTGAACAAATATAATTTTTAAGTCACTTGCAAACTCTGCCGTTGCTGCTCCATGGTCTGCCTCAACCTCAAGAGTGACATCACACAACTAGAACATAAACAAAATTCTTTACTAAAATTTTTATCCCTAACTTACAATTTATGTAATTATTTATGATGGTTATTGTTAGATAACTTAAGTAGGTACTTATTAGTTTCTCTTTAGAGCATAATCATTGAGACAAAAATTGATAGGAAAATTATTTTAAAAACATGCAAAGCAACTAAGATCCACTGGCACCCTGACCCCAGGATTTCCCGCCACTGCCACCTCCCCAATAATGGACACAATTTTTTCTTCCAACTCGGTGAGTGGAACCACCTTGTTGGGTCCACCTCCGGTTGCATTACGGCTCCGCCTCACATCTGCCGCTTTTGATTTAGTGCGGCATTTCAGCAAATGCCAGTACTTGTTGGTGCACAGGGAAAAAACAAAGGAAGGACATGCATAGGTAGGTCAAAACAATTAGGCACATTCAAACTAAACATTTTATCAAAGTGTTTTCCACCATGCGGTTTAGTGCAAGCAAATTAGTTAGGTAGGTACAAAAATACGCCTAAAAAGTAAAAAATTAGATTGGCTACTTACTCGCTTCCATTTATCTGGGGTTTTTGTAGACCCTTCTCCGAGCGAACTTAATTTTAGGGAGAGTTCCTCCCATGCCTTGTTGGCCGCTTGGTGGCCAAGAGGGACATATTTATTGCGATTGAGAGAAACGTCTTTATTTCTCTCGACGAAGTCCAATATTAATTCCAGTTGGCGGTGCGACACTTGTTGTTGAGGAGCCATACTTTGAAATTAAATAATAGCACAAGTTATTTAATCAACTCCAGTAAAAGTCAGTATAATATTAAATATAATCAAAATTCAATCGAATAAAGACACTTACTTCCCAAATTATAAACTTTTTAAAAGTTTAAAAGTTAGAAGGTGAACGGTAAACACTAAATTTCATATTTCAATGGTGATTTTTTTATTTTTTAAACCAAAGATTTACAAGAAAATCCCTATTATGCGACTGACTAAAGATGGGCAGTGCTTAAGTACTCGGTTTACCACGATAAAGTATAATTTGAATCAGTTGGTTTATACACGATTTGCAGCAACTTCACAGTGAACCTTGTCGATAGAAATAGATGGTGATCGAGAAAGATAAAGTTAGTTATAATCGCAAATAGTCGATAGAAGTAATTTTCGTTTAGCAACATGAAACTATTGAAACAGAATTTCAATAGAGTTACGTAATCGCCCCACAGTTCTCTAAATTTCCGTCAAAATGAAAAATCTCTAACTTAGGAAGTCTTGGTACAACATTACTAGCATTATTCGAAATGTCGCACTTATTGTCACTTGCCTGATTTTTCACTTTATCCGCAACACTACGAATTTCGTAAAATATTCTATCAAACTCCGTTATTTCACTGTAATCTGGCACAAATTTACTACTTTCCTTTCGTTTTGCCGCATAAATTTCACTGACTATTGTTTCGTATTTAGTCCTAAAACCACTAAGATCCTGTAAACGGACATTGAACTCATCTAACAACTGTGCATTGTCCGTGTCTTCCACAACTTTTCTAGATAATTCGTACAAGGCAGATATACGCATGAAACATACCTCTTTAGCTGTTAAATGTGGTTGTAGCCACTTTTCAAACTCCTCATCAGTGAATTTTCTCGACATTTTTACCAAATTTCAGCAAAAATATTGACAAAAATGAAATACGTAAATTTAATTTTTATTAAAGAAATTTGTACCTACTCGTTACCGCCGCGCAGTAATGGCGTCGATTGACGCGTTCACACAATTTTATTTCGAACCAAATTTCACACTAAAACAATTTATTACTACACAACTTAATGTGAAATATTAATATTTTAATGTATTGTAACTATTAAATGTGTCACAAGTAGGTACAGATGTTTTTAAAAGGGAATTTTGTGAATATGTGACCAAGTAGGTAGGTATTTAGGTATTACGAAGAACACTTTTTTCTTTGATTATTTTAGTATTTCTGCGTGTGTATACCTAATTACTACTATTCTTGTGTGGAGGCAACTTAATCCACTTCAAAATATTCACAAGCAAACCCGGGCGGCAATCTGATGGGAGAACTTGTGCGCACGGGTGTACAGGGCAGTAGATGCACCGGCGAATGACGCGAGCGGCGCGAGCGCATCTCAACGCCTAGTGCAATCTCGGTACCCTTGCGGAGCGCACGTCGCCCATCATCCAGAATACCTATCGGCCATTACTCGACGCCGCGTAGTCATTAGCTAATTCTAAAACTTTGTCATTTAAGTTCGATAGTGTAGTGAATAAATTTCAGTCGTTTATTTCGAGTGTTTATTATTTAATCGTAAAGTATCCACTACAATTGGTGACCCCGACAAAAAGTTTTCGTGTAATTTATGGCTACCTCCGCTAAAAATATCGCAACAAAGGATGAAGACACCACTAAAGATGCGGTTATTTGCAAAGTGGGTGTGCGGTTACCCCCGTTTTGGGCTGAAGAACCAGCATTGTGGTTTTCTCAGATCGAAGGCCAGTTTATGTTGTCAGGCATAACATCAGATTCAACCAAATATTACTACGTGTCGTCATCATTGGAGCCTCGATTTGCAATCGAAGTCAAAGACATTATTAATAACCCACCGCAGGAAAACCGTTATGAAAAACTAAAAACGGAGCTCATTAAAAGGTTATCAGCATCTCAAGAAAAAAAAGTAAAACAGTTATTAACACACGAAGAGCTCGGAGACAGAAAGCCGTCGCAATTTTTACGACATCTTCGTACACTAGCGGGACCTACAGTACCTGATGACTTCCTGAGGACACTATGGGCAGGTCGGTTACCTAATAATGTTCAAACTATAGTTGCATCACAGCCGAACTTGCCGTTAGAAACTATTGCCGATCTAGCGGACAAAGTATATGAGATTGCACCCTCCTTCCCACAAGTTTCGACACTAACTGAAAATAAAAATAACAATATAATTTTTACGGAGATGTCTAACCAAATAGCGGAGCTCACTCGAGAGGTAGCATCATTAAAGAGTCAATTGCATAATGGACGAAACAGATCCAGATCTAGAAACCGATTTCACAATCGACAAAGATCTCGATCTCGTTCCAGATCTTATAACGAAGCTTATTGCTGGTACCATAACCGATTTGGCAATAATGCCACTAAATGCACAATCCCTTGCGGATATTCTTCGAAGGCGACGGAAAACTCCAGCGGCAGCCGGAAGTAGCGGCAAGCGTCTGCCATACATCACCAAGCCGCTTATTTATAACCGACCGTAATACAAGGAAACATTTTCTCGTCGACACAGGTTCAGATCTTTGCGTCTACCCACGTTCAGCTGTGCGAGAGCCACGCGCAAAGACAAGCTACCAGTTGTTCGCCGCAAACGGATCGACGATATGCACGTACGGCTGGGTGCACTTACGGCTCGACCTGGGCTTGCGCAGATCTTTCAAATGGCGATTTGTCGTCGCAGATGTCTCAAAACCAATTATCGGTGTCGATTTCTTATCTTTTTTTAATTTACTTGTCGATTGCAGAAATAAACGCCTGGTGGATGGAGTCACGAACCTCTCCACGGCAGCAAATGTAGGAGAATCCACCCATGCGATAACGTCGATTAAGGCAGTGGCAGGCAACACACCGTACCACGACATACTACGGGAGTACCCGGACATCACTCGACCGTCTGGTAAGGTACGAATACCAAAACATAACACGGTGCACCATATCCGGACGACACCTGGCCCACCGGTCACTGGTCGTCCTCGTCGCTTACCGCCAGACAGACTCAGCATCGCGCGAAAAGAGTTTGAAGATATGCTCGAAAACGGTACAGCTCGAAGGTCGGAGAGCCCCTGGTCTTCACCACTACATCTCGTCCCAAAGAAGGAAAATGGCTGGCGGCCGTGCGGCGACTACAGAGCCCTCAACGCCAGGACTATACCAGATAAGTATCCTGTGAGACATATTCAAGACTTTACTCATCAGTTAGCAGGAAGCAAGGTGTTCTCAAAAATCGACCTGGTTAAGGCATACAACCAAATTGCTGTTCAGCCCGAGGATATACCGAAAACAGCGATCACAACACCGTTCGGACTCTTTGAGTTCCCGTTCATGACGTTCGGATTGAGAAACGCTGCACAAACATTCCAGCGGTTTATCGACGAGGTGCTTAAAGGGCTGGAATTTTGTTACGGGTACATTGATGATATTCTGGTCTTTTCAGAGTCCAGCACTCAACACCTGGAACACCTGCAACAGCTGTTTCAACGGCTGACAGAATATGGTGTGTTAATAAACACTGCAAAGTGTGTGTTTGGGCAGGAAGAGATAGACTTCTTGGGCTTCAAAGTTTCAGCTGCCGGTATAAAGCCCATGGATTCACAAGTGCGAGCAATACTAGACTACCCTGCTCCTAGGTCCATAAAGGAGCTGAGAAGATTTCTTGGCATGACAAATTTCTATCGGCGGTTTACTCCGGGGATAGCAGAGATACAAGTGCCACTTAACGCTCTGCTGGCTGGGCCAAACATCAAAGGTTCCCAGCCCATCGCTATGACTCCCGAACTCATGGATGCATTCAACAGTTGCAAGAACAGCTTATCTCGAGCTGCGATGTTAGCACACCCAGATCCAAGCGCTGACGTGTCAATACAAACGGATGCGTCCGATGTTGCGATCGGAGCAGTACTGCAACAGCGTAAAGAAGAAGACTGGCAGCCATTAGCCTTCTTCTCCAAGAAGCTTAGTCCGTCCCAAAAAAAGTATAGCCCATATGACCGCGAGCTATTAGCGGTATACCAAGCGATCAAGCACTTCAGGCATATGGTCGAGGCTCGCAATTTCACCATCTATACCGACCACAAACCTTTGACGTATGCATTTACAACAAGGCGGGATAACTGCTCACCAAGACAGTTTAGGTACCTGGATTTTATCGGACAGTTCAGTACCGACATCCAGTACGTGCGTGGCAAGGACAACGTGGTAGCCGACGCACTGTCAAGAGTCGAAGCTCTGTCGCAATGCATAGATTATGAAACCCTAGCTAAAGCGCAAGAGGCAGATTCAGAACTCTGATGTCGGACTTGAAGGCGTCAACAGCCGAGCTGGTCTACGGGGAGCCATTACGTTTGCCAGGCGAACTTTTTACTCCCGCACAGAACCAAGCAGAAGATCCAGCCGACTACGTCACGCAACTCCGCAGGCACATGACCTTATTATCACCTGCACCAGCGTCGAGTCATAACACCGGAAAAGCGTTTTATGTACCAAAAGGTATCACTACTGCTGAATTCGTGTTTCTGCGCAAAGGAACAGCAAAAAGATCGCTAGAACCACCTTACGCAGGTCCATACAAAGTGATGGAACGTGGAGAAAAATATTTCAAGCTAGAGATACAGGGTAAACCAACCACAGTCTCCATTGACCGCTTAAAGCCAGCGTACATGGCCACAGACGACGCTCAGACTAGCGTGCAAGATGAGACCATCGCAGCTCCACAGAGGCAAGCGCCACAGGCGACTCCAATCAAAAAGACGCGAAGCGGCCGCACGGTGCGATGGCCTGATTACTATCGACCGTAGTAAACAACGGTCTCAGCGGGGGAGTATTGTGGAGGCAACTTAATCCACTTCAAAATATTCACAAGCAAACCCGGGCGGCAATCTGATGGGAGAACTTGTGCGCACGGGTGTACAGGGCAGTAGATGCACCGGCGAATGACGCGAGCGGCGCGAGCGCATCTCAACGCCTAGTGCAATCTCGGTACCCTTGCGGAGCGCACGTCGCCCATCATCCAGAATACCTATCGGCCATTACTCGACGCCGCGTAGTCATTAGCTAATTCTAAAACTTTGTCATTTAAGTTCGATAGTGTAGTGAATAAATTTCAGTCGTTTATTTCGAGTGTTTATTATTTAATCGTAAAGTATCCACTACACTTGATTCCGTAACTGGTTAATCCTGGCCGAAGTGACCAGATGTTCGATAGCTCAGAGAAAAATAAGAAAAATTATCTTGTTAAACTTAGACTCAAAACTTTTTTAAAAACTCACCGGCGCTATCGATCCGCAATCCAGCCGAATATTTATTAACCCGGGCCCGGGACAGTTCACAGGTGGTTTTTATTTGTTTCACAGCTCCTCAGTAACAGATTTTCCTAATATTTTATAATTTTCACGCACAACTTATCAGGTGAGCCGGCGCCATAACCCAATATATTTTCAAAAAGATTGCAACTAGCGCCTCCTTGCGTCGAGTGAGCGAGACCAGTTTCTTTTTTTTTTTGAGTCGTGGATTTGAGCATACTAAACCATACATGGGATATTACTTGCGTCCACATTTCTGCCATTGAGGTTTCTACGTGAGGTTTCTCTCGGTCAAGTATTATGTTTTACATAAATTCTGACAACGTTGCGATAGTCGTCTTTGTAGGAGCATTGTCATTACCTCTCTAAGAGAGAAATGTGATTTTGTGATTTCATTTCAAAGGTTTCGATACCATTGTCCATGAAGTGTTGTCATATACCTACCGAACTGTTTCGCGATGTGATATGTACAGTGTTCTTTAAGTGGTATTCCTCAATTTAAAACGCCGTGATCATTACTTACTACTGGTTTTCCAACCACGGAGTTGAAATCTTGCGAGTTTCAACTTTGATCCTTTGTCTAAGGGAGATACTTGTAATCTACCCACAGTAGCTCGTTATCGACATTAGAATTTCGATGCGTTTGAAATCTAGATGATTTTAAGTTTTTCTAGTAATTATATGTTATCTACCCACGTACCTAGCCGTCGGTCGTTATTTAGTATTAATTTTATGAGCGTAGGATCTAGAATTGATCAGTTTTTCTAATCGTAGGGTAGGTAGATCATAATCGTCATTGAGTAGATTTGATGGTTAAACAAACTTACCTAGTGATAATTGACCATAATTATACGAGACATTGCATCCGAAGAGATTTATTAGAGATGTTTTACTATGTAGTCCATTCTTCAATGTACTTGCATCGCACACAATTATTTAGAGCTATAAAGGAGAATCAAAAATAAAAAGATATTCAATTGACTACTGTGTACCCATCCTCCCCGCCCCACCCGGCGTAGCGCCTGCGTTGCCGCACGCCGCCGTGCCAGCTCATTTTTTCAGAGCACCTATTTCATGGCATGGGGTAACGTTAATACTTATAGATGTATAAGTTTTTAACGAAACCTATGGGCAGGGAGGGTAATAAATCTCTTCGGATGCAACGTCTCGTATAATTATGGTCAAACATCACTAGGTAAGTTTGTTTAACCATCAATTATACTGCGACGTTGCATCCTCGAGATTTATTAGAGATGTTTTACTATGTAGATGTTTAGCGCTCACCATGAAATAGGTAAAAGATAGGGAAAGAAGAACGATGATAAACCAAGTTAAATCAGCGAACACGAGTAGAGAAAAAATATAATTAGAGTTGTACGAATAATTTTACAAAATATTTATATATTTTGTTTATCTTGTATTTATATAAATGTTTATTAATCAGAGTCATTATTGTAAGCTGCTTCTGCAAAGAGTCTATCCTCATTTACGGGTTACAGTGGGATAAAGTTAAGGCATTGTGAGTTAAAGCATTGTGAATAGGTCGTTTCGTGGTCAATAATTTTCTGTATTTAGTAAGATTTTTTTTTTTCATTAGAGGTATGACTTTCAGTTGGTTAAGCAGATCAAGGACAGCGTCTCTGCACGTTGTGCAGTCGACAACTCAAATAGAGCTATTCGTTTCTTGGTTAGTTTTTCGAGCGGAAGGCTCTCTTTTGGGTACTAATTTGTTATATTGAAAAATTTAAAGATATAGATAGGTATATCAGCGATAAAGCAATCAATATTATTTCAGGAAGAGGCGTAACCAAGGTTTACTTGGCCGGTTTAGAACTATCATTGTGCCTGATGCTCTATCGGTAGCTTATATTTTTTTTTTAAATTTTCTTAAGCATTTTAAGAGAGAGAAGAGAGGGAAAAAAAAAATCGTAACGGAAGTAGGTACTAGATACTCCAATCTACCATGAGTGCGTTAAAACGTCTGTAGATATGCCAAGATAAATAAAGTGGGCATTTTTCTTTGGCTTTGGAAGCAAAGCAAAATTAATATCGATGATCAATTTGAAGACTGAATGAGTCAAACTCCACTCGGTATCCGACAAAGGTTTTTTAACACCTTTAAAAAATCTTGAACAGAAAAAAGTACATTTACTGTAAATAAATAAAATATCAGTCAATATACTATGTCAAGACTCCACATCGGCTTCGCGGTTGTTTCCTAAATTTATGTACGACGCGACGTGAAGATCAAAAGAAGTCTTTCCTCGCGTCTCCTGATGAAGAAGAAGAAGAAGAAAATACATTTATTTCAGCACAACACACAAGAAAAAGAAACAAATATCAACAGTGCCTAATCTAAAGAAACATAGATAATATCTCTTGCATGCTCTGCCGAAAGGGTCACCAACTCAGCATTAGCTAGGTGCGGGAACACCTAGCGCTGGTTTTCAGTTGGCAGCCCGCTGTCGCGCACGGACGGGGGTAACAAAAGACGAGGTATAGAAAATAAATGATACTATACATATAAATACAAGTACACCAACTAAACATAAAAATATAAAAGATAAATAATATAAAAAAAATACAAGTAAATAATTCTTATTGAAATAAACAATACATACAAAGTACTTAGACATTATAAATACTGTAAGATCTGTAATACACTACTTATAATACAATAATTATAATACAATACTTTTAATACAATAAAACTAAATTAAGAAATAAATAGAATAATAAAATAGTATTTTCCAATATTACCACAGAACTAAATAATAGTACAAAAATATAATAAATAAAAATCTGTAGGAAATGATCTGTAGGAAACTTTGCAAAGCACATTAGACCATAAACCGATGTTCACCGATGCACGATAGGTACACCCCAACCTGTTGGAGAGGCAGCGGAGAATATTTCCAAAGCGTTAACGGTTCTTATGAGTTTTGTTTTTTGAATGCCTAATATTTTATTATTAATCCACCATGAAAAAACTGATTCAAGGGAAGTACCTACCTGATATGATTTTAAAACGGTTTAAAAAAACGAGAGTGTGTGTTTGCAACTCTTTCACGCAAATACCACTGAATGGATTATAATGAAATTCACATTAACATAGCTTATACATCAGAATAACACACAGGGCACCCTTTATTCCGGAACTCCCGCGAGGTCTGTGAAACCAACGCGGGTGAAACCGCAGGGAACAGCTAGTCTATACTAATATTATAAAGAGGAAAGATTTGATTTTTTGTTTGTTTGTTACGATTTAACTCAAAAACTACTGGACCGATTTCAAAAATTCTTTCACCATTAGAAAGCTACATTATTCTTGAGTAACATAGGCTATATTTTAATCCGGAATTGCCGCGGGAATTCCAAAACCATCACGGTTGAAACCGCGCGGGACAGCTAGTTAAGAATAAAGTGAACTTTTGAGTGTTGAAAAATTGTCAAAACTGCACTGCAATGACTGTAACTTAGTGGATTAGATATTGCAATATTTAGGTGGTAACTTTTAGTAGAGCTTAAAGTGTTATATTCGGGGACCGTAAACTGGAATACAGTGCGATCAAAAGGAATTTTAAAGCTCCTTACATAATTAGGTATATAACAACTACATCTAAAACGACTAAATCATCTATAATTGATTGCCACTCATACTAAAGATATCTAGGTGACCGAGCTTCGCTCGTAGTGCTATCTGTCGTTAAGTAGAAAAAGCAGTACCAAACACTCATTTTTCATTGCCTGAAAACACAGATAAAACAACCCTGCATACTAAATTTCATGAAAATCTTTGGAGTCGCGTCCGAGATTCAGATTATAAGTATAATATATATCTATACCACAGATTCTATACTAATAATTATTATAAAGCTGAAGAGTTTGTTTGTGTGCTTGAACGCGCAAATTTCAGCAACTACTGGTCCCATTTGAAACATTTTTTCAGTGTTAGATAGCCCATTTATCGAGAAAAGCTATACAAATACATAATATGATCCCGCTAAGATCAATAAAAGCGGAGCAGCAATGAAAAATGTTACAAAGAACGGAAAAGTATTCCGTTACGCTACTTGAACGGTTAAAGTTACGCAAAAATCATGTAGTTATGGAATATATTTGCATCAGTAAAGAATTTTTCTTAAATTAATGCGGTTGAAACCGCGGGACACAGCTAATGTATATATATATATATATACGAGAATTGCTTTTTAGTAGATGTAGACGATATAATCTACCTGCGTGGGATATTACGGTTTGTATGGTTTGGTCGTTACTGAATATTATACGTTCGTTACGTATAATAATGAATTTTTTGTCTTTTATATAGCAAATCCTGTTTTTCTTCTTTTGTAAGGCCGTCTACTAGAAGCCATCCCCAACGTTTAGAGATTTTGTCGGGAATGGCCAAACACTTCTTTGATCACCAAGGGATTTTAGGATTTTTCGAGGTAAGGTATCCTCAATTACCATACTAGTGCTTGCGTCTGGTTGTTCAGTTGCTAGTAGCACTGTCATCTCCTGAGTTATTTCAGGGAGTGAACCTTTCGCTGTTCACTTCGGTTTTCATCTCCGAAGGCCCAGTTCTCTTCTATGGAAGGAAATCTCGAACCAGATCGTTCGTGTAAGGGTGCACTTGTTTAACCACCGCGACATGAAGTTGACCTTGGAAGGTACTTTAAGGGTGATCTGGACTTTAAGCGGTGCTCATTTCGATCGCAAGAGCCTGGTAATATAGTGCACAAACTGTTGAGGCACTCAAATATTTTAACGTCTTTGGGCGTAATCACGTTACTACACGAGACAGATGAAGCTATCTATCATGAACACGTCAAGTAGTATAGCTTAGAGTCGACACGATCCTGGAAATGTAGTGCACAAGCTGTTGAGGCACTCGAATATTTTAACGTCTTTGGGCGTAATCACGTTACGACACGAGACGGATGAAGCTATCTATCATGAACACGTCAAGTAGTATAGCTTAGAGTCAACACGATCCTGGAAATGTAGTGCACAAGCTGTTGAGGCACTCGAATATTTTAACGTCTTTGGGCGTAATCACGTTACGACACGAGACGGATGAAGCTATCTATCATGAACACGTCAAGTAGTATAGCTTAGTCATGATTGCATCAGGAAAAATAGCCATATTCCATTCTTTCGTCATAAGAGTATCTTGTTATCAACAATGATCACGTAAATAATAGCAGTACATAAATAACAGGCACGTAAATAGAAGCAAGCACACGTAAATAAAAGCATAATAAAGCATAAAATGAAATAAAAAGTGGGTATGCTAGTGTAACTTTCACCCTCCTCCTTCAATACACGAACAACATCGAAGATGTTGAACATCTCATTTTTGGCCAATTTCGTCTAGTAGTTAAGACCCTGTTCTACGTTGTGTTTATAATAACTTCAGTTCTTTTAGGTTGAGATACGACGCTTTAGATTTCGTGATTGCGCTACATCGAGTTAGGTTGGATAGGCTTAGTTAAATAAAACAATTAGATATTTTTATGATTTATTGACATAGTTTTGCTGGGTGTATCCAGGCCCAGTTTAGATTTATATTATCATTATTATCGTATTCCCGTAGGAATATCTTTTAGGTCGCCCAACGTCCGCTGAGTTGGGTCGCCCTTTTCAATACACGAACAGACCTTGCTTTACTCGCTAGACCTCACTTCTTCCAGTTCGCTAAACAGCTATTTGCTTGGACGTTGTTCGCCCGGTGTTGGAGAGACTCCAAAGACAGATAACCGTGGTTAATGGTGGTTCGCATAGTTGCTAACTCCCGTCTATCGACGTTAGCAGCGATAAGGATTCTGAGACAGGAATATGATGCTCATGAGAACACCTCCCGTACGACGTTCAAGTGCTATGTCTTTGTGCAATTGTGGCTCTCCTAGATACCAAAGATTAATATCTATGAGAGGCGGCGTAGCCCCGTCCAGCGCTACCCCACGGTGATGGCCAACCACCTGCTTAAAAGCAGTTACACCCCCCCCCCCCCCCCCCCCCTGTGTTGCACAAGGTAGAGGATTCTCCAAATATTATGCATGTAGCATAGTGTGACCGACATCCATCAGAGGGAGCCAGCAAAAGAGACTATACGTCCCAAGTCCGCAGACAATATCGTTGGGGGCCATAATTCGGCGGTACCGAGACCCCAGGGTACGTGTCAGCCCGAAGACCGAGGCCAGAAAGCTGATAGTACCGCGACTTTAATTCAAATATACGTAAATGAGACCAGCCTCGCCGGACCTCATAACTTCAGTCGGTAGGTTTGTGTTATAGTAGCTACACGTAGCTAAGGCATAAAGCCCAATTGTGTTACTGCTTGAAGGTTGTGTTGGATGATTTGGATCATACCTCATCCCCATGCAACCCCACTTGGACACTCATTTTCATCTAGTCACAAGAACTAGAAACAGAACCGGAATGCCAATAACGTGAGTCATCAACAATCCGATCCCACCCGGAAGCGAGAGCAGTTGCTACCTTACTAGTTAAGCCGTTCGGGCGCCACCAACATCTCACCACCAAGCCGCCTCACAGACACACGCATTACACGCCCGCCTGCTCGACAAGGTTGTTCGCAATGAACAGTCAAGCGTAATGAACAAGTCACTACAAAGGTACCTTCGCACAGACGCCTTTTACAGCCGCGCGTTGGCAAAGTGTCTTCGCACAGACGCCATTACAGCCGCGCGTCGACGAGGTGTCTCCGCACAGTCACTGCAGCCGCGCGTCGCCGAGACGACTTCGCACAGACGCCGTTGCAATTGCGCATCGACAAGGCTTTCGCGCAGAGCGACCACGTCGCTAAGCGCGTCGGCTCGTTCAAACTTCCACACACTCCATCTCGACACTCGTGGTGACGACTTCTCTTATAATATTTCAATCCAACCACGGCGCACATACGAGTCGCCTACGCGCACTCGATTGCCTTCACATCCCTCTGTATGTGCGCTCGCTCGTCTATACACCACTCTGCATCTGCGCGCTCGCTCGCCCGCACACTCGTTCGCCCGCACACGCTCTGCGTCCGCGCGCTCGCTCGTCGTCTCCACGACGGTGTGTGACTGCGTGGATACTGACGGTGCGCTCACGCCCTATTTGAGAGGGGTATGCGGGGGGTTGGGGGGTGTTCTGAAATTAAACACAAGGTTAGTATTTCCTAGTATAAACATCCTAGGTCGTATGAACCAAGTCTGCTTACACTAGTTTCCGAGTTATTCACGTACAACCATACAAAATCAACATTGTGGGTATATGGACCCGCAATGTTTATTAAATCATTTTTAACATAATATAATAAGTGTATTATGCTATAATACACCCATTATATATATAAAATTAATATTTTAAATAAAATAAAATCTTTGTGAGCCTCACAGGGCGTCACACTAGCAATGTTACATTAGCTGTGCTTTTAGCCATAAGGCTATACTCGTTAAAACGATGGTCCAAGAACACACAAAGGTGGGAACACGCAAATATTATCAAAGCTTTCCATTTATTTGTTTATTAATTGAATTATAATAATGTGACACCTAAAGGTGAGTAAACAACGACTTACCATCGCATGTCTGATGCACAGGGACCGACGAAGGTAAAGCTCAATGCGTTGTAGTCGTTTTTGAGATATTCGCTTCTTTCTCTTTGTTTGTACGCTTACCCATAGTTAACCTTTAACTTCACATTATTTTATTATTTTTGTAGGTAGAATAAAAAATATTTTAGCTCAAGATTACAAAAAACTATTTACTAGTGGCGATGGCCGGCACACAAAAAACGAATGAGCTGGCACGGCGGCGGGCGGCAACGCAGGCGCTACGCCGGGTGGGGCGGGGAGGAGGGGTACACAGTAGTCAATTGAATATCTTTTTATTTTTGATTCTCCTTTATAGCTCTAAATAATTGTGTGCGATGCTAGTACATTGAAGAATGGACTACATAGTAAAACATCTCTAATAAATTTCGAGGATGCAACGTCGCAGTATAATTGCGGTATTCTGACTAGTTAATTTAGGAATTCAGTCAAGTTGCGATTTTTATTTGGTTGTGAGTGTGACTATTCAAAACGTCAACGTCTTACAATCGGTGAGATAGTTACTGTATTGGCGGCATTCTCAGGAGTAGTTTATCATAGCGAGGATGGCGTGTCGGCGAGAGATAATGAAAGTGTTATTCAGTAGTTGGAGAACTTGGTGTTATTCAGTAGTTAGAGAACTCGAGAAGAAAGACAAACAAAAAAAAAAGAAAAAAAAATTGGTGATTGAATTTTGTGCTGAAAAAAAAAAAATGTGTGGTGGCTACAGGGACAAAAAAATGCGTCCGGTCTAGCATAGCCCGGAAAAAAGAATGTGTCTGCAGCTACTACTTCGGACTAGCACGATTCAATCCAGTTTTACTTAGATATCATTTTCTATTAGTTAAATTGTGCCAGTGTTTTTGAGTGTTTCGAAAGCTAGATTGTACGAGTGTTTTTGAGTGATGTTGAGAGTGAGATATTATGTCAGGATGAACGAGCGTTCGTATTAGTTTTCTATCTCGGATTTCTTCCTGTCATTTTAGCGCCCGAGGACGTGCGCATGTCAGTATGGCCGTGTCGGCGAGAGGGTAGTTTCGTTATCAATAACGTTTCCCGCCGACGTATAGTAGTCGTCCGTTCCCCCGCTCCACTCCATTGCCCGACTCGTCTTTGTTAGAACTTGATATAAAACGCGGGTATGCGTAAGCCACGATTCATTGTTACTTTGTGTTCGGTTCAGTGCAGTTAAATAGTGTCGTATCAGTGTCGTATCAGTCTAATAGTGATTACGTGAGCTGTGTCATCTAATTATTTCCAGAGGTTTGCTTAAGTCGGGAGCACGGGCAGTGGAAGTGAGCGTTCATGCATTGTAAAGGGGCCCCATTAAACCTACACCTGGGTCGCAAGTCCCAGGCACTGCTCCGTGTTCCCTACGGATATCTGGTATGCTGTATTATCTATAACTATGTTGGTGCAATTGCTTATTATAGTTTCCTATTCTTATCTTTGTTCCCTACAGATACATAGTTTAGAAAGAAAAGAAAAATTTTCTTACTTATAGAAAAAAAAAATAAATAAATAAATAAATGTTCAACAAATGTTCATTAATACATAAGTTTGTTGTTTTGTTGCATGAACCCCTCCTCAAGTGAAGGTGAAGGCCTCCTCTAAAGAATGCCATATGTTTTTATCTTGAGCTGTTTGCGACCAGCAGGTGCCAGCTATTTTTATCAGCTCGTCTGCTCATCTCGTGTAGGGTCTGCCTTTGAGACGTTTGCCGATTGGACCCTGCCACAATGTTACTCTGTTGGTCCATCTCTCGTCCTTTAGCCTCGCTACATGTCCAGCCCACTTCCATTTTAGTTTTTTAGCGTAGGTTAGAGCATCCGTCGCTTTGGTGGTTTCTCTAATTTTTATGTGACGAATTTTTTGCATCTTTTTAATGTTGAGCATGCTTCGTTCTATTCCGCGTTGGCAGGTAACGATTTTGCTTTTTAATTTGGATGTAAATTTCCAAGTTTGACATGCGTAGGTTAGACAAGGTAGGAGGCATGACATCATGACTTTTGTTTTGATATTTGTTGGCATGTTGCTTTTGAATATCTCTTTTAAGGACCAGTACTTGTTCCAAGTATTTTGTACTCTTCGTTCTACTTCTAGTTCGTTTTGTTTCCTGTTGAAGCCAATTTGTTTTCCAAGGTATATGTATTTCTCTGTATATTTCAAAATTTCATTATCCACTGATATTCTTCTTTGTATACCATTTGCCATGACCATTGTTTTCGAAAGATTCATTTCTAGTCCTACCTGCTTACTAGCTGTGTTTAGTGAATCGATCATGTTTTGTAATTGTGTGCTCGATTCTGACAACAGAACTAAGTCATCTGCGAAGCGTAGGTGGGATAAATACTTGCCATTGATGTTTAATCCTGTCTTTTTCCAGTTAAATCTTTTTATTATTGACTCTAAGATAGATATAAATAATTTTGGAGACAGCGGGTCGCCTTGTTTCACGCCTCTTCCGATGGAGAACGTAGGACCAGTGGATTCTAGTTTTATTTTTGCTGTACTACCTTTGTAAATGTTTCTGATTATATCTATATACTCTTGTTCAACTTTTTGAGCTTGCAGGGCGGTCCATATACTCAAATGTGACACGGTATCAAAAGCTTTTTTATAATCAATATATGCGATGTAGAGCGTTCTTTGCTTCTCTTGATATTTTTCCATTATTTGTTCTAGAGTATGTATATGATCGATCGTCGAAAAGCTCTTACGAAAGCCTGCTTGTTCTATCGGTTGGTTTGCTTCTATTGTGACACTTATTCTTTTATTAATTATGGAGGAAAACAGTTTGTAGATGCATGAGAGTAAGCTTATAGGCCTGTAGTTTGCGATATCTTTTGAGTCTCCTTTTTTATAAATTAAAATTATTTCCGACTCTACCCACTGTGATGGTATTTCAGCAATTTTTAATATAAGGTTAAATAAGTGTATTAATGGGAAAGTCAGTAGCGGCCAAGCAGCCTTTATAGCTTCATTTGTAATGCTGACTGGCCCTGGGCTCTTATCTAGCTTTAGCCTTTTTATTTCTTGTGTGACTTCTTTTTCAGTAATTGGTTATGTTTCCGCTTTTGTTTGTAGAGTTAATATCATTTGCGTTGCTGTGGCTGGTACACTCGTTTTCTTGTGCTGTATATAGTGTTTTATAGAAATGGGTTGCTACGTCTATGATTTCTTTTCGATTATTTACGGTTTTATCCTTACAGTTTAAGCTATCCATCCAATATTTATTTGTTCTTAGTTCTTTAAGGGCCTTTTTTGAGCTTCCTGCTTTTTCTAAATGTTTTTCGATAGTCTTTGATCTGTAGCTTTTGTAGTCACGTTTAATGTATTTACTTATTAATTTGTATAGAGCTGATAGTTCATTTTTAGTAGCTCGAGTTTTTGTCTTAGCATGTTGTAACTCTTGTCTTCTCTTGATAAGTTTCAAAGTACGCTCTTTTAGAACTTTATGGTTACCTTTTGATATTTCGTTGGGGGTTTGAGCGTCCTGTAAGCTCTGGGTTATGACCTTGATTAATGTGTTATAGAAAGCCTGTACTGATGTTTCGTTTTGTTTGTTTTCAATAACGAAGCGAAAAATAATAAAAAAAATGCTTGTGTCCTGGAACACTCGCACAGAATACTGGTATATAAACCGAAATAGGTGTTTGGTATAGAATATATTACCATTAAATTGTAAGTTTGGGTATTTAGTTACCAACATTAAATTGGATGTTTGGGTATTTAGTTACCAACATTAAATTGTAAGTTTGGGTATTTAGTTACCAACATTAAATTGTAAATTTGGGTATTTAGTTACCAACATTAAATTGTAAGTTTGGGTATTTAGTTACCAACATTAAATTGGATGTTTGGGTATTTAGTTACCACCATTAAATTGGATGTTTGGGTATTTAGTTACCAACATTAAATTGTAAGTTTGGGTATTTAGTTACCAACATTAAATTGTAAATTTGGGTATTTAGCTACCACCATTAAATTGGGAGTTTGGGTACTAGATACCAGCATTAAATTGCAGTTTGGGTACAAAGATACCACCATTAAATTGGAGTTTGGGTACTAGATACCACCATTAAATTGGAGTTTGGGTACTAGATACCACCATTAAATTGGAGTTTGGGTACCAAGATACCACCATTAAATTGGAGTTTGGGTACAAAGATACCACCATTAAATTGGAGTTTGGGTACAAAGATACCACCATTAAATTGGATCTTGGGTATCCACTACCAGCATTAAATTGCAGTTTGGGCACTAAGATGCCACCATTAAAATTTAATTTGGGCACCATCACAAATCCCGGGCACTGCTCCATGTTCCCTACGGATATTTGTGTGCTGTATAATTTATAACATACTTTCTACTCCATGCTATTTGTGTCACTCAGCTAATAGTATTAATCTTCATCACTCCGTTACAAAATCATCCGTTATTAATATAACGGTTATTAATATCATCATCCAGTTAGCCATCTCTCTGGCCTGCCCTATTATGTATTTGTCTAAATCAGAATTCCTAATAATAATAGTTCTTGCGTCCACCTTTCTTCCGAAGAGCCACGTTGCATTTTGGGAATTTATATTTCACATATGACAACGGCAAAGTTCTAGTCAATGACGTCTTTCAAGAGAGCCATGTTTAACTTGGGAAGCAATCTAGCATTGTCATTGGCGAAGAAGTAGACGAAGAAATTTTTAAGAAACATTGTCATTGGCAAATTATAATTATAGACGCCATTCTTAAAGAAGAAGAAGACGTCTAGACTACAGTCTGAGACTACATTACAGTACTGTAGTTGTTTTAACATAGATATTCTGATTCTATTTATGAAATATGGTTGTATTTAATGCAGTTTAAACTGTTGACATTCTAATCATTGTAATCTTTGATTTTATTCTTTGCTATCGAGTTATATTTTCCGTGGTTCATAGCATTGTGTATAAATCACACTTGGTTTGTACGGTACCTACCTACATAGTACAATTGTAATACATGTTACTGCCTGTCATACTGTGACATTTGTAAGTGCTTTTATGAGGCTTAAATCGAAATAAATCGAAATAAATCCATTGAATTTTGAATTTGATATGCCTAGGTGCTGTTATTATAGGCTAACTAAGCAAGTCACTGGGTTCGAGTTCTGTTCATTACCAATTAGTTGGCTCCCTATTATATAATCATGAATTAGTTAACTTGCGTAGAGTAACGCAAGCCCGATGTATCTGCTTGCCTAGATGAGCGAATAAAAGGGCCTCCTCTTCTAGGTATAACACTAACTGAACTGACAGGCGTCCTGCCCAAGTTCTATTTTTACAAAAACTTTCAATTTTACTATTACGATCATTAAAACCGATCCCGCCATTTTCAAATGATCTGCTTAGTAAAGAACATCATTTAAGTCAGGTAGTTAAGTTTATTTATTCTTATTCTAACTATCAGTGTTTACAAATGTCACAGAGGAATAGTATAATCGCTAAAATACTTAAAAAAAAAAGAAAATTTAAATATAAATAGTCATATTACAAAATTAATTTATCTATGGAGTATAGGGTCTAAAATATCTATCCTAATCTTTAAATTACTGGAAAATAGTAGAAATATGCTACAAGAATAAAAGATATGGGTATACTAATCTATTCACATATTTTGTCATACGATGTTACAGTCCACATTCCATTGGGGTTTGTACTCGTATTAAATCACTAAAACTCAATTAGGAATTTTAGTGTTGAATCAAACTATTAAAACACTTTGGAATAATATTTTTGGAAAGAGAGTATTGATATGTATCCTATAGTGAGAACTGATATATTATTATGTACTAGTTATAGAAAATATTTAACTAGGCAAGTCAGGCTTTTACTCGTTGGCTTGTATGGGAGGTACCGCCACGGCGGTACTAATAAATGTGAGTTATTGGAATCGAAGACTTGTTCAGGTAACTATTTAGTATATTAGAGCTTAAAGGAATTTCGAAGGTTTCGATACCTTTGTCAATCAAGGTCATCATACCTACCTTATCGTGATGGGTGCTGTGTGCTGAGGGTGCTCCTCCAAAAAAAAAAGAGCTGTGATCGTTACCCACTTACTAGGTACCTCCTACTAGGTTTGCAACTGCTGGGTTGGAATCTAGTGGAGTTCTATAGCTTTTTAAGTTTAATAAAAAAAAAAGAGCGGAGATGAGACGGATAGAAAGGAGGATGAAATAAACGGCGCAGTGGGTCGCCGTGCCTGCCCGCTGGTCGGGGGGTTCCGGGTTCGATTCCCGGTGGGGGTACACTTTGTGTGATGCTATGTGGTTCTGTGTGGTGAGTGCCACGTTTGCTTGGTTTCCGCGACACAGGCTGATAGTTAATGACTTGCTGTGGGACCAGATGGATCTGTGTGTTGTGGGGGGATTATTGTTGTTAATATTATTATTATATTTGTTCTATTATTATCATTAGTAAAAAAAAATTAAAAAATGATTGTCCAGTTGTTAAGTTAGAAATTCTCAAGTTTAAATATTTGTTAACAAGGAAGAGATGTAGTGTTTGTGTCTATTAAGTAGGTAGATATAATACGTTGTCTCATGTATCCCAGAGAGGGTATAAAGAAATATCGTGGGGATATATAAAGATTGTCAACATCACCCGACGGGTAGTTTGTTGTTAGGCGCGGAGCGAGTCGGACGTGCGCTCGCTCAAGGATCAGGTAGTAGTAGTGAGTCTGTGATATACCTATACGTAGTGACGGCAAACACTACAGTAAGTTTAATAACTTTATGAGCTATTTCTTGTTCACAAAAAACACACTTTATATTTCTATGAAATATGTAAAAGCTCACAAAATATTATTCACAAAACTAACTTTAAAGCACAAACAAGCCAGAGCGTTTTACATATAATAACATGAACGCGTTGTTTTGTGATGAGCTTTATTATATAATATATATATAATTACATTAAAGTGAAAGATTATAGGTGAACCTATAGTTTGATGTAATACTTACCTTAACTTATTTTAATATGTATTTTAACCGACCAAAAAAAGTTATAATTTGACACGTTTAGCGCCGTGATATACTGTGATGACGTTATGGCGACGGAAAGTAGTGTGAGGACGGTGCGAGAGAGTGAGAGATAGAGAAAAAGTAAAAGGGAAAGAAAGACAGAGATATGAATAGGTACATGTTTCACTGCAGCTGCTCGTTCGATTCGAAGATGATTTTTGTTTCTCGGCTTATGAAAATCGGCAGATTATATTTTTCCCGCTATCCTTGAGTTATTTACTTTAAAATAAAAAATAAATCAACTGCGCTCGAGAATGTCGAAGTTGCGTTTTTTTTTTGCAAGTTTGTGATCCTCTAACTCCCTTACGTCACGTTCAAATGGTCAGATTATTCATATACATACTTCTCACTATGTAATTAACCCACCATATCTTAATCTGACGCGCTCGAGTATTTCGAGTTATCGATTTTTTTTTACTAATCTGATCGGTTATTCTAGACGCACCCACCAGTGTAGAGGGCCTATATTTGGTGGAGGTACTCAACATGGTGCAAGGTACCCCCCTTATGTTCATCTGACGCGCTTTAGCTAATCCACAAATCCCCTCTTGGCGGTCCGTACTATTAGTAAATCCGGAAATTGACCTTCCTCGAAGCTTTGGTTTATGAGGGTAGTTAACGGTTCTGCAAGTTCCTCGGCGCAGTGTTTCAATAATTTAGGGGGTATATCATCTATGCCACAGCTATGTTTATTTGGACATAGATAAGCAAAAAGCAATAGTGTGTTAACCCACACTGGAGAAATTTTGATTAAATCGCGTTTTAAAATTAGGAGCGCCATTTTGTGTCAACATTTTTTATGTTCAATATTTAGTTACATATTTAAGCAATGTAATAAGGTAAACATAAAATTAAAAAACGTTTCCTAACACTTAATAAATCGTTCTGAATTAATAACTACATTTTGTGGGTTAACATGTTATTGCTTATCTGCGTCCATTTTTCATATGTCGTATAATTTTTAAAACCTAAACTGGATTTACCGGGTTTAAATATAAGGAGTTAATTTGGAGAGTTCTTAACAGGATGGCCAGTATTGTCGTTATTTTGCAGTACCTAGCCCTACGGTAGCAAAGTAGTTATTAAAAGTATTTGCAATTTTTTTTGGACACTTTATTAGGTCATTTTCAAACAATAGTTGTACATTTTTAAGATGTGTTTGTTTTATTTTTTTACCCGTCCTCTCTTTAATGATGCTCCACATTGTATTTATCTTATTGAATGTTCTATTTGTCTAATATATGTAAATCTTTTTGAAAGTTTTACAGTACGCTTTAGAATTTTATAAAAAAGTTTATAATGTTTCCTAATGACTTTATTATTTGTTTCATTTAAAATGATTTTTAAAGATCTTTTATTTAGGCATGATTGTTTTAGTCCCGTAGTCAGCCAACTTTTTTTGGGTTGTGTTTTTATTTTTAGTTTTTGAATTGGTATGTGTTTATTTAGTATTTTATTAATTGAAGCGAGAAAATTGCTATATTTTTTATTTATATTACAAGTTTTATTTAATGTATTATTCCAATTTATCTCGCGTAACGAATTTTGAAATAGGTTAATTTTATTTTCTGTAAATATTCTTTTATTTTTATAATGTATTTTATTGTAGTTATAACATAGATTTTCTGAGTTGAATTTTAAGTGAATGGCTTTATGGTCAGATAAGCCATAATCCTCGACATATGCTTTCTCTACCAAGGTTTTGTAGTTTGTCAAGATCGATCGATCTATACAGGTTGTTGATGCTTTGGTTACTCGTGTAGGTTCTCGAATTAGTTGTTTTAGGTTAAATGAGCTCATTACATTTATTAACTCTTGGGATCGCTTACTTTTTTCTTTAACATTAATATTAAAATCTCCTCCAATAAGTTAGTATTTATGTTTATCTTTTGAATTTAATTTGTTTAATAAATTGCCAATTTGTTTATAAAATACATCAATATGTCGGTACGCTCTTTACAATCCTATTACAATAAAATTTAATTTTGGAATTTCTATGGCACTAAATTCTATGACTGATTCCACAGAAAAATCAACTATATCCTTTCTTTCTAAAAATTCTATTGAGTTTTTTATCAAAATACAAAAAGTCATCAAAATTAAATCTATTTATAATAAGGTCTAGTTCTATTCTTATGTACTAATTCAATTCTATTATTTTTTCTTATTCTAACTTTACTACCAAGATCTTCTACTACTTCATATGGTCCGTCGAATAATACATCTAATTTTCGACCTGTTTCGTTCTTTATTAACACTAAATCATCTTTCTCATAGTTTACTGAATTCACATATTTATCATACAATTGCTTTTGTTTGTTCTTACTTACTAATAAACTATTTTTTGCATCAGCATGGGCTAATTGTAATCGATATTTTAACTGTAATGGATAGTCATCAACATTGTACAATGGCTCTACAGGATCACAAATTTTACTGGGTATTCTACAGAGTTTACCAAAAACAAGTTCAAATGGCGTATACTTTGTTTCAGAATGAACTGTGTTATTAAAACTAAAACACCAAAATGGCAACCAATAGCTCCACGTATCTGTGTGATTGTCACATTGAATTCTTAAAAATGCACCCAGAGTTTTGTGCGCATTTTCAAGAGCACCAATAGACTGATGATGGTAGGCTGTTGAGGAAAGTTTTTCAATATTGAGTATTTTACAAACCTGTTCCATAGTTGCGGATATGAACTCTGTTCCTCGATCTGCAGCTACTGTTCTCGGAATGACAAAACTTAAAACAAACTGTCGTACAAATGCATCTGCTATCGACACTGTTTCTTTGTTTTTAAGGGGAATTGCTTGTACAAATTTGGTTAATTCGCATTGTATGGTCAATATATAGCAATTACCTTCTAAATCCTTATCTAATGGACCTACTACATCTAAATAAATTGTATCAAATGCCGAAGAAACTGTTGTTGTTATTTCCATCGGCTGTTTGATGTAATGAAAATATTTCGACTTCTGACAATTCATGCATTTCTTAACAAAATTCTGGACGTCCTTTTCGATACCTGGCCAGTAGTACCGTCTTTTAATAGTATTCACCATTCTGCGCACTCCAGCATGACCACTGGTAGGCAATAAATGAAAGTCATTCATAATAATAGTTTTTTCATTATCGTCACTTATTCTTTTAACACCTTGTAATAGACATATTCGTGGTCCGGACCATTTTTTAAGTAACGCTATCTCTTCGCACATATCTTTAACAAACTGAATATTATCTTTATTTTTAATTATACAAATTTCATCAACACGTATCTTTTCACAAAAATAACCTAATTTCTGCACAAATTCGGCTCGCGAGAAATGTGCCCTGAAATCAAGGTTAACATATATCGTCTTCGTACTTGATACGAATACAAAACACTCTAACTCGTCAGTTATTGTGTGGGGCACAGTGAAAGCAATGAAGCGCCAAACATATCAGAAGAAGATCAACATTTTATACAACATTATAATAAAACGACGAAACGACGTGACGATGGGCGATATGAGGTCGAATTACCTTTCAAAAAAGAGGAGAAATATCAATTAGGGAGATCAAAAGAGCTAGCAATAGCTCAGTTTAAAAATTTGGAATGAAAACTAGACAGAGACGTAGCGTTATCAACTGATTACAAAGCATTCATTAAGGAATATCAAGAACTAAGTCACATGGTCCCTTCAAAAAATACTTATACGACAGAATGTTTCCTACCGCATCATGGAGTACATCGCATAGATTCGACTACAACTAAATTACGCGTAGTATTTAATGCGTCAGCAACGACGTCCTCAGGGATGAGTCTAAAGGATGTAATGTATAATGGACCCAACCTACAGCAAGACTTACAGGCTCTAGTTCTAAATATGCCTACACTGCGGACATTGAGAAGATGTACCGGCAGATCTATATCAGTGAACATCATCAAAATTATCAAAAAATCGTGTGGAGAGACTATCAACAGCAACCTATTCAAGATTATCAACTGACGACAGTGACTTATAGTACGAAGGCAGCACCATTTTTGGCAATGATGACGTTGAAGAAACTAGCAACTGACGAAAGGAGCAGCTATCCTGAAGCAGCAGATATCATTGAACAAGCATTTTATATGAATGACCTTGTATATGGAGCGCACTCTATTAATAAATGAAAACAACAAATATCAGATTTGTGTAATGTATTAAAGTCAGGAGGGTTCACTCTACGAAAATGGGCATGTACTGAACCAAAGATGTTGGACTCAATTGCGAATAAACAAAGCACCGAAAACATACTTTATCAATTTAAATCAGAAGATGTAGGAAAAACTTGGCGGTGTGAAGTTGGACCCCCAATGTCAAAATAAAAAAAAAATAAAGTGAGTTCTAGTGGCCCCCCACATAGTTCCGGAGTTCTTTATACTTTTTGGAAATAGTTCTGTTGTTTACATAGACCAAAAATGGTTTTGAAATAATGGGGGGCCAACTTCCCGATTTTCATATTTTACGGCCTTATACCGCGAAAAATATTAGTCAAATCGAAAAATTTTATAGGGATAATGTGTAGAACTCTTTGGGGGGCCAACGGAACTCTAACAAAAAAATCGATTTTTGAATATTTTATTTTTTTTCAAAATAATTATTTTCATCTGAACCTAGCGTCTTTCTTATCGGTTATATCGAAATAAGTTATATGAAAAACTTATAGAACTCTTTAAGGGGCACCTAGAAATCTAAGAAAAAAATCACATTTTCTAGAAACTAGATGAAAATTGTGAAAAACTTTTTTTTTATACACAAGTTTTTAAAAAAATGGCATGAGTTCTAGTTGCCCCCCACATAGTTCTGAACATCTATATACATTTTGGAAATAGTTCTGTTGTTTACATAGACCAAAAATGGTTTTGAAATAATTTCCCGATTTTCATATTTTACGGCCTTATACCGCGAAAAGTATTAGTCAAATCGAAAAATGTTACAGGGATAATGTGTAGAACTCTTTGGAGGGCCAACGGAACTCTAACAAAAAAATCGATTTTTGAATATTTTATTTTTTTCCAAAATAACTAATTACTTTTATCTGAACCTAGCGTCTTTCTTATCGGTTATATCGAAATAAGTTATAGGAAAAACTTGTAGAACTCTTTGAGAAGCACCTAGAAATCTAAGAAAAAATTTAATTTTCCGGAAACTAGCCGTGGTTCCGGCTGAAAACCAGCGCTGCCTCACACTGTTAACTGTGTGAGGTAGTATTATGCTGAGCCGGGACCATTTTGTCAACATTTTTGTATTGTTGCAGTTATATATTAGTTATGTGTTGGTTGACAAATAAATTTATTTTCTTTCTTCTTCTTTTCTAGATGAAAATTGAGAAAAACTTTTTTTTTATACACAAGTTTTTAAAAAAATGGCATGAGTTCTAGTTGCCCCGCACATAGTTCTGAACATCTATATACATTTTGGAAATAGTTCTGTTGTTTACATAGCCCAAAAATGGTTTTGAAATAATTTCCCAATTTTTTTACGGCCTTGTACCGCGAAAAGTATTAGTCAAATCGAAAAATATTATAGGGATAATGTGTAGAACTCTTTGGGGGGCCAACGGAACTCTAACAAAAAAATCGATTTTTGAATATTTATTTTTTTCCAAAATAACTAATTATTTTCATCTGAACCTAGCATCTTTCTTATCGGTTATATCGAAATAAGTTAGAAGAAAAACTTGTAGAACTCTTTTAGGGGCACCTAGAAATTTCAGAAAAAATCACATTTTCTGGAAACTAGATGAAAATTGAGAAAAACTTTTTTTTTATACACAAGTTTTTAAAAAAATGGCATGAGTTCTAGTTGCCCCCCACATAGTTCTGAACATCTATATACATTTTGGAAATAGTTCTGTTGTTTACATAGCCCAAAAATGGTTTTGAAATAATTTCCCAATTTTTTTACGGCCTTGTACCGCGAAAAGTATTAGTCAAATCGAAAAATATTATAGGGATAATGTGTAGAACTCTTTGGGGGGCCAACGGAACTCTAACAAAAAAATCGATTTTTGAATATTTATTTTTTTCCAAAATAACTAATTATTTTCATCTGAACCTAGCATCTTTCTTATCGGTTATATCGAAATAAGTTAGAAGAAAAACTTGTAGAACTCTTTTAGGGGCACCTAGAAATTTCAGAAAAAATCACATTTTCTGGAAACTAGATGAAAATTGAGAAAAACTTTTTTTTTATACACAAGTTTTTAAAAAAATGGCATGAGTTCTAGTTGCCCCCCACATAGTTCTGAATATCCATATACATTTTGGAAATAGTTCTGTTGTTTACATAGCGATTCGAAGATTCGATTTTTCGATTTTATTAATACTTTTGTCGGTACAAGACCGCAAAAAATTTAGATTGGGAAGTTGGTCCTTCATTAGTTTAAAACCATTATGTATACCCATAGAATAAGCTCTTTTTAGTTTGGGACTATGGATGATAATGTGATAATGTTCAAGCAATATTAATATTAATTATTATTTCTCTACCATGATCTGCTAGACTTTAAACGGGAGTGCTGGATTCGTATTGTTCGGTCCACTGCGTGAAACCAAACACTGCTTTCGACAGCGATTTACGCGATCGAGCCGCTTTCCTACGGCCCGGTCGCGGCAGTCGATTCATGTCGGTCACGGGCGTCGGTATAGTATCAATTAATCCATAACAAACGAATCGGCTCGCCAGCCGCGTCCCGTGCCGACCACAACATCTATCATAGACAATCACCCTGATATACAATAAACAAATAAATCACCATATCTAGCCGTATCAGTCACAGGTCACTGTGCCCCACACATTTTTGGTCCTTCGAGCCGGATTTGAACCAGCGACCTATGGATTATCAAGCGTTGCAGTGAGCAGCATATCAAGAGTTATATCGGGGATTATCAAGCGTTGCAGTGAGCAGCATATCAAGGGGTATATCGGGGATTATCAAGCGTTGCAGTGAGCAGCATATCAAGGGGATATAGGGGATCAAGAGCATATCATTGTATCAGGGTATATCAGCCTATCAAGAGTTCATATCTGTGTTAGGAATATAATCATGAGTCTCAACATAGAGTATCTGTACGAGTCTCAAGCTGAGCTCTATGCAGCCATGGAAAAGCTGCAGAGCAACATGCAAAAGGATGGAAAGGAACGTAAGTCCACCCCTAACTATTTTGCACGCAAACTAGAGACTTTAGAATCGTATTGGGGAGAATATCAGGGTAATCATAATGAAATTTTAAAGGCTGAAGACAAAGAACAGCCGTATTTTCAAGGAAAATACTACGAAAAAACGGAGAAGCTGTATCGCAAAATTAAAACATACATCATGGATAACTCGGCAACAGAGCCGAGTGCGTATTCAAAAGGAGCAATCGCAAGTACGAGTAAACAATATCAAAAAGGGAAATTATCAGTGGAAGAATCAGGCCAGGTTTATCAGGAAGAGGGGAACGTATCAAGCGAAGAGATAGGTGCGAAGAATAATTATGAAAAACAAGGATCGGTAAAGGAAAAATCACAAGGGTCATTCAGCAAGTTGGATGACATGTTACATGTTCAAACTATCAATTTTACAGCCTTTATGCGAACCGTTAATGGTATCAAAATTGAAAATATCTCCGAGAAATGGGAATTTGAAGATGTACTTTCGCAATTGCAAACTAGATGGGAAACTATAGATTCACAGCATTGGAAAATTTATGCCGAACTAGAGGGCGACAACGAAGAGTATGAAAGGGCATTCACAGATCATGAAAATGTGTATATTCATTTGAAAAAAGCTATCAACACTAAACTATGGTCCGTAGCGCATCGAGAAAAATCCACACCCAAAGTGGACCTCCCTATCTTCACCGGTAATTATCATCAATGGACCTCATTCAAAGACTTATTCAAGGAAGCAATACATTTAAATCCTTGCCTATCAAAGGCTCAAAAAATGCAGTTTTTAAAAAACAAAATAAGAGGTGAAGCGGAAAGACTCATACAACATCTCCCGATCAGCACAGAAAATTATGATACATGTTGGGATATATTAAACCATCGGTATGACAACAAAAAACTTATTTTTACGTCACACCTCAACATTCTTTTAAGCCTTCCAACGTCACAACAACAGTCGTTAGGGCACATTCGAAAAATGCATGACGTCACCCTAGAAACATTAAACGCTATAAAAAACCTTGGAGTGGATATAGGTACGTGGGATCCAATACTTATTCACCTTTTGTCACAAAAATTAGATGGTGAATCATATACAGAGTACATAGAGTCATTGAAAAATTCTCGCGAATTACCAAGTTTACAAGAATTTCTAAACTACTTGGAAAGCAAATTCACAACTTTAGAACAAGGACGCAAGACGCAGAACAATATTTATCAGAAGAGTAACAACTATCAAACTAATCAAAGTATGTACCACGGCCCTAGAAAGAACATGCAGTATTATAACAAGTATTCAAATTACAGTTGGAATAATAACTCGCCGAAGCCATTTATGCGATCCTTTTATGCAACGGCACCGTCATCGGCATGGAACAAAAGGTGTCCGTTATGCAATCATGAACATGCATTAGTTTATTGTAAAAACTTTTTAAGTATGACGAATGACGCAAAATTAAATATGATACAACAAAGGAATATATGCCAGAATTGCTTATATCCACATTATGACAAAATATGTACCTCACAAAGACGATGCCGCATTTGTTCGGAGAATCATCATACAGTGATACATGACGCCTATAGGCAAAGGAATCCACCAACAAAATTGGGTCACGAAGTTGCAAAACGTGTTACATTTAATAGAAGTAATCAAAATCAATATGGTACAAATATGTCGCATGTATCGCAATACGAAACAATGGAAACTTTATTATCTACGGCGTTAGTTAATGTCGAGGCCGCAGATGGATCAATCATAAGGATGAGAGCCTTGATTGACCAAGGGTCGCAATTGTCTCTTATCACGGAGCATGGAGTACAAACATTAGGAATTAAAAGACGACAGAGTAAAGCGATCGTTTTTGGAGTAGGTGAGAGAGAAAGTAACTGTAAAGGAACGCTTAATATCAAATGTAACTCAATTTACAATGAGTTTTCATTTAAGGCCGAAGTATATATCATGAACAACTTCATGAATAATTGAAAATCTGCCCAACGTATCATTTGAAAAGCCCTCATGGGAGTATATCAAGAATATTAATTTAGCTGATCCAGAATATCATATTAGCAGACCGGTAGATTTATTATTTGGTGCAGATATTTATGCACTTATCATGTTAGGAGGCATCATCAGGGGAGAAAATTTATCCCAACCACTTGCCCAGCAAACTCAACTGGGATGGGTTTTATGTGGGAATATGAAATCATTTCGTTGTAACGTGGTGTTATCAAACTTGAAAAATATACATAAATTTTGGGAGATAGAGGATATCAATGAAGCGTCAAACATATCAGAAGAAGATCAACATTGTATACAACATTATAATAAAACGACGAAGCGACGTGACGATGGGCGATATGAGGTCGAATTACCTTTCAAAGAAGAGGAGAAATATCAATTAGGGAGATCAAAAGAGCTAGCAATAGCTCAGTTTAAAAATTTAGAAAGAAAACTAGACCGAGATGTAGCGTTATCAACTGATTACAAAGCATTTATTAAGGAATATCAAGAACTAGGTCACATGGTCCCTTCAAAGAATACTTATACGACAGAATGTTTCCTACCGCATCATGGAGTACATCGCACAGATTCGACTACAACTAAATTACGCGTAGTATTTAACGCGTCAGCAACGACGTCCTCAGGGATGAGTCTAAATGATGTAATGTATAAAGGGCCCAACCTACAGCAAGACTTACAGGCTCTAGTTCTAAAATGGAGGCAGTATAAATATGCCTACACTGCGGACATTGAAAAGATGTACCGGCAGATCTATATCAGTGAACATCATCAAAATTATCAAAAAATCGTGTGGAGAGACTATCAACAGCAACCTATTCAAGATTATCAACTGACGACAGTGACTTATGGTACGAAGGCAGCAAAGTATTTCATAAACCAGTATCAGAACTTAGATACAAAACTGGATTAAAAACCAGAACTCCCGTTTAAAACCCATCTGATTATGGTAGAGCCAAGAAAAAGTTAAAAAATATTATTTTAACAGTTCCACTAGCACGTGAAGGCGGGAACTCCTTGGTTTCTCACAGATCACTATGATATCTTAATTTAGAACCGGACACGAATCCAGAACTCTGTTCCGAACTCCAGCAGATCTATGTATGTATGTAATATGTATGTATGTATGTATGTGAGTATCTATATCTATGTAAGTTTTTATCTAAATATATATCGTAAATGCACCGCCAAGTGAGCTCTCTGTACTACCTGAAGGTTGACTGGCAGAGAATGCCACTGTGGCATTAAGTCCGCCTTTTGTACCATGATGTGCATAAAGTTTAAATAAATAAATAAATAAAATCTTGGTAGAGCAGTTAAAAAGTAAAAAAATATTATTTTAACAGTTCCACTAGCACGTGAAGGACGGAAATCCTTCGTTTCTCACAGGTAAGTATGACATCTTCAATTTAAAACTGGATACGAATCCAGAAATCTGGTTCAAAATCCAGCAGATCATGGTAGAGCAGCTAGAAAGTAAAAAAAATATTATTTTAACAGTTCCACCAGCACGTGAAGGGCAGAACTCCTTCGTATCTCACAGACCAGTATCAGAACTTAGATACAGAACTGGATTGAAAACCAGAACTCCCGTTTAAAACCCATCTGATCATGGTAGAGCCGAGAAAAAGTAAAACAATATTATTTTGACAGTTCCACTAGCACGTAAAGGACGGAACTTCTGTGTTTCTCACAGATCAGTATGGCATCTTCAATTTAGAACTGGATACTAATCCATAACTCCGATCTGAAATCCAGCAGATTATAGTAGAGCAGTTAGAAAGTAAAAAAAAAAAAAAATTTAACAGTTCCACTAGCACGTGAAGGCGCGAACTCTTTTGTTTCTCATAGATCAGTATAACATCTTCAATTAGGACCTGGATAAAAATCCAGAACTCCGTTTCAAAATCCAGCAGATCATGGTAGAGCAGTTAAAAAGTAAAAAAAAATATATTTTAACAGTTCCACTAGCACGTGAAGGCGGGAACTCCTTTGTTTCTCATAGATCAGTATAACATCTTCAATTAGGACCTGGATAAAAATCCAGAACTCCGTTTCAAAATCCAGCAGATCATGGTAGAGCAGTTAAAAAGTAAAAAGAAATATATTTTAACAGTTCCACTAGCACGTGAAGGCGGGAACTCCTTTGTTTCTCATAGATCAGTATAACATCTTCAATTAGGACCTGGATAAAAATCCAGAACTTCGTTTCAAAATCCAGCAGATCATGGTAGAGCAGTTAAAAAGTAAAAAAAAATAAAATTTTAACAGTTCCACCAGCACGTGAAGGGCGGAACTCCTTCGTATCTCACAGACGAATATCAGAACTTAGATACAGAACTGGATTGAAAACCATAACTCCCGTTTAAAACCCATCTGATCATGGTAGAGCCGAGACAAAGTAAAACAATATTATTTTGACAGTTCCACTAGCACGTGAAGGACGGAACTTCTGCGTTTGTCACAAATCAGTATGATATCTTCAATTTAGAACTGGATACTAAACCAGAACTCCGATCCGAAATCCAGCAGATGATGGTAGATCAGTAAGAAGTAAAAAAATATTATTTTCACGTCTGTCTGTCTGTTATAATTTCACGCCTTAACGGTTAAACCGATCATTACGAAATTATGCATACACGTTGCCAGGAATACAGAGAAGGATAAAAGGTACTTTTTATCCCGAAATTTTCGCGGGATCTCAGAAATTAACGTGGGTGAAACTACGGGGAACAGCTAGTTACATAATGAAAATTTCATCTAAATCAGATAAGCCATTTCTGAGATAAGCGTGCACAAACGCACATGAAAAAAGATAAAAATTCTAACAATCTTTGTTATGCAGTGCTATTGCGTTGATAAAGGTCCCAATAATATTTTTTGTCGTATATCTCCCATGTACAGACAGCGATCAATTACATTTTTATTACATAATTTATAGATTAAAAAGTTACAATCTTTAAGGCATAGTGATCAAGGGTGCACAGAGGCAGTAAGAACGGCAAAACTAAAAAAAAATAAAAACTAGAAACCAGACGTCGATAACAGTAATTTAGTAGTAGTAGTAATAGTAGTAGTAGTAGTAGTAGTAGTAGTACATGAAAATTGGCAAGTTGGTCCCCCATTATTTCAAAACCATTTTTGGTCCATGTAAACAACAGGACTATTTCTAAAATGTATATAGATGTTCAGAACTATATGGGGGGCAACTAGAACTCATGCCATTTTTTTAAAATCTTGTGTATAAAAAAAAAGTTTTTCTCAATTTTCAACGAGTTTCCGGAAAATGTGATTTTTTCTTAAATTTCTAGGTGTCCCTCAAAGAGTTCTACAAGTTTTTCTTCTAACTTATTTCGATATAACCGATAAGAAAGACGCTAGGTTCAGATGAAAATAATTAGTTATTTTGGAAAAAAATAAATATTCAAAAATCGATTTTTTTGTTGGAGTTCCGTTGGCCCCCCAAAGAGTTCTACACATTATCCCTATAACATTTTTCGATTTGACTAATGCTTTTCGCGGTACAAGGCCGTAAAACAATTGGGAAATTATTTCAAAACCATTTTTGGGCTATGTTAACAACAGAACTATTTTCAAAATGTATATAGATGTTCAGAACTATGTGGGGGGCAACTAGAACTCATGCCATTTTTTTAAAAACTTGTGTATAAAAAAAAGTTTTTCTCAACTTTCATCGAGTTTCCGAAAAATGTGATTTTTTCTTAAATTTCTAGGTGCCCCTCAAAGAGTTCTACAAGTTTTTCTTCTAACTTATTTCGATATAACCGATAAGAAAGACGCTAGGTTCAGATGAAAATAATTAGTTATTTTGGAAAAAAATAAATATTCAAAAATCGATTTTTTTTGTTAGAGTTCCGTTGGCCCCCCAAAGAGTTCTACACATTATCCCTATAACATTTTTCGATTTGACTACTACTTTTCGCGGTACAAGGCCGTAAAAAATTGGGAAATTATTTCAAAACCATTTTTGGGCTATGTAAACAACAGAACTATTTCCAAAATGTATATAGATGTTCAGAACTATGTGGGGGGCAACTAGAACTCATGCCATTTTTTTAAAAACTTGTGTATAAAAAAAGTTTTTCTCAATTTTCATCTAGTTTCCGGAAAATGAAATTTTTTCTTAGATTTCTAGGTGCTCCTCAAAGAGTGTGTTATAGATACCATACGACTGGTATATTGCCTATGAGGATAATCAAAGTGTAATAAAGATTTCAGAAAATACTGACAGTAACAAAAGACTTAAACATGTAGACATTAAGTACCAGTATATTATGGAGAATGTAACAAAGGGTTTTGTAAAATTAATTTATGTTCAAACTAATTGTAATATTGGAGATATCTTCACAAAACCCTTAGGAAAACAACAGTTTAAAAAATTAAGAGATTTGATTATAAATTAAGTATATCTTAAGGGGGTGCTTAGTAATTATACTATTGATAAATAACTGTTAAAATAATGGTTAGGGATGCACAAAAATTAACTGTTGAGGGGGTGTATTAAAAATAAAACAACAGATATTTTTGTGATGGTATCCCTACTCTTTGTTGTCGTTGATTGTTTATGAAAAGTTCTCTCTCTCTGGTTGCAACATTGTGTGAGTAATGTCTGCTGGTGATTTATTAAAATAAATAACTTGTAGCCTGTAATCAAGTTTCATTCTACTGCTGCAAAACCCACAAAACACGTCAAGACGCTGGGTCATGGGGTCAATGATGCTGAGGTCAATGCTCAAAGGTCTCCAACGAGTCGCCTCACCATGGAGCTTCAGTAAACTATAAAGCTAAGTACTTTAATAATAATATCAATAAAAATATGCTCTTTCAAAAAAGAGAACTGAATAATGATAGGTATAGTAAAAATCACTATCTGTGCAAAAAGTGTAACACGGAACATGCTCCGAGGCAGTGCCCGGCTTATGGTAAAATATGTAATAAATGTAAAAAATTTAATCACTTTAGTGTGGGATGCCAATTTGTAGACAAACAGGTCCATAACATTAATGCAGATGAGGGACAAAACATGACATGACAGGACATGTTCATGACTTGTGACTAGTATATTCCATAGATTTTCATCAGAATGAATGGACAAGGCGACTGCAGGTAGAGAATAAAATAGTTTGCTTCAAATGTGACACCGGGGCCCAAATAAATGTGATCAGTTTAAGTGATCTCAAGAAAATTGTCGATGATGATAGTAATATTAAAATATCTGAGACAAATACTTTAATAGAGGTCTTCGGTGGGGGGAAAATTATTCCATTGGGAACAGTCACATTAAATATTTACAGTAACAACGATGAATGTTACAACACTGAGTTTTTTATTACTAATGAACCAGTCAGACCAATTTTGGGCTTAGCTTCTTTACTGAAACTTAAATTAATACAAACTTCTGATGTACATTCAACAAATGTAGACAACAGTAATATGAATAAGAATAAAAAAAACATTAAATTATTTCAGGGTATTGGTGAATTTAGGAGTCCGCTACAGCTACGGATTCAACCTGGTGCAGAGCCTGTGGTTAGATCTCCTCGCCGAGTGCCTAATGCACTAATGCAGCGACTAGCAGACAAATTGACAACTCTGGTGAAGCACAAAGTCATCGCAAAGGTCGACCACGCCAAAAGCTTTGTAAGCAATCTTGTTATTATTGAAAAAAAAGATGGTTCTTTAAGAATTTGCCTTGATCCACAGGATCTCAATAAAGTATTAATAAGAGAACATTATCTAATACCTACTATGGATGAAATAGTTACTAAATTAACTAATAAAAAATATTTCTCGGTGCTTGATTTATCGGATGGATTTTATAATATTAAATTAACGGAGGACTCTAATGACTTGTGCACGTTTAATAGTCCCTTTGGTTGTTACAAATTTGTGTGAATAGTGATTTAGGTATTCTGTACTAATATATTAAAATTGATTAATATTATTATGATTCTTATGCTATGTATTGTGATTCTTAATTTAAATAATTATACCAATGTTTATTAAAGTGATTTAAATTGCATTTCCATGGCCAATTCATATTTAATAACTGGCAACATTGTGAATTCATAGACTGTAGAGTAAATAAAATGTTATTTGAGATAGCGGGAAAAACGCGCGGGAGAACATGTTTACATAATGGCAGCAACAAAGGATCGGGTCAGTGGTGCTGGTGATTTCCTAGATGGAAGACATCATAACATCGAAAGTTAAGTATTGGTAGACAGTTTTGGCTCTATTTAATGCTTGTAATAATAATTGTGATTACTGTATTGTTCTCATAAAATATACTGTTCAAGCTTAACTTTAGCTTCAGGGATTTGATTACTTTGTGCGTAACATGTTTTGAGATTCCTATTGCTTATCTATACTGGCTTTGATTATTATAGAATTTGATACAAATTATATCAAAGAGTTTTTATTATAATTGGTAATACAGACACAAAGGAATAGTTTTGTTAAAATCAGGTTGTTTTATTTACTAGGTATCCTTACTAATGCTAATAATTTAACATTTCAGAAGTGGGATTATTAAGGATTCAAGCAGCCAAAGCATTCTCGGAGTCCTGTTAAACGAAACGACGGTCATGGATCACTTCCAGATCCTGGGCGCCATGGCGGCCTAGAGATACGCCTTCTCCACGGGCCGTGAGAAATAAAGAATCTTCACAACTGGATGATACTGGTAGGATCGCTCCATATTATAGTAACGTCTTGGTTAAACCCGTATTTTTCCCGAATTCGATTTTGAGAAATCGGAATTGCCGGTATTACAATGGCTTAATAAAATCTTGATAAAATCGAACATCTAAGGGCAATACATGGTTGGAACGATGATGGAAAAGTTATTATGTGCAGTCACGTTTGACTGGATTGGCTGAGTTGTGGCACAAGACTTTGCGTTCTTATGAATTTACATGGCATAAATAGAAACAAAAGATTTTAGAGGCATTCCCTGACAATATCGATTACACGGGTTAATTTAGATACTCGAGATTGCTCGCTAAAACTTGTCTTATTGCTTCCATCAGATATTTTTGTAAAAGGTTTTGGAGGTAGTCCAATAAAAGTATGAAGGTCAGGTGTCGATAGAATTCGTAGTAAATGGGTTTGAAGTCCTGGAGATTTTTTTCTTATAGGAATATATCAATGCTTATAAGTCTAAAAATGTGTGATTATGCGCGGGTATTCAATTATAGCATTTCTTCTTTAGTGCGCTTAGTAGCGGAGTATACTCGTGGTTATTGTGGTAGCGGTAAGTCTTTCTTAATAATTTGTAGTGGAATTACACAATATTTAACTTGATGTTAATTAATGCAGTAGTAACTCTATTTAACCATTGAGCTTTTGAAGAAAATAGATAGGTAAAGGTACTTTCTGTGAAATTATTCTGTAATCCTCCTGTAATTTAAACAATTTAATTAAACGTAATATGCATTTGTATAACACATTAAAAGGTTGCGATTCAAGTGTGGTCTCTAAGTTAGTTTTCAAATTCGAATCTTGTTTAAAACAATAGTCAGTTTTCTTTTTTGATTATATGCCAACATTCATTAATAATACTTAAATAGATACGTATAGAGAACAAAATCAGTTTTAGAGTATTATCATAATTTACCTTCAACGATAAGTAATATTTTACTGCTAGGTGCCTACTATCCCCCGCGATTCAACCCGCGAAATTCCTTTACATCCGGATAAAATGTACCTACCTTATTGCCTATTTCACTTTTATCCATACCTAACCTATTAAAATATCTGTTTCCCCGCTGATTTCCCAGCGTGAATTTTGATATTTCGGCAGGAATTCTTTGTTTGAAAATGGAAAGTACGTGTCACTCCTGTGCTGTGTCAGTATCTTTTATAAAGGAATTTTAAGAATCTGTTCAGTAGTACCAGAGACTACCCACTACATCCAAACTTACAAAGTTTGCAAACTTGTATAACTTTACCTCCGTATATTATCTGATAGGCGCCAATAAGGGCATAAGATCCATTTTTGTTTGTTTCCTTGGTTGTTTGTAATGGATAGACTTCTTTCTTTTCTTCAACTAGAACTTGTCCATAAGGTGTCAAAGCATAGTCAGATTACATACAATTGTTCTAAATAGACTCTGAGACCGATACAATCTCGACAGACGAGTCAGGTGGATAGCATAGAAGAATTTATAGTTAATTTTGGGTTTGGTGCGCTTGCGATCTCCCGGTACGTTTCTGATCGTTTGGCGGTTGGGAAGCAGTCCCTTATTCATACTTTTTTTAAAAATTAATGTACCTATGTGTTGTGTCAAATAAAGTTCTTTCAATGTCAATTTAATCTAGGTACTTGAGGGAAAAAGAATTTACTCTACCAATTGTGTAAGGAATAACTAGCTGGTTAACTAGTTAAAGCGATTTTGATTATTGGATTTAATTACTAATGGATTAGGTACAAAAATTAAATACTGGAATATATGGTCATGTACCTGATGTACCTATACTAAAGTAATGGTTAAAAGTGGTTGATTATCTAAGTGATGAATGGTATAAAAGTAATAAATGGAATAATTAAATGGATCTCTGGTATTAATGAATAAATTGGACTAAATGAATAAAATATTGGTAAAAATGGAATTACTTGAATAATTGGATAAATTGGATAAAAAAAAAAATATGGTTGAAAATAAAATGGTTATAAATAATGGAATAATAATGAATGGTTATAAATTATGGTTGAAAATAAAATGGTTATAAATAATGGAATAATAATGAATGGTTATAAATTATGGTTGAAAATAATGGAGATAAAGAGTGTGAAATAAATTTATTTATTTATATATATATTTATTTATTGATTACTAGCTGTGCCCCGCGATTTTGCTCGCGTGTATTTCGGAGTTCCCGCAGGAACTAATTTTTGGAAATAAATGTAGCCAAGTTACTCCTTATAACATCAGCTAGGAAGCTGTGAAGGGTGGATGTTTTATGGGTGTTGTCATAATAACTGTAATTATGTTGACCTCAAAGAGTCATATTATGGACCAAATTTGAATAAATGATTTGACTTTGACGATTTGCCAGTGAAAGTCCAGTTAAAATCGATCCAGCCGTTTTAGAGATTACCCGGAACAGACAGACATATAAGTAGGTGCCATATTATAATTATACTTATTTTCATATTATGCATTTATTAAAAAGCTGTTAATTTTGAGTTACAAACACACACATAAATTTTATTTATAATTATGTATGTATAGATTATTGTATTTTTATATTTTATTTTGTTATATTATTATATTTTCCAGTCTGGGCGTGAATATCTATAGTGTAATATGGACATATGTAATAATATGTAGTAAGTACCTATAGGTATACCAAGTTTGCTTGGTTGCCATGACACAAGCTTATAGCTTAGTGTGGGGTCAAGACGCTTATCTGTGTGTTGTGAAGTGGATTATTATTATTATGGGAATTTGGATTTTTGAATTCTTCTCAGCTAGACCGGTATTAATTGGCAACCACGGGCCAAAGCCAAGTGGAGGTTAGTTTAAGTGGAAGTATTAAGAGTTGTGTGGTCATCAGTTTGGAGGAGTTTGCGGACGATTCGACATGTATTTAGTATTACCGCCTTCTGCATAATAATGTAAGTGTACCTAGGTAATTGGAGGGTAGCGAAGGGTTGGTGCAGTTGACAAGGGATTTCAGATGGTGGTAGTACAACAGGGATGAAGGTAATATTCTGTAATTTCCACATTTTTTGCTATTTCGTTTTGAGGTCAGTATATTTTGTAAGCTTTCAGATATAGTGCTCTACAGCCTGTGGGTTGAATTCCCTAGAGCACTGTCAGTTTAGATTTGCTTGCAAGTTTCTGATGAATAATCTTAGCAACCTGGTCGTAGCGGTGTTTATAATCTTTTTGTACTATTGACTTGCAGACACTTATGAGATGCTGTATCGTTTCCGGGGCACCGTTACATTTTCTGCAGCTGTCATTTGATATATTATGGACTTTTAGTATATGCTTTTGGTAGTTTCGTGTTTCGATGACTTGGTCTTGAATGGAGAGCATAAATCCTTCTGTTTCGGGAAACAGTTCACCCCAAGTAAGCCAGGCATTGGATGCTTCTTTATCGACGTTAGACTTGCACAAATTTTGCCGGTGTTGTCTATGCATACCCTTTTGAGTCCACTCTTGCATTTTTAGTTGTCGATATGTTATTGTTTAGATTGATTGAAGCCCAAGTACTTGTCTCTTTTTCATTAAGCGAAGGTTTCTGTTGGCCAGTCTGCATCTGAAAGGTAGCGGATTCCACAAGCGGACTGCTTGTACAGAGAAGGAATAATCATAAAAGTTGGTTCTAGGGGCAGGAATCATAAGAAGTAAGTTCTGGGATGATCGAACAGGCAGGTTATGGGAAGAAGATTGAAATACGAAGAGGTCTTTTAGGTAGTTGGGGGAAGGTGGATTGAGCAGTATGCTATATAGAAGGAAGAGGACATGCGCATTCCGGCGAAGGCAAATCGGAAGCCACTTGAGCTTGGTACGAAATTCGGAGACATGGTCATATTTGCGTAGACCAAATATGAACCGGATACATAGATTCTGGAGGCGCTCAAGTTTATTTAGCTGCTCCTCGCTAATGTCAGTAAAGCAGGTATCGGCATAGTCGATCATTGGTAAAAGGAGTGATTGTGCTAACGCAACTTTAGTAGCAGTTGGAACTTGGAAGAAAATTACGTAATCGTCTAAGCGAGTCCGCAGATAAAATATTTGATAAATGGTTCAATGCTAAACATTATTATTAATATTATTGGTTATTAAGGAATAAAATAAAATCTTATTATGGATAATGGATAGAAGTTAAGTGGAAGTTGGTGGAACTTAGTAACATGGATTGGATAAAAAAAGAATCATGGTTTGAATTTGTGTTACATTTAGATAAAGTGAAATTATTTTTACAAAACCTTTTTACTTTGCAGGGTCGCAAAGATGTCAGGATGGGCGAGTGTGAATAGTGATTTAGGTATTCTGTACTAATATATTAAAATTGATTAATATTATTATGATTCTTATGCTATGTATTGTGATTCTTAATTTAAATAATTATACCAATGTTTATTAAAGTGATTTAAATTGCATTTCCATGGCCAATTCATATTTAATAACTGGCAACATTGTGAATTCATAGACTGTAGAGTAAATAAAATGTTATTTGAGATAGCGGGAAAAACGCGCGGGAGAACATGTTTACATAATGGCAGCAACAAAGGATCGGGTCAGTGGTGCTGGTGATTTCCTAGATGGAAGACATCATAACATCGAAAGTTAAGTATTGGTAGACAGTTTTGGCTCTATTTAATGCTTGTAATAATAATTGTGATTACTGTATTGTTCTCATAAAATATACTGTTCAAGCTTAACTTTAGCTTCAGGGATTTGATTACTTTGTGCGTAACATGTTTTGAGATTCCTATTGCTTATCTATACTGGCTTTGATTATTATAGAATTTGATACAAATTATATCAAAGAGTTTTTATTATAATTGGTAATACAGACACAAAGGAATAGTTTTGTTAAAATCAGGTTGTTTTATTTACTAGGTATCCTTACTAATGCTAATAATTTAACATTTCAGAAGTGGGATTATTAAGGATTCAAGCAGCCAAAGCATTCTCGGAGTCCTGTTAAACGAAACGACGGTCATGGATCACTTCCAGATCCTGGGCGCCATGGCGGCCTAGAGATACGCCTTCTCCACGGGCCGTGAGAAATAAAGAATCTTCACAACTGGATGATACTGGTAGGATCGCTCCATATTATAGTAACGTCTTGGTTAAACCCGTATTTTTCCCGAATTCGATTTTGAGAAATCGGAATTGCCGGTATTACAATGGCTTAATAAAATCTTGATAAAATCGAACATCTAAGGGCAATACATGGTTGGAACGATGATGGAAAAGTTATTATGTGCAGTCACGTTTGACTGGATTGGCTGAGTTGTGGCACAAGACTTTGCGTTCTTATGAATTTATATGGCATAAATAGAAACAAAAGATTTTAGAGGCATTCCCTGACAATATCGATTACACGGGTTAATTTAGATACTCGAGATTGCTCGCTAAAACTTGTCTTATTGCTTCCATCAGATATTTTTGTAAAAGGTTTTGGAGGTAGTCCAATAAAAGTATGAAGGTCAGGTGTCGATAGAATTCGTAGTAAATGGGTTTGAAGTCCTGGAGATTTTTTTCTTATAGGAATATATCAATGCTTATAAGTCTAAAAATGTGTGATTATGCGCGGGTATTCAATTATAGCATTTCTTCTTTAGTGCGCTTAGTAGCGGAGTATACTCGTGGTTATTGTGGTAGCGGTAAGTCTTTCTTAATAATTTGTAGTGGAATTACACAATATTTAACTTGATGTTAATTAATGCAGTAGTAACTCTATTTAACCATTGAGCTTTTGAAGAAAATAGATAGGTAAAGGTACTTTCTGTGAAATTATTCTGTAATCCTCCTGTAATTTAAACAATTTAATTAAACGTAATATGCATTTGTATAACACATTAAAAGGTTGCGATTCAAGTGTGGTCTCTAAGTTAGTTTTCAAATTCGAATCTTGTTTAAAACAATAGTCAGTTTTCTTTTTTGATTATATGCCAACATTCATTAATAATACTTAAATAGATACGTATAGAGAACAAAATCAGTTTTAGAGTATTATCATAATTTACCTTCAACGATAAGTAATATTTTACTGCTAGGTGCCTACTATCCCCCGCGATTCAACCCGCGAAATTCCTTTACATCCGGATAAAATGTACCTACCTTATTGCCTATTTCACTTTTATCCATACCTAACCTATTAAAATATCTGTTTCCCCGCTGATTTCCCAGCGTGAATTTTGATATTTCGGCAGGAATTCTTTGTTTGAAAATGGAAAGTACGTGTCACTCCTGTGCTGTGTCAGTATCTTTTATAAAGGAATTTTAAGAATCTGTTCAGTAGTACCAGAGACTACCCACTACATCCAAACTTACAAAGTTTGCAAACTTGTATAACTTTACCTCCGTATATTATCTGATAGGCGCCAATAAGGACATAAGATCCATTTTTGTTTGTTTCCTTGGTTGTTTGTAATGGATAGACTTCTTTCTTTTCTTCAACTAGAACTTGTCCATAAGGTGTCAAAGCATAGTCAGATTACATACAATTGTTCTAAATAGACTCTGAGACCGATACAATCTCGACAGACGAGTCAGGTGGATAGCATAGAAGAATTTATAGTTAATTTTGGGTTTGGTGCGCTTGCGATCTCCCGGTACGTTTCTGATCGTTTGGCGGTTGGGAAGCAGTCCCTTATTCATACTTTTTTTAAAAATTAATGTACCTATGTGTTGTGTCAAATAAAGTTCTTTCAATGTCAATTTAATCTAGGTACTTGAGGGAAAAAGAATTTACTCTACCAATTGTGTAAGGAATAACTAGCTGGTTAACTAGTTAAAGCGATTTTGATTATTGGATTTAATTACTAATGGATTAGGTACAAAAATTAAATACTGGAATATATGGTCATGTACCTGATGTACCTATACTAAAGTAATGGTTAAAAGTGGTTGATTATCTAAGTGATGAATGGTATAAAAGTAATAAATGGAATAATTAAATGGATCTCTGGTATTAATGAATAAATTGGACTAAATGAATAAAATATTGGTAAAAATGGAATTACTTGAATAATTGGATAAATTGGATAAAAAAAAAAATATGGTTGAAAATAAAATGGTTATAAATAATGGAATAATAATGAATGGTTATAAATTATGGTTGAAAATAAAATGGTTATAAATAATGGAATAATAATGAATGGTTATAAATTATGGTTGAAAATAATGGAGATAAAGAGTGTGAAATAAATTTATTTATTTATATATATATTTATTTATTGATTACTAGCTGTGCCCCGCGATTTTGCTCGCGTGTATTTCGGAGTTCCCGCAGGAACTAATTTTTGGAAATAAATGTAGCCAAGTTACTCCTTATAACATCAGCTAGGAAGCTGTGAAGGGTGGATGTTTTATGGGTGTTGTCATAATAACTGTAATTATGTTGACCTCAAAGAGTCATATTATGGACCAAATTTGAATAAATGATTTGACTTTGACGATTTGCCAGTGAAAGTCCAGTTAAAATCGATCCAGCCGTTTTAGAGATTACCCGGAACAGACAGACATATAAGTAGGTGCCATATTATAATTATACTTATTTTCATATTATGCATTTATTAAAAAGCTGTTAATTTTGAGTTACAAACACACACATAAATTTTATTTATAATTATGTATGTATAGATTATTGTATTTTTATATTTTATTTTGTTATATTATTATATTTTCCAGTCTGGGCGTGAATATCTATAGTGTAATATGGACATATGTAATAATATGTAGTAAGTACCTATAGGTATACCAAGTTTGCTTGGTTGCCATGACACAAGCTTATAGCTTAGTGTGGGGTCAAGACGCTTATCTGTGTGTTGTGAAGTGGATTATTATTATTATGGGAATTTGGATTTTTGAATTCTTCTCAGCTAGACCGGTATTAATTGGCAACCACGGGCCAAAGCCAAGTGGAGGTTAGTTTAAGTGGAAGTATTAAGAGTTGTGTGGTCATCAGTTTGGAGGAGTTTGCGGACGATTCGACATGTATTTAGTATTACCGCCTTCTGCATAATAATGTAAGTGTACCTAGGTAATTGGAGGGTAGCGAAGGGTTGGTGCAGTTGACAAGGGATTTCAGATGGTGGTAGTACAACAGGGATGAAGGTAATATTCTGTAATTTCCACATTTTTTGCTATTTCGTTTTGAGGTCAGTATATTTTGTAAGCTTTCAGATATAGTGCTCTACAGCCTGTGGGTTGAATTCCCTAGAGCACTGTCAGTTTAGATTTGCTTGCAAGTTTCTGATGAATAATCTTAGCAACCTGGTCGTAGCGGTGTTTATAATCTTTTTGTACTATTGACTTGCAGACACTTATGAGATGCTGTATCGTTTCCGGGGCACCGTTACATTTTCTGCAGCTGTCATTTGATATATTATGGACTTTTAGTATATGCTTTTGGTAGTTTCGTGTTTCGATGACTTGGTCTTGAATGGAGAGCATAAATCCTTCTGTTTCGGGAAACAGTTCACCCCAAGTAAGCCAGGCATTGGATGCTTCTTTATCGACGTTAGACTTGCACAAATTTTGCCGGTGTTGTCTATGCATACCCTTTTGAGTCCACTCTTGCATTTTTAGTTGTCGATATGTTATTGTTTAGATTGATTGAAGCCCAAGTACTTGTCTCTTTTTCATTAAGCGAAGGTTTCTGTTGGCCAGTCTGCATCTGAAAGGTAGCGGATTCCACAAGCGGACTGCTTGTACAGAGAAGGAATAATCATAAAAGTTGGTTCTAGGGGCAGGAATCATAAGAAGTAAGTTCTGGGATGATCGAACAGGCAGGTTATGGGAAGAAGATTGAAATACGAAGAGGTCTTTTAGGTAGTTGGGGGAAGGTGGATTGAGCAGTATGCTATATAGAAGGAAGAGGACATGCGCATTCCGGCGAAGGCAAATCGGAAGCCACTTGAGCTTGGTACGAAATTCGGAGACATGGTCATATTTGCGTAGACCAAATATGAACCGGATACATAGATTCTGGAGGCGCTCAAGTTTATTTAGCTGCTCCTCGCTAATGTCAGTAAAGCAGGTATCGGCATAGTCGATCATTGGTAAAAGGAGTGATTGTGCTAACGCAACTTTAGTAGCAGTTGGAACTTGGAAGAAAATTACGTAATCGTCTAAGCGAGTCCGCAGATAAAATATTTGATAAATGGTTCAATGCTAAACATTATTATTAATATTATTGGTTATTAAGGAATAAAATAAAATCTTATTATGGATAATGGATAGAAGTTAAGTGGAAGTTGGTGGAACTTAGTAACATGGATTGGATAAAAAAAGAATCATGGTTTGAATTTGTGTTACATTTAGATAAAGTGAAATTATTTTTACAAAACCTTTTTACTTTGCAGGGTCGCAAAGATGTCAGGATGGGCGAGTGTGAATAGTGATTTAGGTATTCTGTACTAATATATTAAAATTGATTAATATTATTATGATTCTTATGCTATGTATTGTGATTCTTAATTTAAATAATTATACCAATGTTTATTAAAGTGATTTAAATTGCATTTCCATGGCCAATTCATATTTAATAACTGGCAACATTGTGAATTCATAGACTGTAGAGTAAATAAAATGTTATTTGAGATAGCGGGAAAAACGCGCGGGAGAACATGTTTACATAATGGCAGCAACAAAGGATCGGGTCAGTGGTGCTGGTGATTTCCTAGATGGAAGACATCATAACATCGAAAGTTAAGTATTGGTAGACAGTTTTGGCTCTATTTAATGCTTGTAATAATAATTGTGATTACTGTATTGTTCTCATAAAATATACTGTTCAAGCTTAACTTTAGCTTCAGGGATTTGATTACTTTGTGCGTAACATGTTTTGAGATTCCTATTGCTTATCTATACTGGCTTTGATTATTATAGAATTTGATACAAATTATATCAAAGAGTTTTTATTATAATTGGTAATACAGACACAAAGGAATAGTTTTGTTAAAATCAGGTTGTTTTATTTACTAGGTATCCTTACTAATGCTAATAATTTAACATTTCAGAAGTGGGATTATTAAGGATTCAAGCAGCCAAAGCATTCTCGGAGTCCTGTTAAACGAAACGACGGTCATGGATCACTTCCAGATCCTGGGCGCCATGGCGGCCTAGAGATACGCCTTCTCCACGGGCCGTGAGAAATAAAGAATCTTCACAACTGGATGATACTGGTAGGATCGCTCCATATTATAGTAACGTCTTGGTTAAACCCGTATTTTTCCCGAATTCGATTTTGAGAAATCGGAATTGCCGGTATTACAATGGCTTAATAAAATCTTGATAAAATCGAACATCTAAGGGCAATACATGGTTGGAACGATGATGGAAAAGTTATTATGTGCAGTCACGTTTGACTGGATTGGCTGAGTTGTGGCACAAGACTTTGCGTTCTTATGAATTTACATGGCATAAATAGAAACAAAAGATTTTAGAGGCATTCCCTGACAATATCGATTACACGGGTTAATTTAGATACTCGAGATTGCTCGCTAAAACTTGTCTTATTGCTTCCATCAGATATTTTTGTAAAAGGTTTTGGAGGTAGTCCAATAAAAGTATGAAGGTCAGGTGTCGATAGAATTCGTAGTAAATGGGTTTGAAGTCCTGGAGATTTTTTTCTTATAGGAATATATCAATGCTTATAAGTCTAAAAATGTGTGATTATGCGCGGGTATTCAATTATAGCATTTCTTCTTTAGTGCGCTTAGTAGCGGAGTATACTCGTGGTTATTGTGGTAGCGGTAAGTCTTTCTTAATAATTTGTAGTGGAATTACACAATATTTAACTTGATGTTAATTAATGCAGTAGTAACTCTATTTAACCATTGAGCTTTTGAAGAAAATAGATAGGTAAAGGTACTTTCTGTGAAATTATTCTGTAATCCTCCTGTAATTTAAACAATTTAATTAAACGTAATATGCATTTGTATAACACATTAAAAGGTTGCGATTCAAGTGTGGTCTCTAAGTTAGTTTTCAAATTCGAATCTTGTTTAAAACAATAGTCAGTTTTCTTTTTTGATTATATGCCAACATTCATTAATAATACTTAAATAGATACGTATAGAGAACAAAATCAGTTTTAGAGTATTATCATAATTTACCTTCAACGATAAGTAATATTTTACTGCTAGGTGCCTACTATCCCCCGCGATTCAACCCGCGAAATTCCTTTACATCCGGATAAAATGTACCTACCTTATTGCCTATTTCACTTTTATCCATACCTAACCTATTAAAATATCTGTTTCCCCGCTGATTTCCCAGCGTGAATTTTGATATTTCGGCAGGAATTCTTTGTTTGAAAATGGAAAGTACGTGTCACTCCTGTGCTGTGTCAGTATCTTTTATAAAGGAATTTTAAGAATCTGTTCAGTAGTACCAGAGACTACCCACTACATCCAAACTTACAAAGTTTGCAAACTTGTATAACTTTACCTCCGTATATTATCTGATAGGCGCCAATAAGGGCATAAGATCCATTTTTGTTTGTTTCCTTGGTTGTTTGTAATGGATAGACTTCTTTCTTTTCTTCAACTAGAACTTGTCCATAAGGTGTCAAAGCATAGTCAGATTACATACAATTGTTCTAAATAGACTCTGAGACCGATACAATCTCGACAGACGAGTCAGGTGGATAGCATAGAAGAATTTATAGTTAATTTTGGGTTTGGTGCGCTTGCGATCTCCCGGTACGTTTCTGATCGTTTGGCGGTTGGGAAGCAGTCCCTTATTCATACTTTTTTTAAAAATTAATGTACCTATGTGTTGTGTCAAATAAAGTTCTTTCAATGTCAATTTAATCTAGGTACTTGAGGGAAAAAGAATTTACTCTACCAATTGTGTAAGGAATAACTAGCTGGTTAACTAGTTAAAGCGATTTTGATTATTGGATTTAATTACTAATGGATTAGGTACAAAAATTAAATACTGGAATATATGGTCATGTACCTGATGTACCTATACTAAAGTAATGGTTAAAAGTGGTTGATTATCTAAGTGATGAATGGTATAAAAGTAATAAATGGAATAATTAAATGGATCTCTGGTATTAATGAATAAATTGGACTAAATGAATAAAATATTGGTAAAAATGGAATTACTTGAATAATTGGATAAATTGGATAAAAAAAAAAATATGGTTGAAAATAAAATGGTTATAAATAATGGAATAATAATGAATGGTTATAAATTATGGTTGAAAATAAAATGGTTATAAATAATGGAATAATAATGAATGGTTATAAATTATGGTTGAAAATAATGGAGATAAAGAGTGTGAAATAAATTTATTTATTTATATATATATTTATTTATTGATTACTAGCTGTGCCCCGCGATTTTGCTCGCGTGTATTTCGGAGTTCCCGCAGGAACTAATTTTTGGAAATAAATGTAGCCAAGTTACTCCTTATAACATCAGCTAGGAAGCTGTGAAGGGTGGATGTTTTATGGGTGTTGTCATAATAACTGTAATTATGTTGACCTCAAAGAGTCATATTATGGACCAAATTTGAATAAATGATTTGACTTTGACGATTTGCCAGTGAAAGTCCAGTTAAAATCGATCCAGCCGTTTTAGAGATTACCCGGAACAGACAGACATATAAGTAGGTGCCATATTATAATTATACTTATTTTCATATTATGCATTTATTAAAAAGCTGTTAATTTTGAGTTACAAACACACACATAAATTTTATTTATAATTATGTATGTATAGATTATTGTATTTTTATATTTTATTTTGTTATATTATTATATTTTCCAGTCTGGGCGTGAATATCTATAGTGTAATATGGACATATGTAATAATATGTAGTAAGTACCTATAGGTATACGAAGTTTGCTTGGTTGCCATGACACAAGCTTATAGCTTAGTGTGGGGTCAAGACGCTTATCTGTGTGTTGTGAAGTGGATTATTATTATTATGGGAATTTGGATTTTTGAATTCTTCTCAGCTAGACCGGTATTAATTGGCAACCACGGGCCAAAGCCAAGTGGAGGTTAGTTTAAGTGGAAGTATTAAGAGTTGTGTGGTCATCAGTTTGGAGGAGTTTGCGGACGATTCGACATGTATTTAGTATTACCGCCTTCTGCATAATAATGTAAGTGTACCTAGGTAATTGGAGGGTAGCGAAGGGTTGGTGCAGTTGACAAGGGATTTCAGATGGTGGTAGTACAACAGGGATGAAGGTAATATTCTGTAATTTCCACATTTTTTGCTATTTCGTTTTGAGGTCAGTATATTTTGTAAGCTTTCAGATATAGTGCTCTACAGCCTGTGGGTTGAATTCCCTAGAGCACTGTCAGTTTAGATTTGCTTGCAAGTTTCTGATGAATAATCTTAGCAACCTGGTCGTAGCGGTGTTTATAATCTTTTTGTACTATTGACTTGCAGACACTTATGAGATGCTGTATCGTTTCCGGGGCACCGTTACATTTTCTGCAGCTGTCATTTGATATATTATGGACTTTTAGTATATGCTTTTGGTAGTTTCGTGTTTCGATGACTTGGTCTTGAATGGAGAGCATAAATCCTTCTGTTTCGGGAAACAGTTCACCCCAAGTAAGCCAGGCATTGGATGCTTCTTTATCGACGTTAGACTTGCACAAATTTTGCCGGTGTTGTCTATGCATACCCTTTTGAGTCCACTCTTGCATTTTTAGTTGTCGATATGTTATTGTTTAGATTGATTGAAGCCCAAGTACTTGTCTCTTTTTCATTAAGCGAAGGTTTCTGTTGGCCAGTCTGCATCTGAAAGGTAGCGGATTCCACAAGCGGACTGCTTGTACAGAGAAGGAATAATCATAAAAGTTGGTTCTAGGGGCAGGAATCATAAGAAGTAAGTTCTGGGATGATCGAACAGGCAGGTTATGGGAAGAAGATTGAAATACGAAGAGGTCTTTTAGGTAGTTGGGGGAAGGTGGATTGAGCAGTATGCTATATAGAAGGAAGAGGACATGCGCATTCCGGCGAAGGCAAATCGGAAGCCACTTGAGCTTGGTACGAAATTCGGAGACATGGTCATATTTGCGTAGACCAAATATGAACCGGATACATAGATTCTGGAGGCGCTCAAGTTTATTTAGCTGCTCCTCGCTAATGTCAGTAAAGCAGGTATCGGCATAGTCGATCATTGGTAAAAGGAGTGATTGTGCTAACGCAACTTTAGTAGCAGTTGGAACTTGGAAGAAAATTACGTAATCGTCTAAGCGAGTCCGCAGATAAAATATTTGATAAATGGTTCAATGCTAAACATTATTATTAATATTATTGGTTATTAAGGAATAAAATAAAATCTTATTATGGATAATGGATAGAAGTTAAGTGGAAGTTGGTGGAACTTAGTAACATGGATTGGATAAAAAAAGAATCATGGTTTGAATTTGTGTTACATTTAGATAAAGTGAAATTATTTTTACAAAACCTTTTTACTTTGCAGGGTCGCAAAGATGTCAGGATGGGCGAGTGTGAATAGTGATTTAGGTATTCTGTACTAATATATTAAAATTGATTAATATTATTATGATTCTTATGCTATGTATTGTGATTCTTAATTTAAATAATTATACCAATGTTTATTAAAGTGATTTAAATTGCATTTCCATGGCCAATTCATATTTAATAACTGGCAACATTGTGAATTCATAGACTGTAGAGTAAATAAAATGTTATTTGAGATAGCGGGAAAAACGCGCGGGAGAACATGTTTACATAATGGCAGCAACAAAGGATCGGGTCAGTGGTGCTGGTGATTTCCTAGATGGAAGACATCATAACATCGAAAGTTAAGTATTGGTAGACAGTTTTGGCTCTATTTAATGCTTGTAATAATAATTGTGATTACTGTATTGTTCTCATAAAATATACTGTTCAAGCTTAACTTTAGCTTCAGGGATTTGATTACTTTGTGCGTAACATGTTTTGAGATTCCTATTGCTTATCTATACTGGCTTTGATTATTATAGAATTTGATACAAATTATATCAAAGAGTTTTTATTATAATTGGTAATACAGACACAAAGGAATAGTTTTGTTAAAATCAGGTTGTTTTATTTACTAGGTATCCTTACTAATGCTAATAATTTAACATTTGTAAGAATGCCATTTGGTTTATCCAATGCACCTGAAATTTTCCAAAAATATAGTCAAAATGCCTTTGGAGACATTCCAGGTGTTATTGTGTACTGCGATGATTTATTAATTTGTGGTTCTACAGAACAAGAACATGATGCAATATTAGATAAAGTTTTTGAACGAGCCCAGGAATATAATGTACGCTTTAATAAAAATAAACTTCAGTATAAATTACGTGAAGTAAAGTACTTTGGTCATATTTTTTCTGAACACGGAGTAAAAGTAGATCCAGAGAGGGTTAAGGCCATTTCTAATATAAAAGTCCGAACAATAAAAAAGAGTTACAAGTTTTTCTTGGTATGATAAATTATCTGAGAAAATTTATACTTAACATGGCTGATATTGCATCACCTCTTCAGTTATTACTAAAAAAGGATGTAGAGTGGATATGGACTGAGGTACATGAAAGGGTTTTCAATAAAATTAAGAAGATTGTTACAGAAGCACCAATTTTGCAGAATTTTGACAATAGTATCCCCATTGTCATACAATGTGATGCTTCCCAGAATGGTATTGGATGTTGTCTGTTACAAAATATTAAACCTGTCTGTTTTGCTTCAAGAAGTTTAACATCATCAGAAAGAAATTTTTCTCAAATTGAAAAAGAGCTTTTAAGTGTGGTTTGGGCGACTAAAAAGTTCCATTACTTTATATATGGTCATAAAATAACCATAATTAATGATCACAAACCATTAGAGAGTTTACTGAAAAAGCCTTTACATGCAGTTCAGTCTCCCAGACTACAAAGAATGAAACTTAATTTATTAAAATATAATATAATGCACAAATACTTACCTGGCAAATTTTTGTATATTGTTGATTTGTTATCACGCTCTTTCCTGAAAGGTAGTGATGAGGATGATTCCTATATGTACGAAATTATACACTGTATTGGATTATCTCATAACCTAGAGTGCACAGACGAACAAAAACAGTCCTTGATAACAGAGAGCATGAAAGATGAAGATTTAATGAAAGTAAGTGAATATGTTCAGAATGGTTGGCCATATGGTAGCAAATTCCAGATAACTTGCACTGTTATCATAAGTTAAGAAATGAATTAACGTGGGACCAAAACCTATTGTTCTTTAATGACGGATTAATTGTGCCTAAAAGTCTAACCGCCGCACTCAGAGTCGACTTTAATGATTACTTAGTTAAGTATAGATTTTAAAACAAAACTGCCGCAATCACACAAGTTAAATAAATTAATGTTAATTGGCATTTAACTAATTAAGTTACATCTCATTAAATGCCAATTAACATTAATTTACTGAACGTCTCTAATTGCAGCAGTTTTGTTTTAAAAATCTATACTTAACTAAGTAATCATTAAAGTCGACTCTGAGTGCGACCGTAAGGTTGGCATTTATTAAAACATTACATGAAGGTCACATTGGAATGTCTAAAATGAAGCAGTTGGCTCGCAGATTATATTACTGGCCGCATATGGACAGCCATATTGAACAATTTGTCAGAAAATGTTACCCTTGTCAGACATTTAGTAATAATAATATTAAGGGGCTCCCCCACGCCAATAACCTTGGGCGCGCGAGCTTTCTTTCGTCCCACCCTACCTGACTCACCTCTGTGTAATTACGACATTTGAGTTATAAAAGCGCCATCTTTTAAAAAGTATTACTATTACTAATTATAATGCTTAGAACGACATCTAACAGATTTTCCTCGTAGTACAATAAACTGCGGTGCAAGCGATAGCGGGAGGTTGTGTTGCGCACGTCATTTCAGATTATACAAGCTCTACCATTATAGACCCGGAGTCCAGGCACAAATTTTATCACACAATATCATCACAATATTAAATAAAACTATGTAAATTTACTAGAAAAATTTATTCATACAATTTGTTTATTGTAACAATCACAGTAAGTAACAGTAAAATGACTGTATTTTTAAATAAATAAAAAATGTAAAATACCTAGCCCGGAAGATTGCTTTTAAACAATAAGGTAACCAGTAGTTCTTTATTTAACCGACTTCAAAAAAGGAGGTTCTCTGTTTGACTTGTATGACTGTATTTATGTTTTTCCATGATAATCTTGCTTTTGACTGAACCGATTTTGATGCGGTTTTCGGAAAAGTATTTATTACACTTAAGAGCAGGTTTTGTAAAAGGATATAAGTTTTAACCGTATGTATGTATGTTTGTCCGCGATTATCATGCATCTGCCTGAACTGATTTTGATGCAGTTTTCAGAAAAGTACAGTTTTTACATTAGGAGCAAGTTTTATTATTAACCGACTTCAAAAAAGGAGGAGGTTCACAATTTGTATGTTTGTATATTCATTTATTTATTTTATAAGTGTATGTACATGTAAAATCGATTGATAAACTACACCGATTTTGATGATTCTTTTTTTATTTGAAAGCTTATAGTTTCCCATTGGTCCCATATCAAGATCATCAGGATCTGAGTTCCACATCAGGGAGAAACCCTACTGCTCGGCATAAGTAGAACGCTTAGATTAATACTGTTTCCATATTATAATATATAAAGCTGGATTGCCACTCACTCATTGACATAATTGTTCTCCCAGAAGGAGCATCTCTAGGTTGATACAATGTATGGAACATGTAGAGGGGACGTTTCGGTGATTATGGGAAAACCTCGACATCTTCGATTCCTGCTTCTCATCAGGTAGCGAGTCGACTGCCCGCCGAAACTATCCATCGAAAGTGAAAACGTTTCTAACTAAATTTTATCCACACCTTGGGCAAATTTCAATAGTGTAACTTTTTTTTCAAAATGGCGGAAAAAAACATGGCCGCCGAACAAAATTCAAACTCGATTATCTCCGAAAATAAAAGAGTCAGGTGGGGGGTGCTCAAACAAATGTCATAGAGGTCAATGGGGGGCAACCGCCTGGCGTGGTAAAAATCCAAAATGGCGGATTCAAAATGGCGGCCGAAAAAAAAGTTGATCCGATCCGGGTGAGGTTCGGCATCCGGGGGTTTTTGGGGTCGCTGATGCCGAATATCGAATTAGTTTTTCGATTGCGTCATTTTTCAAGATGGCCGCCGAACATTAGTTGTTTGTATGGGGAAATTGTTTCGGCCCTGGCTCGGAAACTATCGGCCGTGGGTATTGAAAAAAAATTTGTACAGTTGGTGGTGCACTATCTTCTTCTATCGGGATATAAATAATTCCAAGATGGCGGATGGATTCGAAATGGCTGGCGAAAAAAAGTTAAGCATAATTGTTCTCCCAGAAGGAGCATCTCTAGGTCGATATAATGTATTTAAGATATGGAAAGGAGGTGTCTGTGATTGTGGGAAAACCTTGACATCTTCGATTCCTGCTTCTCATCAGGTAGTGAGTTGACTGCCCGCCGAAACTATCCATCAAAAGTAAAACTGTTACTTACAAAGTTTGATCCACACCTTGGGCAAATTTCAATAGTGAAACTTTTTTTTCAAAATGGCGGAAAAAATCATGGCCGCCGAACAAAATTCAAACTCGATTATCTCCGAAACTAAAAGAGTCAGGTGGGGGGTGCTCGAACAAATAGAGGTCAATGGGGGGCAACCGGGCACAGGGCGACCAAGCCTCGCGAGCTGCTCGCAGCTCGCGCACAGGGCGAGTCTAGTTATGTATCTATACCTTGATCAAATTCGATTACCGGTAACAAAGTGACAAAATGGAGAAAACAAGAAACAGATGAAAACAAGGAAACAGGTTAGCTAACTAGGTTACAGTTAGGTTAACTAAATACGTTTAGTTAGTTTATCTACTGCACCCATACTGCACCACAAGCTCCTAGACTATATTTTTTCGCATGGTGCTGTGGTGCAATGCAATATGCAAAGTGTAAATACATGATCACACAACCGGCCGACCGGCGCGCGCGGCGATCTGAATGAAGCCATCATAATATGTAGTGTAATGTACTCCCTGTACATAGGTACCTAGGTGAAACTCACTTTGAACTTGTTGAAGGATCGAATTTTTTATTTTTTCCTAGATTTGGGACGTTCTCATCTTGTTCTTCTGCAGCGAGTTTCCTTTTTTTCCTAAAAAGATAAAAAAAGTTTATATTTAGGTATACCTACAAATAACAATAAAGTAATAATATAATAACTTTTAAATAAAGAAAAAAATAGTAACTAAACAAATTATACTAAAATAAAAAAAAAGCAAAAAACTTGCGACCAGGCAGAGATTCGAACCCGCAACTTTTTGGATTGTGAAAATCAGTCATGGACATGGAAGTGAACTAGGTAAGTACCTAAGAACCTGTGGTTACTCTATTTCTGAAAACATTTGTGTATTTATTTACTTAGCTAGATGATACTCACGGGCACAGGTCCACTTCAGGTACATTTTCTTTATTACAGTCAGTTTCGAGCAATATTTGTCTATTTCTGAAAATGAACAATGTATTGTAGTTAGGTGGGAACAATACGATTACGTAACAGTTCTACCTACTTTACTTATTTGCTCATCACACTACTATAAATAGGTACATTACCTATTTCATTTTTTTAATCATGTTTCATGTCAACAAACCATAATCAGACACAAAGTAGGTAGGTGCAAACAAACATTTTATAACTTATATTATATATATACGTAGATAGGTACTTACTTTAATATTTTATTCATGTTTTTAGCGGTTTGTATTCTCCAATTCCGTCTTTTTTTTTCTTGTTCCGATTATTTCCCATTTCACTGCACTTTTAATTTCTTAGGTGATAAGTCGGTGTAAGAGACGACAAGCGACGCGAGTTCCCCTTTCGAATGCCGGAGCGCGACTGAATTCAAGCGGTGAACTCGCAATATATCAGAATTTAATTTCTAACAAAAAACAAAAAAACATAATTTTCAATTGAGATCACATAGTACACGTATTGTATTATGTTGAGTTTCTATACAAAGTTTAATTAGTATGGATAAATGATTCATTGACTTCTGCGGTTTATTTGTATAAATCAGAGGGAAGTTTGTGATTTTTTTCTATCGAGAAAATTTTTAGTAATTGTGTTTTAACATCACATAGGACTTAGTGTATATCCTTAACTTTACTATATATTTTTTTCAATATTATTGATTGAATACTTTTATTGATATACAGGTTCAAAAGTGAGAGGTGGGGCAGTTCTAGCCTCCTATAGGCCCTTAAAGAACCATTGTTGTCTCACAAAGTTCCAGATTTGCCATTCTTAAAATTAGGGGTGGATATCTTGGAATTTAAAAAGAAAAATTACTTGGTAATTATATAATATATATATATTTTGACGACCCGATTGGCGCAGAGGTCACCATGCCTACCCGATGATCAAGGGGTTTCGGGTTCGATTCCCGGTGAGGGTGGACTTTGTGTGATGAACACAGGGTTCCATTTTCCAGTCTGGGTGTGTTTATTTATCTATAGTATAATATATAAGTAATTCTATGTAGTACATACCACGTTTGCTTGGTTTCCACGACACAAGCTAATAGTAGCTTACTGTGGGATCAAGTAGATCTGTGTGTTGTGATGTGGATTATCATTATTATTATTATTATTAATTTACGACTATTTTTCTAAGTGACTTGATATTAAGTATTTAAGCAGTAAAACTGCCAAGGCCATAAACAACGCTTTAGTTGAAACATTTTGTACCTTAGGGGTACCTAAAGAAATAGTTTCAGATCATGTTCCATTTGATGCCAGGGAATGTAAATTGTTTGCCAAAGAATGGGGGTTTAAGTATAATTACACTAGTCCTAGATACGCGCAATCTAATGGCATGTCTGAACGGGGTGTACAAATCGCAAAAAAAATATTAGTGAAGTGTTATGAAGATAAGACTGACTATAGAGTAGCATTATTGCAATACAGATCATCACCCGTATCAGGTACGAATTTTTCACCAAGCGAGTTACTATTGAATATAAACTTAAGAACCAAGTTGATAGCCAATTTCAAATACTTACAGCCAAAATTAAATGAAAATGTAAGTCAAGCATTTAACAGGGTGATGAAAAGAAATGAAAATAATTACAATAAAACTTGTAGAGTTAAAAGGCAATTTAGTGTAGGTCAAACTGTTTGATACAAAAAAGATGTGAATAAAAATATATGGTTAGAAGGTACAATAGATAAATATAATGGTTTTCGATCCTATAATGTAAGAGATAAAAATAACGGTGTAACATACACAAGAACCTCTTTTCATGTAAGACCAGCATAGACTTTGTGTTTCACTAGTGTTTGAATCTCACTGTACACCGCACAGGTTGATTTAGTGGCTAGTGGAATAGTTGTTGTTACGTAGAAATTTTCGCCCTCAGCATTCGGAACGGTGGTTGATCTAAAGTTGTAATTGGGTATTCTCCAAGGTTTGAATATCAAAATTCTAATTAGTCCGTCAGTTAGAAAATAAAAAAATAATAGACACGTATTTTTTGCTTTTTCAATTTAATGAAAATGAACATAGATAAAGCGCATTAAAGTTTAGGGTGGGGGGCTCGTGACGTCAATATTCATTATAAGCGCCATACAAACCGCATTGAATTGTGACGTCACGCGAAATTTCAACTCAATGTATCTCTGTTAGTTTTTGATTACGTAAAAAAAGAAAAAATACGTGTCCAATATTTTTTACTAATCTACACGACGGACAAAAAAAATTTTTTTGTCAAGTAGCCAATTCGAGTCTGTTTCGGAACGCATCCCGAGTCTCGACGTAACTACTCTGTGGTGACGCACGACCTCGGGGTGAGTGTCGCCAGCTTCGTGAGTTTTCTTGTCCCCGAAGTATTCACGAATTGCGATTAAATATTTCCAGATTTGTACTGAAGACGCATTTTTATAGGCCGAAGTCGTCCACAGTACTCAAAATGTAGTGTTGCCGCTGCTGTTTCCTTTTAATTCCCGCTATCGTGCGAAAAAAACCGAGTTTAGTATAAATCATCGAAATTTACATTCATTAAGTCTCGTTTCCAATTTGATTAAGAATCCGTACCTTTTTCGTTCCCTCTATTTATTTATTTATTTATTCAAGAAAAAGGTACAGAAATTGTGATTTTCATGTCACTAAACTTACATAAGTTTGTCGTGACATTACAGTCGCCGAGATAGTAGGTATACACGGTGCCCTCTGGAGGAATAACACCTGTAGTAGATATAGCTACTGACCATAAAATTATTTACAACGAATTGCTATTACGACGAATTACATTGCCAACATTTAAATTTACTATTTTTATAATTTAACTATTGTACTAAATTTTTTTATATAAATATCTTTATCTGTGTGTATTATGTGCACATGCAAGGCACTATCATTTGCAGAGTCCATAATATCCATCACATAAAAAAAAAAAACAGCAAAAGGGCAGGTAGGTAAAAAAAGAAAAGAACAAAACATCCGTGCGGCGTCATTGCCGCTGGAGGCGTGTCAGATGCGTAGAGGATGGGACGGTCTATATACAGGTTGATGCGATATGTTATGTTGGGAAGTGCCGTTGAGTCACAGCGTCAAGTATGTACCGTTTCAGATAATATTTTATGTTTCTACTTGTTAGCTCATCACTAATTTTCTTCGGCAGGTTATTAAATAGTCTCGGAACTATATAGGCTGTGGTTCGTTGTCCGTATAAATTACACGCCCGTGTTGTTACCAGCTGCTTATTGGTGACACTTCTTGTTTGAATTTTGTGACAAACGGTAGTCCTTAGTTCTTCTCGTTCGAAGCCTTCTACCATCAGTGCATAACGCAGTTTTTGCTCCACTGGCATTACCTTGCAGAAGCTGAAGAGGTCACTGTCGTGATCTTTAAATTTTATTTTAATGTTGTACGGCACAATTTGTTTTAAGATTCTTAGTTGCAGTGAATATATTTTATCTAGGTAGGTTTTATAAGTTCGCCCGTAACTAGTCAGTCCATATGACACTATCGACTCGCAAAGAGCTAAATACATGCATCTTAGTACACCAAATGGTATCCCACGCTTAATAATATGTGCCCGCCAGTTCAATCTTTGATCTATGATTAGTCCCAAATAAGTCTGCTCAGCAACCTGTTTTATTTTCTGACACTTGCAATCGGCAGGAATATTAGCGTGAAGGCAGTCATGTGTATGTGCGATGATACGTATCTGTTGGTCTGTCCGGTTGTGAGTGGATCTTATGTGCAATAGGTTAGTTTTTTGTGCATTTAGCACCAGCCCAGCGTCGTGGGACCATTTGCAAAGCATCGTGAAGTCTTCTTGTAGTTTACGTGCCGCGACTGTAAGGTCTTGATCAGCTGAGATAAGGCACGTATCATCTGCAAATTGGTAGAGTGTGCATCTATGTATTACGTTTTTTAAGTCATTGACGTACGTCAAGTAATGAGTAGGGCCTAAAACTGAGCCTTGGGCTGTGCCTTCGGTGATGGGCATTTCGACACTGTAGTCATCACCAACTTTAACACTGTAACTCCGGTTCCTGAGGTAGTCTTCGCACCATCTGAGCAGAGTGCCTCTTATCCCTGAGTTCTCAAGTTTATTTATCAGTGTACTGTGGCGCAGCGTGTCGAAGGCCTTACTGTAGTCTATAAAGACCACCAGAACATGTTTTTTTGCATGCAAATAGTCATTGATGTTGTAACTTACCCCCCCCTCGCGCGACTTCCTCTTCCGTTCTACTTCTTACTACGATGATCTCTAATTTGGCCTGATTGTCTAGTGGTTAGGACTCTAAATTCGTTGTGTGCAGTAACCTATGATCCTTTTAGGTTGAGATTGAACTATCGTCTTAGTATTTGCATCATAGTTTTTTAGTTTGGTTAAGTTTATAGCTAAGATTCTAAAGTTAATACATGAACGATCTCTAATTTATGTCTAGCGAATACACGAACGATTTTAGACTAGTACACGGACGAATCTCTATTTTTATTGCTTTCGCGCGACCTCTTTCCTAACTTTAGGTGGATGATCTATTTTTAATTTATCTATGTGGATGATCTACTTTTAGTTTATTTATGTGGATGATCTAGTTTTGTTAGTTTGTTTGTGACGATTTGCCTCCCTAACATTATATCGGTGTTCTATTTTATTAGTTTGTTTACCGGCCTAAACCATTAGTTTATATTGACGACCTAATCTATTGGCTTGTAGGCTAAGTTTGAATAATCTTGATTCTTATGTTTGTCTATCCCTACAATCTGTTTTAGTTTGTGTTTGTCGGTTTAACCCCGGTCAACATCTCGTCAAAAGCTACCATTCCTGGCTCAGATGGCTCAGACATTGCCAGGACGCATAAATATATTTAATAAACCACCCAGACGATTCTATTCCAAGGTCGACCAGATTTTGTCCCCTCAGCATGACGCAAGCATTGGCCACAGGAACCTCAAGTACTACGTGAAATGATTGTTGGCACTGCAACCAATCCCGACGTCAAACCGAAGGTAAGGCTTCCAGTTAATACATAAGTATTCGCCGGAAGGTGGTATAGCCCCTCCTGCGCTATTCCACGGTGATGACCATCCAGCACAATGCCTTCGTCACCTCCCCCAACCTGTTTCACAAGGTAGAGGATCATTCTAGATAGTTACATCTAAGATCATTCACCAGCGTCCGTTTCAGGAATCCAGTGAGGAGACTGTACGTCCCCAGTCCGAAGACTACCGCCACGTTGGAGCCATGGTGAGCCCTTGAATATGTGACAGCCCGAAGACCAGGGTTGGGTGGGACCACCACAAACCAAACCCCAGCACAGTGATCCAAAATTGTATGTGTGTGTTGTCGGAGACCAATCTCTCCCTGGAACCTGGAACTTCAGCTGATGAACTCTCTGTCATACTGCAAGCAGTGAGGCCGTAGCCTAGCCGTAGCTGTAGAGTTGAATGGCTCTCTCTCCCCTGTGAACCCACTCGGGCATCCAACTCGTTCTGCCACATCAGAACATTGGCAAGCACATCGTGTTGAAAAACACAAAGGTTGCCGAGAATCTAGCGTCAGCGACGAGGTCGCCAACAGCCGATCCCCCAGCCTCTGCACAACGGTCTCGATCGCAAAGCGCAGGGACCTACGTAAGCATACATGTGGTTGCGAGTCACAGTAGCTCCAGTCTGTCTCTGCAGCCAGCAATCGAGCCACAGAGCGCATTGGCCCATCGATAATATTTGTAATAAAAAGAAAGGTAAAACAGAAAGAAGAGCGAACAACCCTTCCCTGGTGTAGGAGAGGGCCGGCATCTCCAGTCAGCCGCATCGGTGATATGTAGATTGAATAACACGGAAGGCGTTGTTATTCAAGGTAAGGTACAAGGCGCACAACGAAACTCGTCACGGCGCAGATGACTCAAGGCGCGGATTTTTACCCATCTACGCCATCATACGCTCGCGACGTGCAATGTCCAACCGTTCAAGATTAGAGTTCCGTTTGCTTCGAGCCTATTTGGTACTGTGATTTGAAGATCCTTCCTCGTGACTAATGTTTTCAGGTCTACGCTCGAGATATCCTAACGGACGTCAAGTGCACTGACAGACCTTCGCACAAAAACATTAAACCACTCTGCGCTATCGCTCGCTCAACAAGACTATTCGTAACGAACCGTCTTTTGTAATGATAAAATCAATACAAATATTCTACTCAAAGCATCTCGTTCGCGAGGCACATCGGCCCACATACGCTTTCATGCGACCACCAAGTATCACAATCGCGCATGCTCGCCGCTGCACAACGCAATCAGGACACAATGCGTAATGACGAAACTTCCAGGTCGCGTGTACGAATCCTTGCACAAACCGATAAATCGTTCTGCGCGCAGACCGCTCGACCACGACGTACTTTGCATGAATATTATTTATTAAAAAATTTGTATGAGAAAATAAATTTTATGTTTGATAAATGTGCAATAATATTATATTTATTGTCCCTTAGACGTTCCCTCCCCAGCGCATTCGTTTATTATTACACTATTATCAATTTACTTTCCCAACAAACTTTTGTCGTCAGGACATTTTTTTACCTCCGTATTCCCCGTAGATATACGGCTCGTGGATACTGGCGGTGCGTTCGGCAGTAGGTATATATTGTATGTTCTGGACCACTTCGTTCTTTCGCAATGAGCGAGCACGTGCTCGCTCGCGAAATCACTCCGATGGTCCAGACCATACAATATATACCAATCAAAATGATTCACTTGTCGGATCGATCATGCAAAAACAATTATCGCTCGCAAAATCATTCCAGTGGTCCAGGCCCTGGACCACACAATCAAAAAGATTCATTTGTCGGATCGATCATTTGTCAGATCAATTACAAAAGATTTATCTGTGGAATGATAATACAGCGAAATCCATACCATGAAACGATTAGACGTCTGGTAGTTGTCATGTTTTGACTTAAAAATAAATGTAACTAACGAAATAGCACACTACTGACTTGACACGTGCATCATGAAGTTTGTTAAACAGTCACAATCGTTAAATATTGATAATGTTTTTGTCGAAGTAAAAAATACCATGTCACGTCATGGAAGGCTTCTACCTAGCACTGTACGATGCATCATTTGTGGACCGTCGAGCTGTGGGAAAACAAATTTGATGATTGGACTACTTTTGCACGAAAACGGGTTACATTATCGAAATGTGTATGTTTATTCTAAAACATTACAACAACCAAAATATGTGTTTTTAGAAAAGGTTTTGGAACGAGTTCCAAATGTTTTATTTGAAAAGTATCGTGATAAAGATGAAGTTTTAAGTCTACAAGATGCTAAACCCTACTCCGTGATTGTATTTGACGACGTTGCATGTGAAAATCAGAATAACATACGAGATTACTTTGCAATGGGCAGACACAAATATATTGATTGTTTTTATCTCAACCAAACATATAGTAAAATCCCTAAACAGTTAGTGAGAGATAACGCGAATTTAATTATACTTTTTAAACAAGATGAAACCAATATGAAACATGTTTATGATGAGCACGTTAATACAGACATGACGTGGGGTCAATTTCGCGAAATGTGTTCAAAGATTTGGATCAATCCTTACAATTATTTGGTTATAAACAAGGATTGTACTAAAAATAATGGTTGCTATAGAAACAAATTAGACACTTTTGTGGTGTTCGACTAACAAAGAACATAAATAATACCTTTAAATAGAGGAACGCATGTTTTAAACTTCATTCGTTATCGGATGCTAAATCATTAACGACTCGTCCGGTTATAATGGAAAAATCATTAAAAAGACGAATTGTTGATGCTGCAGAAGCAGTTAAGAAAAAGGTGCGAAAAATGAGAAATGTCGAAATTGAAAATAAACGTGCATTGGAAACCGTGTTCAAGCCGGTCACAGAACCTCTTGCTCAATTTACGAAAGCTAATGAAAAAGCAACAAAACAAAAGCTGATTGAAAAATCTGAAGGCAACACCAGCCATAACACCGGTACTGTTAAAGACACCAAGGATGAGAGCAGTGATAATTATTATACAGATAATTCAGAATCTGATTTAGACACAGACCCCTCAGTTTCATCCGTTATTGATACAACTCTCGATGATAAAAATACCTCGTCATGGTCTGTGTCTTCAGAGGCGTTAGATGATGTTGTATTTGGTGTTAGATCAGAAAAAGGAAAACTTATGTTAGGTTCATCTCCTATAACGATCGGTGATCGATTTATATCTGTAGCTGGACATAAGTACGCTACCACTCCTGGCTTAAAACAATTGTTGCTTAAAAAAGATATCGATTTAAAATTAATTACGGATAGCGACATGAAAAATTACAAAACTATGTTAATGAACACAAACGCTCACCGTCGAGATTACGATTCAAAAAAACCCATCAAAAGTAATAAAGGACAAAAATACGTCCAAATCATTAGACCTCTGTTTAATATAAAACAAACGAAAGGAGAAGGCTTACCGTCAATGAAAAAAATACGAAACGATGTCGACTTAGTATACTGGGACGATCCTAATGAATTGGTGGAACGATTAAAACTATTGATAGCATCACGAGAAGCTGGTAACACCGGAGTTGACAATGAAATCATTTCTATCATAGAAGAATTGCGTGAAAGTGGACTCATTAATGCCTAAATAAAATAAATATGTGCATTACTAACGATTAGTTTCATTTTATATTTAGCCTCCCTAAGTAGCAGGTCCTACCTTAAAATATGAGTATAGACAAATTTGGTCATCATATTCATAAAAGAATACGTTTGTCAGAGTTTACATTTAATGACAAGGTGTTAATGAAATCTGAAAATGGTGATTATGATCTAAAAACAGCTAGACTAAGAGGCATCAAATTTCCTATAGAAGCATACGATGCGGTTAATAAAGAGTATGTCGATCAATTACATGATATGATTATAAAAGAATTCAATAACCATGTTGAAAATATGCGTTCACAAATTATAATTGACATTACAAATACCGTTACATCTACTTTAAAAGCATACAATGCTTTGTTGAGATCTCATAATGGAGATTATGATTTACAAACAGCTAGACTGAGAGGCATCAAACATCCAGTAGAAGCAGATGATGCTGTTAACAAGGAGTATGTAGACCAACTAAACACCAAGATGTTTAAAGAATTCAATGGCCTTATTGACAGCTTACGTTCTCAAATTGATGAGTCTACTTTAAAAGCAACGTCTTTAGGGTTAGTAAATCAGTTGGAAGAGAAACTTTACAAGAACGGGGTGGACAACTAGATTTAAAGTGCATTACAAAATGACAAAACAGGAAGTAGTCAATGAAATCCACAAAGCCGCTCGAAAAAACTTTACAAGACGTCCTGTTTTTCTTAAGGGAATCGATGATTTGTGGCAAGCCGATTTGATAGATATGCAATCTCTTCGAAAATATAACAACAACAATAAATATATCCTTATAGTAATAGATTGCTTTACAAAGTATGCCTGGGCTGAACCGTTGAAATCAAAGAAAAAACTTGATGTAACTCAAGCTTTTAAACATATTTTAATCCGAAGCCAAAGAAGGCCGTACAATTTGCAAACCGATATGGGGAACGAGTTCTACAACGATTCGTTTCAAAAGCTTATGAAGACGAATAAAATTACCCATTATTCGACGTTTTCTATAAAAAAAGCTTCAATTGTTGAACGTCTTATCAAAACTATAAAGCAAAGACTGTTCAAACACTTTAGTCTGATTGGGAGTTATAAATGGTCTGACAAAACTTTGAATAATATTATGCAGTCTTATAACACCACAAAACATCGCACCACTGGTTTTAAGCCTGCAGAAATTAATAAAACTATAGAACCAGACGTAAAAAGAAATATTAATAAATTACACTCTTTTCCATCTGTACCACAAAAATCTAAATTTAAGGCTGGGGATTGCGTTCGTATTAGTAAATACAAAAATTGTTTTGAAAAGGGATATACTCCTAATTGGTCTACAGAATTATTTACTGTAAAGAAAGTAAATAATACCATTCCACAAACGTACCACATTGAAGATCAACGTAAGCAGCCTATTTTAGGAAGTTTTTATGAACAAGAACTGCAGAAGACTAACTATCCTAATGTGTATTTAATAGAAAAAGTGTTGAAAAAGAAAGGGAGTAAGATATTCGTTAAATGGTTAGGGTTACCTCCTGATGAAAACAGCTGGATTGATAAATCCACATTGTTAAGTTAAGAAGATATAAAACTATAAACAGTATCGTTACTTTAGTCATTTTAATACGAGTCATGCATGGTGGTGGACTCGTTAACAATTTAATAAATAACTTACCTTTTGAGATTCATATACCTGGGTATAATTACTGTGGACCAGGAACAAAACTTCAGAAACGTTTACAAAGAGGTGATCGCGGGGTTAACAAGTTGGACGAAGCCTGCATGCACCACGATATCGCCTACGCCAATAACACAGATTTACCTAATCGTCACAAAGCGGATTTACAATTGTTAGACATGGCTAAAAAGAGGTTAGAAGCAAAGGATGCAGGGAAAGGTGAAAAATTGGTCTCATGGCTGGTTAGTAAAGCGATGAAAGCTAAAGTAAAATCGGGTTGGGGAGTTAAATCATTCAAACATTTTGTCACGAAAATTCGTTCACATGTTAAAAAGCTAAAACCAAAAAACCGTAAAACGCTGATAAACCTGTCTTATGCAGCTGCTAAAAGAATGATTCCGCTAGCTCGTCAAATCAAATTACCTCGAGTGATACCAATACCAAAAACCGGAGGAATATTACCACTTATCCCAATATTTGCGGGTTTATCAGCTCTAGGCGCTCTGGCGGGAGGAGCGTCTGGAATTGCAAAAACTGTGAATGATTATAAATCTGCTCAAAAGAATTTGCAGGAGACAGAGCGTCATAATAAAACCATGGAGGCTATAGCACTGGGAAAAGGCTTATACATAAAGCCTTACAAAAGTGGGAAAGGTTTATACATAAAAGCTTCAAAAAACTAACTACGCTACCTAATCGTGCTTTGACAAATGTAGACATTTTGAAGTACGCTGCAAATATTCCGCATTTCCGAGGTGTTTACATGAAAGATGAATTACCCAGAAGTCCGAGGAAGATTGAATGTGGTATTGTTAACCTAGATGATTCGAAGAATGAGGGAACACATTGGGTAGCATATGCAAAACGAAATAATTATTGTGAATACTTTGATAGTTATGGTGATTTGAAACCGCCATTTGAATTAGTGAAGTATTTAAAAAATATGAACATTTTTTATAATTATACAAGATACCAAAAATTTAACACTGTTAATTGTGGTCATTTATGTTTAAAATATTTATGGAAATTTTGGAATAAAAAAGTATAAAACATTAAATTTTGTTTTAGTCATGTCATTTGCAAAATGTCTTTAACACTATCAATTACGGGAAACTCATCAATTTTAACTACTTATTACTCTCCCACCCTACAACTTAATGGGGAATATGAGTGTGCTCTGTTATATTTATCTACATTTAATTCAATTCCAAATATTGACTATAGAAATAATAAATTTTACTATGGTACTAATGAAGTAATTACTCTACCGGAAGGAGCCTATGAATTGCAAGATATCAGTGACTATATAAAATCAGAAATAAAAGACGCAACATTTCAACTTCACTGTAATAACAACACATTAAAAATATCCATACACTGCACTAAAGATATTGATTTTACCAAGACAGATTCTCTAGGAAATTTGCTGGGCTATGGAAATAAGTTTCTGAAAGCAAATAAATGGCATGTTTCACATCTGCCAGTGAACATTTTGCCTACGACCGTGGTGAGAGTCGAATGTGATATAGTGAGTGGATCATATATAAACGGTGAACCAAGCCATATTGTTTACGAATTTGCACCTAACGTGCCGCCTGGATATAGAATCATCGAAGCCCCTAAAAACGCGATATATTTCCGAATCAATCAAAGTAATATCAACTGCATCCATATTAGATTTTTGGACATAAATAATAACTTAGTCAATTTACGTGGTGAAGAAGTGCAACTTTTCTTGCATTTGAGAAACATTAGTAAAAATAATGATTGATTACAATAAATACGTGTCTCGAAAATCAAAAACTATCAGTTCTGCGCGAGTAACCCTCAACAAAACATCTCCTTATAGGAAAAAAAATAAGTTAATTCGAAAATCAAAAATCGTCAGTTCTGCGCGAGTAACCCTCAACAAAACATCTTGTAGGAAAAAAAATAAGTTAAATAAAGATAATAAAGCGTTCCTTAAATTAATCGGATTATTAAAATGAATATCTTAGACGTTTTATCTGTTCCATCTTACGACAATTCCGTTGAAGGGGTCGAATTCCATTCATATAAACCATATGTAACAAGTTTCAACAGGAATGATGAAATACGCATTCCGATCAACCAACAAGATTTGTACATATTGCCATCAGCGAGCACTTTATACTTGGAAGGACAAGTTGATGTTAAAAAACGAGATACTAAAGAGCAAGTAAACACTGTAAATTTTACAAATAATTCTCTTCTTTACCTATTTCAAGATATTCGGTATGAGTTAAACGGAGTTGAAATAGATAAAATAAAAAACGCTGGAATAAGTACTACAATGAAAGCGTTGGTTTCAATGAATGAGAGTGAATCTAAAATGTCAAGAGCCTGGGGCTGGGATATAGGCGGTATTACAAATACTCACCGAGGCAGTTTCGCAGTTTCCATTCCCCTCAAAAATATACTTGGCTTCGCTGAAGATTATCAAAAAGTTGTGATCAATTGTCGGCACGAATTGATATTGTTACGAAGCAACACAAATTTAAACGCTGTTAAACTTAACAACGATGAGGTTATTGAAGACGTAATTATAAATAAAATAATTTGGCGGGTACCACACGTACGAGTTTCAGATAGAGAAAGGATTAATCTTCTCAAGTATTTAGAAAAAGACCGACCACTCCAGATTGTATTTAGAAATTGGGATTTGTATGAATATCCAGCTTTACCTAAAACCACTAAACATACGTGGTCAATAAAAACTGCATCTCAAATAGAAAAACCACGATATGTAATTATTGGATTGCAAACGAACCGAAAGAACAATGCAAGTTCTGATATGGCGCAGTTCGATCATTGTAACCTAAGTAACGTCAAGGTGTACCTTAACTCAACTTACTTTCCATATGAAAATTTAAATATAAACTTTGCAAATGACAGATTTGCTTTAATATACGAGCAATACGCAAGATTTCAACAGTCGTATTATGGAAGGCGATCAGAAGCTTTGCTAAGCCCTAAGCAATTCAAAGATTTAACGCCATTGTTCGTTATCGATTGCTCCAGACAAATTGACAATTTGAAGTCAGGGCCTGTTGTCGACGTACGCGTTGAACTCGAAGCAGATTCTGAGATACCTGATCAAACTTCAGCCTACTGTCTTATACTCAACGATTGCATTATCGAGTATAAACCACTCAGCAGCACGGTGAAAAAACTATCATGAATCCTGACATTATAATAGCCGATCTTCAAGGTTTTAAAGATGCGAATAATAAATTCATTGTTAAAGAAGTGGCAATTGCAACAAAATACCAAACACAAACATTTTTAGTTAAACCACCATACTCCTATAATTTTTTAACATTCGAAGAAAAAAAACAAGTTCAGTGGTTGCAACGAAACAGAGGTATTTACTGGAATGAAGGCTATATAGATTATAGAGAGTTTCAACGAGTCATCGCTCCTTATTTAGAACATAAAAAGGTCCTAGTAAAAGGAATCGAAAAAATCAAGTGGATCAAAGAATTATGCTCTAATTGCGAAGTTATAGATTTAAGCAAGAAACTTGAAGAAATAAGCTTTTCAAACTTTTCTACATTACATAAAGTGTACTGTACTGATTTATTCAACCATAACTGTGTTAATCATAAGAAATATTGTGCGTTAAAAAATGTAACTTGTTTAAAATTATGTTATTTAGAAAACTATTTTAGTAATTGAAATCTATCACTTTTAATTTTTTCATTAAAAATAATTAATAATAACTTGGTTTTTTTTGCTAAACCTTAACCTCGTATAGTATTATGAAAACACCGATTTTATTAGCCCATTGTTTTATTACAAAAACATATATGAATATAAATATAGTCATCTTACATAAACAAATAACAAATTTTACACGTTATACTGTCGTTGAAATTTGTTAATTAATGCTTCAGTACCATCCAAAATATTATTTGTAGAACTTTCATCCTGAACTGGATATTGAGCCGTCACTAGCGCCATCGACTTGGATTGCCAACATACTTTGTCTTCCTCTACGTTATTTTCTTCATCTTACTTATTAATTTTACATGTATAAACATGCACTATAGCCGCATATTGTTTTTGAAATTTTGTTAATTAATGCCTCAGCATCATCCAAAATATGATCTGTTGCACTTCCATCCTTAACAGGATATTGAGCCTTCACTAACACCAACGAATTTTCTGGATTGCTTACGTCAGTAATGCTAAGTTTAATTAGCTTTGTTGTTTTCCTTAACGGCTCCCTGCTGGCTACGAATGTGGTGCCAAAGCTCCTCTTTTTAACACTCTGCTTGCTCAATGAACTGCATGCTCTATCTTCGTTCTTGTTAAACACCTCTTCAAAGGCGGCTTGTGTGGTTTGTGAAAGCAACGTTGGCTGCAGCTTTCTGGACTTTTTCCTTTTGCTGACTTCAGGAAATTCTTGACTAAACCCTTCTAGAGGATCTTGTGCGCATTGTTCATATACTATATCACTAGGAGTAGACATGATCTGAAACAATCAAAAAATTATAATCGGTCCACTTATCAGAATAATAGTAGGTACTTAACAAATAAAAAATGCATGCTTACAATTCCAAATCGATACGAAGCTGATGACAGTACCTCAGTCGAGCGCGTCTCGGTAATGACTGTTCGAGGAGCTAAACAAAACTACAGTGCCTATGTGTTGAAGTTTCCAAGTTGGAACATGTCTAAACATGTTACTGTTTGTACAAGCACAGAGACTGATGATCATATTTCTATGTTGTAATGTTATATGTTATTATTGTGATTATAATGAAACATGTCGGTACATGTTCAAACAGCAACATTGTATTTATATCAAAGTGAAAGTCAAATAAAACTCTTGGTTTTAATGTAATTTAAAATTTATTTATATTTCAGAAAACACTAAAATTAACTTACACTGTATTCATATTTACTTAATATTAATACATATCTATTACATAATATTGCTTACAATTTCGTATATAATTATAATAATCATTATCCTACGGATAATTAAAACAATCTTATTTCTACCTAATATTTTATAATACTCTATATTAATAGTTACATTCTATGAAATAGTGAAAAAAATTAAGCAGTACAACCAAATATTGTCTGATTACCCCAGGCGATGGTTGTCACCTTATCTGATTCTAACAACCGCTTATCATCATTGGCTGAAAGAGCAATTTTATTTACGGATTGAGTAAATATTTCATGCTTGATTGTTTTAAACAAAACGTTTCTTTTTCGAACGACATCACAATTGTATAAGACATGTTTATAGTCTGATGCATGCAAATTTTTAATTACATTTCGTTTTGTTCCTTTTGCTTTTTTAATCGTTCTATCTGAAGTTTTAATACAATAAAGCTTTGACCTTAACCCTACAAACTCCTTAACTATCTTACCACCCATTTCATCCTTAAACAACCCAGGAATCTTTTTGTTTACAATTGGCAAACCAAACTCGTTATTGTAATCGTAACTGCTAGTATCAAAATATTTTAGAAAATTCATTTTAAAATCTCTGTAAACATCTTCTGTCTGTATATTGTAAATAAAACTATCAGTATCAGTATAACATACTTCAATACGATTTTCGTAAAATGGCTTTATTACTGAGTAATGGAAGTCATACATATGACTTTTAGAAAGTTCGAGTACAGCAAATCCAATGTAGATCGGCTTGTTTAGAACAACCCTTGAACGTTTCATTTGTATTGCTACTAGGTCGTCAGAAAATATTGATGCGCTGTGAAAATTTGGGTTGGCTATCAACTTCTCGGCACCAATAAATTTTTTTGTTTGGTTATTCATGTCTGACCACTTATTTATCAATCGTACATCTACCCATTGTTCTGTGTTTTCCAATGTTTTTCCAAATATACTATTATTTAACAACTTAAAAAAATCTTGTTCAAAAACAGATTGAGCTCTTTGACGCAGCTCAGTATTAAGGTCTATATATTGTTTTAAAAAATTACTTTGTTTGAAAGTTATAGCTCGATGGATTTTTCTTAAAACCAAACCGTGTTCTAAGCATTTTTTAAGGTGAACGTAATGAATAACGTAGTGATATTTGTCATATAAGTTGGGTATTAATTTTTTTGTTTTTCCTGTGGGAGATTTAATTTTTTCAGGACAAAATGGAAAATCATTGTGTTGGGTGTGTAAATTTGGAGGATAAAATAAATCAACCTCAAGAATAAAGCCATTTTCAGCGTCATCCGTAATGTGTACTATATTTATCTCTAACTTCTTAATTTCACTATCGCTTAAAAATCTGAAGTCTGAATGAGGTAATGTTTGACACATACTATATCCATACAAATTATTACAATCTAAATACATAATGTACGAGCTTGGCGTAGAGGGGTCAAAAGTTTCCAGATATCTATGATTAGCTTTAGCGTGTCGTTTGGAGCACATGCACACGCCACCTCTAATACCTTGTTGTATCAAACGAAAAATTTCTAAATCACTTATAAGTTCCAACCGAACGCGAGTTTTTAAAAGCATTGCATCAAATGAAAGACTTGGTGCAGTAAGATAAAAGGCGGGATCGAGTTGATAATATTGTTTACATGTTAATCTAAAATTTTCATAGATATCAGTCAACAAAAGGACGTCTGACTCGAGATACAAATCAGTAAATTGACCCATATTATTAATAGAAAACTCAAGCCACATCGCTCGAGCGTGTTCGTAATCTTCATCGGTAATTGACTCATTCGTAAGCGAGTTAAAAAAACGGTCTTTAGACGGTAAACAGGTATCAGCATATCGTTCCCAACTAGACATGTAATCATATGGATACACTCCTTTTCGAGTGAGCAGATTAAAGTGTTTTTCATCAGGATAGTAAGATTTTAAGTATCTAAATTCATCCTTTTTCATGGTTGCGGCTAACTTTTCTATGCTTGTCCCCAAAAACTTGAATGAATCCACAAATCTTATTTGAAAATAATCTTGTCCAGAAATCGGAATAAACTTTGTGAAAGAAATATAGTTTTCTTTTGTTTTCGGTATTACCTTAATAGACCCAGGGGCTTTCCCTAATTCTTTGATAAAAAGATGACAATCATAACCAGACAGGTTATGAAAGACAACAGGCAAGAACTTTGGTACTTGATATTTTAAATTACAGTAACTATGAGCAGCGCCACGGAACTGTCCTGTCAAATGACAATGATCACGAACTTTATCTACTGTTATTAGACCCTCGCAAATGTGACAAGTCTCTGCGTTCTCATAATTATAAGCATCAGTATCAGTAAAAACCATAGGCACGTTTTTATTTAATATTTCGCTGATTTTCTTTGCATCGTCACAAATAGATTTAACAAACTTATCAGCACAATCACGTCCTCTATATGAGGTTATGTGGTTGTATCGTGAATCTACTGTACAAACGAGGTGATAGGCAAAAGCTACAGGTACATGTCGCTGTTGAGTCACTGTAGAAGATTTTAACGGATCGGGTTCGCAACTATCGTAAGTTTCGAGCATAGCTTCAAAATCTGCATAAACAACAAAAGGAACGTTTTGCTTTCGGTCATAATTTTTAAATTCTATAAAGGAACCTTTTGGAGGTAATTCGGTAGCCACACCTCCGCAGATATGAGAACATAACTGATCGTTCGAGTTGAAAAATTGTAAACAATGATCGCAAAAGTGCAATTTGTTACAATGCTTAGTAATTTGACTTCTAACAAGACGCGACAGATCCTTTATCAAACAGTAATGCGACATATCACCTTCTTCAAGATAAAGTAAATGAATAACTTTTTTGTTCAATGCGTCTGATTTGTAAAGTGGACCGACCACTAACTTCTTATCATTTAAACCGTATACAAAAATACATATATGCGGATTGTTCTGTTCAAACCGAGCGATGTCTGAGAAACTCATTGGGAACGATAAGCCATCCACGTTCAACACGTCACTAAATTTAGGATAAGATGAAACTCTATCAGAATGACGTTGAGCAGGATACAAAGCAGCAGTTACTGACCATAAAAAACAAAAATTATCATTATTCTTTATATTTAAACAGGCTTTCTTTGATTTGATTAAAGCCGGCAACTCAATGAAACTTGAACCACGCAAAGGCTGGTATTTGTTTATGTTAACTTCTAAATGGGAATTATGCAAAAATGTCCAACCACTATCACGCTCTTGAAATTCACTTGCTTTTTTGATCAAACTGGTTTTTACCTCGAAAAATAAAGTATCAAGATTGCAATTTTGATAAAGAGTAAAATTTTTCGTGCCAAATGATTTTAACTCTTGGGAATCATTTTTTAACAAGAGAAAAACTCCAAAATATTCGAAATTGGCCTTGACACAGTGATGTTGCTTAAGTGACATTTCAATTAACGATTTGATTTTAGTTTGTATATGATCTAAAAAACTTTCTATTGAAGTCTGATCCTCAGAATCCGATGATGTAACTTTATATGAGGCTATTCTGTTGCGAAAAGCGGAATTAATTTTGAGGATACCTTCACTTAATGTAGAATAATTTTTATTTTTATGATCAGTACTTCGCAAGTGACCTATCCAACGAACACGACTAACAAAAACTTTGCAATCTTCACAATACGGCATTATGTTAAATTACTATGAATGACACTAAAAACTAAAACTAAATGGAGATACTCCGCAGAAGCTTGTGAAATAAATAGTGTAGGTAAAAATAATTTAAATTATCTACTTAAAACCTTTGTCACTAAAAAATACAGGTTCGCTATCAGTAAACAGCTCGTGTGCTTTGTGCATAAACTTTTGCAAGGCTCCCCACTGCGAAGTATCCCGATTTAATTTTAATTTCAAAGCCACTTGCGCTGACCGCCACCGTTGATCTGGCTGTGCGGTCGCAGCCTCTTCAGTATTATAAACTCGTACCTCTATATAAAAATCTCCTTCCAGATGTTTATCCCGGCGAACTTTCCCGCCGGGGACTCGAGTGCTGAGGTAGGTCTGGAGGCCGGTGTTGGTAGACAGCTTATTTGTTTGTTTTGTCACCGGCTCCAGACCGAAGAGGCCTCGTTCGTATTCCGAGCTGTCAAAAAAATAAAATAAAAAAATGTTACACAACTTAACCGATATTACCCATTATCTACCTAAAAGTCTAAAAGATAAATAATGAACAAGTTAAATTTTAAAATAAATTTTTTAGTTTGTAACTTATAATAAATAAGTTGGTTCACAGTAACCGGTTAATAAGGCTACTGCTGTATAAAATATATAGGAATGTATAGAGTATAAAACACTCAAGCCACTACAAAAATTGTCGTGGTTCGATAGCAAACAGATGGCAACACGGCATAACACACAAGAAATAAAGTTCAAAACAGACATTTCAAAATACTAATAGGTATTCAATGTAAAATTTCTATTTACCCACCTCGTTGAAGTCGACGCACTCCTGCTGTCGCTGCTGCGGCTACTGGTGTCAGGCTTCTTTTTGGATCTGTAAAATACATTTTAATTTTTCATTACTAAATGTTAAAGACAACTATTGCATAAATCCCCCAGTGCAACATCATATTAAACTAAAAAATCTTATTAAACAGTGCATAAACAATTCTTACCTAACCGACAATGCCGAAGCCTCTAGCGCTCTTTTCGGTGCCCTTTTTTTTGGCTTTTCTACCGGCGCGGCAGCCACTGCACCCTGGATCTCATCCGATGAATACTCAATATCCGACCTGAAATTTAAAACATTATTTGTTATAACTTTTATTTAATTTTTTTTTACAGTACACAACACATATGACATGTTCTTAAACACATTTTATCTTGCCAAATAATTTAAATCAGATGCGTATCCTAAATTATGTGTACCTAATTTGTTAACACAATGACTTTACAACAACTTCACACAATAACTTTAAAACCATAATATAGAACCTCCAAATTATTCTCAATAAATTAGAATAAAATGTAAATAATGCAAGTACTTACGTACATTTTTGATTTATCCTTACTGCGTCGATGCACTTTAATCAAGAGATGAATTAATTATAATGCCATTTAATTGACACCCGTGTTTTTATAGAGCAAAAAAAACAAACTAAGCAAAATGTCTTTACCACAGATGATGGAACGAACTAGATATGGCATCGAGCGTAACGTAACGAATTCGGTAAATACGTGTACCTACTTACTTTTTCATGAACACATTGATTTGCGTTATACAATTGCAGAATAAAAGTAGATTTTCGAAATATAACCAAAATTCAAAAACAGTAACTAAGTATTTGTTCCTTGAAATAAAAATATGCACACGAGCATTTGTGTTTATAATTTCCACTGATATCCCCTCCACGCCTCTTTCTATTATTTACCTACCATAAATCGCGCCGACTGCCCCGACAAACTTTGAGCGCGACTCATTTGTATACTACACCGATAAGATGGCGCACGAACGGCAAACTCCTAGCGCCATGTCGAGTGAGGAGGAACGTTTAAACTCATTTGTAAATTGGCCACTGGCATACTTGTCACCGGAAAGTTTGGCAAAAAGTGGTTTCTATTTCATAGGTCGCGGTGACGAAGTGCGTTGTGCGTACTGCAATGTCGAGATAATGAACTGGTTGCAACTCGACGAACCTGACCAAGAACACAGGCGGTGGTCACCGCGGTGTCCACTATTTCGCTCCATTGCTGATACATCATTTGATCGCGACGAGTGCGGCATATTCGGTGCAGACACCAATTATATAGACCCCCACGTTAAGACGCTTAGGGAACATGCGCAAAAAGAGCACCACCACAACAACGTTGTCGCCAACACTACTACGCAAGTTCCTCACGAAACTGACGAGAAAATGTGCCAGGTAGATAAGTGTTGTAAAGTTTGTTTCGATGAAGAGTGCAATGTATGTTTGACGCCGTGCGGACATGTGGTTGCATGCGCCGCGTGTAGTTTTTCCATTCACAATTGTCCAGTGTGTAGACGTCCTATTGTAAATGTTGTAAGGTTGTATTTCTCTTGAATGAAAAACAATAATTTAAAGTAATTTTTTGGTAAATACCAGTTATGACATTAAATTTGTTTGGATTAAACACGCTAAATATATATTATCGTTGTGTGTATTATTTATTCCCCATGTACATTGAATTACGTTATGCGATTGCAGAATACAAGTATATTTTTCAAAATATAACCGAAAATTGAAACTTCAAAAATGTAAATGTACCTACTTGTTAAAATAAAATTTCAAACTTATTAAGGAATGGACTAGATTCATAAGTTTCTCATCAATATGCCGCATCTATTATGTGTCGAGTGCAATGGTTCAATTATTTCCATTGTAACAAGTTACTGCATGCCAAGCAAATACTTATACTTACCGGTATCACCAATGATACTATTCTCATGTATTATCTACCAGTTATTTCCTCGGTTTCGCTCACATGAATTCCAAACTCTCTCAGACATTTTTTTTTTTTTTTTACGAAATGATAAGTAGGTATGACATTTTTGAACCCAAAGTATAAGTAGAGTAGGTATATCAAATTTTATGAAAAACCTTTCAATAATTCTGAAGATTGTTTGGATGGATAGAGATAAAAAAATATGGAACATTTAAATGGTTATTAATGTTTTTACAAATGCAAATAACACTCAGTTGAGTTTTTTAGAACAGAGTTATCTCGATATTACAGACAGAAAATCGTATTTTAGTTATATTTAGATTCAACTTGATGGGAAAGCGACGGCGCGCGATGACATTTCATCGAATTTTATAAATAATAAACATGCGCGGACCGTGGAACCGTGGTGATCAGCACTTTAGAGTTATGTGAACAATAAGTATACGTACTGATTGCAGAAACAGTACCTACAAACGACAAGTGCTTGAAGTCATAAAAATTATATTTTATACCTCTTAAATATATTATAAGCAAATATTTTTTGTAAACCGCGGGAAATAGTTCCAGCTTTAAGACTTCGTTATCACTGTCATAATTTCCAAATAGACCAATTTTCATGAGTTTTGGTATTTTGTTTTTCTACATAATAATTTATGTTTTGCGTTAAATTCTCAGATTAACTGTATGTTTATTAATGCAACGTAATAAAGACATACATGAACCATTTAAACAGAAACATGTGTGGTTATTACATATTTGCTAACCGTACCGAATGTCAAAGGTAAGTAAAAAAATAAAGATAAGTAGTAAGCGAAGCGAAGGGAAACATACAGTACAGTACAGTCTCTGCTGTTGCGATTTAGACATTGCGAGTGCTTAGAATCTTTGTGTTCACTGCGTAAAGTTATGGTGTCCTCGAGTCAATCTGATCACAAAATATGTGCTTTATTTATAACTCAGTGACGACTTGAGCAATCTAGCCCTAGTTTCTGATTTACAGAAGATCGTTGAGCCAATCTGGTGCCGAATTTGATTCGGCGACGACTTGAGCAATCTAGCCTGAAAATCTGAAACTTTGAAGATCGTTGAGCCAATCTGGTACTGAGTTTAAATATATGCTTCAACATTAACTGTGGAGAGACACCTGACAATATAGTGAACATAATAGTTTCTAACATAAGTATAATTCAATTATTAAATTCAAAGTTTTTACGTATAACTTGTATGTGCTTATGTGTGATGAAAATACTTAATAGTTCCGCGGTACAGGCAGATAGTTCAGGTATGTTTTTATTTATTCATAATTTGGTAACTAAACATGCAAACGGGTTATTATTGTTTGTTTTTTGTTGTACGATCGACATGTGAATCTTTGCATGATCCATATGACAGATACATTTTTTAAATCAGTATATTATAATAATTATTGTTTTCACCGCTCCTAGCGAAAGAACGACATTCGTTGTTTTGTTGCATGGTTGATCAAATAAATGATCGATCCGACAAGTGAATCATTTTGATTGGTATATATTGTATGGTCTGGACCATCGGAGTGATTTCGCGAGCGAGCACGTGCTCGCTCATTGCGAAAGAACGAAGTGGTCCAGAACATACAATATATACCTACTTTCGGCCCTGTATTCCGAGACGCCTGCATGGGGGGATTCGCGTTTTCTAACTAGCTCCTATACTCTCGAAATTCAATATACATTTGGTATTCCCTAATACAAGCACTTTCCTTTATATAATATTTTGTCCTAACTTCTTTAGTTTAGGAGTTATTATTGATAAACGTACTAAAACTTGTTTTCGATGTTATTTGAACCGCAATGTCCTCTAATATGTTTTAAATGTAATTTTATAGGTGTATTTTATTATCTTCTATACTTTAATAATTATTTAAGATTTTAATTATAACCAAAAAAATTTTGTAGGACCTTATGGGTCGTCACAATGTCATCGGTAAACTTAGACAGCAGCTGAGTGGTACTCTTCTTAGGTCTGAATCCATATTGTTCCTCAGTTAAGATCTCATTAGATTCATAAAAAGAACTAACCACCCCGCAGATATGTCTTTCTATAATTTTATTTATGGAAGATAATATACTTATTGGACGGTAGTTTTCGCATGAGTCGTATTTCCCTTTTTTGTGGATTGGTCTTACTATTGCTTTTTTTAGGTCGTTTGGATAGATTCCGGTGCTAACAGAGGTATTAATAAGGTTGACAATTGCCCCAATTATTCTTTCCGATAAGTATTTTATATCCGTCATCCTAATTTTGTCATGTCCCGGTGATTTCCTATGATTGAGAGATTTGATAATTTGAGTAACACTCTTACAGGTAGCTTTTTTGAAAAATATTGTACGATCAGCTGATTGTGTGTAGCTTTTGCACGGCAGTAACAATTGGTTACAGTTGGGAATTATTGATCTGACGTTTTTGTTGAAATCATGAGCAAAGTTATTTGCGATTTGTTTGTTATTTACGCCCTGAAATGCATTTCTGATGACGTCATCTAGTGACCTTTTTACTCTGCCTGTTAGTTTAATTAGTATTTGCCATAGTTTTTTAGTATCTTGTTTACAGCTCGTTATTTCTTTATATATGTGTTTGTTTCTTTCACTTTTGACCATCCTATTACATTTATTCCTTTCTTTGTTGTATAGCAGCCGCAGTGAGTAATTTTTAGGGTCTTTTTTCCATTGTATGAATAATTGGTCTCTGGCCTTACAGGCATCATTTATTTTCTTTGAAACCCACCCTTCCCTACTTCTTTTCGTAGCAGTTACGCAATTTATAATTGATTTATTATAACAGTTGTGAAAATTAGTTTTAATAAAATTATATATATCGTTAGGCAAAGTCATTGAGTTGGCAGTACTCCAGTCGACAGAGTCAAGCTCATGGCATAAAATTTTGTTGTCATATTTTTTAAAAACAAATGGAGCATCCTGTGTATGCAGCCTTCCAAGGCAAGACAGCACAATCATGCGGTGATCGGCCAGTGTAGTGCCGAGTGCGGCCGAGTAAAGATCCCCAGTCCGGAAACGGCAGAATATGTGGTCTATACAAGTTTTGGTAATTTTGTTGTCTCGTGATTCTATTCTGGTGTAGTCCGTTATACCACACATGAGTCCTGCATCTGCCATGGCATTCCTGTACCTCTCATTCTAGCCGCTATTGGCTTTAATGTCGATATTAGTGTCTCCTATGACAACTAGGTCGTCGCGGCTCGAGTACTGCGATAGGAATGTGGTGAATTCGGATAGAAATTTTTGTTTATTTGTAGACGGAGGTCTGTACAGTGCACACAAAACCAAATTAGTATTTTTCGCAGTAACCGTGCCTATCAAGCTTTCTGTGTGGAACATCGGAATGTTATGTATTACAAATGAATAAATATTACGAATGTAAATAATCAGTCCTCCACCCTTTCGTCTCTCTCGTAGACGCGTGTACATTTAGCCATTTATTTCGTATAAAGTGCTGAGTGATGACGTAATGTTTACTTCAGACAAAACAATTATGTCTATTCTGCCTTTAGAGTTATCAATGCACTGTAGAAGATTTGAAAAGTTTTTTATAATAGATCTTATATTTATATGTATTATATTCAGGTTATTTTTTGTGTTAGGTAAGCAATCAAAGTAAGTAGCTAAATCTGGAATATTGTTGAGTTCGTTAAAGTCATTAAACGAAGGAGAAATCATCAGTTGTAACAATTTTAAGCTCTTAGTAAATAAGAAAAAGAAAAACAAGCAAATAAAACTTAGAACTTCCTATAAAACTATAACTATACCTACTTTGGATTAGATTTTTGTGCACTTAATAATACGCTTTGGAGATCTTCTTCGTTTCTTATATAGTGAATGCCCGCATTGTCTTCCTTCCTAGCCATGACTTTTCCATGTTTCGTCCAAATATATTTGAAACCGGCATCCTTCAGCTTCTTTTTTGCGTTCCATAGAAGCTCCTTGTGGTAGTGCGTTAGTGAGGCCCGGATATAAATGTTCTTGTCAGCATCTGCTCCCGTAGCAAGTGGAGATATGTGATATGATAGCAAGTGAGCCATTTCGTTTTTTTAGTCTCATTTGTAAGCTTGATGGAGATAAGTGCGGGTTTATCTGGTCGGCCTCCCATGCTTTTTATTGATTTTACTTCACTAATGTCCATTTTGAGTTTCTCTGCCATGTTTTTTATAACTTCTGCCGCGTCCATCGAATGCTGAGAGGGTATGCCAACCACTTCTATACTTTTAGATAGGAGTGTTTGCTCCAGTTCATTGTGGCGTTGCTCAAGGGCTCCGATCCGTACTTCGAGGTGTCTTTTTTTCATTTTTCAATTGTGTATTCATTTTAATTACATCACAGACTCTTTGTTTCAATGCTTTATTATCTTCTTCATACCCTTCAATTTTCTCATTGAAGAACTCCATAGACTCCTTGATCTCCTCAAGCTGCTTAGTAATGACCCGCTCCACATCTTTCGAGATATCAGCTAGCATCTTCTTGACATCGATGATGGGCCCTCCACTGTAGCTCGGCACGGCCTGCGGTTCTGCTGGGTCTTCTTCGTCGTCATCGGGCATGATGAAGGACTTTCTGCGTGGGGAGTCGGCTTGGCAACCTTCGCAGGCCCACTCTAAGGAGCTTGTATTGCGAATGGCGCTGACTTGCTTGACTGATAGCCCCGAACAGTCCTTGTTGGAGTGTACGATCTTATCACACTTACTACACTCAAGCCCCGGGGAACGTTTTGTGATAGATTTATCGCATTTGTCGCATCTTGGCAAGCGCGGCGGCATCTTATACCTACGGCGCTCACAATTAAGCAATACCTAACGCCAAGCCAAGAGAGAGTCAGGGCAATAACAGAAATATAACCACTATGACTACTTGACAATAAATTACTACACTATATTCTGCTATCTTAAACCCCTTTTTTACTTTACCGTAACCTTAAATTCTCCCCTAAACCGGGAAAAATTATTGAGTCGCCACCCTTTCTTCTGGAGATTTGTCATTGAGATCTTTGACCTTTTTCGTCCTTTTTCACCTTTGTGGCGTGGCATACACCACGTTTTGCTATTTTTTATGATATTCATTTATTTTGTTGGAAAAGTTGGGAGATTCCTCTAGCGAGAAGGCACGCCGGTCAATCCGCGTGCTGATTATTCGTTCTCGTTCAGCTTAGTTTGGAAAGTGTTCACCTTTGTCGTGGTGACGGAGTCGACATTAAATTGTAACCCACTAAGCGGATTTATTTTCCTCCGTAAGGTGAGTTTACTAGTATTTTTCTTCTAAATTATTCTTATTCCACCGATTCTTATCGTATGGACGTAGGAACGGCGTGAAACGTACAATTTCAAGTTTTTTTATTCCACTTGTTTGACGAGGAGGGTAGTAGCCATGGTTTGTGCTGACTTGGTTACATATTAATTTCAGGAGGTTCTTGGGCAGGGTTTAAGTCCCCCAAGGAAGCTCGAACCCCTTCCAATTACCTGGCGGGAGCTGGGAAGGTGGAATCACTGCGGTGTATCCTCTGATAGCCCCGGTTTACTATTCCGAGGCCGATGTTCGCCGCCCACTCCTCCAATGTCTCGCCGAAGACGTCCGTCCTGGGGCATCCCCACGCCATGGATTTGGCGTTGAGATCCCCCAGGAGCACCACCGGACAGGATAGGGACCTTATAATGGCCCCCAACCTGTCCAGGAACGTCTCAAACTCGGCGAGAGTCTTATTGGGGGAGAAGTACACCCCGACCACGACGGTTTCCCCTGTTTTTACAGCGACGTACCCGTCACCCCTATCGATTAGGCTGAAGGGCACGTCGCTGGCCGTGCTTCCGATAATGGCTACCGAGCCCCTCAAGTCCCCAAACCAGTTGTCCCTGGGGGGGACGTAGTAGGGCTCGGCAGCCACTGTGACGTCAATCGACCACTGCGCCGCGCTCTGGATAAGTAAGTCCTGAGCCGCGGCGCAGTGGTTTATGTTCGCCTGGAGGAAGCGACGGTGCATTTTAAGATTTTCAGCTAATGCACCATCGCCTCCGCCTGGCTTTCAGGCCTGGCATCAGCAGCCGGGGTCTTGGCGGCTGCCTTGGATGCCTTTCTTGCAGTTTTGGGGGCCTTACATGAAGGGGCCCCCACACGATGCCCTGCCGGTTTACCAGCCTCGGAGCATAGAATGCACCGAGGCTCGGCAGAGCATGTGGCCGCCTTGTGGCCGGGTTGACCGCAGCGGAAGCACATCCCACTGCGGTCGACCCCTGCGCTGCATGTTTTGCCTACGTGCCCTCTTTGTAGGCATCTGAAGCAGCGCAGGGGCCTCGGCTGCAAAAGCTGCACACGCGCCGAAACCCAGCCAATAAGTAGGCGGCCTGCATCGGCCACCTTTTTTACCGCCTCGACCGGGGCCTTCACCCACGTGGAGCCCATTCCGGATCGGGCCTTACGGATTTCCCCGCATCGGATGGCCTCCACGGGGCATCCTCCGAGCCGGGCGACCGCAGTGGCCACCTCGCCGCTCATCACTGAGTCGTCCAGGCCCGAGATGCGCAGTTCAGCGCATTTCATAGGCCTGGAGACCTGAACGTCCTCCGCCGGGAGGACTTTCTTTAACTCAGCGGCGAGGGCATCCGCCATGTTGCCGCTGGTCGCTCCGGCTATTTCCAGGACGCGGGCCCCGGTCGCAGCTTGCCTTATTTTCAGGGAGGTTATGCCGAGGCTGCCAACGTTTATTTTGGCTTTGGCCTCGGTAAGAACCTCCCTGTAGTTGCGTCCCCGCTGCTCGGCCTCCGGCAGCAGTGTAAGAACTACTGCTGCCGAGCGCGGGGTACGCAGCTTTGGAGCCTTGGGGGCAGCTTTACCCTTCGCCGCCCCATTGGAACCTTTGGGGGGCGCCTTAGCTGCCTGGGCTTTCCCCCCCGGTTTGGGCTTGGCCGTGGGGGCTGCCCCCTTGCTGGTGTTCTTCTTTTTGGCCTTCCCACCTTTTTTAACGACCTCGCTGTACGTCGATGCCGACGGTACAGCGGGGGCGGGGTGGGAGGCCGAGCTAGAGGCACCGGCTTTGACTGCCGCGGCCGCCTCCCGGGCTGCCATTGAGGGCTTTTTGGCCCGTTTGCTGGTTGCCTTAGGAGGTGGGAGAGCTGGTGCGGGAGCAGCAGAAGCCGGTGCCGCAGATGTCTTGGCGGCTGGAGCTGCTCGTCTCTCGTGCTCAAGCGACGGACGAGGACGATCGGGAGCAAGCCTCCCCTCTATCGCCTCAAAGATCATCGGCCTCAATTCCCGCATGATCGAGGCCAATAGGTCCGAAGCGAGAGGGGCGTCTGGCGCTGGCCCGGAACGCTCAGTCCTCGCCTTCGCCGCCTCAGCACGGAGGTAGTCAACGTCCTTGCGGAGCTGCATCAGCTCCGCACGGAGGGAGGCATTCTCTGCCGTCAACCTCCTGGTCTCATCAGTGGCGGTGCGGCCGGCAAGGATGTCATTGGCATCCTTGATTGCCGCAACCGCTCTTTGAAGGGAACCCTTGATGGTTCCCTTAACATTAGTGCACTTTCCGATGAGGTTATTTATCACATTAGACTGCTCGGTCACCAAGGATCTTAATTGGGCGGCAGTCTCTTCGCTGGCTACGGCTGTAGCGCCAACGGTGGCCCTCAGGGTGGCCGTAACTCCGTCCAGCTTTTCCGTGAAGTCCTCCGCACTGACTTCAGCCGCCGTTTTAAGGAAGTCCTCCTTTTTGGGGACTCCGCGGCTTCCTTGGCGGAGGCTCTTCCTTCCTCTTTTGATCGGCCCCACGGCAGAGGCCATGGAGGTCGATCCAGAGGGCGTCGCGTCCATGTCTGAGCCGGGCCCGTCGTCGGAAAGTTCCGACGCGGACTCGGCTGCAGAGCTTCTCCTTTTACGCGTGGCGCTCGTAAAGAAGACGGACGCCACGGATGGAGATCTAGATCTGTCCGCTGTTGAGCTGAGGGCAAATGACTCGCTACCCACCGTATCCCTAATCCCATGCGAGTCACTGCCGTCAGTCAGCAGCGGTTTCTCCGCCCCATCCAAAACTGGACAGGCGGACACACTAGGGGCAAGGCTGCGAAAGCTGTCGCACGAGCTGGCTGACCGCGTTCGCACCCTTGACCCCTCATCCTTAGAAACTAAATTGAGACTTATACTATCACTTAATACTAAAGGGTTTTTTGACAATTCCATTTTTGATCCCACGAGTATGGGGGAAGTATACGGTCCACCCGAGCAGTGCCCCCTGTGCCCGGGTAAGCCTAGGGCTTAACGCCCTCAGGGGGGCGGCTGGTACCCTTTGGGCGAGCGCGCTAGTGACTGATCTTCCCGTCAGCCATGCATCCCCTCGCGGCGCGCTATCGCTTGGGATTCGGGGTAATTTTTTATAGAGGTTTTCTTCCTCGCGATCCGGGCGGCAAAGCCAAGATCCTCGGTCCCACCTGAGGTCGCAAAACATGACCACGCCTCAGAATGGGATTACGATATGCTATGGGGTCCGCTTAGCTTCACGGCTGGGAAATATGCATCCAGCCGCTACTGAGCCCCCTCGCCACGACAAGGCGCGGACCCGGTTGAGGGGGGAGTTGGCTGACCTGGCTGTACTGGTCCAGGGTTCTACCTTTCATATACTACGGTCTAGCAACCGTTATTGCTAGTGGCGCCCTTTTCTTTCTTTATTAAGTGTTTAATAAGTTAATTCTTACCTCGAGTTAACCCCCGTGCCCACATGGTACCAAGAGCTTAGCCGGCGTTTATAACCTTTTGTATAACCCATCTTTGTTCTATAATATAGATGATATTATGTACAAGTAATAATAATAATAATAATAATAACAATAGCAACGGCAACGGCGACGACGACGACGACGGCGACGGCGACGGCGACGGCGACGGCGACGGCGACGGCGACGGCGGCGGCGGCGACGACGACGACGACGACGACGACGACGACGACGACGACGACGACGACGACGACGACGACGACGACGACGACGACGACGACGACGACGACGACGACGACGACGACGACGACGACGACGACGACGACGACGACGACGACGACGACGACGACGACGACGACGACGACGACGACGACGACGACGACGACGACGACGACGACGACGACGACGACGACGACGACGACGACGACGACGACGACGACGACGACGACGACGACGACGACGACGACGACGACGACGACGACGACGACGACGACGACGACGACGACGACGACGACGACGACGACGACGACGACGACGACGACGACGACGACGACGACGACGACGACGACGACGACGACGACGACGACGACGACGACGACGACGACGACGACGACGACGACGACGACGACGACGACGACGACGACGACGACGACGACGACGACGACGACGACGACGACGACGACGACGACGACGACGACGACGACGACGACGACGACGACGACGACGACGACGACGACGACGACGACGACGACGACGACGACGACGACGACGACGATCTCTGTGGTGTACCGGAGGACATAATGCATGTTTTGATGGAGTGTGTCCTTGGCGAGGCCTACCGTACTGACAAGTGTAAATACTTCTTGAAAGAATCTGCTAATTGCAATATTGTATTGTCAGATCCACTTTCAGACCAGACTAAATGTTTGGTTGAGCTTTATGAGTTGAGGTTTGACTCGGATCACTGAGATCTCAGTTGATACAACTCAACTGAAATCTTAGTGATCTGAAGACTCAGGGCTCTTTCATCTTATCTTAGACTTAATCTTATATTTAATGTAGTGTGTTGTGTTATTATAGTTAATTTAGTGTGTTCTGTTGATGCAACTGAGCGGCATAATCACATTGTGATTAAGCTCATTAATAAAGATTAAAAAAAAAAAAAAAAATTAATCTTTATATGTTTTATCGCGACCTGTCTGCTAAAAGTCATGTATTTTGTTTTTTCCAAGTTAACCTGTAAATTGTTATTATTTAACCAAGTAATTACTGATGTCAAAGTATTATTTATATTATATTCATGATTAGATGTCAAAGTTGATGTCACAATTACTGATACGTCATCAGCAAACAATACACACTTATGTCCTGTAACCTCTGGGAGGTCATTTATATATAATAAAAATAATAGTGGTCCAAGAACGCTACCTTGTGGCACACCACTCCTGTTGTATTGATATGTAGAACGAAAGATATCTACTGCGTTATTGTTGACAATTCTTGATATTTCTACACATTGTTGCCTATTTTCTAAGTATGTGCGAATCCAGTCATAGGCTACCTCACGTATACCCAAATTGTCAAGTTTTTTTAGTAATAGATCGTGTGAAACAAAATCAAATGCCTTGGACATGTCAAAAAAGAGCACTGTCACGTAGTTCTTACCATCGACATTTTTAATTAAGTTTGAGACCAGACTGTATGATGCTAGTGTCGTAGATTTCTCTTTCTGAAACCCATACTGTTCCTGTTTGATTAGGTCAAATTGATTGGCGAAATTAGTCAAGGCACGGTGCATAGCCTTTTCAAATAATTTAGAAAGTATCGGAACAAGGGTTATAGGTCGATAGTTACTCAGTTCCGTTTTGTTACCTTTTTTATACACTGGTTTGACGAGGGATTTCTTAAGACCTTCGGGGAAGCACCCCGTCTCAAATGAGAGATTTACCAGGTATGTCAGGAGTGGAGCTATCTCGTTTATGCATGTTTTTAGAACCACGGTGCATATTTCATCATAACCCTCCGATCGTGTATTATTTAACGATGAGATTATTTTAGAAATGTCAACTTCATTCAATGGTTTTAAGTATATAGTGTTCGTGTTTTTATTAAATGTGATGTTATTAATGTGATTAGATGTTTTTGTGTTGGTTAAGTTAATATAATAGTCATTGAAGGAACTAGCTATATCCTGTGGGTCTTTCAAAGTCTTTCCATTTAATACTATTTCGTCAATAAAATCCTTTGATTGCTTATGTCCAGCTATCCCATTAATAATATTCCATGAAGCCTTGCAGATATTACGACTAGTTGTTACTATGTAATGGTTTGTTTTTTTTTGAGCTTTGCATACACATTTTTTCAAGATTTTCGAATATTGGTCATAGATTTTTTTGCTTTTACTTGACCTCTGTTTATAAAACTTTAGTCTCAATCTTCTTTTTGTCCTACAGCTTACCCTTATACCCTTAGTTATCCATTTAAGTTTATTTACATTTGAGGTCTTGATTTTAATAATAGGGAAACAAAGTCCATAGAATAGTAAGAATATATCGTGAAACTTTTTAAATGCCTCATTTAACTCTCCTTCTTCAAAGACATCCGAAAAGGAAAGACTGCCAATAGCTAGCTTAAATTTTATTAAATTCTCCTTTGAATAGCATCTTCTGTAGAGGAATGTGTACTTAGGTATGGATTGCGCAATCACAGTGGGAAATGTTATCATCTGTGCAGTGTTATGGTCCGAAAGCTGTAGTGGTATTACGAAACCAACCGCTCCATCAATACTACTCATAATATTGTCAATACAGTTTTGCTGGCGTGTTGGTTCTTTGATGTGAACGCGTAAATTGTAACAACTCAAGCAGTCCAATAAGTTTATCGTAGCTTTACAGCTGCGATTCAAAATATTTATATTGAAGTCACCCGCCAAAACCAAGGACTTTTTATTGAACTTATTTGAAAAATCATACAATAGTTTATTTAACTTATTCATGAAGACTTCGAGCGATGAAGCAGGCGTTCTATAAACACAAACAACCACTGATCCACAGACAGGAACCTCGATAGCACAACATTCAAATACTTCGCACTCAGATATCTCCTTACATATGTTTATGTCTTTAAATGAAATGCCCCGTTTAATAAGAATACATGAACCACCCCTTTTTTTATTTCTTGTGTAGTAGGAACCTAATTGGTAGTTATTTAATCTTATATTGCTTTCATGTCCATTTTGAATGAAGGTTTCGGTGAAACAGATAACGTCAGGGTCCGAACCCTTCTGTGCCAAGTCAACGAGAGTTATATTTAATAAATCTGTTTTAGACAGAAGTCCGGCTATATTTTGATGTAGTATTTTAAATTTGTTACGACCGAAAAAACTTTTTTCCTACACTACTATTTAGAGAATTTTTTGATATTTTAAGTTTCTCTAAAGTTGGAAAGTAGTATGGTATGGTTCCTTGGGTAGGTTTAATTTTAGATTGGCTCCTGTCATTAGCTTTACCGTTTTTAGGTGTGTTATTACAAGCAGATTTTGGTTTTGTGAAATAGTATGGGATCGTTCCCTTTTTATGTTGTTTTTTTAATTTCATTACTTTTCTAATATATTCAAAATTAAGATACGTATTATTATAATCTATTTGATTGATAGCATTGTTTACCCTGACTGATAACAAATCCAAAACCCTACCTATATTAGACGTTATATGCAAATCTGCAAATGTACAATTAGCGTAATTTTGACATATTAATTTCAGCATACTATTTAGTTTATCAACATTCAAATAGTAGTTATTTTTTATCGGCAACAATATAACTTCAACATAGTCAAACCGGTTGAGGAACATAGTAAGTTCCACAGAAACTTTGAACGGGTTGTCATTGTGACGACCCATAAGGTCCTATAAAATTTTTTTGGTTATAATTAAAATCTTAAATAATTATTAAAGTATAGAAGATAATAAAATACACCTATAAAATTACATTTAAAACATATTAGAGGACATTGCGGTTCAAATAACATCGAAAACAAGTTTTAGTACGTTTATCAATAATAACTCCTAAACTAAAGAAGTTAGGACAAAACATTATACGAAGGAAAGTGCTTGTATTAGGGAATACCAAATGTATATTGAATTTCGAGAGTATAGGAGCAAGTTAGAAAACGCGAATCCCCCCATGCAGGCGTCTCGGAATACAGGGCTGAACGCACCGCCAGTATCCACGAGCCGTATATCTACGGGGAATACGGAGGTAAAAAAATGTCCTGACGACAAAAGTTTGTTGGGAAAGTAAATTGATAATAGTGTAATAATAAACGAATGCGATGGGGAGGGAACCTCTAAGGGACAATAAATATAATATTATTGCACATTTATCAAACATAAAATTTATTTTCTCATACAAATTTTTTAATAAATAATATACATTTTTTAATAAATACAAATTTTTTAATAAATAATATAATTTTTTAATAAATAATATACATAAATAATATGATTGGTCCAGCGGAAGTTTTTGATCAGTATTAGAAACAGGATCGATTAGCATCACGGAGCTGAGGGGCTATTAAATGTAACTTTTGTTTCTATCGTTTTTCGGTTGCAATCAAAATCATGGCGGTTTTGCGATTACAATATGCACGTTTTGACACCTAGATACAATATCTAGCAATCAACCAAAATAAACATATTTCAAAAGTTGAAGCTGTCTAAACATGATCAATTAATCACAAAACCGCTGTTTCCGATTGAAATCGAAATATGATAAAAACAAAAGTTACCGTTGTAAGTAGATATTTAGGTAGGTATGTCTGTGATTGGCATCAATAAATAAAAAATGGTGGCAATTTCCTTGCTAACTGTAGATTTATTTGAAAATCTGTATTCACAGCATTAGGATTAAAATTTTACGAAAAATTATGGAGAGTCTTCTAAGACCATTTTCGTGTAGCTGCAGCAATGGTTAAGGTAGTTCCCTTACTGCCCGCTGAAAGTTTCCACCGCGTTACATTTGTGACTTGTGTTTAGCTCTTGGAATATAGGAGACTAAGTTTTCAGCTAATTTTAAAGCTGACTCTTAAATTTTTACTTTTGATTTGAGTAGGACTATGTATCACAAAACCGGTTGGCTTAAATTTACGATTCAAACTAAGAGTAGGTAGGTAAGTAACTACCTTTTTTTGTTAAATCTAAGTTTAAGACGAAAAAACTATAAGATCTCAACATATCTAATTAGTAATTTCCTACTATAATAATAATGTAAGTAGCTACCTACCTAGGTTCTTTGATATTGTATAATATGTCACCGTCACATCCTTAAAACTTAAGTTCGTGAACTAACAAAAATTAAGTATTAAGTATGTAGGTAAAATGCCGAGAATAGAAAATGCGTTTTGAATAGCATAGAGTGACATTATCTATACTAACATCCGCGTTAATTTCGTAGTTTCCGCGGGAATTCCGGGATAACTATACGTATAAACCTTCTTCTTGAGTCACTCTATCTATCGGTGAAAACTGCATGAAAATCCGTTCAGTAGTTTTTGAGTTTATCGCGAACAGACAGACCGACAACAGACAGACGCGACGGAAGGAAAAAAAAGTACGGAAGTAAAAATTATTACAGTAAACACACTGTAAAATTATTTTGGTGTACAATAAAGTGTATTCTATTCTATTCTATTCTATTCTACATGCAAAGTACGTCGTGGTCGAGCGGTCTGCGCGCAGAACGATTTATCGGTTTGTGCAAGGATTCGTACACGCGACCTGGAAGTTTCGTCGTTACGCATTGTGTCCTGATTGCGTTGTGCAGAGGCGAGCATGCGCGATTGTGATACTTGGTGGTCGCATGAAAGCGTATGTGGGCCGATGCGCCTCGTGAACGAGATGCTTTGGGTAGAATATTTGTATTGATTTTATCATTACAAAAGACGGTTCGTTACGAATAGTCTTGTTGAGCGAGCGATAGCGCAGAGTGATTTAATGTTTTTGTGCGAAGGTCTGTCAGTGCACTTGACGTCCGTTAGGATATCTCGAGCGTAGACCTGAAAACATTAGTCATGAGGAAGGATCTTCAAATCACAGTACCAAATAGGCTCGAAGCAAACGGAACTCTAATCTTGAACGGTTGGACATTGCACGTCGCGAGCGTATGATGGCGTAGATGGGTAAAAATCCGCGCCTTGAGTCATCTGCGCCGTGACGAGTTTCGTTGTGCACCTTGTACCTTACCTTGAATAACAACGCCTTCCGTGTTATTCAATCTACATATCACCGATGCGGCTGACTGGAGATGCCGGCCCTCTCCTACACCAGGGAAGGGTTGTTCGCTCTTCTTTCTGTTTTACCTTTCTTTTTATTATAAACATTACTGATGGGCCAATGCGCTCTGTGGCTCGATTGCTGGCTGCGGAGACAGACTGGAGCTACTGTGACTCGCAACCACATGTATGCTTACGTAGGTCCCTGCGCTTTGCGATCGAGACCGTTGTGCAGAGGCTGGCCACCCAACCCTGGTCTTCGGGCTGGCACATATTCAAGGGCTCACCATGGCTCCAACGCGGCGGTAGTCTTCGGACTGGGGACGTACAGTCTCCTCACTGGATTCCTGAAACGGACGCTGGTGAATGATCTTAGATGTAACTATCTAGAATGATCCTCTACCTTGTGAAACAGGTTGGGGGAGGTGACGAAGGCATTGTGCTGGATGGTCATCACCGTGGAATAGCGCAGGAGGGGCTATACCACCTTCCGGCGAATACTTATGTATTAACTGGAAGCCTTACCTTCGGTTTGACGTCGGGATTGGTTGCAGTGCCAACAATCATTTCACGTAGTACTTGAGGTTCCTGTGGCCAATGCTTGCGTCATGCTGAGGGGACAAAATCTGGTCGACCTTGGAATAGAATCGTCTGGGTGGTTTATTAAATATATTTATGCGTCCTGGCAATGTCTGAGCCATCTGAGCCAGGAATGGTAGCTTTTGACGAGATGTTGACCGGGGTTAAACCGACAAACACAAACTAAAACAGATTGTAGGGATAGACAAACATAAGAATCAAGATTATTCAAACTTAGCCTACAAGCCAATAGATTAGGTCGTCAATATAAACTAATGGTTTAGGCCGGTAAACAAACTAATAAAATAGAACACCGATATAATGTTAGGGAGGCAAATCGTCACAAACAAACTAACAAAACTAGATCATCCACATAAATAAACTAAAAGTAGATCACCCACATAGATAAATTAAAAATAGATCATCCACCTAAAGTTAGGAAAGAGGTCGCGCGAAAGCAATAAAAATAGAGATTCGTCCGTGTACTAGTCTAAAATCGTTCGTGTATTCGCTAGACATAAATTAGAGATCGTTCATGTATTAACTTTAGAATCTTAGCTATAAACTTAACCAAACTAAAAAACTATGATGCAAATACTAAGACGATAGTTCAATCTCAACCTAAAAGGATCATAGGTTACTGCACACAACGAATTTAGAGTCCTAACCACTAGACAATCAGGCCAAATTAGAGATCATCGTAGTAAGAAGTAGAACGGAAGAGGAAGTCGCGCGAGGGGGGGGTAAGTTACAAATTGGTGCCGTGACCAGGATCATGGCTAAGTTAGAAATGTAAAAGCGACCGCGACAGCGAATCGCATGGTTGGCTTGCATAAATGTAAAAGCGACCGCGACAGCGAATCGCATGGTTGGCTTGCATAAATGTAAAAGCGACCGCGACAGTGAATCGCATGGTTGGCTTACATACGAATAAACGACCGCGACAGCGTATCGCATGGTTGATTAGAATGGATACAAATGGCCTAGGTCAATAAACGCATGGCTATTTAAACATAATGACGTGGGGGTTACACCCTACAAATTGATGTCGTAGTAAACCAGGATTCCTAATCAGGTTAAATTAAATTAACGTAAAATCGGGATCGTCATGGCTAGTTAAACTAAAATTCAAGTAGGGGTAAAAGCCCTACAAATTGTTGCTTGTGAAAATGGAAAGGTCTTGAGATTGGACATCGGCTTGAAAGTGTTTGCATTATAAAAGTCAGGGGGGGGTATTATAAGTTTGCATTTCTTTGCAGATTGCTAAGGAATGAAAATTTATATTGAAGTTAAAACTTTAGAAGAATAGAAGCGTAAAACAGTGTAAAAATAAACTTTAACCCATTAGATTGTCCAAGGTCGATCAGCTAGTGTTAGTGTGATTATACGTAAAAACTCTTAATAAATATAAAACATTTTCGTTCGCGATTTAGAAGCTTAAATTAGTTATTTTCCTTAGTTCGATTAAAGTAGTGAAATAAGTGATAAATAAAAAACAATTAAAATTAAAAACGTTTAAAATGGGTAAGCGACAAGGCGCTAATTCGGACCCAGATAAATTGAAGAGTATTAGAGATTTTCCGCAACCTAAAAAGCTAAAACAATTACGCGCGTTCTTAGGACTTTGCAATTTCTATCGTAGGTTTATTCGTGATTATAGTATATTAATCTTACCGTTATGTAAGTTATTAAAGAAGCTTCAGGCGTGGAAATGGGGTAGTGAGGAACAGAGGGCGTTCGAATCATTAAAAACTAGATTCATACAGACGGTAATGTTACATCATCCAGATTTTAATAAACCATATTATTTGCAAACAGATAGCTCAGGCATAGGGTTAGCTGGGGTACTCTATCAGTTAGATGACAAAAATGAAATGAAAGTTTTAGGGTATCACAGTAGAACGTTGAAGGGGCCGGAATTAAATTGGACAGTTACAGAACAAGAGTTTTACGCGATAATTAGTAGTATTAAAAAGTTCGAAACGTATTTACGGGGAGCAAAATTTACGATCAAAACAGATCATAAGGCGTTAACATTTATTAAAAACTGGAAGTTGTATAACAGTAGGGTTACGCGTTGGATATTATATTTGGAACAATTCGATTACACGGTGGAACACATATCGGGTAGACAAAATTTGGTTGCAGACATATTGTCAAGGTATCTTCCTGCCGGTAAACAAATACAAGAGGATAGGGAAAAATGTTTCGAGATACTATACGTGGAGAGCGCGGACAACGTTGAGCTCAAGGAAAAATTAAATAAATTATCGGAGTTGCAGTCATTAGATAACGAAATTAAAAATATTAGAGAACGTTTAGGACGTATAAGTGTTGCGCAGTGTAGATCTGATAGAATTACCTTACGTTGCAAATTGCGGGATAATATCTTGTATTATGATTCAATAGAAACGCGCAGGGAAGTCGTGTACCTTCCAAGAAGTTTAGTTGATGATGTAATTGATCAGGTGCACCTTGAGATGGGTCATCAAGGTGCTTATAAAATAATTAAATACATTAGAGATAGATTTTACTGGGGTTCACTTACCAAAGATGTTAGGAAGAGGGTTAAGGTTTGTCATATTTGTCAAATGTCGAAGAGCGAAAATATAAAATATGTAGGGCCGTGTCAATCAATATTGTCTAGGGACATAGGAGATATAGTTATGGCGGATCTTTATGGGCCATTACCAGCGGGTAATCTCGGGCCAGATTTATAATAGTGTTTCAAGATTCGTTTGGTAAGTTTATTAAAATGTATTCATTGAAAAATGCAACCGGGAAAAGCGTTTTAACTAAATTTAAACATTTTACGGAAATAATCAAACCAAAAGCCATTATGACGGATAATGGAAAACAATTTATTAGTATAGTTTGGAAAGGGGGTGTAAGGGCGTTAGGTTGTAAATCAATTTATACGACTGTAAGAAATCCTAGACCTAACACCGTAGAGCGAGTAAACAAGGAGTTGGGTAGGTTGTTCAGGACTTATTGTCGCGCGAATCATAAGTCTTGGCCAACTATCTGACCAGCCTTGGAGGGATTATATAATAATAGTCATCACGATAGTACAGGCTTCACACCGTGTGAAATTATGTACGGCGAATCGAATAAAATTTCATTCGGCGATAAACTTAAACTCGAAAGAGAACCTTTAAATTTAGAACGTGTTAGAAATTTAGTTCGGGAAAATCTGAAAAATGCAAGCTTAATGCGTCGCTCGAAATACGACAGAAAACACAGATTAATTTTGTTTCAAGTAGGAGACTTGGTAAAAATTCGGAAAGACAATAGGTCTGTTAAGGATAGGAAAGAGACCAAAAAGTTTGAGTTCTTATATGAGGGTCCTTATGTAGTGGCTGCGGTGCCTTTTAATAATGTATACACGTTACACGACGTAAACACCGGAACCTTGAAAGGAAATTATAACGCGATTCATTTATATAAATACTATAAATAAATAAAAGTGCTAGTAACTAATAAATGTCAAACTAATGTAAGTTAGGTATAAGATGTAAACAACTTATGTGATTTAAATTAATATAACTAAACAACTTATGTAACCTAAAATAATAATGTGATTGTAAATTTATTTTGATTAAATAAATTGGGTCAGGGAGAAATGACTCAATCACATTCAATTGGCGTATCAGTATAATTCGAAATTTAATAATAACAACTTGCGGTTAAATAACGTCATCAGAATTTTTTCGTTCAACGAGATAAAATAAAAATATCAATTTAGAGATAACAACGTTCAGAGATCGGTTAATGCGTTTCAGTGTTGTATTGGTTACCAGTGAATGTGGTTGGAGGGGCGTTGGGGCGGTCGTTTCCCAAAAACCAAAATAAATTTATAACATACTTAGGCGGCGTTAGGAGATTAAAAGTTAAATTCCACAGTGTTCCATTAAACTTTGGGGGGGGATTGTGACGACCCATAAGGTCCTATAAAATTTTTTTGGTTATAATTAAAATCTTAAATAATTATTAAAGTATAGAAGATAATAAAATACACCTATAAAATTACATTTAAAACATATTAGAGGACATTGCGGTTCAAATAACATCGAAAACAAGTTTTAGTACGTTTATCAATAATAACTCCTAAACTAAAGAAGTTAGGACAAAACATTATACGAAGGAAAGTGCTTGTATTAGGGAATACCAAATGTATATTGAATTTCGAGAGTATAGGAGCAAGTTAGAAAACGCGAATCCCCCCATGCAGGCGTCTCGGAATACAGGGCTGAACGCACCGCCAGTATCCACGAGCCGTATATCTACGGGGAATACGGAGGTAAAAAAATGTCCTGACGACAAAAGTTTGTTGGGAAAGTAAATTGATAATAGTGTAATAATAAACGAATGCGATGGGGAGGGAACCTCTAAGGGACAATAAATATAATATTATTGCACATTTATCAAACATAAAATTTATTTTCTCATACAAATTTTTTAATAAATAATATACATGCAAAGTACGTCGTGGTCGAGCGGTCTGCGCGCAGAACGATTTATCGGTTTGTGCAAGGATTCGTACACGCGACCTGGAAGTTTCGTCGTTACGCATTGTGTCCTGATTGCGTTGTGCAGAGGCGAGCATGCGCGATTGTGATACTTGGTGGTCGCATGAAAGCGTATGTGGGCCGATGCGCCTCGTGAACGAGATGCTTTGGGTAGAATATTTGTATTGATTTTATCATTACAAAAGACGGTTCGTTACGAATAGTCTTGTTGAGCGAGCGATAGCGCAGAGTGATTTAATGTTTTTGTGCGAAGGTCTGTCAGTGCACTTGACGTCCGTTAGGATATCTCGAGCGTAGACCTGAAAACATTAGTCATGAGGAAGGATCTTCAAATCACAGTACCAAATAGGCTCGAAGCAAACGGAACTCTAATCTTGAACGGTTGGACATTGCACGTCGCGAGCGTATGATGGCGTAGATGGGTAAAAATCCGCGCCTTGAGTCATCTGCGCCGTGACGAGTTTCGTTGTGCACCTTGTACCTTACCTTGAATAACAACGCCTTCCGTGTTATTCAATCTACATATCACCGATGCGGCTGACTGGAGATGCCGGCCCTCTCCTACACCAGGGAAGGGTTGTTCGCTCTTCTTTCTGTTTTACCTTTCTTTTTATTATAAACATTACTGATGGGCCAATGCGCTCTGTGGCTCGATTGCTGGCTGCGGAGACAGACTGGAGCTACTGTGACTCGCAACCACATGTATGCTTACGTAGGTCCCTGCGCTTTGCGATCGAGACCGTTGTGCAGAGGCTGGGGGATCGGCTGTTGGCGACCTCGTCGCTGACGCTAGATTCTCGGCAACCTTTGTGTTTTTCAACACGATGTGCTTGCCAATGTTCTGATGTGGCAGAACGAGTTGGATGCCCGAGTGGGTTCACAGGGGAGAGAGAGCCATTCAACTCTACAGCTACGGCTAGGCTACGGCCTCACTGCTTGCAGTATGACAGAGAGTTCATCAGCTGAAGTTCCAGGTTCCAGGGAGAGATTGGTCTCCGACAACACACACATACAATTTTGGATCACTGTGCTGGGGTTTGGTTTGTGGTGGTCCCACCCAACCCTGGTCTTCGGGCTGGCACATATTCAAGGGCTCACCATGGCTCCAACGCGGCGGTAGTCTTCGGACTGGGGACGTACAGTCTCCTCACTGGATTCCTGAAACGGACGCTGGTGAATGATCTTAGATGTAACTATCTAGAATGATCCTCTACCTTGTGAAACAGGTTGGGGGAGGTGACGAAGGCATTGTGCTGGATGGTCATCACCGTGGAATAGCGCAGGAGGGGCTATACCACCTTCCGGCGAATACTTATGTATTAACTGGAAGCCTTACCTTCGGTTTGACGTCGGGATTGGTTGCAGTGCCAACAATCATTTCACGTAGTACTTGAGGTTCCTGTGGCCAATGCTTGCGTCATGCTGAGGGGACAAAATCTGGTCGACCTTGGAATAGAATCGTCTGGGTGGTTTATTAAATATATTTATGCGTCCTGGCAATGTCTGAGCCATCTGAGCCAGGAATGGTAGCTTTTGACGAGATGTTGACCGGGGTTAAACCGACAAACACAAACTAAAACAGATTGTAGGGATAGACAAACATAAGAATCAAGATTATTCAAACTTAGCCTACAAGCCAATAGATTAGGTCGTCAATATAAACTAATGGTTTAGGCCGGTAAACAAACTAATAAAATAGAACACCGATATAATGTTAGGGAGGCAAATCGTCACAAACAAACTAACAAAACTAGATCATCCACATAAATAAACTAAAAGTAGATCACCCACATAGATAAATTAAAAATAGATCATCCACCTAAAGTTAGGAAAGAGGTCGCGCGAAAGCAATAAAAATAGAGATTCGTCCGTGTACTAGTCTAAAATCGTTCGTGTATTCGCTAGACATAAATTAGAGATCGTTCATGTATTAACTTTAGAATCTTAGCTATAAACTTAACCAAACTAAAAAACTATGATGCAAATACTAAGACGATAGTTCAATCTCAACCTAAAAGGATCATAGGTTACTGCACACAACGAATTTAGAGTCCTAACCACTAGACAATCAGGCCAAATTAGAGATCATCGTAGTAAGAAGTAGAACGGAAGAGGAAGTCGCGCGAGGGGGGGGTAAGTTACATCATCATGTTCTCCAATGGATAAGATAAGTTTGTCATCCTTACTAAATTCAAACAATGAGCAAGTCTAGATAATTTCATGAGTGGTTGCTTCAGGTTTCAAAAATGATGTAACTCCATACTTCTCTTGCCTTTTAAGTTTTCTCAATGCCGATGACAATCCTGTACATTGCTTACCTCCAACAACATAAATATCTCGTATAATCTTTTGGGATTTGTTTGTAGCTTTTTTGGGTTGTATGTTGGTGAATTTACTCTGTTCATTTTCTATAACTTCGTCAGTGATTTGATTTTTGTTGCTATCGTCAAAAGTGTTTACTATGCATTTCATATTTTCATTTATTGGATTGCGTCTATCGCACACCTTACCATCTGTTGTGCTCTCTTCAGTAGGGGGAGCACGAATTTTTTCGCTCTCGTCTAGTCGATATCGAGCATTTTTTATGTATGTAACATGAACAGCGCCATCTATCCAGTGTCGTTCATTTTCCATACAAAAAAACGCTTTGACATTACGACGATATCGACTAGACGAGAGCGAAAATATTCGTGCTCCCCCTACTGGCTGTGTAAAGCTTGTTTCACTATTTACTTCCGAGTGGCTGCCATTAGTTGGTGAAAATTCCAGTTTTCTTTTACTCAAAACTTTCTTGCGTAGTTGTATAGTGTTTTTTTAGAACTTATTGTTGCACCACATATCTTCTTTAATTCATTAATTATGCGATCTTTTGAATCAAGCTGTTTATTCAATTCATTCCTCTCCAGTATCATCCTGTCAATTTCTATATGGGCACTTTCTAACTCGGATTTCAATCTAAGTACTTCTTCTTTTATTTCGTTAATCTCGTAGTTATAAATATTTGCAGATAGATCGGGTAGGCTTTTTGCATCTGAATCCGAATCAGACAGATACAATGATTCATCATTTGTGTTTTGTAAGGATTTAGCAATATTTGGCCTATCTTGAGAAGGTAAGTATTTTTTCCTTAAAGTAACATTTGATGTCTCCATTATTTATCAATAACAGCTATATCGGCCGATTCCCTTTGTATCATACGATTCAGGAAACAAAAGGAAAAGTTTCGTTTGGCTGTATGGACCTTATTTCCTATGCCTGAATCTATAGTTTCCGCCAAAGGGTAAGGTATAGGTACTAGACAAGATTCAATGGCACCCTCTCTCAGAGCACTCTTTCAAAAAAAAAAATATATTAACTATCAGATGTCATTCAAAACATTTGGCTGTCAAGTGTCATCTGCCAAATTAGTCAAAGTAAATATTATGGAATGTGGGTGAATATTAAAAACAGCTGATACCGAGTCTTGATTGGGTTATTAATTACTTAAAGTTTATTGTAATTTTCAAAATTATCTTTGTGTGAGTGTTGTAAATTTGTAACGGTTTAAAATACCTTTTGTTTTCTTGTGGTCAAATTCATGTTACAATTGAAAACTTTCCAGAAATGCATGTAAACCCTAGCAAATAGGGTATGTTGCGTATTTAACCACTTCACTTGGTAATTTTTTCACTTTTAGACAAATTTTTACTTTTTCTTTTTGACGAGATTCAAAAACCGATGTTTCTTAGTTAGTGTACACACACAGTCTCAGTACGTTTGTTGTTTTACCACTCATAGCTTAGTGTGGGATCAAGTAGATCTGTGTGTTGTGAAGTAGATTATTATTATTATTATTATTATTATTATTATTATTATTATTATTATTATAAATAAAATACCTACCTACACAATAAAAAAAAGGTAACATTGTATTAATTCAAGTGTGTGTAACTTTCACCCATCTTCATCAATACATGAACAACATCAAAGATGTTGAACATTTTAATTTTGGCCAATTTCGTCTAATAGTTAGACCCTGTTTTACGTTGTGTTTTTATATGACTCCAGTTCTTTTAGGTTGAGATTCGATTCCGTCATCATCCTATCCACATTATTATAATGGGTCGAGGTTGGGTTTAGGTATTAATTGAATAAAACAACCATCAATTAATTTGACATTTTATTTTAATAATTGTGCATAATATTTCTGTAAGAAATATTTATATTTAGTACACCCAACTGCGTTTGAGTTGGGTGACACTCGTTCTACACGAACGGTTCTATTTTTAAGTGCGAGACTACACTGTACATTTATTTAACGTCTGTGCGTTAATAGTGTTGTTAGCCCGGAAGCAGAGAGACTCCAAAGATGATATCCATATTACGGTGGTACACATAATCACTAACTTACGTCTATCGACGCTAGTAGTGTTCGGATACTAAGATAGGAATATGATGCTCATAGAACACCTCCCATACGATGTTTAATTATAATCAAACAATTGAACAAGGACCTTGACATCTTCGATGCCAAGAGGCAAAAGTTTCTGTCATCTCTTCTTAAGACGGTCAAGTAATCCTTGTTTCCTTGGAGTAGTAATCCTTTTATTTATTTTTATTTATTTTATTTTTATATATTTATTGAATATTATTATATATTTTATATAGTATACTTTTAATTTTTAATTTTTATATATTTTTTGGTCGTTTATAGTACTTACAATATGCCCTTACTCTAATATGTACACTTATCTTGGTATGCAATCTAGCTCTTTTACTTTTGTGAATGTATTTATTATTTTATTTTCGGTTGTAAACTGTTTTGTGTACTAAATAAATAAATAAATAAATAAATCAACTTGATATTCCAATAGGAATATTTGTATTGACTCTCACTACATAACAAGTTTATTATATAGCGAGAGGTGGCGTAGCCCCGTCCTGCGCTACTCACGGTGATGGCCATCCACCTGCTTATAAGCAGTAAACCCCCCCCCCCCCCCCCCCCCCCCACCTGTGTTGCACAAGGTAGAGAGTTCTCCAAATATGCATAAAGCATTAGTAACCGACATCCGTTAGAGAATGAATCAGCTATATGAGACTGTACGTCCCGTATCAGCAGCAATCGTTGGAGGTCATAATTCGGCGAAGCCGAGACCCCAGGGTACGTGTCAGCCCGAAGACCGAGGCCATAATGCGGATAGTACCGCGACCTCAACACCATCCCAATAATTCAAATATAAGTATATGAGACCAGTCTCGCCGGACATCATAACTTCAGTCGGTCATTTTGTGTTATAGTAGCTACATGTAGCTAAGGCCGAAGCCCGATTGATTGGATCACAACTCGTCCTCATACAACACCCACTTAGCACTCATTCATTTTGATAAACAAATCGTGTTGAAAAACACAACGGTTTACCGAGATCAAGCGTTAACGACTAGGTCGTCCACAGCCGATCCCCTAGTCTCTGCACAACGTAACAAAGTCACAAGGCGCATTGACTATAATTATTATGTTTGTATTAAAAAGAAAATAATTTTTATCTTGAAAGAAGAGCGTTCAACACCCCCTTGGTGTAGGAAGCGATCCCGCATCCCCAGTCAGCCGCATATTCGTTGATAGTTTTTGAATAACACGGAAGGCGTAGTTATTCAATAGACAAGATACAATACGTGCACAACGAAACCCGTCACGGCGAAGACAACTCAAGGCGCGGATTTTTACCTCTCTACGTTATCTTACGCTCGCGACGCGCGACGTCTAACCGCTCAGGATTAGAGTTCATCGTCGTTGTAAATTCCAATAAATTGAAAATACACGTTTGCATCGAGCCGATAAGATGTGATGAATTATAATTTAATAACAATAAAATTACAATCCATACACACCGAAAACCTTCCTCATAATAATATTTGTCTTCGCACAAGATATCCTAACGGACGTCGAGCGCGTTGACAAGGCTTTCGTACAGAGCGACAAAGTCACTAAGTGCGTAAGCTCGTTCGAACTCCCAACTTCATCATCTTTATTGCGAAAGTGGTCGACGGCATTTTCATCTAAGACCTTCACGTGAGACTCCAATTTAATTATTTAGATTTGTATAATAATACAATATCTGTATACGAGCTACCACAAAACTAAACTCGTTTGTCAACACTTTATGTTAAGTTAATATTTAGATAAGCATAATAATGCTTATCTATATTCGAGCCACCACCAAACTCGTTTAACAACATTTAATGTTGTATACGCGACGCGTTGTAAACGCGACGCGTAGCCTCTCGACTCGCTCGTCCGCCCGCCGCGCCGATGCCACTTCACGTCTCAGCCGCCCGCGTGGATACTGGCGGTGCGCTACGCCTGAGGTATGCGGGGGGTTGGGGGGTACAAGTCGATATCACCGTTACATCTGAAATCAAGCACACGGTTATTATATCTTATTATAAACATTTTATTTCATATGAATAATCATTTTATTCATTTTAGTTTATGAATTATACATCAATAATCATACAAAATTTAGATTGCGAGTTTATCAACTCGCAATTGTTAAATTATTAGCATTAGTAAGGATACCTAGTAAATAAAACAACCTGATTTTAACAAAACTATTCCTTTGTGTCTGTATTACCAATTATAATAAAAACTCTTTGATATAATTTGTATCAAATTCTATAATAATCAAAGCCAGTATAGATAAGCAATAGGAATCTCAAAACATGTTACGCACAAAGTAATCAAATCCCTGAAGCTAAAGTTAAGCTTGAACAGTATATTTTATGAGAACAATACAGTAATCACAATTATTATTACAAGCATTAAATAGAGCCAAAACTGTCTACCAATACTTAACTTTCGATGTTATGATGTCTTCCATCTAGGAAATCACCAGCACCACTGACCCGATCCTTTGTTGCTGCCATTATGTAAACATGTTCTCCCGCGCGTTTTTCCCGCTATCTCAAATAACATTTTATTTACTCTACAGTCTATGAATTCACAATGTTGCCAGTTATTAAATATGAATTGGCCATGGAAATGCAATTTAAATCACTTTAATAAACATTGGTATAATTATTTAAATTAAGAATCACAATACATAGCATAAGAATCATAATAATATTAATCAATTTTAATATATTAGTACAGAATACCTAAATCACTATTCACACTCGCCCATCCTGACATCTTTGCGACCCTGCAAAGTAAAAAGGTTTTGTAAAAATAATTTCACTTTATCTAAATGTAACACAAATTCAAACCATGATTCTTTTTTTATCCAATCCATGTTACTAAGTTCCACCAACTTCCACTTAACTTCTATCCATTATCCATAATAAGATTTTATTTTATTCCTTAATAACCAATAATATTAATAATAATATTTAGCATTGAACCATTTATCAAATATTTTATCTGCGGACTCGCTTAGACGATTACGTAATTTTCTTCCAAGTTCCAACTGCTACTAAAGTTGCGTTAGCACAATCACTCCTTTTACCAATGATCGACTATGCCGATACCGGCTTTACTGACATTAGCGAGGAGCAGCTAAATAAACTTGAGCGCCTCCAGAATCTATGTATCCGGTTCATATTTGGTCTACGCAAATATGACCATGTCTCCGAATTTCGTACCAAGCTCAAGTGGCTTCCGATTTGCCTTCGCCGGAATGCGCATGTCCTCTTCCTTCTATATAGCATACTGTTCAATCCACCTTCCCCCAACTACCTAAAAGACCTCTTCGTATTTCAATCTTCTTCCCATAACCTGCCTGTTCGATCATCCCAGAACTTACTTCTTGTGATTCCTGCCCCTTTAAGAGCCTGGTGAAGACTTTCTACCTCACTCATGGATCGTGACTCGCTGTAGTGTAACCTTATTATTTATAGTATGCATCTGTGTTTAAACGCATTTATAAAATTAGTATTTATACCCATAAATATTGTACGTATATATTTTCTATGTGTATATTTTATATGCGTGTATCTATGTATATCCATTTTTTGTGTATGTCTTTTCTATGTGTCTCTTCTATATTATTTTATGATTCGTTTCACCTATACATATAATATACCAAATCAACATATAAATTTACTGTTTTTGTCCTGTCCACCCAAAGGTTGTCTGGAAAAGATCGCTAGTAAAGCGATAAGATAGCCTTTTGTATGCCTTTATTTATAATTTTTTTTTTTGTTACCACACTAAAATTATTCTTGTACACAATAAAGAGTATTCTATCCTATTTTAAATTCAACGAAAATGGGAAATCTCTCAAAATACTATGCTGCAGGAAGTAATGAACCAGCTGATGAAAAGTTTAACCATTTGCTCTACATGGATGATATTAAATTGTACGCCACCACGAAAGACCTATGTTATTTGGCTGATCTTACGGAAACTTTTTCAAAGGAAAAACGTCGGGTCATATTACCTTTCAGATGCAGACTGGCCAACAGATACCTTCGCTTAATGAAAAAGAGACAAGTACTTGGGCTTCAATCAATCTAAACAATAACAGATCGACAACTAAAAATACAAGAGTGGACTCAAAAGGGTATGCATAGACAACACCGGCAAAATTTGTGCAAGTCTAACGTCGATAAAGAAGCATCCAATGCCTGGCTCACTTGGGGTGAACTGTTTCCCGAAACAGAAGGATTTATGCTTGCCATTCAGGACCAAGTCATCGAAACACGAAACTACCAAAAGCATATACTAAAAGTCCATAATATATCAAATGACAGCTGCAGAAAATGTAACGGTGCCCCGGAAACGATACAGCATCTCATAAGTGTCTGCAAGTCAATAGTACAAAAAGATTATAAACACCGCTACGACCAGGTTGCTAAGATTATTCATCAGAAACTTGCAAGCAAATCTAAACTGAGGACGAATGAACCAATTTCTTATTAAAAATACATACCTGACAGCGTTCTAGGGAATTCAACCCACAGGCACAATATCTGAAAGCTTACAAAATATACTGACCTCAAAACGAAATAGCAAAAAATGTGGAAATTACAGAATATTACCTTCATCCCTGTTGTACTACCACCATCTGAAATCCCTTGTCAACTGCACCAACCCTTCGCTACCCTCCAATTACCTAGGTACACTTACATTATTATGCAGAAGGCGGTAATACTAAATACATGTCGAATCGTCCGCAAACTCCTCCAAACTGATGACCACACAACTCTTAATACTTCCACTTAAACTAACCTCCACTTGGCTTTGGCCCGTGGTTGCCAATTAATACCGGTCTAGCTGAGAAGAATTCAAAAATCCAAATTCCCATAATAATAATAATCCACTTCACAACACACAGATAAGCGTCTTGACCCCACACTAAGCTATAAGCTTGTGTCATGGCAACCAAGCAAACTTGGTATACCTATAGGTACTTACTACATATTATTACACATGTCCATATTACACTATAGATATAGTATATTATATATTCACGCCCAGACTGGAAAATATAATAATATAACAAAATAAAATATAAAAATACAATAATCTATACATACATAATTATAAATAAAATTTATGTGTCTGTTTGTAACTCAAAATTAACAGCTTTTTAATAAATGCATAATATGAAAATAAGTATAATTATAATATGGCACCTACTTATATGTCTGTCTGTTCCGGGTAATCTCTAAAACGGCTGGATCGATTTTAACTGGACTTTCACTGGCAAATCGTCAAAGTCAAATCATTTATTCAAATTTGGTCCATAATATGACTCTTTGAGGTCAACATAATTACAGTTATTATGACAACACCCATAAAACATCCACCCTTCACAGCTTCCTAGCTGATGTTATAAGGAGTAACTTGGCTACATTTATTTCCAAAAATTAGTTCCTGCGGGAACTCCGAAATCCACGCGAGCAAAATCGCGGGGCACAGCTAGTAATCAATAAATAAATATATAAATAAATAAATTTATTTCACACTCTTTATCTCCATTATTTTCAACCATAATTTATAACCATTCATTATTATTCCATTATTTATAACCATTTTATTTTCAACCATATTTTTTTTTATCCAATTTATCCAATTTTCAAGTAATTCCATTTTTACCAATATTTTATTCATTTAGTCCAATTTATTCATTAACTTTTATACCATTCATCACTTAGATTATCAACCACTTTTAACCATTACTTTAGTATAGGTACATCAGGTACATGACCATATATTCCAGTATTTAATTTTTGTACCTAATCCATTAGTAATTAAATCCAATAATCAAAATCGCTTTAACTAGTTAACCAGCTAGTTATTCCTTACACAATTGGTAGAGTAAATTCTTTTTCCCTCAAGTACCTAGATTAAATTGACATTGAAAGAACTATATTTGACACAACACATACATTAATTTTTTTAAAAAGTATGAATAAGGGACTGCTTCCCAACCGCCAAACGATCAGAAACGTACCGGGAGATCGCAAGCGCACCAAACCCAAAATTAACTATAAATTCTTCTATGCTATCCACCTGACTCGTCTGTCGAGATTGTATCGGTCTCAGAGTCTATTTAGAACAATTGTATGTAATCTGACTATGCTTTACACCTTATGGACAAGTTCTAGTTGAAGAAAAGAAAGAAGTCTATCCATTACAAACAGCCAAGGAAACAAACAAAAATGGATCTTATGTCCTTATTGGCGCCTATTAGATAATATACAGAGGTAAAGTTATATAAGTTTGCAAACTTTGTAAGTTTGGATATAGTGGGTAGTCTCTGGTACTACTGAACAGATTCTTAAAATTCCTTTATAAAAGATACTGACACAGTACAGGAGTGACACGTACTTTCCATTTCCAAACAAAGAATTCCTGCCGAAATATCAAAATTCACGCTGGGAAATCAGCGGGGAAACAGATATTTTAATAGGTTAGGTATGGATAAAAGTGAAATAGGCAATAAGGTAGGTACATTTTATCCTGATGTAAAGGAATTTCGCGGGTTGAATCGCGGGGGATAGTAGGCACCTAGCAGTAAAATATTACTTATCGTTGAAGGTAAATTATGATAATACTCTAAAACTGATTTTGTTCTCTATACGTATCTATTTAAGTATTATTAATGAATGTTGGCATATAATCAAAAAAGAAAACCGTGACTATTGTTTTAAACAAGATTCGAATTTGAAAACTAACTTAGAGACCACACTTGAATCGCAACCTTTTAATGTGTTATACAAATGCATATTACGTTTAATTAAATTGTTTAAATTACAGGAGGATTACAGAATAATTTCACAGAAAGTACCTTTACCTATCTATTTTCTTCAAAAGCTCAATGGTTAAATAGAGTTACTACTGCATTAATTAACATCAAGTTAAATATTGTGTAATTCCACTACAAATTATTAAGAAAGACTTACCGCTACCACAATAACCACGAGTATACTCCGCTACTAAGCGCACTAAAGAAGAAATGCTATAATTGAATACCCGCGCATAATCACACATTTTTAGACTTATAAGCATTGATATATTCCTATAAGAAAAAAATCTCCAGGACTTCAAACCCATTTACTACGAATTCTATCGACACCTGACCTTCATACTTTTATTGGACTACCTCCAAAACCCTCCAAAACCTTTTACAAAAATATGTGATGGAAGCAATAAGACAAGTTTTAGCGACCAATCTCGAGTATCTAAATTAACCCGTGTAATCGATATTGTCAGGGAATGCCTCTAAAATCTTTTGTTTCTATTTATGCCATGTAAATTCATAAGAACGCAAAGTCTTGTGCCACAACTTAGCCAATCCAGTCAAACGTGACTGCACATAATAACTTTTCCATCATCGTTCCAACCATGTATTGCCCTTAGATGTTCGATTTTATCAAGATTTTATTAAGCCATTGTAATACCGGCAATTCCGATTTCTCAAAATCGAATTCGGGAAAAATACGGGTTTAACCAAGACGTTACTATAATATGGAGCGATCCTACCAGTATCATCCAGTTGTGAAGATTCTTTATTTCTCACGACCCGTGGAGAAGGCGTATCTCTAGGCCGCCATGGCGCCCGGGATCTGGAAGTGATCCATGACCGTCGTTTCGTTTAACAGGACTCCGAGAATGCTTTGGCTGCTTGAATCCTTAATAATCCCACTTCTGAAATGTTAAATTATTAGCATTAGTAAGGATACCTAGTAAATAAAACAACCTGATTTTAACAAAACTATTCCTTTGTGTCTGTATTACCAATTATAATAAAAACTCTTTGATATAATTTGTATCAAATTCTATAATAATCAAAGCCTCAAAACATGTTACGCACAAAGTAATCAAATCTCTGAAGCTAAAGTTAAGCTTGAACAGTACATTTTATGAGAACAATACAGTAATCACAATTATTATTACAAGCATTAAATAGAGCCAAAACTGTCTACCAATACTATACTTTCGATGTTATGATGTCTTCCATCTAGGAAATCACCAGCACCACTGACCCGATCCTTTGTTGCTGCCATTATGTAAACATGTTCTCCCGCGCGTTTTTCCCGCTATCTCAAATAACATTTTATTTACTCTACAGTCTATGAATTCACAATGTTGCCAGTTATTAAATATGAATTGGCCATGGAAATGCAATTTAAATCACTTTAATAAACATTGGTATAATTATTTAAATTAAGAATCACAATACATAGCATAAGAATCATAATAATATTAATCAATTTTAATATATTAGTACAGAATACCTAAATCACTATTCACACAATACTTTAAATACATTTCAACTTAAGTTTTATAGTGTATTATATTATAATACATTATACATATAGTGTATTATATTATAATACATTATACAAATATCTTTAAAATGCTTTTTCGAATATAAATAAATTTTTGAGCCCCATAGGGCGTCACAATCCCCCCCAAAGTTTTATGAAACACTGAGTAATAAAACTTTCTAAGTCATTTTCGCCTCTTTAATTATACCATAAATTTATTATTTTTTTGGGAAGCAGCCGCCCCAACACCCCTCCAACCACATTCAATCGTTCACCAATAAAGTGATGTGGAATGGCGATGTGTTTGTTATGGTATTAATCTGGGGGCACGGTAGTGCCCCCGCCAAGACGAGCCAGCAAAGCGCAAGGGCACTACCTACCTTTTCTCGAAGCGTTTCGTCGTTTTTTTGCACCCTTGTAACTTGGGTCTGGATTATACCAGATAAACAAAATTTTCAGAATATGTTGTCAATAGCAGACTTATTAAATGTATAAAGTTTTAATTGTATAGCTCCCATCCTTTAGATTTTATTGATATCTAAAAAACCTCGATTTCGTCACTGACTCACTGATGATCATCAAAATTCTTAGGGTACTTCCTAATGTCCTAGAAAGCTGAAATTTGGTATGTAAGCTAGTATTAGTAAACAAATGTGCACACCTTGCACATGAGCACAGAAATACTTACGAAAATACTTACATACTTCACAGCGGTTTACCTCCATCTACCTACCATTACCAAACCGTGTACGTAACATACCTTTACCGGGGAATTGGATCAAGGATCAGGAAGGTTGAAGGAGCAAGAGAGAAATAACATACACAGTGGAATCACCTTATTATCGAATCACAAGAAAGAAACAGGACACGGACAACTTGTTATGTTATTCTTTATTGCCTAGCTGACTCAATTCCAACGAATTCCAGACAGAGGAAAGTGCGAGGAGCAATCTTGAAAAAGACGACCTCGCTGGAGATTCGAAGGAACAGTCAAGCGACGTCACGTTCCTGGGTCACACTCACTGAAGTAACTACGCAAGCAAGATCAGGCAGTACATCAAAATGGAAAGAGTGGCTCTGAAAAGAGCCGTTTTTAATCGCCTGGATCTTGCGACGCTGTTGTACACCATCAAGCACCATGGAACTACTCGGTCGGAGACACCTGTACGGCACCACACGCACATCCACGATTCGCGGTCCGGCGCGAGACGCGCGGCCTTGCGCTCTCAACAATCGATGGCGACTGGCGCTTGAGACGCGGCGGACTGAGCTCCTGCGCGCGCGCCGCCCGCGTCCTCCGCGCCGCGCACCCCGCGCATGCGCGGTGCGAGTGTGCGACGAGAGGAGACTATGAAATTCTAGAAACTAGCATCTCGCTCGAATCTGTCCGCCATTTAATGTACGATTTCTCATTGGTTGTTTGGTTGTAAATATTTAATGTTGTGTTTTGATTGGTTGTTAGTTTTAAGGTTTTCTGTATATATAGCGCTAAGTTTTTAACAATAAATCACTTCCAAAATTCCATTTCTACAGCAAATGTGAGTTTAATACCTACCTGCTCGTAACACCTCCGCCACACAAACAACAAAAAAATTATAAAACTTGTAACTTTTATCTCCCAACCCCTTAAATTAGGGGATGGAAGTTTGTATGAGACTTCTGCAATTTTGACTTACAAAAAGAAATGAAATCCCAACAAAAACATTTTCATGTAAAATGTTGCCAAGACGAGACCATATTCCAGCACTTTCAAAAAGTTATCAGATCTTATGTAGAGCCAAGCTTCTAACTCTACACGCCTTAACTCTACAAGGTCTAACTTCACAAACTCTACACCTTAGCCAAAATATGTGGCTTGGCCGTTTCGTTACTACAAAGAACTATTATTATATAACAGAAAAGTAATGAAAAATGGACCAATTTTTCACCTTAGGGCCTAAGGGCCATGTGAATGTAGCGAAATGGTCAAGCCACATATTTTGGCTAAGGTGTAGAGTTTGTGAAGTTAGACCTTGTAGAGTTAAGGCGTGTAGAGTTAGAAGCTTGGCTCTACATAAGATCTGATAACTTTTTGAAAGTGCTGGCATATGGTCTCGTCTTGGCAACATTTTACATGAAAATGTTTTTGTTGGGATTAGTTTTGCTAGATCTCATATAGTTATGCCTTATCGCATAATAGGCGATTAAAGTATGTTTGTTATATCAAGACATCTTTTGGTTTTTGAACCAATATAATATATTGTTTAATTGATTGAATGTGATTGAGCCACTTCTCCCCGACCCAATTTTTTTCTATGTCTTTATTTACTTAAAATAATTATCAAAATTATTTATGCACATTCGAATCAACAATATTTACAATCTTAAGATCTCAATCTTAATGATTATTTTCTTCTTACAATATTATTAACAATCATATCAAGGTACAATCTTAATAATATTTATTACATCGAATCAACAACATTAACAATCATAAGATACAATCTCAATGATTATTATTTCGAACCAACAACATTATTTACATATTAACAACCATCTTAAACATTAAAAATGTTTACATTATTATCGGACCTTCGGGGTAGCCCTTTATTATTTGCAATATTTGTACAAGTTGTAACTTACCCCCCCTCGCGCGACTTCCTCCGATCTACTTCTTACTACGATGATCTCTAATTTGGCCTGATTGTCTAGTGGTTAGGACTCTAAATTCGTTGTGTGCAGTAACCTATGATCCTTTTAGGTTGAGATTGAACTATCGTCTTAGTATTTGCATCATAGTTTTTTGTTTGGTTAAGTTTATAGCTAAGATTCTAAAGTTAAGAGAATCACTCCGATCCGAGACGCGTCGCGAGAAGGTATTTGCAAAAAGTCTATCTGTTTCATGCCGCTCTGCTACCCCCCTGGCGTCAACAACACAAACACAACATGCGCAAATTCTCACGCACACTAGGAAAGCAGCAGCGGGGGACGCACGGGTGTAGGGGGGACGCGGCACCGCGCCGGCCGGCCGCGACTAAACTAAGCGCGAGCCGCGAGGGCAGCAGTTACCTACCTACATAATATATTCGAATTATTTCGTAGCCTGATTGAGTAACAAACATCCAAAATATATCCAAATATCCAAACATCCACACTTTTACATTTATAATATTAGTAGAATGACCAGCACTTCTTTTTAATATCTCGAGTTGCAGATGGAATTTCGAAAAAATCAAAACATGAGTATCTAAGTTAAACACTTATCAATACAACAAAAAAACCGCATTCAATTTGGTGCAGCAGTTTTTGCGTAGCACGAATACAAACATACAGACAGACAGACAGACAAAAATTCTAAAAACGATATTTTTGGCTTCTATATCACTCATAGAGTCACCTAAATTTATTTTATCTTATTTATCTCCCATGTACAGACATCGACCTGTTACAATTGTATTATATAAGTATATATAGATGTTATGTTCAACTAAAATTATTTTATACTTTTTAGAATGGAAGAGAAATATAGAAGAGGAAAAACTATTAGCTAAACTACGTTTATCCACAAAACGAAAAAGATGCAATTTACTTTGTAAATCAAAAACATAACCAATAGAACGGGAGCTCTTGATGCTACATGAGGATTTACTCGAGCGTTGTTGAGATTTGGGACCCATTGGGTTTTAAAGATTGTAAATTCCTTGCTTTGTAAAAATTAATGAATACATAAATAAAAAAAATATGATTTTTTTTAGATTACTTAAGTTGATAAATAAAATGCAGCGAAAATTGCATTAAAATCAATAAATTTTTTTTTAATAATAGGTACATTCAGAAAAAAATAAAGTAAAACAACAAAAAAAAGTAAAACAGTCACTAATATAAAAAACAAATTACGCGGTATTTAGATTCATAGTTCCATACAAATTTTCCAACAAAAAAACATCGTCCGACATCAAAAATATAAAAACCTACCGATATAATCCATAACAACCCATACGGTAGGCTTGGCACCAACTTGATCTGATCAGTGATCAGTGGGTCGGTTCAATACATACTTTTATAGAAAAAAGTTTTACCTAACTACCTTTACCACTTATTTTTGGAAGTCGGTTAAAATTACATTAAAATGAAAGGTGTACTAGTTACTACCTATAGCTTGATGTAATACTTGCCTAGAACTTATTTTAATATTCATTTTAACCGACTTCAAATAAGGAGGTTATCAATTTGACACGTTTAATGCCGTTTTATCCTGTGATGACGTCATGGCGATGGAAAGTAGTGTGAGGACGGTGCGAGAGTGTGATAGAGAAAAAGAGAAAGGGAAAGCAAGCCAGAGTGAGGAATACATGTTTCACTGCAGCATCTGCAGCTGCTCGTTCTAAACTTTATAGATGATTTTTGTTTCTTCGGCTCGTGGAAATCGGCAGATTATATTTTTCCCGCTATCCTTGTGTTATTTTACTTCCAAATGTAAAAAACATCAACCGCGTTCGAGAAAATCGAAATGACTGTTTCTTTTTGCAAGTTTATGATCCTTTTTAAACTCCCTTACGTCATGTTCAAATCGCAGATTATTGATATACACAGTTTTCAGAAGGTAATTAACCTACTATGTCTTAATCTGATGCGCTCGAGTATTTCCGGCTATCGTTTTTTTTTATTATTCTTATCGGTTATTCTAGATGCGCCCCTCTGTATAGAGGGCCTTTATTTGGTAGAGGTGCAAGATATGCCCCTTATGTTAATCTGACGCGCTTTAGTAAATCCATAAATTTCGTCTTGGACTCCTGTACTACAACGCAGTTAGCTAAAATCAACAGGTAAGTAGATACCTACAGGTAGGTGCAGAAAAAAATATAGGGTAGTAAGTAGTTTTATCTCGGAATAACCGGGAGATCTCCGAAATTAACGTGGGTGAAACTGCAGGGAACAGCTAGTAATCAATAAAATTACCTATTCGTAGGCTTTTTTCATGATATTATTTGTGTAACCCTAATTAACCTATCAATATCGATCGCTATATCGATATTCTCCACCCTAGGCTATAATAACATCGATAACACCTCGACATCGACATTACTAGCTACACTACACAATGCTCCTACCGGGCCCTGCCCCCCGACCCGTATCGTGCGATAGAGAGACTTGCAGGACCTAGAGGCGAGTGCCTACTTTTTCCTTCTGAAATATTGTTTCGGGCCAAACCGTTTCTACCCCCCTAAACCTTCACTAAATGAGACAATTTTGGTGTCATTCGATTCAGTACACCTTAATCTAGGGCTGTACGTTTTTCTAATTTAGTAATTCGGTTTAGTTTAACTTTAATAAATTAAAACGCTCGAGGAAGATTTTTTGTAAAAAATATGGATATTGAGATGCTAATAACTTTTGTTTTAAGCAATATTTCTTTAAAATCAAAACGTACAGCCCTAGTTATCCAATACATCAATAACATGTAAAAAAATCATCAAAATTGGTCTATGTTTAAGGGGAGATAAACGGTTTGGCTTTTTGTATGAAAATTTGCACACACACGATCGTCTTAATACATGAACGATCTCTAATTTATGCTTAGCGAATACACGGACGGTTTTAGATTAGTACACGGACGAATCCCTATTTTTATTGCTTTCGTGCGACCTCTTTCCTAACTTTAGGTGGATGATCTATTTTTAATCTATTTATGTGGATGATCTAGTTTTGTTAGTTTGTTTGTGACGACCTGCCTCCCTAACATTAAAAACGATGTTCTATTTTATTAGTTTGTTTACCGGCCTAAATCATTAGTTTATATTGACGACCTAATCTATTGGCTTGTAGGCTAAGTTTGAATAATCTTGACCCTTATGTTTGTCTATCCCTACAATCTGTTTTAGTTTGTGTTTTTCGGTTTAACCCCGGTCAACATCTCGTCAAAAGCTACCATTCCTGGCTCAGATGGCTCAGACATTGCCAGGACGCATAAATATATATAATAAACCACCCAGACGATTCTATTCCAAGGTTGACCAGATTTTGTCCCCTCAGCATGACGCAAGCATTGGCCACAGGAACCTCAAGTACTAAGTGAAATGATTGTTGGAACTGCAACCAATCCCGACGTCAAACCGAAGGTAAGGCTTCCAGTTAATACATAAGTATTCGCCAGAAGGTGGTATAGCTCCTCCTGCGCTATTCCACGGTGATGACCATCCAGCACAATGCCTTCGTCACCTCCCCCAACCTGTTTCACAAGGTAGAGGATCATTCTAGATGGTTACACCTAAGATCATTCACCAGCGTCCGTTTCAGGAATCCAGTAAGGAGACTGTACGTCCCCAGTCCGAAGACTACCGCCGCGTTGGAGCCATGGTGAGCCCTTGAATATGTGCCAGCCCGAAGACCAGGGTTGGGTGGGACCACCACAAACCAAACCCCAGCAGAGTGATCCAAAATTGTATGTGTGTGTTATCGGAGACCAATCTCTCCCTGGAACCTGGAACTTCAGCTGATGAACTCTCTGTCATACTGCAAGCAGTAAGGCCGTAGCCTAGCCGTAGCTGTAGAGTTGAATGGCTCTCTCTCCCCTGTGAACCCACTCGGGCATCCAACTCGTACTGCCACATCAGAACATTGGCAAGCACATCGTGTTGAAAAACACAAAGGTTGCCGAGAATCTAGCGTCAGCGACGAGGTCGCCAACAGCCGATCCCCCAGCCTCTGCACAACGGTATCGATCGCAAAGCGCAGAGACCTACGTAAGCATACATGTGGTTGCGAGTCACAGTAGCTCCAGTCTGTCTCCGCAGCCAGCAATAGAGCCACAGAGCGCATTGGCCCATCAGTAATGTTTATAATAAAAAGAAAGGTAAAACAGAAAGAAGAGCGAACAACCCTTCCCTGGTGTAGGAGAGGGCCGGCATCTCCAGTCAGCCGCATCGGTGATATGTAGATTGAATAACACGGAAGGCGTTGTTATTCAAGGTAAGGTACAAGGCGCACAACGAAACTCGTCACGGCGCAGATGACTCAAGGCGCGGATTTTTACCCATCTACGCCATCATACGCTCGCGACGTGCAATGTCCAACCGTTCAAGATTAGAGTTCCGTTTGCTTCGAGCCTATTTGGTACTGTGATTTGAAGATCCTTCCTCGTGACGATCCTTAGGTCTACGCTCGAGATATCCTAACGGACGTCAAGTGCACTGACAGACCTTCGCACAAAAACATTAAATCACTCCACGCTATCGCTCGCTCAACAAGACTATTCGTAACGAACCGTCTTTTGTAATGATAAAAATCAATACAAATATTGTACTCAAAGCATCTCGTTCACGAGGCGCATCGGCCCACATACGCTTTCATGCGACCACCAAGTATCACAATCGCGCATGCTCACCTCTGCACAACGCAATCAGGACGCAATGCGTAATGACGAAACTTTTAGGTCGCGTGTACGAATCCTTGCACAAACCGATAAATCGTTCTGCGCGCAGACCGCTCGACCACGACGTACTTTGCATGTATATTATTTATTAAAAAAATTGTATGAGAAAATAAATTTTATGTTTGATAAATGTGCAATAATATTATATTTATTGTCCCTTAGACGTTCCCTCCCCAGCGCATTCGTTTATTATTACACTATTATCAATTTACTTTCCCAACAAACTTTTGTCGTCAGGACATTTTTTTACCTCCGTATTCCCCGTAGATATACGGCTCGTGGATACCAGCGGTGCGTTCACTGAGACGCCTGAGGCGGGGATTCGTGTTTTCCAACATGCTCCTATACTCTCGAAATTCAATATACATTTGGTATTCCCTAATACAAGCACTTTCTATTATATAATATTTTGCCCTATCTCTTTCAGTTTCAGAGTTATTATTGACAAATGTACTAAAACTTGTTTTTGATGTAATTTGTACCGCAATGTCCTCTAATATGTTCTTAATGTAATTTTATAGGTGTATTTTATTATCTTCTATACTTTAATAATTATTTAAGTTTTTAATTATTACCAAAAAAATTTTGTAGGACCTTATGGGTCGTCACAATCCCCCCCCAAAGTTTAATGGAACACTGTGGAATTTAACTTTTAATCTCCTAACGCCGCCTAAGTATGTTATAAATTTATTTTGGTTTTTGGGAAACGACCGCCCCAACGCCCCTCCAACCACATTCACTGGTAACCAATACAATACTGAAACGCATTAACCGATCTCTGAACGTTGTTACCTCTAAATTGATATGTTTATTTTATTTCGTTGAACGAAAAATTTTGATGACGTTATTTAACCGCAAGTTGTTAGTATTAAATTTCGAATTATACTGATACGCCAATTGAATGTGATTGAGTCATTTCTCCCTGACCCAATTTATTTAATCAAAATAAATTTACAATCACATTATTATTTTAGGTTACATAAGTATTATTAATCTAAATCACATAGTTGTTTATATCTTATACCTAACTTACATTAGGTTGACATTTATTAGTTACTAACACTTTTATTTATTTATAGTATTTATATAAATGAATCGCGTTATAATTTCCTTTCAAGGTTCCGGTGTTTACGTCGTGTAACGTGTATACATTATTAAAAGGCACCGCAGCCACTACATAAGGACCCTCATATAGAAACTCAAACTTTTTGGTCTCTTTCCTATCCTTAACAGACCTATTGTCTTTCCGAATTTTTACCAAGTCTCCTACTTGAAACAAAATTAATCTGTGTTTTCTGTCGTATTTCGAGCGACGCATTAAGCTTGCATTTTTCAGATTTTCCCGAACTAAATTTCTAACACGTTCTAAATTCAAAGGTTCTCTTTCGAGTTAACACGTTAGCTGCGGCACCAATTTTTGCAAACTTTCCGTTCCTGCGGTTCGAGGTATTATCGGCCCGCACCGTGACCAGACGTTAGGGCGACACGCGGTCTATTAGACCCCACCTCCTTTAACAGACTAAAATCCATTTTCTGGCGCGAAATCAAAGATAAATGAAAATTTTGGTCCTTAACGACATAGACAGTGAATTGATGAACCTTAATGTACCGTCGCCCCGGGATCTGATAGCTAGTTATTAATTATTGGCAAAACAAAATATGGGATCTTATACACCTCGTAACGCACTGAAATATTAGTGTAAATTTTCGCTAAGATTAGTGATGAGAAAAATAATATCGACGCAACGACGTTTAACTATTTTCGTGTGAAATAATAGTCACAAAATAGAAAAAAAAGAAAACCAGAAGTAGAAAAGAAACTATCTTATTTACTCTGCCTCGGGCTTTAAAAATACACTTATTAAAACTTTGACATAAAAAAATCAGTAACAATATACTTTTTTATAAAAAATCTCAATATATATTTTGTACTTATTTATGAGTGTTTTTCATTGAAACAGAGTAGACAATAAGATTTTTTGCACTTAGAGCACTGAGTCAAAATCTTTTTGGATTTTTTGTCAGCTTCACGAGATGGTAAAAATGTGCGTAGTTTCTGGTAACAACCAACACATCTTCTTCTTTTTTCACCCTTTTCAAGGCAATGACGTGCGCTGCTTTCAGGTGCTGAAAAATAACAAAAATGTAAAGATAACGTAATAAAACTGGCATTGTTACTTAGGTTAGATCGTAGATGAGAATAACAATGATAATGTATAACTGCATTAAATGAATGTGTTTGCTTTATGCTTAAAATGTTGAAAGAGTAGGTAGGTAAGGTAGCTTAAATTCAAAATAATTTAATTTTGCGAAAATGAAACAATAATAAATAACTTAATAATGACCAGGCTTAGTTTATGAAAGCTTCTACACGTTGACTATCGTCAGCCTATTGAAAGTTTACTTGTTTTAACTGTCAAGAAATATATCTGAGCATTACATTACCTGGGATCTCATGGATTTCCTTTTTTATAAAAGATTCTATAAGTTTCTCCACAAAGAGTCTTTTCGGTAACTTTTTTTCATCAGTTTGGATTGAATTAAACACAATCCAGGCATTAATTAGCGCTGTACCGAATATTAGCTCCATTACAACTTTTCTCCACCATTTGATTCCTCTCTTCAACGTTGTATAATAAGATGACATCTGGTCAGAAAAGTCAATGCCTTTTTTTGTTTTATTGTACAGCAGAACACATCCTGGTTTTTTTATGCATTCATCGGTTCCTCTCTTCTTTTTTCCAGTATCTATCAGGTTATCATCGTGATCTTTGCACGTCGTCAACATTAAAACATTCCGTTTATCCATCCATTTCATTACCTTTACGCCCTTTTTGTTCATTTTTCCAATAATTTCGCCTTTCTGTAATTTGTAACTAGTAACTTGCTTTGGCAGATATTTCCGTATTTTATTAAGTGTTCCGCATATAAATGTTTTTTGTGATAGAAGATCTTCTGCCAGCCCTAACGAAGTGTAGTAATTGTCTACTATAACGATTCTTCCCATTTCTGTTAGATTTGTCATCAATCTTAACACTACTTTTTTACTGTGTTCTAATTTTTTTTTTCTGATTTTTTTCCCTGTATAAACCTCTAACTCATAAGTATAACCTTCGGGAGTGCAAAGCTTATAAAGCTTTACGCCGTACCGGTGCGATTTATTTTTTATATATTGGCGAAAACCTAGTCTTCCTCTCCATGGTATTATGGTTTCATCGATTACCACATACTTACCAGGTTTTGCAATACGTCGAAAATTTTCTGTAATCTTTGTGAACATATCTCTAATTTTATATAGTTTGTCAGTTTTGTCTTCATTACTTACATCAGTGACATGCCAGCATTTAAGTAGCAGTAAAAATCTGTCTCTTGTCATTACTGAAGAAATAAATTCGTTTCGATACAATTTGTTTCTGCTCCAGTATAAATTTAAATTAGGAACTCTACACAAACCCATTGCCATTAAAACAGCCAAAAATGTTCTCATTTCCTGAGAACTGGTGTCACTCCATTTTGTCATGCGTGAATTACGTTTCATATTTTGTTGATTTATTTGTATATACTTTTGTGCGTGAGCATTTGTTTCATATACCATTATATCAATCATCTCATCTGTAACAAACATCTTGTATATATCTTCAGGTGTAACTCCCACAAACGGGGGTAAATTAAAAGTACATTCTCCATCGAATTCATTAAAAGTTATGGGACTTTCCGATATATTTTCCCACTCATCGTGATCTTCAGCTTGCGTGCCGGGTAATGTTTCTTCCGTGACTAAAATTTCATCTTCTGTAGCTTCTTCATTTTCACTATCTGGAGATAAATCCTGATCTGAATGAACGCAATTTTCCATTGAATCATACTCTTCCGGATCACTAGACTCTTCCTCCGAAGGACTATAATCACTGTCAGTACCGCTAAAATTATCATCTTCCATATTATTACTCTCATCCAACTCAGGAGATTTTCGTATATTCTGCACACTGTGACGTATTTCGTTTGTTTGTATTATATTATTGTTTTCGCAGTCTATATGTTCAATAATATCATTTTCGAGAATACCAGATGATTTTAGAACAGTTGGCAATTTGTTATTCATATCACGTTTTCCTTTAACATTGTCATCAGGAATACTTTCTATAATTACAGAGACCTCTATTTCATTACTTTTTTTAGATTTGGACGGATTACAGTCTTTGGAATATGTAATGTAACATTTTCTCTCAGTCTTTTTTGTGTCGGAGTACGAAGTAATTGTTGAATGCGGTCCTCACTAAGTGATATATCACAATCCAGTAAATTGGAGCGTGAGATTTCTGACAAAGATCCAGCTCTGCTCTCCGTAGTTATATGAGGAAAATCTATTGAAGGGGAACCTATAGGATTTTGTTTTTTTATAAAAAGCCTTGGTGAGGTTGGAGCATTAGAAGCGGACAAGCGAAAATTCTGCAATATTTGACAAGTTTTTCCGGTACTAGGACTGAGATACACTATTTCTTCTGGTTCTTTCACATGGTAAATTGAAAAATTATTAGTGGCAGTCTGAGCACGTGTTTTTGCTTTCTGTTGTAATGTTCTTGTATTTGCAATAATTATAGAGTTTGGGTGCCCATATAAGACAGTATTTTGTTTTGTATTGTCAGACTGTTGTTTATCAATGACACATTCTTGTTGTGAGCTAAGTTCTAGTAAAGGTACTATTTTTTCAGTTATATTTGGTTCAGTAGAAAAGTATGTTTTTTGACGTTTATTTGTTGGGAAAATCTCTTCATCACTCTCGTCGTCAAACCAATTTTCAATGGGCAATGATGGCCGATTGGTTGGTTGAACATCACTTCTCGGTGGACTCTGAAAAAAATTTGCATTTTGCATATACAGGCAGTTCTCAGCTACCAGTAGCCATTTATTGAGTGTACTGATCAAAACACGGTAAAAAAATAGAATAGAAATGACTAGAAAAAAAAACGATACGCAAATACCGCGGGCTCAGCGACTAGTTTAGGTATTATGAGATTCAAAGTAGGTACTTTTCTTTATATAGGTATTATTTAATAGATCGCCAAAAATGTCTCTAAGTTCAATCATTTTCATATACCTAACCAGGTTTGTAAAACATCAAAATATCTTCGTCATAGTGACAATTCAGTAATTTAATATTGGCTTTGTATGATGGGTACACTCGAAAATATAATTTATTAATAAGCTGCTAGAGAAAGCCTTTGCTTGGTGATAGTTTAAACAAAGTGTTATTCTTATATGAAAAACCTCTTTAGGTGGTGATAAAACTCGTGAAAGTAAACAAGTTTCATCAAAATAAAAGCGAAGAAAAAATATATACTTCCTATACAAAGTCCTAAGAGTAAGTTTTGTGTGACAAGTTAATTTTATTATTAATAAGTATAGGTATCATAATTAAGGCAGTCAGTTGGAACAACTGATATTGCCTGTATACAAATTTTCTTCACTAATTTGCACTAATTTGTTGAAAAAGTATTTTTATCGTTTTCTTATGAAAGTTGTTCTATTTCGCGAGTTGTTACAACCTAGGAGGGTTCGCTTTATTAGATGTTATATTATTATTCATAATATAAGTGGTGCAAAATATAAACACGAATAGTAGTTTAAAAATAGAAATGAATTTAACATGCTTATTCATTACAAAAAACAAACGCACACACCACACACTTTTAAAAAAGTTTTCAAGATTTGTTTTACAATAAATACTTAGCATCCCAGTCCCACTCCGTAAACGCTTTATTCAGAAACCGATAGCAGATTTAATCGAGACGCATTAAGCCTAGATCCCGAGTGAAGAATGAAGCGAGTGAAGCTGCGGTATATTATATAATATACTGTAATTTTATACCAAATAGTCTGTATGCTGCATCTTTCTTCTCAAGCTTTATAATGGTCCAGATTATTTACATGCGATTACATTTTGACAGCACCTTTTGCTGTTGAATATTATGTTAAGGTTCAATAAAAAAACGGTGTATTAGTTAGTGCAAAATTAATTCTCGTATCAAGCTTTTCACACAAGTAATCTTATAGACAAATGTTAGAAATATCATATCCACGCATGCTTATACAAAACGTACTTACAAACACTGTAATCCTTTATAAAAGATGGCTAAAAACAAAAAAAAAAACATTAAAATATTGAGTTTCTTAAATTAGCTACTAAGACATAATTTCTGTACTTTTACCATCGTACAATAATATACCTACTCCGCCTGGTGCTCTCTTCCGACCACGTGACTGACACATGCTTACGTCATCATATATCATGTAAAATTTACATAAGTCGAATCTAACACACTCAACAAACTTGGTGATTAAAAATAACCCTGTACATATTTTGTTGTTTTTAACGTTTTAGTATTGTTGTTATAGCGGCAACAGAAGTACCTACTTAATTTGAGAAAACTTCAACTATCTAGTTGTCGCGATTCTTGAGATATCTGGTGACAGACAAACGGACAGACAGCGAAGTCTTAGTAATAGAGGGTCCTGTATTTATCTTTCGATACGGAACCATAAAAATCGTTAGGTAATCTTTATTTACAATTCAAAACCTAGACAAAGAACTACTTACTGAATTATTAATTAATTACTTACCTGTTTTCTCAACGGCTGCTTTGCGTTTTTTGTGGAGTTTTTCACTACCTACAAAAATATCAATTAAAAAACTTACCTGTTTTGGTTCCGTTTCTGGGTTTTTTAAAATTAACTTCTTCCGACATCGTTTAGACATCTTCGGCGATGTAAAAAGACGTGCTCTCCAATCGACGTGATGCACAACACTAGTCGCGGGGAGCTCGCGTTGGGTGCGGTACGAGGTCCGAGGGGATATGGGACGTTTTAGCCTCGTTCCGCACTGCATTAAAATTATATTAATTCAGTGCGGTACGAGGCCTAAGACATCCGGTACCAAGGTCCGGGACCATTAGCGCATCTCAAATATACATTTATCTCTTTTCTGGACCAAACCAAAGCTATGCCCTTCGCACGACAGAGATGTTCACGTTTTTCCTTGCCGCACCACAAGGAAGTTGCATGTGGGGTGATTTAGGCCTCGTTCCGCACTTAACGTGTTAAGTTTATCGTCGAATGAAATTTTATTCGATTCGCCGTACATAATTTCACACGGTGTGAAGCCTGTACTATCGTGATGACTATTATTATATAATTCCTCCAAGGCTGGTAAGATAGTTGGCCAAGACTTATGATTCGCGCGACAATAAGTCCTGAACAAACAACCCAACTCCTTGTTTACTCGCTCTACGGTGTTAGGTCTAGGATTTCTTACAGTCGTATAAATTGGTTTACAACCTAACGCCCTTACACCCCCTTTCCAAACTATACTAATAAATTGTTTTCCATTATCCGTCATAATGGCTTTTGGTTTGATTACTTCCGTAAAATGTTTAAATTTAGTTAAAACGCTTTTCCCGGTTGCATTTTTCAATGAATACATTTTAATAAACTTACTAAACGAATCTTGAAATACTATTATAAATCTGGCCCCGAGATTACCCGCTGGTAATGGCCCATAAAGATCCGCCATAACTATATCTCCTATATCCTTAGACAATATTGATTGACACGGCCCTACATATTTTATATTTTCGCTCTTCGACATTTGACAAATATGACAAACCTTAACCCTCTTCCTAACATCTTTGGTAAGCGAACCCCAGTAAAATCTATCTCTAATGTATTTAATTATTTTATAAGCACCTTGGTGACCCATCTCAAGGTGCACCTGATCAATTACATCATTAACTAAACTTCTTGGGAGGTACACGACTTCCTTGCGCGTTTCTACTGAATCATAATACAAGATATTATCCCGCAATTTGCAACGTAAAGCAATTCTATCAGGTCTACACTGCGCAACACTTATACGTCCTAAACGTTCTCTAATATTTTTAATTTCGCTATCTAATGACTGCAATTCCGACAATTTATTTAATTTTTCCTTGAGCTCAACGTTGTCCGCGCTCTCCACGTATAGTATCTCGAAACATTTTTCCCTATCCTCTTGTATTTGTTTACCGGCAGGAAGATACCGTGACAATATATCTGCAACCAAATTTTGTCTACCCGATATGTGTTCCACCGTGTAATCGAATTGTTCTAAATATAATATCCAACGCGTAACCCTACTGTTATACAACTTCCAATTTTTTAATAAACGTTAACGCCTTATGATCTGTTTTGATCGTAAATTTTGCTCCCCGTAAATACGTTTCGAACTTTTTAATACTACTAATTATCGCGTAAAACTCTTGTTCTGTAACTGTCCAATTTAATTCCGGTCCCTTCAACGTTCTACTGTGATACCCTAATACTTTCATTTCATTTTTGTCATCTAACTGATAGAGTACCCCAGCTAACCCTATGCCTGAGCTATCTGTTTGCAAGTAATATGGTTTATTAAAATCTGGATGATGTAACATTACCGTCTGTATGAATCTAGTTTTTAATAATTCGAACGCCCTCTGTTCCTCAATACCCCATTTCCACGCCTGAAGCTTCTTTAATAACTTACATAACGGTAAGATTAATATACTATAATCACGCATAGATCTACGATAGAAATTGCAAAGTCCTAAAAACGCGCGTAATTGTTTTAGCCTTTTAGGTTGCGGAAAATCTCTAATACTCTTTAATTTATCTGGGTCCGAATTAGCGCCTTATCATTTGCCTATTTTAAACGTTTTTTTTAATTTTTGACTGTTTTTTATTTATCACTTATTTCACTAATTTAAACGAACTAAAGAAATTAACTAATTTAAGCTTCTAAATCGCGAACGAAAATATTTTGTATTTATTAAAGTTTTTACGTATAATCACACTAACACTAGCTGATCGACCTTGGACAATCTAATCGGTTAAAGTTTATTTTCTCACTGTTTAACGCTTCTATTCTTCAAGAGTTTTAACTTCAATATAAATTTTCATTCCTTAGCAATCTGCAAAGAAATGCAAACTTATAATACTACTACTACTACTACTATAATACTTATAATGCAAACACTTTCAAGCCGAAGTCCAATCTCAAGACCTTTCCATTTTCACAAGCAACAATTTGTAGGGTGTTACCCCCACGTTATTATGTTTAAATAGCCATACATTTATTGACCTAGGCCATTTGTATTCATTCTAGTCAACCATGCGATACGCTGTCGCGGTCGTTTATTCGTATGTAAGCCAACCATGCGATTCACTGTCGCGGTCGCTTTTACATTTATGCAAGCCAACCATGCGATTCGCTGTCGCGGTCGCTTTTACATTTCTAACTTAGCCATGATCCTGGTCACGGCACCAATTTGTAACTTACCCCCCCCCCGCGCGACTTCCTCCGATCTACTTCTTACTACGATTATCTCTAATTTGGCCTGATTGTCTAGTGGTTAGGACTCTAAATTCGTTGTGTGCAGTAACCTATGATCCTTTTAGGTTGAGATTGAACTATCGTCTTAGTATTTGCATCATAGTTTTTTGTTTGGTTAAGTTTATAGCTAAGATTCTAAAGTTAATACATGAACGATCTCTAATTTATGCTTAGCGAATTTGACGCACGGTTTTAGATTTGTACACGGACGAATCCCTATTTTTATTGCTTTCGTGCGACCTCTTTCCTAACTTTAGGTGGATGATCTATTTTTAATCTATTTATGTGGATGATCTAGTTTTAGTTTATTTATGTGGATGATCTAGTTTTGTTAGTTTGTTTGTGACGACCTGCCTCCCTAACATTATATCGATGTTCTATTTTATTAGTTTGTTTACCGGCCTAAATCATTAGTTTATATTGGCTTGTAGGCTAAGTTTGAATAATCTTGACCCTTATGTTTGTCTATCCCTACAATCTGTTTTAGTTTGTGTTTGTCGGTTTAACCCCGGTCAACATCTCGTCAAAAGCTACCATTCCTGGCTCAGATGGCTCAGACATTGCCAGGACGCATAAATATATACCGGGTGTCAACAAACCTCCGACATATCCGAAACTACGATATTCCCTACACCAGTACGAAAATTTTAGACGTGGAAATTCAGCTGGGAAATCAACGGTTTTCAAGAGTAAGAAGAAGTTATTTTTGTAGTGTATCACGTGACCAATATTTTCTCTTAAGTAAATAAGTAAAAAAGTAACTTGGTAGTTATTTCAATTATTTGCAACTAAAACAAGGCTACGAAGAAAGATAATTCAATGTACAACGCACGGGCGGGGCGAGCGAGTAGCTCTCACGCAGAGGTCACGTACGGGCACGAGTCATTGACGCCCGCATTGCCGCGTCCGCGCCACCCCCGTCGAGTCCCGCGCATCAAAATGTAACACGACAATGATTAATCTACCTACAACAATTATTATTGTAGTGCAATCTTTGATAATTCTGGATTATTTGACTGGCGGGCGACTGGGGAGATGATACACGTGACTGGAAAATGCGATAAGTGAGTAGGTATTTCGGAAAAACAACGAGTATCGAGGCCTATCTTGTTACCACAGTGAAAAAACTGTAAATTCCGCGTTGAAAATAACGTTTTAAAAAATTTTAGATGAGTAAGTGAAACCGACACTGAAAAGTAGATTTCCAGGAAAATAATAATCATTAGCTAAAAAGTAAAAAAAAATATTGCACAAAAAGATCATTACGAAGTAATCGTTGTTAGGATTTGAAGCCGGTATAACCGGGAGTGTGCGGTGAGTAGTCTGGTTTACGCGCTACACCATCTGGGTAGTGATTGCACTTGCCGAAATAATGAAACAATAGGAGTTTTGAATTACGGTCTTTCGGAAAGTGCGCGCGCGGCCTTTGTCAAAGAAATTGCTACCTACACCTAGCGCGCGCGGCGGGCATCAAAGACACCGCTCTCTGCCCGCTCTCGTATTGCACACAGGTGCCGCCTACAGCTAGTGTTGTGGTAGAAGCTGATTAGAAATATCGAAACAAAGTTGTATATCGTTATTAAATGTTGAAAGATGACTGTATGTTGGTTATTGTATCAAAGTATGTACATACAATTCATAAAAAAAATTATCTTAAATAACTCGATTATTAGTTATTGATTAACTTAGATTATAAATTTATTTTTAAATAATTAATTAATATTAATTAATTATTTAATATTTTTTGCCTCTAGAGGAAGAACAGTTTAATTTTTTTATTTAATAATCTAAATTTATCCTTTTCTTTGTGGTTGCGCCGCATACGCACACACGCCTACACTCGACCTACCTCTATACCTTAATCTATGGAATCTGTATCCCTTATAACTGATTCCATCCCCATCACGCACCCCAGTTCCATCTGTTCCCTCGACCCGAGAGTACGGCCGCCGCCACGGCGAGCTACACCGCTCCGCGCCCGCGCATCAAACAAAAAACCGCACCGCACCGCACCGCACCGCAAAACTAGGCCTAGTGTAATAAGTGTACTGACTGATGGTGTAATTAAAATTAAGTGTGATAGAAACGTCGCGAAGAAGAACCGAAGGAGAATCAGCACCTGCTCTCAAAGGTATTTATCCTTATTTCTCATCCCTCACCCCTCATTGCCCGGACTTCTCTATCCGGGCTACTCCATACTTTTGGTCCAATCGAGCCGTATCTATCCCTTTTTCGGTCCAATCGCGACAAAATCCATCATATTTCCCTTTTAATTATCCGCAAGATTCTATTACACACCGCAACCTCATCATATTTCATTATCTAAACACCATTTACACATAACAAGTACACACAACCTAGGCTGACCATACCGCATACCGCACCCGCTAAATAATATTTTAAATTAAATATTAATATTTTTCCGCACCCGCTTTAACAATTTAAATTGAATATTAATATTTTTCCGCACCCGCTTTAATATTTTAATTTAAATATTATTTTTTCCTCGCCGCATCCGCATAAAAACAATGACGACTTTAACTATTTTAGAGGCGAAACGTCAAAGTCTATTCTCAATTTTGCAAAATGCATACGACTTGAGTAAGTCGACCTCAACTGCCGATGAACAGCAGCAGTTCCTCGTCCGCACAAAAACCCTCGCGAAGATTAGACAAGAATACACGCAAGTTGTTCATGACATTAATTTTACTAATATTTCCCTGGACGCTAATTATAAGCCCTCATTTAAAGCTATAGAAGCGTTTGATGAATTATATTGTCACATAAAAAGTGTCGAAGAGTCCCTCGCTCAATCTCACAAAGAGACTAATTCTATACCTATTTCTAAGCCCAAGCACAAACTGCCTGTCTTAGATTTAGTTTCATTCAACGGAGACCCGACCAATTGGCCGCTATTTTATCAAAACTTTAAAGAAATGATTCATGATAATGAACATCTCACTGACGCAGAACGCATTCAATACTTAGTATCGAAATTGTCGGGATCTGCATTATCCGTTACCGCGGGAGTAGTACCCATCGCTTCCAATTACAACATAATTTGGAGCCTACTCGTTGAGAGGTACCAAGACGTACGAACGCTCGCTACGCAATACTTACAAAATAGTATATTTCATTATAAGTGCGGAAAGCCTGTCATTGCAAAGAGTTCCGACAAATGTCTACCCGAGCCGAGGCGCAGCCGAAGGTGAGGGTTGACAGTCGGAACTAGTTGCAATGACGGTTCCGCACGTGTACTGAACAACTATTTTTAATACAGTTACGAAAAAATTAAGCAATTTAATAAAATATCAAAAACACAACAAACTCAACTAAGTTCCAACTGTGATCAAGAGATGGCGCTAGCCGTATTAGTAATGCGAAAAGTGTGTCAAAGTCGTGTCGCCATTTTTGACAGTTGGCAAAGAGAACGCACGAGTTCGGGAAAGGTAAACAAAAAGCTCGAGTATGTAATAGCCCACATCCCGAACGCTAAACGTCCCTGCAATACGCCACTTTTTGAGCAACTGTATTAAAAAATATTTAAATGCAAACCCATTACTCACGCATCTCATCAAAATCTAGATTCATTCGTTGAACATTATTGCGCCTCAGTATCCGCTTTAAAACTTCTAAAAATCGACAACCTAGCCGATTTCATTGTACTACACATAGGTCTCAGTAAACTAGACAAGGAAACTATTAATTTGTTCGAACAATATACACGCAACTCGCTAGGTTCTGATATACCTACTTTCGAATTCTTTCAAAAGTTCATTCGAGAACAATCTAAAATACTCTCTCGCTCTTACTTGCAAACTAAACCTCAAACTCACGCTAGTGATATCATCCCCTCTCGCTCGTTGCAAGTACGACCCTCTATTAAGAACAAATCTTTCCAATCGTTCGTATTCAACGAAACAAAAAGCAATTGCAGTGTTTGTAACAAAATTAGGCATCCACTTTACTTTTGTCAAAAATTTATTGATTTAGACCCGTCATCGCGACATGAAATTGTTAATAAATTCTCATTTTGTAAAAACTGTTTAGGTTTCCACGACACTAAAATATGTCGTTCGACACGAACTTGTGTTAAGTGCAATAAAAAGCACCATTCCCTTTTGCACTTAAATGATTTTGAAATACGACGACCGCATATCGTTAATCTTCAAACTAATCGCCAGTCGCCACTTGAACGCCGCCCCAGCGACGAAACGCATCCTCGCGCGCATGTGATTGCGCCCGCGCAACCGCTAATCGAAACGAGTGTGAACGAGCTAGCAATAGCATCGCCCACAACTCACTCAATACACCCGCTTAATTATCGAAAAGGTCCAAGTGGCACCCCTCATCAGTCAACACCTTCTCGGAATAGTGAACCTGTAAACATTGAGAACAATAATCAGTGTGAAAGAAATAACTGTTTGTTCACTTATTTATTTATTTATTTATTTAAACTTTATGCACATCATGGTACAAAAGGCGGACTTAATGCCACAGTGGCATTCTCTGCCAGTCAACCTTCAGGTAGTACAGAGAGCTCACTTGGCGGTGCATTTACGATATATATTTAGATAAAAACTTACATAGATATAGATACTCACATACATACATACATACATACACAGACACATACATACATACATACACAAACACATACATACATACATACATAAATACGAAGCATACACAATAATAGAAACACATCGAGCACAAATAAACATATAATATAATACTTACACAATAACGTAAATAGAAAATTTAAATACATATAGTAAAATAGAATACAAACTATTGCTTGCTGAGGAGATGCCGATACACTCTAAATTTAAAACTAAATTTAGTTCGGAGATGTCAAGTAGAAGTAATAATAAACTGTGTGATATATTACCCACCGCCCGCGTTATCGTATTAAGGGCCTATCCCTTCACGAATTGTAGGTATTTGAGGGGGTGAAGCAGAGGAAATTGTGGACGGGTAGCCTCGCCCACTGCGGGGTGCCCGCAACCGCCCGTTGCCGCCTACGCGAACTGTTGCTAATATTACGGGAGATATTGATGCTAAATGGGGATTCACTCGAGCGTCGTTGGGACCTACTGGGTTTTGAAGATTAGGAGGTAGAAACAAAATAAGATTATATGATGTTTTTTCATTCACTGATAGGTTTAGCTTCTACAGGCTTTCAAAAATGTAAAAACAAACAGTTACATGGAAATACTCGAGCGCGTCAGATATTGTAGTTTAGATACTCCAATGTGTCTCTGATATCTAAGGTACATTCATCTGCCAATTTGCGTGGTGGGGGTGGCTATCCGGAAGGGGAGAAAATGAAAAAAAAAACATTTACTCCAGCGCGTCAAATATTCAAAGGGGATAGTGAACCCAATGCTGTGCTGCTATGTAGCAGCGAATTTTTGAAAATGCAAAAAAAAATCCAGTTTTTAATACTCGAGCGTGTTAGATTATTTTACAGAAGGTTCAGCTTGCATTCCAATTTATGTTGGCTTAAAATCTGACAATAATTTTTAATTTTTAATTTTTAATTTTTAATTTTCTGCTAACAAAAAAAATTATGATTTATTTTTAAGATTTTTTTTTATTTCTGACGTAAGTTTAATAACTTTTTGAACTATTTCTTGTTCACAAAAACATATTTCATGGCGACGGACAGCAGCGTGGGAATGATGCAAGACAGTGAGAGATACACAAAAAGTGAAAGGGAGAGAAAGGTGCGAGCGGAGTAATACACCTACCTTTACCGCAACTTTTTTGAAGTCGGTTAAAAATTACATTTAAGTGAAAGGATATAGTTAAACCTATAATTCGATGATATATAATACTTACCTTCAATTATTTTAGTATGCATTTTTACCGACTTAAAAAAAGTTATCATTTTGACACGTTTAGTGCCGTGATATGCTGTGATGACGTCGTAGCGACGGAAAGTAGTGTGAGGACGGTGCGAGAGAGAGATAGAGAAAAAGGAAAAAAAAGGCAGAGTGAAGAATAGTTCTCAACTTTATAGACGATTTTTGTTTCTTCGGATTATGGGAATCGGCAGATTACATTTTTCCCGCTATCCTTGAGTGATTTACTTCAAAATAAAAAATAAATTAACTGCGCTCGAGAATGACGAGGTGGTGCTTTTTTTTTTTTGATTATATCTCGGAAACTACGAATCCCAGACCTATCGTGTTGGTACTCAAACTTCTTGTTTTCGTGTTATCTATGTGATCACGTGATCAAATTTTTATAAGCTCATATCTCGGAAGCTACGAGTCCCAGACCCATCGTGTTGGTACTCAAACTTCTTGTTTTCGTGTTATCTATGTGATCACGTGATCAAACTTTTAAAAGCTCATATCTCGGAAACTACGAGTCCCAGACCCATCGTGTTGGTACTCAAACTTCTTGTTTTCGTGTTGTCTATGTGATCACGTGGTCAAATTTTCAAAAGCTGGTATCTCGGAAACTACGAGTCCCAGACCCATCGTGTTGGCACTCAAACTTCTTGTTTTCGTGTTTTCTATGTGATCATGTGATCAAATTTTTAAAAGCTCATATCTCGGAAGCTACGAGTCCCAGACCCATCGTGTTGGTACTCAAACTTCTTGTTTTCGTGTTATCTATGTGATCACGTGATCAAACTTTTAAAAGCTCATATCTCGGAAACTACGAGTCCCAGACCCATCGTGTTGGTACTCAAACTTCTTGTTTTCGTGTTGTCTATGTGATCACGTGGTCAAATTTTCAAAAGCTGGTATCTCGGAAACTACGAGTCCCAGACCCATCGTGTTGGCACTCAAACTTCTTGTTTTCGTGTTTTCTATGTGATCACGTGATCAAATTTTTAAAAGCTCATATCTCGGAAACTATGAGTCCCAGACCCATCGTGTTGGTACTCAAACTTCTTGTTTTCGTGTTGTCTATGTGATCACGTGTTCAAATTTTTAAAAGCTCATATCTCGCAAACTATGAGGCACAGACCCATCGTGTTGGTATTCAAACTTCTTGTTTTCGTGTTGTCTTCTTGTTCTTGTGTTAAAAATTTGATCACGTAATCACATAGACAACACGAAAACAAGAAGTTTGAGTACCAACACGATGGGTGTGGGACTCGTAGTTTCTGAGATATAAGCCTTTGAAAATTTGACCACGTGATCACATAGACATCACGAATACAAGAAATTTGAGTACCAACACGATGGGTCTGGGACTCGTAGTTTCCGAGATATAAGCCTTTAAAAATTTGACCACGTAATCACATAGACAACACGAAAACAAGAAGTTTGAGTACCAACACGATGGGTGTGGGACTCGTAGTTTCTGAGATATAAGCCTTTGAAAATTTGACCACGTGATCACATAGACAACACGAAAACAAGAAGTTTGAGTACCAACACGATGGGTCTGGGACTCGTAGTTTCCGAGATATAAGCTTTTAAAAATTTGACCATGTGATCACATAGACAACACGAAAACAAGAAGTTTGAGTACCAACACGGTGGGTCTGGGACTCGTAGTTTCCGAGATATAAGCCTTTGAAAATTTGACCACGTGATCACATAGACAACACGAAAACAAGAAGTTTGAGTACCAACACGATGGGTCTGGGACTCATAGTTTCCGAGATATGTGCTTTTAAAACTTTGATCACATGATCACATAGAAAACACGAAAACAAGAAGTTTGAGTACCAACACGATGGGTCTGGGACTCGTAGTTTCCGAGATACAAGCTTTTGAAAATTTAACCACGTGATCACATAGACAACACGAAAACAAGAAGTTTGAGTACCAACACGATGGGTCTGGGTCTTTTTTAATCGTGATTAATTCTAATCGTGATTAATCTAATCTGATTAAAATTAATCAAATTAACTAATTGATTAAAAAATTCATCGATTAATGCCAACACTGGTTCAAATCGTCAGATTATTCATATACACACTTTTCAACATGTAATTAACCCACCATCTTAATCTGACGCGCTCGAGTATTCCGAGTTATCGATTTTTTTTACTAATTTGATTGGTTATCCTACGCACCCACCAGTGTAGAGGACCTATATTTGGTGGAGGTACTCAATGGTGCAAGGTTATGTTCATCTGACGCGCTTTAGCAAATCCACAAATCCTCTATGGGCTTCCGTACTACGTAATTATTAGATACGTAAATGGTGCCGCAGCACTCGCGCAAAATTCGGCAGACGTCCTTCCTTGTCAGTGTGTCGGAGTGGACTGCGGGTCGCAGTGGGGAGCTGAAACACTGAAGCGCGCCGGCCCGTGATAACAATTAGTTATGTAAAACATTAAATTAATGCAATTTTATCGTTTTTTTTTTTGTGAAATGGATTACTTGGTTTGCGATAAAATATATCGTGTAAGTTTCAAAATCATGTTCCATATAATTTTCGTCATAAAATGAATTCAAAGTGTCAAAAATGGCTATGTTTGGATATTTTTTCTATCGAGCGAAGTTATTTAAATCGTGTATTGATCTATCAAAATGGATACATAAACTATTCAACTCCACCATATATTTTTTCCATTCTCCCTTCTTCAAGAAATGATGGCGAAAAATGGAAAGAAACAATGTACTTTTTGGAGTTTAGCGACCCGATGGCCCCTTAAATACCGCGAACGTTCAAAGAACAATATGCTTATTGTTGGATACTGGTTCAACCGCCAATTTTATCACAAAACCTTGTTGTGATCGTCTCAATCTGATGATTACTTACGAACCTTCGTTGGTTCAAGGAATCGGTGTGACAGCTCAACCAATTCTAGGTCACACTACCCTCTCTTTTCAATCGAAATTCGATACGCGTTATAGATACACAATTAAAGCCTCGGTTGTTGAACGAATAACAAGTAATATACCTACCTCGAGACTGAGTATGCAAACTTTAGAATTCTTTAGAGACGTTGCTCTAGCTGACAACGAATTTTATTTACCCTCGGAAGTTGATTGCCTCATAGGTTCAGGTCTTTTCCCACATTTGTTGTTATCGCAAAAGGTTATTCACCCCGGCTCCTCTGCAGTCGCAATTCAATCCACTCTCGGATATTTAGTTATGGGATCAGCTGTTGAATGTGATACCTACTCATCGCAAAATACAAAACGTGCGCTGCACGCCTTTATTGCTAACAACACTACTGATTTTAATTTAAATAATTCATTGCAAAAATTTTGGGAATTAGAATCTGTTCAAAGCCGCAAACTATACAGTCCACAAGACCTCGAATGTGAACAAATGTTTAATAAACATGTTTCACGCGACCCCGACGGCCGATATGCCGTTTCACTCCCATTCCGCGAAGATCCTAGCATACTCGGTAACTCATACCAGACAGCCAAACGGAGGCTGTTGTCCCTCGAACGGAAGTTAGACTCGGATTATAATTTACGCGCTAGCTACAATGCTACTATTAACGATTACCTCGATAAGGATTTTTTAAATAAAGTCTCAGAACCCGCAACCTCGCCTCTCGCTTATTATATTCCGCACCGCGCAGTATACCGCCCCGATAAAGACACCTCGAAAGTACGCATCGTACTAGATGCTAGTAGTAAAACCTCGTCAGGGAAAAGTCTTAATGATATCTTGCATTGTGGACCCAATCTACAATCCAACATTTTTGACTTACTTATAAATTTAAGAATTTTCGCCGTTGTCATATCAGCTGATTTAGAAAAAATGTTTTTTCAGTTAAAAGTAAAAACTGAACACCGCTGTTTCCAAAGAATATTATTTAGATTTCACGCCTCAGATCCCATTGAAACTTATGAGTTTCAACGCGTCTCATTCGGCTTAGCATGCTCACCGTACCTTGCCATGCGAGTCGTCCGCCAGCTGATCACCGACGAAGGTGATAAATATCCTGAGGCCGCTATTGTTGCCTCAAAGTTCTCTTATACAGACGATTTTATGTACAGTCAGACGAAAAAGCGCTCGAACTTTATCATCAACTCGTAAATTTATTTTCAAAAGGTTGTTTTAATTTAACCAAATGGATTTCAAACTCGCCTACATCTTTACAACAAATTCCAGAGCAACGCCGCGTTATTAAAGATATTAAATTTAATTCAGATTCGGAAACCCCGCCCACGACTATTTTACATTCCGCGTAGAAACCATTTCAAACACAAAAAAATGTACTAAACGAAGTATACTCGCAAAAACCGCATCGCTTTATGACCCTCTCGGTCTCTTATCTCCTTTAACCGCCGGGATGAAGCTTCTTATTCAGGAGTGTTGGGATCGCGAACTCGCCTGGGATGACGACGCTCCTCCAGATATCGCGAACACCTGGAATCAGATAGAAACGGAATTAGAAAACCTCGCTAATATTAAAATACCGCGTCACGTAGGGATAGTCGAAAATTCATACGTTACCTTACTCGGTTTCGCTGACGCCAGCGAATGTTGCTACGGCGCAGTGATATACTTACGCATAGGCCCGCTAGATGCTCACGCCTTGAATGTCTCGCTGCTGTACGCGAAATCGCAAAATCGAAACACACCCTCTAATCCAATAAAGTTGAACCAGGTTGTAATTATCCGCGAAGACAATGTCCCACCGCTCGCTTGGCCTCTTGCCGTGATAGAAGAACTATATCTGGGTAATGACGGCATAGTCCGCGTTGTGAAGTTAAGGACTAGGACAGGTAGTTACGTGCGACCTGTTACCCGCGTATGTCCTCTTCCCACTCAATAGTATATAGCTTATTTATATCATTATTAATATTACATTATATATTTTATTTTTGTTTTAGTTTTTAAATAATATACGTACCTTTGTTTTATAACCGCATCTCTCTTATAACCGCACCCCTCTTATAAAACCGCACCTTTAGTTTTTATAATATAATTCACCGCTAATCTATTATCGTAATGGACCTCACTTCACTTCTCACAGAGAGTGAAATATCTCACCTCACCTCTTCTCTTATGATAACTTACTCGCTCGCTCATCTTTAAGACTCAATAGTCAAAGGGTTGTCATTGTACTTACCGCGTAACTTTTAATTCATGTTGGAGTAAGAACTCCAAGGCCGGGGAGTATGGTTGCGCCGCATATGCACACACGCCTACACTCGACCTACCTCTATACCTAATATATGGAATCTGTATCCCTTATAACTGATTCCATCCCCATCACGCACCCCAGCTCCATCTGTTCCCTCGACCCGAGAGTACGGCCGCCGCCACGGCGAGCTACACCGCTCCGCGCCCGCGCATCAAACAAAAAACCGCACCGCACCGCAAAACTAGGCCTAGTGTAATAAGTGTACTGACTGATGGTGTAATTAAAATTAAGTGTGATAGAAACGTCGCGAAGAAGAACCGAAGGAGAATCAGCACCTGCTCTCAAAGGTATTTATCCTTATTTCTCATCCACACCCCTCATTGCCCGGATTTCTCTATCCGGGCTACTCCACTTTGCTAATAAATGACGCTTAGTTATTGTTAATGCGTTATCATTTCAAATTAAATTACTGGATGATGATTTACACTGAGTACCGACTTATTTCTTTATCAATTTCATTATTTGTGTATTGAAATTAATCAAATCAAATCAAATCAAATATTCTTTATTGTCGCCAAAAACATAAATATAAAAAGAAAAATACATGGTGGAAAAATACAGGCAACAAAGGGCGGCCTTATTGCTTAAAAGCAATTTCTTCCAGGCAACCTTTCCTTATATTACTTAACTAGAAAGATAAAAAAAAAACAAAAAAAAGAGTGAAAGTGAAATTAAAAATACAAGTAGCTTAGTATAAGGGTGGGTGGTGCTGTGGGGTCGCAGTACATTTCGTATACATACACAATATAAATATATACAAAACAACAACAATAAGAGACAAACAAATAAATAAGTAATCGATATTTACCACAAAAATAAATATAAAAAAAGAATAAAATAAAAATAATAATAATAATAATACTTAATAATAAAAAGAAATAAATATATAAATAAAATAGAAAAATAATTAAAAATATAGTAACATTAATGTTGGATACAACCATATTATATAATATATATAAACATAAGTAGCCGCTGAACACACACAAAGTAAATATCAGAAGAATGAATAGCAAATAGATAATTATACATGATGATTAAATATATAATTACATTAGAAGATACAGGTAAATAAATAATTAATAAATAGGAAAAAAAGTACAAATCTGCATGTAGGTGCAAGTATATCAGAAATGCACAATTAAAAGCTACATGTTAAGAAAATGTTGCTTGACCAGCTTCTTGAATACTGCGATGGACCTGGCGCAACGTATAGACACGGGAAGGGAGTTCCATAGACGACAAGCCTCGATGGTAAAGGAGTGAGTATAGAAATCGGAAGAATGGGATGGAAAATCAAGAAACAGATTATCTGAAGAGCGTAGTGAGCGGGTAACAATGGAAGATCGGAAATTAAAGCGTGTTTTAAGATAAGGTGGGGTTGTTGGGTGGAACAAAATTGTGTAGAGGAGGGAAAGTATGTGAGCATCTCTTCTACGGCGGATGGGGAGCCACTCAAGCCTGGCGCGGAACTCTGAAATATGGTCGAACTTTCGAAGTCCGAAAATGAACCTAATGCATAGGTTCTGCAGTCGCTCAAGTTTGTTGAGTAGCTCCTCGGTAAGGTCTAAATAGGCGACGTCAGCATAGTCCAAAATGGGAAGGAGAAGGGTCTGTGCAAGCGCAATCTTCGTGGCTGTTGGAAGAAGGTATCGAAGGCGGTTCAGGGAAATTGAGGCACCAAAAATTTTACGACTGACTTCAGCCACCTGCTTACTCCATGTCAGAGATCTATTAAAGTAGATGCCTAGGTTTTTTACTGTGTCACTGTATGGTAACCGCACGCCGTTGAACATTACTGGGGGCAAAGTGTCGTAATCAACCCTAGAGGTAAACCAAGGACTACCTATGATAATTACCTGAGTTTTATTTGGATTTATCTTGAGACCAAACGATTCACCCCACAATCGAACCCGATCAAGGTCACCATTTATTTTATCTATGGCTTTAGGGAGGTCAATCAGGTGGGAGTGAGTATATATTTGTAAATCATCTGCATAGAGGTGATAGGAAGAAGTGAGAAGATTTGTAATGGAGTTAATGAAGATGCTAAACAGCAAAGGGGACAGGACACCACCTTGAGGTACACCAGCCGATGTAATGCACCAGTCAGAGTGAGTATCATCGAGGCGGATGCGTTGTCGGCGCCCATACAGATAGCTGTGGAACCAACCGATAACCGATGCAGACATGTTAAGAGAAGTTAGTAGCTGCAGCATAATGTCAAAGTCCACCGTGCCAAATGCGTTACTAAAGTCCAGCAATGTTAGAACAGTAAGCTGCTTATTTTCCATAGCCAGTCGAACATCGTCACCGATCTCAACAAGTGCCGTAGTCGTACTATGACCAGGTCGAAAGCCAGACTGGAAGGGATTCAAGAGATCGTTACTTATAAGGAATTATTTTTAAGTTCGTAGTAATCTAATCTGTAATAAATTAATTGAACTTTCCAAAAATAAAAAATAAATTATTTATCGAATCGGACGGGGATAATTTGCGTGGGGACATCTCTAGTCTGTAGTCACGTAAAGTAGGTACTAACTTGTTCTTTTGCGAATAAATCTAGGTAAATTAGTTCAATCGCGGTCGTCTCCGAATGAACAGTGTTTCCCGGGTATGAGTGTTTTGAGTGCAGTTGTGTTTTTATTTAGTTTTCTTTTGATAGATAGGTATTTTGTTTGTGTTGTGAGTTGTGACAAGAGAGAGTGAACGATGTCGTATCATTATTCAGCTGAAGAGTATCTGAATATGCTTTACTGTTATGGCAGAGCTGAAGGAAATCTTGCCGAAGCTCTTCGTCAATATGGTACTAGATATCCTGATGCCCATCAGCCTCGAAACCCTCGCGTGATTTTACAAGCCGTGTATCGCGTGAGGGACAACCAACCGATCGTGCCTATTGCAACGGGCGGTGGCAGGCCAGTACGTGCTGCGGCTGAAGAAGCAATACTGGCGGTAATGAGGGCTAACCCTCGACTAGGAGTGCGGACGGCCTCGCGTGTAGGTACTACGGCGGCAACGAGGGAATCGTGCGCGGCATGTCGTATCTCATACCACTGTATGGAAGGTACTGAAAAGAGATCAACAGCGTCCGTACAAGATCCACAATGTCCAGGCTCTTGTTCCAGGTGACGCCGCGCGACGACTAAGTTACTGCCGTTGGTTGCTTCAGCGGGAAAGTGTGAGCCCTGGTTTTACATTTTACCCGCGATAAGTTCGGAGTTCCCGCGGAAATTTCGGGATGAAAGTACTCTATGTCCTTCCCTGTACCCCTGACAACGTGTATGCAAAGTTTCACGATGATCGGCTGAGCCATTGGGGCGTGAAAGCGCAACAGACAGACAGACAGACAGAGTTACCTTCGCATTTGTATTATTAGTAGGGATTTATTTCTGATTATATATTAAGTCTTCTTAGGCATACCCCGCAACATACATTATGATAATTTACTTAGCTTTTTATAATATACTTACTCTATTTTTACTTTTTAAATTATCTCCACTTAAATTATCTTAAGAAATGTAGATTGTGGACGGTCTTATTTGTAGTGTGAAGCCATCTCCCTTCTACGGTCGCCACTGAAAATCAGCGTCGTGGAACTTAGTGCCACGGCATAATGCTGAGTGGTAGCCATTTTGGTACCAACTATTCTGGTTTAAGTCTCACGATTGTACTTATTTTATCTTTATGGTATCAAATAAACTTTTTTCTATTCTATTCTATTCTATTCTACATCGCGCATCATCTTTACAGATGAGTGTACGTTCACAAATAACGGCATGTGGAACCGAAGGAATGAGCACTGGTGGAGCCCGTACAATCCGTACCAAACCCAGGAAACGGGATTTCAGGTACGATGGAAGTGGAATGTGTGGGCGGGTGTAGTCGGCCAGTCAGGATTCTCGGTCCGTATTTTCTTCCGTCCAGGATGACCGGACCGGCGTATCTGGATTTTATAAACAAGCACATCGCCAACATAGTGAACGATTTGGACCGAGATGATATTCCTTTGGTTCAATTGACGTGGTTTCAGCACGACGGAGCACCGCCGCATACGACGGCTCCAGTACGACAAAGGCTGAGTGAGTTGTTCGGGCGCCGATGGATCGGCCGCCATGGCCCACAGGGTTGGCCGGCGCGGTCTCCAGATTTGACACCCTTGGACTTTTTTTTATGGGGTCATGTCAAAGATCGCGTTTACGACCGCCCTTGCACCGATGCCGGTACAATGAGGCAAAAAATTGTGGATGTGTTTGAAGAATTCAAGCGACAGTCGGAACAGGAAGGTATTCTGCAGCTGGTGCACCAGAATACCTTATTGAGAGCGCGAACATGCATCCACGAAGAAGGCCGTCAATTCGAACAGTGCCTCGTTCGAGTCGAGAGACCAGTTCCTGAAGAAGCCGACGAGTAGGTAAGTAAGTACTTAGCGTTGTAAACAAATCACCTAATTAAATCATACTGATAGTACCTAAATTCTACATTTTCTTGTGTATGTAGTTGCGGGCTACCTAGTTATTAGTTCCGAAACCAAATAGCATCGAAGTAGGTATTTAGCTAATTTGAATGCGCTCTCGGTGACGCGGTATGCACGCGCCGCGGTCGGGTTGCCCGACCGGTCGGCCGACGCGCGATGAGCGCAGGCGCGATCGGGGTAGACTCGTCGCCGTCGGACAGTGTAGGCGTTAGTAGGTACTGTGGTGTAGATTTGCGAGTACATTGCGCGCTGTAAATTATAATTTTTTTTTAACCTAAAAATAAAATTAGATTTCCCAACAATATTTTTACTGCAGAATAACTTTAATTACTATTTTATATGGATTCATAGCTGTTATGTTGCCGGTCTTTTTACACCCTGTATAATAAACCACCCAGACGATTCTATTCCAAGGTCGACCAGATTTTGTCCCCTCAGCATGGCGCAAGCATTGGCCACAGGAACCTCAAGTACTAAGTAAAATGATTGGTGGCACTGCAACCAATCCCGACGTCAAACCGAAGGTAAGGCTTCCAGTTAATACATAAGTATTCGCCAGAAGGTGGTATAGCCCCTCCTGCGCTATTCCACGGTGATGACCATCCAGCACAATGCCTTCGTCACCTCCCCTAACCTGTTTCACAAGGTAGAGGATCATTCTAGATGGTTACATCTAAGATCATTCACCAGCGTCCGTTTCAGGAATCCAGTGAGGAGACTGTACGTCCCCAGTCCGAAGACTACCGCCGCGTTGGAGCCATGGTGAGCCCTTGAATATGTGCCAGCCCGAAGACCAGGGTTGGGTGGGACCACCACAAACCAAACCCCAGCACAGTGATCCAAAATTGTATGTGTGTGTTATCGGAGACCAATCTCTCCCTGGAACCTGGAACTTCAGCTGATGAACTCTCTGTCATACTGCAAGCAGTAAGGCCGTAGCCTAGCCGTAGCTGTAGAGTTGAATGGCTCTCTCTCCCCTGTGAACCCACTCGGGCATCCAACTCGTTCTGCCACATCAGAACATTGGCAAGCACATCGTGTTGAAAAACACAATGGTTGCCGAGAATCTAGCGTCAGCGACGAGGTCGCCAACAGCCGATCCCCCAGCCTCTGCACAACGGTCTCGATCGCAAAGCGCAGGGACCTACGTAAGCATACATGTGGTTGCGAGTCACAGTAGCTCCAGTCTGTCTCCGCAGCCAGCAATCGAGCCACAGAGCGCATTGGCCCATCAGTAATGTTTATAATAAAAAGAAAGGTAAAACAGAAAGAAGAGCGAACAACCCTTCCCTGGTGTAGGAGAGGGCCGGCATCTCCAGTCAGCCGCATCGGTGATATGTAGATTGAATAACACGGAAGGCGTTGTTATTCAAGGTAAGGGCACACAACGAAACTCGTCACGGCGCAGATGACTCAAGGCGCGGATTTTTACCCATCTACGCCATCATACGCTCGCGACGTGCAATGTCCAACCGTTCAAGATTAGAGTTCCGTTTGCTTCGAGCCTATTTGGTACTGTGATTTGAAGATCCTTCCTCGTGACGAATGTTTTTAGGTCTACACTCGAGATATCCTAACGGACGTCAAGTGCACTGACAGACCTTCGCACAAAAACATTAAATCACTCCACGCTATCGCTCGCTCAACAAGACTATTCGTAACGAACCGTCTTTTGTAATGATAAAAATCAATACAAATATTGTACTCAAAGCATCTCGTTCACGAGGCGCATCGGCCCACATACGCTTTCATGCGATCACCAAGTATCACAATCGCGCATGCTCGCCTCTGCACAACGCAATCAGGACACAATGCGTAATGACGAAACTTTCAGGTCGCCTGTACGAATCCTTGCACAAACCGATAAATCGTTCTGCGCGCAGACCGCTCGACCACGACGTACTATTACGATGAATATTATTTATTAAAAAATTTGTATGAGAAAATAAATTTTATGTTTGATAAATGTGCAATAATATTATATTTATTGTCCCTTAGACGTTCCCTCCCCAGCGCATTCGTTTATTATTACACTATTATCAATTTACTTTCCCAACAAACTTTTGTCGTCAGGACATTTTTTTACCTCCGTATTCCCCGTAGATATACGGCTCGTGGATACTGGCGGTGCGTTCACTGAGACGCCTGAGGCGGGGATTCGTGTTTTCCAACTTGCTCCTATACTCTCGAAATTCAATATACATTTGGTATTCCCTAATACAAGCACTTTCTATCATATAATATTTTGCCCTATCTCTTTCAGTTTCAGAGTTATTATTGATAAACGTACTAAAATTTGTTTTTGATGTAATTTGTACCGCAATGTCCTCTAAGATGTTTTAAATGTAATTTTATAGGTGTATTTTATTATCTTCTATACTTTAATAATTATTTAAGTTTTTAATTATAACCAAAAAAATTTTGTAGGACCTTATGGGTCGTCACAAAGTGAATAGCATTATAATTGCCTTTAAGGTTATCAGTGTTCACGTCTTGTAGAGTATAAACATTATTGAAAGGCACGGCGGCCACTCTGTATGGACCTTCATACAAAAATTCAAACTTTTTTGTCTCTTTACGCCCTTTAACGGACCTGTTATCTCTACGTATTTTTACTAAGTCACCAATTTGAAATACAATTAATTTATGACTCTTGTCATATTTCGTGCGTCGTACATTACTAGCACTTTTTAAATTCTCTCGAACTTGAGTTCTGATATCGTGTAAATTTAAGGGTTTTCTGTCGATCATGAGCTTCTCATCAAATGATAATTTATTTGGTTCACCGTACATAACTTCACACGGAGTGAAGCCTATACTGTCATGAAAACTATTGTTATATAACTCTTCCAAAGTCGGTAGTATATTAGGCCAAGACTTATGATTCGAACCACAATAGGTTCTAAACAATCTACCCAACTCTCTGTTTACTCTTTCAACTGTATTCGGTCTAGGATTTCTCACAGTGGTATATGTATATAGCTTTGATGCCCAACTTTTTCACGCCATCTCTCCACACATTACTTATAAATTGCTTTCCATTGTCAGTCATTATAGTTTTCGGTTTTATAATTTGTGAAAAGTGTTTTAGTTTTGATAAAACACTTCTGCCCGTGGCATCTTTCATCGGGTATAACTTTATAAATTTACTGAATGTGTCCTGAAAGACTATTATGAATTTCAGCCCGAGGGTTCCTGCTGGTAGCGGTCCGTATATATCTGCCATTACAATGTCTCCAATGTCTTTAGACAATATCGACTGACAGGGTCCAACATATTTAATATTCTCGCTCTTTGACATTTGGCATACATGACATGTTTTAATCCTCTTTCTCACATCTCTAGTAAGCGCATGCCAATAAAATCTATCTTTAATATATTTTACAACTTTATAAGCACCTTGATGCCCCATTTCAAGGTGTACTTGATCGATTATATCGTTAATTAAGATTTTTGGAAGATATATGACTTCCTTGCTCGTCTCAATTGAACTATAATAAAAATGTTGTTTGGTAATTTACATCGCAATATAATTCTATCTGATCTACTTTGTGCCACACTCACGCTTCCCAGACGTTCTTTAATTGCGCTGATATCAGCGTCTTATGATTGTAGTTCAGATAATCGGTTCAATTTTTCTTTGAGCTCAACATTTTCAGTAGTTTCTGTATATAATATCTCGAAGCATATACCCCTATCTTCCTGTATATGCTTGCCCTCAGGCAAATATCTCGATAATATATCAGCAACTAAATTTTGCTTTCCTGTTATGTGTTCTACTTTATAATTAAACTGTTCCAAATAAAGTATCCAACGCGTTACTCTACTGTTATAAAGCTTCCAATTCTTCACGAATATCAAAGCTTTATGATCAGTTTTAATCGTCAACTGTGCACCTCTTAGATATGTTTCAAACTTTTTTATACAACTTATTATTGCATAAAATTCTTGTTCAGTTACTGTCCAGTTTAATTCTGGTCCTTTTAATGTTTTACTGTGGTATCCTAAACTTTTCATTTCGGTATTATCGTCCAATTGATAGAGCACACCAGCCAATCCAATGCCCGAACAATCAGTCTGTAAGTAATACGGTTTATTAAAATCCGGATGGTGTAACATCACGGTTTTTATAAATCTTTCTTTTAATCGATCAAATGCACCTTGTTCCTCAGAACCCCACTTCCATGATTGATCTTTCTTTAATTGTTTACACAATGGTACGATCAAATTGCTATAATCATGTATAAATCTTCGATAAAAATTACAGAGCCCCAAAAACGCTCTTAATTGTTTTACTTTCTTAGGTTTTGGAAAATCTCTTATACTCTTTAACTTGTCTGGATCTGTTTGTATCCCTTCAGTGGATATTATGAAACCCAACATCTTAATCTCTTTACATATAAACTCACATTTTTGCAAGTTACAGGTCATACCCGCTTCATACAGTTTGCCAAGGACCGTCTGTATATGTTCGAAGTGTAAATCCAACGTTCCAGTTGTGATAATTGCCAAGTCATCTAAGTAATTCACACAAAACTCTCTTACTTCCGGACCCAATATCTTGTCCATTGCACGACTGAAACTTCCCACTGAAGTCTTCAATCCTTGTGGTAGTACATTGTAAACATACGACTTTCCATTGAAGGTGAACCCTGTGTACTTTCTACTTTCTTTACAAATCGGTATTTGAAAGTATAAGTCGATAGTGGTTATATATTTCGCACCATGAAATGAATTCAAAACATCCAATTGCATTGGAGGTTTTTCAGTTTCGCTAATCATCTTTTTATTTATGCCTCTAGCATCTAATAAGACTCTTATAGAGCCGTCTTTCTTCAACGTGAAAGTTAACGGACTACTGTATGGTGTTGACATTCTCGTTATAATACCATTACTCTCCATCTCATCCAACTTCGATTGAAGTTTCGCCCTGTAGGCGTATGGTATAGGGTAAGATCTGTTTACAATAGGAAATTCATCGATCATCTCTATCTTATGTTCGTAGCAATTCGCTCGTCCTAGTTGTTCGGAGAACATAGAAGCATAAGATTTTAGAACAACTTTAAAGTCTCTCTATTTTTAGTGTTTAAGTCACAACCAAAACTTGAGAAATCAATTTTGCATATTGCTACAATATTCCTCTTGACGAACTCTATAAAATATTCTTTTGCATCTTTAGTTATATACATTCCAGTCTTATCAGTACTTAAATCTATGATGGCCCTATTCATCCTTAGCCAATCAAAACCAATAATACAAGATCTTACTAATTTAGGCACAATTAAGAAACTTGTTTCAATAATTAAATCGTTAAATCTCACAGGCAACAATACTATCTGTTGTATTTTAGAGCTCTTTTGTCCCAGGACACCTCTTATTTGAATCGCTTTTACAGGCATAGTAGCTAAATTCTGATTTTTCTTTGCAATTTCGATCCAGAGCTCTTCTGATATACAAGTAATATCGCTCCCTGTGTCCAGGAGAGCCTCTATCTCAAAATTGAATATATTTGTTACAACTTCACCTTTAAAATTTTCTAGAACTTCAATTTCTCTCTGAGATTCATTTAAAACAGACTTAACATTAAGTTCTGAGATAATGACTCCCTGTTGCAACATGTCTTGTCTATTTTGTAAGTGTTTTACAAAGTTGTACTTCATATTATTAAACCCATAGCCTAACCCCTCTTTGTGAGTTTGACCATTTAGTTCGATAGGTTTGTAGAGTCCTTGAGAATTCTTTCCTAACTTCTCGCCTGGGCGCCACCCCATGCTCTTCATAATGTCGAACCCACGGTTCCTTACACCGCCGACTGCAACCGGAACCCTCTTCGCAGTCTTCAGTTGTTTAAAGGTGCGGTGCCTCCACTCTCCCGCTCCTCTTCTAAATTGCCTGATGTCATTGTCGACGTCAGTTTTGTTTCACTAGGTTTCCGCCACTCTTTGCGGTATTTACTTTGAAAATCTTTTTTTCAAATTTTCATTAATATTCTTGTTGCATTTTTGAAATTTCACAGGTTGTTGCCTTTCATCCGCTCTATTATCATCCAAAGCCCTGAGGAATTTTGTTACCTCAGCAATCGTCTGACTCTTAGACCAGAACCATAAATCTTGTACATTAGTTGGAAAGTGTTTGATTATATCGGACACCAGATCCTCCTCCGGTATTTGTCTTGTAAAGATTTTTGCTTGCCCTACGAGCTTTATAAAATGATCGGACATTTTCGGACATTTTTCCCAGTTCCATTTGTTATACGCAATCTCTCTACGTATTTTGTCCTGCTCGGGTTTTCCCCAATAAGTTTCGAGAAATTCTCGTTTAAAGTCATTAAAACTATACCATGAATCTTTATAAATTCGGGCCCACGCCTTTGCCTCCCCCTTAAGACACTCAATAGCAATTTGTACCTCTCGTCCTTTCACATCACGTCTCTTTTCAAGATACGTTTCTAGGTCCTCGATAAAAGTAACCGGATGCCCCTTCTCCGGGTTACTGAATTTAGGTTTTTCGTGTTGTAAACTCGATATATCGCTTACATATATGATTTTCTCTTGAACTTCCGGCTCTGAACTCTCAATTGTAACCTCTTGAGGTACATCTTCCTTTTCAGATGGCCGCTTAAACTCTTGTTCGAGAACTTCAATTTTGTTTTGTAACTGTCGTGTAGTTCGCTTGAACAACTTGTACAAACGATCATATTTTGTTTCATTATCAGGTACCTCCTTTTCTCTGCCTTCGCGCCGCCTTTTACGCTGTGGCTGTACATTTTCTATTTCGGTCTCGGCTTCAACAAACTCCGTGGGTCCTACATTTATTTATTTATTTATTTATTTAAACTTTATGCACATCATGGTACAAAAGGCGGACTTAATGCCACAGTGGCATTCTCTGCCAGTCAACCTTCAGGTAGTACAGAGAGCTCACTTGGCGGTGCATTTACAATATATATTTAGATAAAAACTTACATAGATATAGATACTCACATACATACATACATACATACACAGACACATACATACATACATACACAAACACATACATACATACATACATACATACATACATACATACATACATACACATATACATACATACATATATACATAAACACACACATGCATAATTACACACATATCTACATAAATACGAAGCATACATTCTCCTACATTCTCCTTCCTCTTGCCCATTTTTATTTATGCACTGATTCACTGGATTAAAATTATTAAAAATCAAACTAAATCACAAGACAAGTCACTTAACAACTATTATACTTAACAAATATTATGATACAATTAATTTAAGGATCGTCCTTGCGATTTCAGTAATAGAACTTTTGCTTTTAGCACTGTTAAAATGCCAATAATTGTCTTTACATATCACTTTCACTATTAATGTTACTCGAGATAATATCTTTTATATGTATCACTTTCACTATTGCTGTTACTCAAGATACGTATTTAAATATCACTTTCACTATTAATGTTACTCGAGATACGTATTAATTATTCTTCGGCAATCTGCAAGAGCATTGCAAGTTAATGTTCCCAGCCTCAACATTTATAATGTGGATATTCAGAGTCAGGGTTCCATTTCACGGACAACAAATTGTAGGGTGTTACCCCTACATTATTATGTTTAAATAGCCATGCATTTATTGATCTAGGCCACTTGTATTCATTTTAGTCAACCATGCGATACGCTGTCGCAGTCGTCTTTATTTATTTGATTCAACCATGCGATTCGCCGTCGCGGTCGTTTATGCGTATGTAAGCCAACCATGCGAATCACTGTCGCGGTCGCTTTTACATTACTAACTTAGCCATGATCCTGGTCACGGCACCAAATTGTAACTTTCACCCATCTTCATCAATATGTAGCGGTGTCTTGCGAGCAGGTAGGTATTAAACTCACATTTGCTTGTAGAAATGGAATGGAACTTGGAATGATTTATTATTAAAAACTTAGCGCTATATATACAGAAAACTATCTGATTTTATTTCTGACTAACTGTTCCCCGCGGTTACCCGCGATAAGTTCGGAGTTCCCGCGGAAATTTCGGGATGAAAGTACTCTATGTCCTTCCCTGTACCCCTGACAACGTGTATGCAAAGTTTCACGATGATCGGCTGAGCCATTGGGGCGTGAAAGCGCAACAGACAGACAGACAGACAGACAGACAGAGTTACCTTCGCATTTGTATTATTAGTAGGGATTTATTTCTGATTATATATTAAGTCTTCTTAGGCATACCCCGCAACATTATGATAATTTACTTAGCTTTTTTTATTATATACTTACTCTATTTTTACTTTTTAAATTATCTCCACTTAAATTATCTTAAGAAATGTAGACTGTGGACGGTCTTATTTGTAGTGTGAAGCCATCTCCCTTCTACGGTCGCCACTGAAAATCAGCGTCGTGGAACTTAGTGCCACGGCATAATGCTGAGTGGTAGCCATTTTGGTACCAACTATTCTAGTTTAAGTCTCACGATTGTACTTATTTTATCTTTATGGTATCAAATAAACTTTTTTCTATTCTTCTTTTTTTCTAAAACCTTAAAAGTAACAATCAATAAAAAACACAACATTAAATATTTACAACCAAACAACCAATGAGAAATCGTACATTAAATGGCGGACAGATTCGCGCGAGATGCTAGTTCCAGTGATTCATAGTCTCCTGTCGTCGCACACTCGCAAGGCGCATGCGCGGGGTGCGCGGCGCGGGGGACGCGGGCGGCGAGCGCGCAGGAGCTCAGCTCAGTCCGCCGCGTCTCAAGCGCCAGTCGCCATCAATCGTTGACAGCGTAATGCCGCGCGTCTCGCGCTGGACCGCGTATCGTGAATATGCGTGTGGTGCCATACAGGTGTCTCCGACCGAGTTGTTCCATGGTGCTTGATGGTGTACAACAGCGTCGCAAGATTCAGGCGATTGAATGGCTCTTTTCAGGGCCACTCTTTCCATTTTGATATACTGCCTGATCTTGCTTACGTAGTTACTTCAGTCTTCAGTTGTAAGTGAGTGTGACCCAGGAACGTGACGTCGCTTGACTGTTCCTTCGAATCTCCAGCGAGGTCGTCTTTTTCAAGATTGCTCCTCGCACTTTCCTTTGTCTGGAATTCGTTGGAATTGAGTCAGCTAGGCAATAAAGGATAACATAACAAATAGTCCGTGTCCTGTTTCTTTCTTGTGATTTGATAATAAGGTGATTCCACTGTGTATGTTATTTCTCTCTTGCTCCTTCAACCTTCTTGATCCTTAATCCAATTTCCCGGTAAAGGTAGCGCGTTGTAGCGCCGGTAAGGTATGTTACGTACTCGGTTTGGTAATGGTAGGTACATGGAGGTAAACAGCTGTGAAGTATGAACGCGTAAGTATTTTGGTAGGTATTTCTGTACTTATGTGCGAGGTACGCACAGTATCCCCCTTCAAGCAAAGCGTACGTTTTTCTTCACGACTCGTCCGCTCCGCTTGGTGATGTAAGGTGACGTAGGTAAAACAGCTGGAGTCGAATTCCTTATTCCACGTGTTCCGACTGGATCATGGTTCGGTGAACTCGATCTCTTGCGTTCCGACGTGACGTGAGTGTCGCTCGTGCTTACGTCTTCTTCGTTAAGTAGGTAGGCAGGCTTGAGTCTATCCAGTGATATCACGGTTGTGCGTAATGGTAACTGTATCTTGAAATACTTCTCGTGACGTTTTAGAACTTGATAGGGTCCGTCATATGGCGGGGTCAATGGCGGTCTGACCGCGTCGTTTCGAACGAAAACGTGTGTACATGTAGCTAGGTCCTTGTGTACGAACGTAGGTCGTGAGGTTGTGGTACGATTTGTTGGTATTAACGTTGCCATTGTTTGGCTTAGCCGTTGCACGTATTCTGCATCTTCAATTTTCGACTGTGTAGGTACGAAAAAATCGGACGGTATTCGTAGTGTTGCGCCGTAGGTCATCAGTGCAGGGCTGAGATTGTCTTCTCGTAGTGCGGTGCGTAAACCAAATAGTACGGTGGGCAACTCGTCTACCCATGTTGTGGTTGCACCGCGCGCCATGAGAGCTGCCTTCATTGTACGATGAAGTCGTTCTACTTTTCCGTTTGACTGGGCGTGATAACTTGTGGTGCGGATTCTAGATATACCCCATCTCTTCAGTAGTGTGTTGAATAGTGCTGACTCAAAATTTTGTGCTCTATCTGTCGTAATTCTGAGCGGGACGCCAAATCGCACTATCCAGTTCTCGTAGAGGGCTTTTGACATAGACATAGACATATACTGATCACGCCAGAAACTATTTCAAATTAATAAAGGACCCTTCGATAGATCTCAGTTAAAGTGATAAATTACGTGTCTCGCAAAATTGACGGGAATCAAAGGAAGTAGGACATGCACACCAACCTTGCGTGGACTTCTGCACCAGCGCGATTCTCGATCGTCGTGATGATGGCGGGCCCGCCAGGTTTTAGTTGCAGTGATTTCCAGGCTTCCAGAGTTCAATAATGGCGAGACACTCGCGGTGGACGTGATCATCAGAATAAATACTTGTGATTTTATAACAGTCGTATTTTTCTCACATGCGTAGGTAGCAGTTGCGGTGAGAATATTAATATTCATTTTTTCTTACAACCCTCACTTCATTTATTCATCGGGTTGCCATGCGCTGACGTAAATGTGCATAAACGTTTTCATCGGGGAAAAGGGGAGAAATTGCGAGACACAAAGCAAATAAAGAATTAAATAATCTGCGAATTACTGGCGCAAGCATTCCTCCCGCCCTTAAAGGGTCACCTTTAATATACCACAATAGACCATAAATGAAATATTAGATCGATGTAGATTTACTTATAAACTAAGGAGGACTAGCTCGGATATAAAGTATTAATAAATATGGAACTTCGTTCCGAGAAAAAAAAATACTATTACTATACAAACTTAGGGGATAACTTAACTAAATGCATATGCCGCCGCTTATTACTGACTTGGGAGTGGACAAAGGCGGACAACAGGACGTTGGTATGTTCCCTTGGCGGTCCTCACGGTGGTGACTCGTATGATGCCGTCCTTGGAAGGATGAACTTTCTCTACGATCGCCAGTGGCCACGCTAGGGGCGGCGCGTTGTCGTTTATTACAACCACTACGGTCCCTGGAGCAATAGGTACAGATGTTGTATTCCATTTCTGTCTGATCTGTAGCCCATGTAGATACTCCCTCCTCCACCGACTCCAAAATGACTGGACTAGTTTGTCCAACAACGTATATCTGTCGAGCAAACTGCGGTTGTCAGCTTCGACCTCCAGTGCAGGTAAAGAGCATAGAGGCGAAGTGTGCAAGAAATGGCTGGGGGTGAGTGCCGAAGGCTCAGCGGGATCAGAGCTTAATACAGTCAGCGGCCGCGAGTTTATCAAACATTCCACCTGAATGACAACAGTAATAAGCTCCTCATAAGATAGGAGTTGCTGTCCAATGACACGGAAGAGATGTGCCTTCACAACCTTGACCATGCTCTCCCAAGCTCCTCCGAAATGTGGAGAATTTGGGCAGATAAACTTCCAACTAATACGGCTCTCAGCGAACTCTTGTTCCAGTTTTGGACGATACTCTTCGTTGAGAAAGCGATACAGATCGCGAAGATACGAGTGAGCTCCTTTGAAGTTAGTTCCGTTGTCTGAATAGACGCACTGGACTGGGCCGCGACGCGCAAGGAACCTTTTGAGTGCGGCCAGAAAGCTTGGAGTGCTGAGATCCGTGGCGACCTCTATAGGTAAAGCTCTTGTAGTTAAGCATGTGAAGATGCACAGGTATGACTTTTCACTATGTACGCCACGGCGGCGAACAGGAGTATATGCAATTGGACCGGCGTAATCACAACCGGTGTGTGTGAACGCTTTGACGACTTGACGCGTGCGACTCTCAGGCAAGTCGGCCATAAGCGGATAGGTTGGACGCGGTTTGTTTCGGAAACAAACATTGCACATATGGATTCTCTTTCTTACAATTCGACGTGCGGACAAGATCCAGAATCTTTGTCTTAAGAGCGACATTAACAGCTCCGGCCCGGCATGCAGATATTTAATATGATAATAATCGATGAGCGAGTTAACGATAGGGTCGTTCTTGGGAAAAATAATCGGGTGCTGATGCGCGTAATCCAGTCCGGCGTTTGTAAGACGCCCACCCACGCGGATCACGTTGTTGTCTATAAAAGTCTTCAACTTGATGAAAGCTGGTGAACCACCTTTTTCATTTTTTATATTAATAAACTCCTCTGCGAAATATTTGTTTTGCAGGGCAGCTAGTAGTCTGATTTCTGCGGTTTCTAAATCCTCGGCAGTTACCGCAATAGTGCTGCGGCGGGGCGATACCTTAGCGAATCTATTGACGTACACTACTACACGGAGGAGTTTGCTCCATGATGAGATGCGAAGGCCGAGATCGTATAAAGGGCGCTGTTCCACAGGCGTGCTTGTGGTATGCGCATATGTCTTACGCTCGGGCATAACATCTACAGGCTGTTCATCTATTTCACGTATGGGCCACTCAGATGGGTCCAGGATGGCCCACGAAGGACCATTGAACCATAGAGGGTGTGACACCAGCTTCTCTGGAGTGATGCCACGCGAGAGGCAGTCTGCCGGATTCTTTGATCCCGAGACATGGTAGAATTTATCAGCCGGAATATTCTCTGTTACTTGAACAACGCGATTCGCAACAAACGTTTGCCACCTATGGGGCGAACTTCTGATCCAATATAAGGCGACCTTGGAATCTGTAAAAGCGTACACGTTGAGATGAAAGTGACGCGAATAATTATTCAATACGTTACGAAGAAGTTTTGACAGCAAGACTGCTCCGCAGAGTTCGAGCCTGGCAATTGAGGGCGCCTTCGTTGGTGCGACCTTGGACTTCGCACACACCAAGCGAACAGAGCTATCACTGCCAGAACCGACGCGTAAATAAACGACACCGCCATAGGCTTGCTCGCTCGCATCCGAGAACCCCAGTAAGGTGACCGTACAGCTCTCAGTCACGCCTAGATGGCGTGGAATACTGATGTCATTGAGGGCCGGTAACTCTGAGCAAAACTGTGACCAGAGCTTAACGATGCGTGGTGGCGTTGGGTCGTCCCAACCTATATCTAGCTGCCATAACTGTTTTATTAACAGCTTTGCATAGAGCACTGTGGGGGCGACGAATCCCATGATATCCCACAGGCGCGCAATCGTTGATAAAATACAACGTTTAGTACACCCCTTGTCAGTGGGTGGCGAAATTTTAAAGTAAAATGCGTCCGCGTCAGTGGACCAGTGTAAACCCAGTATCTTCTGTCGCACAGACTTGTCGAACTCCACCTCTGTGGGAAGTTTATGCGAGGCGGGTAGAGCGGCTAATACCGCCTTACTATTGCTATTCCACTTCACTAGATCCCACTGTGCTCCCTTAAACAGATCAATCAGCTGTTTGGCAGCGGCAACCCCCTCCCCTTCCGTTGTTAATGAAAATACGATATCATCCATGTATAAAGAATCGGAGGCGATACCACTCGCAAGCGGGTACTTGTGGCCATCGTCTTCGATGAGCTGCCGCACGGTGCGTAGCGCGTGGTAGGGGCTCGATGACAAACCAAAGCATACGCGATTGAATCGATACAAAACAAGTGGGTCTTGTGGATCAAAGCGGTACAAAAAACATTGGTAACGCCGATCGTATTCATGCAGAATAATCTTCAAGAACTGTTGGCGGCAATCCGCAGTCATGGCAACGGCGTGAAGACGGAAATTTAAAATAATCCGAAACAGATCTCCTTGTAGATTTGGTCCTGAATGAAGAATATCATTCAGCGACCGTCCTGAGCTAGTCTTGCTACTAGCGTCTAGAACGATCCGTAGACGTGTGGACGTCTTGTCCTCGCGGATGACCCCATGATGCGGGATGACGTATATAGGAGTGGTGTCATGGGGGTCACGCGGAGGCGCAGGCGAAATATAATCTTTCGCCATATAATCCTTTATGACGTCATCATAAGCTTTCCTCAATTTAAGCGAGCTTTCTAGTTTTCTTTCGAGACACACGAAGCGTCTATGCGCGCTCTTATATGAATCCCCTAGTGAGAAGACATCGCCACTAAAGGGTAGTCGTACTATATATCGACCGCTAACTGGATCGCGAGTTGTGGTCGATTTATAAAATTCTTCACATTCAGCGTCCGCAGGATGTTGAACAGACGAAGGAGTAGGCGGCTCTTCGAGCTCCCAAAATCTCTTGATTAAATTATCAATAGGCTCCTGTACTAAGCAGCACATCAAAGACTGACGGACACTAGGTGTGGGTACGGACCCCATAATTACATACCCCAACACTGTGCGCAGGGCTGAGGGCGCCGACGGATCGCGAGATTTACGCACCACGTCGGGGAGTAATAGGTGTGCGAAGAGAGGGGCGCCTATCAGCGCGTCTACCTTGTTAGGTATTCCAAAACTCTCATCGGCAAGCGGTAAGTCAGAAAGATGTGACATCGCTGACTTGTCTACCATAGCGGTGGGCAGAGAATCGGTAATACGATCCACGACTAAAGGCGAAATATTAAATTTAATTTTACTGTCAAAGCGCGAGAAAAATTCGAAATTTATTGAACCCGATTTAATTGTTTTTTCAGTTCCGCCGAACCCTTTAACGGTGACACACTCGATATCGTTCACCTGGATACCTAAAAGTTCGCAACATTCCTTTGTAATAAAGTGACTCTGCGACGCAGAATCTAATAAGACGCGAATGGTATGCCGCTCCCCTGTGTCGCTGTATGCGGTCACTTGCGCGGTGGCGAGCAGTACAGTACAACGCTCGCGTAGTTGAGTAGCGAGTGACGTCATACTCGTCGAGCACAATGCGACATCGGAGCGAGAACTCGACGCGGAGGCCGATGGCGCGGGCGCCACCACTCGTGCTGCATCTTCACGCTCGGTCGCGGCGGGGGTAAGCGGCGGAGGCGTCGAGCGGGGCGGCATCACATCAACGTCGCGTTTGAAGTGTAGCAATGTGTGATGTTTTAATCTACAGAGGCGGCAATTTACGTTGGAACTGCAAGCGGAGACTCTGTGTTTTATACTTAGGCAATTAAAGCAGGCATTTCTCTCTCTAACACATTTATAGCGCTCTTCCGGAGTCAATTTATTGAAATTTGCATATTTAAATAAATGTTGATGTGTAATATTCGCGCAGAGACATTTAAATGAAGGGTCAGCCGTTGTACTCAGATAGGACTGGTACTTCGGCGGCGGGGTGTTTGAGTTACTTTTATTATTATTAGAATGGCGATGTGTACTACTTCTGCTATGAGAATAGTTACTAGAACTACCAGCGTCCATCCGCTCAAAAACCTTAGTTCGATTCTTAATAAATTCGATGAGCTCTTCAAATTTAGGTATTTTGGAGACGGTGTTTAACTCAAAGGCGCGAACCGTATCCGGGTCCAGTTTCTTAAGTGCTATGTGCAGTATGATCATATCGACGAGATTATCCAATTTTAAATTATTTAAAGCACGCACCGCACTTATAAACTTGTCGATAAATAATTCGAGGTTGTTGGCGGTCGGTGTATTGAGGGCTTTAAATTCGAACATCTGATTTATGTACGCGGAGGCAAGCGAGCGCTTGTCTTCATATTTGTCGATGAGTGCCTGCATTATCAGTTGATAGTTTTCGGCGCAAGGAGTTATGCCAGCGCACGCGGACTGAGCCCTATCTGACAACTTGCCTAGCAGATAGTACAGCCTTTCAGCGTCGGTGAGCGACGGATTATCATGGACCGTGGTTTTAAAACTGGCATAAAAGAACGGCCATGATCGAATATCACCCGAGAAAGCCATCAGTTCGATGGGCGGTAGTGTAGGCCTGCCCTTACTAAGCGTAGCCACATCTACGATATTATGCAAACTCTGCTTTACATCGTCGTGTTGACGATGTCGCTTAATGCGGCTGTACAAAGATTCGAACGCAACCAAACTCTTAACTCAGGTTTCGCGGTTGGATACAACGTCAGTAGGCGAGAATTATATTCGTCTAAAATCCTCTTAAATTCATCGCGCTGAGTATCAACGTTAGAACACTCACCAAGAAAACTTTCCTTCGCCTCTGCGCTAGAACTAATATTACCAGATAAACCAAAAATATTTTGCATTGATTCGAAAATAGCTTCGCGTTTAGCTTCCAATATTAACAAAGAAGAATCTTGGATTTCAGGGCTATCTGGTTTTTTAGGCATTTTGTATATTTATATGTAGGTAGATATAAATCGATAATAAACAAAACGATGACGATGCTACTTTCGTTGGCTTTTTCGTGGTACGAGGCGGTTGGAACAAATATGGTGAATAAAAATACTAGTAAGGTAGGTATCAATCTAGGCTAAGCAAATTATTATTTTTCTTTTTTATACTATAAATAATTTTAAAATCGATCTTTACAAAATACAAAGAAGAAAAAGTAACTTAATAATGCTGATAAACACGTAACATAATAGTTACGGGCGGGTTTTAAAATATAGGTAAATCTACGTAACACAAGGTCACGGGCGGAGTAACAACAACTACAAATTTTATAAAATTATACCTGATAGCTAGTGATTACAGGTGATAATTATCACTTAATAGGGCTTATGCAGCGACCTAAAAAGGGCGGCTGGAGATTACGGTTCAAAGGACCACTTATGATCACGCCAGAAACTATTAATAAAGGACCCTTCGATAGATCTCAGTTAAAGTGATAAATTACGTGTCTCGCAAAATTGACGGGAATCAAAGGAAGTAGGACATGCACACCAACCTTGCGTGGACTTCTGCACCAGCGCGATTCTCGATCGTCGTGATGATGGCGGGCCCGCCAGGTTTTAGTTGCAGTGATTTCCAGGCTTCCAGAGTTCAATAATGGCGAGACACTCGCGGTGGACGTGATCATCAGAATAAATACTTGTGATTTTATAACAGTCGTATTTTTCTCACATGCGTAGGTAGCAGTTGCGGTGAGAATATTAATATTCATTTTTTCTTACAACCCTCACTTCATTTATTCATCGGGTTGCCATGCGCTGACGTAAATGTGCATAAACGTTTTCATTGGGGAAAAGGGGAGAAATTGCGAGACACAAAGCAAATAAAGAATTAAATAATCTGCGAATTACTGGCGCAAGCATATACTTTATTTGGCATCAACATCAAAATACCTTAAATAGGAATACAAAAAATACAAAAAACGACTTTTGCGACGCTTTCTGCGGTGATGTCTTGAACTGGAACAGCTTCCGGCCATCTGATGCGTCTGTCTATTATGGTGACGCAAAACTTGAAATCGTGCGATAATCGTAGCGGTCCCACGACGTCTATGTGTTCGAAACGTTGAGAAGGTGGAAACTCTGCCAGAGGAGTGGCGACGTGACGATGTACCTTGCTGCGCTGACAGTCGATACATGCTTTGGCCCATGTTGCTACTTCTTTGTTCATAGCTGGTGTGATGACCCATAAGGTCCTACAAAATTTTTTTGGTTATAATTAAAATCTTAAATAATTATTAAAGTATAGAAGATAATAAAATACACCTATAAAATTACATTTAAAACATATTAGAGGACATTGCGGTTCAAATAACATCAAAAACAAATTTTAGTACGTTTATCAATAATAACTCCTAAACTAAAGAAGTTAGGACAAAATATTATATGAAGGAAAGTGCTTATATTAGGGAATTCTAAATGTATGTTAAGTTTCAAGAGTATAGGATCAAGTTGCAAAACGCGAATCCCCGCCTCAGGCGTCTCTGTGAACGCACCGCCAGTATCCACGAGCCGTATATCTACGGGGAATACGGAGGTAAAAAAATGTCCTGACGACAAAAGTTTGTTGGGAAAGTAAATTGATAATAGTGTAATAATAAACGAATGCGCTGGGGAGGGAACGTCTAAGGGACAATAAATATAATATTATTGCACATTTATCAAACATAAAATTTATTTTCTCATACAAATTTTTTAATAAATAATATACATGCAAAGTACGTCGTGGTCGAGCGGTCTGCGCGCAGAACGATTTATCGGTTTGTGCAAGGATTCGTACACGCGACCTGAAAGTTTCGTCACTACGCATTGTGTCCTGATTGCGTTGTGCAGAGGCGAGCTCCAGGCCTTCTCTTGCTGCCTCCCCGAAGGGGAGGCAGCAGAGGTGTCTGCGTCGGGGCAGAGCCCCCTGCAGTGGGCGATCCCACGCTGTCCGCCACTACGGACAGGAACTGGGGGGCGGTTCAAAGACCGCGTGGATCGTCGGGACGGAGCCGACGCCGCCCGTCAGGGCGGCGTCCAGGCTCCGTCAGCCAAGCTAGGTGGGCTGCGTTGGCTCGTCATCGCGAGCGATAAGCTCGCGCGGATATCGCCTCCCCTCGGGTGGACGGGCGTGGAGGGGGGCCAGACCACGGATGTGCTCGTGGTCCGACGCATCCGCCCGCTCGAACATCCGAGAGGTGAGCCGCTGGACGAACTCATCCAGCGGCTCGACCCTCAGGTCCCTCTGGATAGTGGAGTTCCTCACGTAGCGAGGAGCTCCGGCAGCGGCACGCAGTGCCAAGGCTTGCTGCGATTGCAGGCTCTCGAGCAGGGACGCACATGGCAGTGCGTACCATGCCGGAGCGGCGTAGGTGAGTCGGGGCCTAATGTAGGTCTTGTAGACCCCGACTTTTACCCTCAGAGGGAGCCGAGAGTCGAGCACGCCGCGCAGCTGATACCGCGCGGCGCGGGCGCTCGCGATGACGTTTCTCACGTGAGGCCTCAACGTGAGCCGACGATCCAGCGTGACCCCCAGGTACTTTACCTGAGGGGACCACGCAATGTCCTGCCCGTAGAGGCGGAGAGGTGGCGGTGGGCGTTTAAGATTGCCGACGCATATGGCCTGTGTCTTCCCGACATTGACCGACAGTCTCCACTTGGAGAGCCAGTCCGGGAGGAGGTCGAGCGTGCGCTGCAGCCGTTTCGCGGCGAACGCAGAGCTCATTGATGAGGTGTAGTACGCCGCGTCATCGGCGTACAGAGCCAACTCGACCCCATCCCCCACTGGGATGTCGTCGGTGTATCGGGAGTAACAGGCCGGGGAGAGGCAGCTGCCCTGCGGCACGCCGGCCCCGATCGGACGCTCAGTCGAGGTGACGTCCTCGACCGCCACACAGAAGCGACGGTCGGATAGAAAGGACGCCACCACCCGGACTATACGCCGGGGAAGCGCGGACGACGATAGCTTCAGCAGAAGACCCTCATGCCAGACCCTATCGAACGCCTTCTCCATGTCGAGGAGAACAGCGACGGTGGTTGTCCTCTTGTTGAGGGCCACCGTCATGTGCTGGATCACCCTCGACAGCTGGAGGGTGGTGGAGTGTCCCGCCCGGAACCCAAACTGCTCCTTTCTAGGAGTGATGTGCGGAGACATGCGTCGCAGCAGTAGCAACTCGAACAGCTTCGAGAGCGTAGGCAGCAACGTGATGGGCCGATAGCTGCCGGGGAGAGTGACATTCTTCCCCGGTTTGGGCAGCATGATGACCTTGCCGGTTTTCCACACGGTGGGATAGTGCCCCGTGCGCAGGATACCGTTATACAGGCGCGTCACCGCCGCTATGGAGCGAAACGGCAGGTGACGCAGCGCTGCATTAGTGATACCGTCTGCGCCCGGGGCCTTACGCGGCTTCAGCTTTCGGGTCATCCGCTGCACCTCACCGGGGGAGAACACGATTGGGTCCTCCTCCGGCGCTATCGGCGCCGCGAAGTACTCCCGAAGCTGGGCAACCACTGCTGCGACGTGCTCCACATCGTCAGTGGGGTTTGGGCGGAACTGGCGTTCGAGATGGTCGGCGAGGATCCTCGCGCGGTCTTCCGCGCGGTACCTCAGCGTACCGTCGTCCGCTGTGAGCGGTCTGATCGGGGGCCGGGCGCCAGAGAGTTGGCGGCAGAGGCGATGGACACTGGTCCAGTCCTCGCTTGCCGCCTCAATGCGCCTCTCCCATGCGTCGGCTTCTTGCTCCCTCAGGGCATCCTTGATCTTGTCCGTGAGGGCGTTGAGCTCCGTCTTCATCCGGGGGCAGCGACATTGCTGCCACCGCCTGCGCAGGCGCCTCTTCTCGCCAATCATGTTCCTGATGTCGGCGGGAAGCGGGGGCAACCTGCCCCCCGTCGGCATGGTGCGCGAGGAGGTGTTGAGGGCGCCTTGGACACAGGCGGTGATGTCCGAAGCCAGGAGCTCAACGTCCCCCGGAGAGACGAGGGGCCTCGAGGGGGTGCTCGTCGCCATCGAGCTGGAGAAACTTTTCCAGTCTATCGATCGGCGCGGCGCTGGTGGCGAGACTCTTTGTGGCATGTTCGCCAGGACGACCAGGACCGGGACATGGTCAGAGCCCATGTCCTCGGGCAGGGCCTCTATAGAGGGCCGGCAGAGGAGCCCACGGTGGGCTATGAGGTCGATGACGTCAGGTTGAAACGACGTCCGGGCCGGATAATGCGTAGGAGTTTCCGGCCCTTCGACCTCGTAGCCGCGGGCCTCGGCGTCGCGGAGGAGTCGTCTGCCGTTCGGGCAGTCGTGAGTCGAGTTCCACGCCGTGTGCTTGCAGTTGAAGTCGCCGGCAACGGCAGTGGGGATGTTGGAGTCCAGCAGGGTGTGCATATCACCCGGCTGGAATCTCAGCTGCGGCGGTTTGTACGCAGCGTACAGCCGCGTTGGGTTGCCGGCGATGCACAGCTCGACGCCCAGGGCGCTGAACGCCGAGAGCTGCACGGCGGGAACTCGTTGGTGAATGACTCCTCGCTTGACTAGCACTGCCAGCCCTCTATAGGCATGACCCTGAGGACTGGTTTCGTCCTGGCGGTAAACGTGATAGCCGGCGACTGTTACGTTAGTCGTCGGCCCTAGAAGAGTCTCGCAGATCAGCGCCACGTCGATCTGCTGGTCGCGCAGGACGGTCTTCAGGACGGATGTTTTGCCCCGAAGACCGTTGGCGTTCCAGTAGATCATCCTGAGCGAGGTCACACCTGCTGCAGGATGCGGGACATCCCGCTCAGGATGACCTGGATGGGGTCGGCGTCGTCCCTGATGGCCACCAGCACATCTTGGAGGACGCCGATCACCATCTCGATGGCGACGAGCTTGTTGCTCTTGCCCGCTCCCGGGGCCCGGGGCTTAGAAGCGCCGGGCCTGCGGGCAGCGGGGAGAGCCGTTGCTGATGGAGGTTGGGGAGGAGCGGTGGCCGGACCAGAGGTCACCGCCGGGGGCGCTGAAGCAGCCCCCTCCCTGCTCCCCTTCTTCTTTTTGTTGCCCCTCTTTCTTTTCCTCTTCACGCCGGAAGAGGAAGGAGGGGCCGCCGCACCCGGAGCACGCCGCTTCGGGGTGTTCGCAGGCGCCATCAGAGTGGTGGCGCCGGCTTCCGCTGCCACCTGCGCCACTTGCGGGGCAACAGGTCGGCCGGTGGACAGGGCGACCGTGCCTGCCTTTTTATTACGGGCTTCTCTCTTGAAGACAGGGCACGACGCCCTGTTGGCCGGGTGTGCCCCCCCGCAGTTGACGCAGGTGGGGGGCTCCTCTTTGGGGCGGGGGCAGTTGGCAGCGGCGTGCTCCTCGCCGCAGCGGACGCACGCGAGCCTCCGGTGGCAGCCGAACGACGAATGCCGGAACTGCTGACACCGGTGGCATTGCGCGGGTCCGCGCTTGCCCCGCCAGGCGTCAATTTTGATCCCGGGCATACACAGCATCTCTGTGACGTTGTATATGCCCGGGGTAAGGTTCGGGGTGCGGCGCAGTTGGGCGTAATATATGCAGCCGGGCCTGCCGGCGCGGGCGCGAATGGGGCGGACGTACTCCGGCTCGTAGCCCATGGCTACGAGCTCCTGGGTAATTTCCGACGGATCGGTGTCGATCGGTAGCCCCCTTATTGCTACCTTGACACTCTGATCCGCCGGAAGGGAGTACGCGAACCAGGATACCGTCCGGTCTTCCTTTTCCAGCGCCGTTAAATAGCGCTGGACCAGACGGTATTCCGATTCGTCCTTCGGAATGAAGCGCACGCCCTTGCCATATGGGCGTGCGCTAGGAGTCCGCCCCAGTTTTTCCCTGAGGACGCGGAAGTGGCGCGCCCAGTCGGGAAGGTTTTCCACGACCAGGGGGGGGTAGGCGCTCCTGCGCTTGTCCCCCTTTCGCGCCGCCCCCGCGCCGCCGCCGGCAGGCGCGGTTGGAGCGGCTGGAGCGGCGGGCTGTGCGTCCATCGGCGCAGCAGCGGGCGCCGGTGGGGACTCAGCCCGCGCGGCATCGGCGAAAGTGGGCCGTATGGGGGCCCTTGCAGGGCTCGCTCCGGACCTCGGAGGGCTCATGGGGGAGTCCAACGGAGGGCTCTCCGGCCTGGCGGCCGCGAGCGGACGTGCTCGCGGCTCGCGTTGCGGCCTGGGAGACGGGAGGCTCAGAGCGCCCTCTGGGGGCGACAAATTGTGGCAGGCTCGCTTGCCAGGCTCCTCGTCATCGGAGGAGTCGGGGACGCGCAGCCTGCGTGACGCCCCCGCAGGGGGAGTTTCCAGTGCCGGTAGGTGCAGAGGAGCCTTACGTGCGAGTTGTACGTGAAATTCCTCCTCCGCGGTCCTACCGGCCAAGCTCTCCGAGGAGCCATGTAGGGCGCGTCTGCGGTCCCGCAGCGTGCGCGCCATCGCCTCCAACAGCTCCCCGGACAAAAGCCCCGTCTGCTTCAACCTGGAGGTTATGAGCATATCAACCTCCAGGTGGGCATTCGGGGACATGTCCGGGCGGTGAAGGGGTAGCTGAACCGGTGGGGGCGGCATTTCGGCCGCGGACGCGCGGCTGGTGTGCACGAGCGTCGCCGAGCCGGCGGTTGTTACAGGGGTGGGGGGATACTTAGATGCCCCCAGCCCCCGAGGCGCCGCCGACTCGGCGGCGCGCGGGGGTCCACGCTCCTTGAGCCCCTCCGAGGTGCGGGCACGCACCGGCGAGGGGGTCGGTCGCCCGAACTCCGGTCCGGCCCTCGTAGGGGATGAGGGCGCGGAGCGGGGGGGCGGAGCTGCCCTTGACTTGGGGGCAGCGGGGCGCGGGGCCGGCGAGCTATGTTTCGCCGGTCGCGACGCGCTGTCCCCAGGCGAAGGGGGGGCCGTTCCGGGTGAGATGGCGCCCGGGAAGGCGGGCTGCGCCGGACGCGACGCGACGGTCATGGGCGGGGGCAAACTGTGCCCTGTGCCCCTGGCCGCCGCGGCGCGCGGGGCAGGAGACGAGGCCGCGGTGGCACCCGTTTGAGCAGACACCAGTTCGGGGGTGTGTGCGGTCGACTGAGTCGCCGGCCGCTTGCCCCCGGGCTGGGTCGCCGCGGAGCGCGACGGCGGGTGGTCGCCGTCGCGAGGGGGAGGCGCTTCCCGCGTTAGACGCGGGTCGCGTGACGGAGCCCTGCCCGCCATCCGCTTAGGTGCGAGATGGCCGACAGGGTCAACACGAGGGGGAGGGGGGGTTAGGACCCGCCCACAGTGCGCTCCGAATAGAGAAGACGCACGCCAGCACCTAACAGCGCCCCGCTACGGACATTTGATCCGAAGCGGTGCGCGCCGGCCGCTGGTTTGCGTCTCCCCTAGGCCGCAGGCTCGACCGAGAGGCCACAGAAGGCCGCGACCTTCCCGCCGCTCCCGCCCGCAGCGCCGTACAGCACCGCTGCGACGATACCACGGTTAGCAAACTCAGTTGCCGCTCCCTGGTATCGCGCGCAGCACTGCACGAAGCCGTGCGCGGAAGACGGACGCGGCTCGGGGGGCGTAAACAAGAAATTACGCCGCCGAGACCGCGTTGGAGAGAGCCGGGAGCCGGAACAGAGCACGAACACGTCGCAGGACACAGCAACAGCAGCGGCAGCAGGATCAGGATCAGCTTGCAGCTCCGAAGTGTAGTCAGCGGTGGATGGGTAGCCAGTCCCGCAGAGGCGAGCATGCGCGATTGCGATACTTGGTGGTCGCATGTGTGCACACCTTGCACATGAGCACAGAAATACTTACGAAAATACTTACATACTTCACAGCGGTTTACCTCCATGTACCTACCATTACCAAACCGTGTACGTAACATACCTTTACCGGGGAATTGGATCAAGGATCAGGAAGGTTGAAGGAGCAAGAGAGAAATAACATACACAGTGGAATCACCTTATTATCGAATCACAAGAAAGAAACAGGACACGGACAACTTGTTATGTTATTCTTTATTGCCTAGCTGACTCAATTCCAACGAATTCCAGACAGAGGAAAGTGCGAGGAGCAATCTTGAAAAAGACGACCTCGCTGGAGATTCGAAGGAACAGTCAAGCGACGTCACGTTCCTGGGTCACACTCACTGAAGTAACTACGCAAGCAAGATCAGGCAGTACATCAAAATGGAAAGAGTGGCCCTGAAAAGAGCCGTTTTTAATCGCCTGGATCTTGCGCCGCTGTTGTACGCCATCAAGCACCATGGAACTACTCGGTCGGAGACACCTGTATGGCACCACACGCACATCCACGATTCGCGGTCCGGCGCGAGACGCGCGGCCTTGCGCTCTCAACGATCGATGGCGACTGGCGCTTGAGACGCGGCGGACTGAGCTCCTGCGCGCGCGCCGCCCGCGTCCTCCGCGCCGTGCACCCCGCGCATGCGCGGTGCGAGTGTGCGACGAGAGGAGACTATGAAATTCTAGAAACTAGCATCTCGCTTGAATCTGTCCGCCGTTTAATGTACGATTTCTCATTGGTTGTTTGGTTGTAAATATTTAATGTTGTGTTTTTGATTGGTTGTTAGTTTTAAGGTTTTCTGTATATATAGCGCTAAGTTTTTAACAATAAACTACTTCCAAAATTCCATTTCTACAGCAAATGTGAGTTTAATACCTACCTGCTCGTAATACCTCCGCTACAGTGGTGACCCTCCGACAATCAAGAAGAAAAAAGGAATCAACAAAAGGCTGAAGCTATGGCCGAGCAAGAACAAAAAATCGTCGAGACAACCAAAATCGCTGACCTGGCTGCGATCTCCGTGCAGTCAAAACTACTTCCATTTTGGCGCACCGTTCCCAGAGCCTGGTTCGTCCAGTTTGAGGCAGTCATCGATCCCTTGAAGACATCAGATGACCAAAAATACAGATACGTCCTTTCGAAGCTAGAACCGGCCGATCTACAGCACATCACCGACCTACTATACAGCCCACCTGAGAAAGGGAAATATGAAGCCGTGAAAAATCGACTACTCACCGTGTACGAAAAATCAGAAGTCGAGAACTTTCAGAAGCTCATCAGCGGTTTAGACATCGGCGACCAGAAACCCAGCGTGCTGCTACGAAAAATGAGAGAACTCAATAACGGCCTCATCACTGAAGAAGGCTTGAAGATCGAGTGGCTCAATCACGTGCCAGCCCACTGTCGCTGCGTACTCTCTATCAACAAAGAATCTTCACTCGACACGTTAGCAGCAATGGCAGACAGGATGATGGAGTACGTCGGGAGCACGCTCGTCAACACCGTGGCAGCAGTATCAAACGCAACCTCTTCAGCAGCATCATCTAACAGCACCTGCGAGCCACCGCACTCAGAGATCCTATCAAGATTGGAAAAACTCACATTACAAGTGGCGGAATTGCGAGCACGGCATACCACGCGTCAAACATCTCGTCAACCATTTCGCGGACGCTACCGCTCTCACTCACGCTCATCATCATCCCGTGTGAAGCCTGGCGATCCTACGTGGTTATGCAGATACCATCACAAGTTTGGCAAGAAGGCAATACGCTGCGAGTCACCGTGCGCACAACGTAACAAGACGTCGGAAAACTAACGTCGACACCGACCGCGGCGGATGTCGGTGTCCCCAAGATCAGCAACCGCCTTTGTGTTCATGATCGCGACTCACACGAACGTTTCCTCGTGGACACTGGCGCAGATATATCTGTTTGGGCTGCAACATCGAAAACTAAGAAAAAGGCCGCACATACCTACAAACTTTACGCGGCAAACAACACACCGATAAATACCTACGGCGAGAAAACAATCAAGCTCAACCTGGGACTACGGCGCAGTTTCACCTGGACATTTATTGTCGCAGACGTGAAGACTTCCATATTGGGTGCAGACTTCTTACGTCACTACAAGCTCCTCGTGGATCTTCACAGAAAAAAATTAATCGACGACGAAACCAAGCTTACCGTCGACGCCACTGAAGTATCAACAACCGCCGAGTTCATTCGCATCGTGAGCTCCGACCAACAATATCACGATATCTTGAAGCATTTTCCTGGCGTTCTCCGACCCATGTCTCTTAAGCAGCCAGCCAAACATGACGTCGTACATCACATCGAAACGACGGGTCCTCCGCTTTCGGCACGCGCCCGCCCTCTACCGCCCGACAAATACAACGCCGCAAAAGCCGAATTTGATCGGATGATGGAGATTGGCATTTGCAGACCTTCAAGCAGTCCATGGGCCAGCCCTCTACACGTCGTCACGAAAAAAGACGGCGGACTTCGCGTATGCGGCGACTACCGAAGATTAAACGCAGTGACGCAACCCGATCGCTATCCGACACCACGCATTCAAGATTTCACGTACCCACTCAACAACAAAAAAATATTTTCGAAACTTGATCTCAAGATGGCTTACTACTGGATTCCCATGGCGAGTAAAGAAGATGCACAGAAAACAGCCATAATCACTCCGTTCGGGCTATACGAATTTACATGCATGACGTTCGGTCTACGCAACGCAAGTCAAACCTTTCAAAGATTCATGCATCAAGTTCTCCGAGGTATAGAAGACTGTTTCTGTTTCGTCGACGACATTCTCCTATTTTCTGAAGATGAAAACAACCATAAGAAGCTTCTCCATCAAGTCTTAGAACGTCTCGACAAACACGGCGTCACACTCAACGTCGACAAATGCCAGTTTGGAGTTGAAACTATAAACTTCCTAGGCTACGAAGTCTCCGCCAGCGGTATCAAACCTACGATAGATCGCATCGAAGAATTTCCTCGTATCTGAAACCGAAGACAATCGTCGAACTACGACGCTTCCTAGGCATGCTTAATTTTTACCGAGATTGCCTACCTCATCAAGCCGATCATCAACACGAACTCAACAAGTTTCTTCACAACAAGAAAAAGAATGACAAAACGCCAATAGAATGGACACCGGAAGCGAACGAAGCTTTTGAAAAATGCCGCCAAAGCATTACCGAAGCAACAACGCTAAGCTACCCCGTTCACGGTTGCAAACTCGCTATAATGACAGACGCCTCGGATCACAGTTTAGGCGCAGTACTACAACAAAAGGTTGAGAACAACTGGAAACCATTAGCATTCTTCTCGAAGTCAATGAGCCCTACGCAACGCCGCTACAGCGTGTACGATCGCGAATTATTAGCTATGTACATGGCTGTAAAACACTTCAGAAGACTAATCGAAGGCTGCGAAGTAACTATACTCACCGATCACAAGCCTCTCTCTTTCGCACTCAGCAGACCCGCCAGTAGTAGCGACACACCGAGACGAGAACGGCAGCTACATTTCATATCTCAATTTTGTTCGAGTATCAAGTACATCAAAGGTGAAGAAAATCCAATCGCCGACGCATTATCACGAATCGAAGACATCCAGAACCCGAATGTCATAGACTACAACCAACTTGCAATAGACCAAAGCAACGACGAAGACTTGAGAAATCTAAAGAAACAATCCAACTTGAAATTCGCCGAAGTAACTCTTCCCGGACTCGACCGACCAATCACATGCGAGCTATCGACTACGTCACCCCGTCCGTATTTACCTAAAACATACCGCTATGCCGCATTCAAAGCGCAACACGGGCTATGTCACCCCGGGGCAAGAACCACACGGAAGCAGATAGCATCGAAATTTTTCTGGCCAGCTATGAACAAAGAAGTAGCAACATGGGCCAAAGCATGTATCGACTGTCAGCGCAGCAAGGTACATCGTCACGTCGTCACTCCTCTGGCAGAGTTTCCACCTTCTCAACGTTTCGAACACATACACATAGACGTCGTGGGACCGCTACGATTATCGCACGATTTCAAGTTTTGCGTCACCATAATAGACAGACGCACCAGATGGCCGGAAGCTGTTCCAGTTCAAGACATCACCGCAGAAAGCGTCGCAAAAGCCCTCTACGAGAACTGGATAGTGCGATTTGGCGTCCCGCTCAGAATTACGACAGACAGAGCACAAAATTTTGAGTCAGCACTATTCAACACACTACTGAAGAGATGGGGTATATCTAGAATCCGCACTACAAGTTATCACGCCCAGTCAAACGGAAAAGTAGAACGACTTCATCGTACAATGAAGGCAGCTCTCATGGCGCGCGGTGCAACCACAACATGGGTAGACGAGTTGCCCACCGTACTATTTGGTTTACGCACCGCACTACGCGAAGATAATCTCAGCCCTGCACTGATGACCTACGGCGCAACACTACGAATACCGTCCGATTTTTTCGTACCTACACAGTCGAAAATCGAAGATGCAGAATACGTGCAACGGCTAAGCCGAACAATGGCAACGTTAATACCCACAAATCGTACCACAACGTCACGACCTACGTTCGTACACAAGAACCTAGCTACGTGTACACACGTTTTCGTTCGAAACGACGCGGTCAGACCGCCATTGACTCCGCCATATGACGGACCCTATCAAGTTCTACAACGTCACGAGAAGTATTTCAAGATACAGTTACCACTACGCACAACCGTGATATCACTGGATAGACTCAAGCCTGCCTACCTACTTAACGAAGAAGACGTAAGCACGAGCGACACTGACGTCACGTCGGAACGCAAGAGATCGAGTTCACCGAACCGTGATCCAGTCGAAACACGTGAAACAAGGAATTCGACTCCAGCTGTCTTACCTACGTCACCTTACATCACCCGGAGCGGACGAGTCGTGAAGAAAACCGTACGCTTTGCTTGAAGGGGGATACTGTGCACACCTTGCACATGAGCACAGAAATACTTACGAAAATACTTACATACTTCACAGCGGTTTACCTCCATGTACCTACCATTACCAAACCGTGTACGTAACATACCTTTACCGGGGAATTGGATCAAGGATCAGGAAGGTTGAAGGAGCAAGAGAGAAATAACATACACAGTGGAATCACCTTATTATCGAATCACAAGAAAGAAACAGGACACGGACAACTTGTTATGTTATTCTTTATTGCCTAGCTGACTCAATTCCAACGAATTCCAGACAGAGGAAAGTGCGAGGAGCAATCTTGAAAAAGACGACCTCGCTGGAGATTCGAAGGAACAGTCAAGCGACGTCACGTTCCTGGGTCACACTCACTGAAGTAACTACGCAAGCAAGATCAGGCAGTACATCAAAATGGAAAGAGTGGCCCTGAAAAGAGCCGTTTTTAATCGCCTGGATCTTGCGCCGCTGTTGTACGCCATCAAGCACCATGGAACTACTCGGTCGGAGACACCTGTATGGCACCACACGCACATCCACGATTCGCGGTCCGGCGCGAGACGCGCGGCCTTGCGCTCTCAACGATCGATGGCGACTGGCGCTTGAGACGCGGCGGACTGAGCTCCTGCGCGCGCGCCGCCCGCGTCCTCCGCGCCGTGCACCCCGCGCATGCGCGGTGCGAGTGTGCGACGAGAGGAGACTATGAAATTCTAGAAACTAGCATCTCGCTTGAATCTGTCCGCCGTTTAATGTACGATTTCTCATTGGTTGTTTGGTTGTAAATATTTAATGTTGTGTTTTTGATTGGTTGTTAGTTTTAAGGTTTTCTGTATATATAGCGCTAAGTTTTTAACAATAAACTACTTCCAAAATTCCATTTCTACAGCAAATGTGAGTTTAATACCTACCTGCTCGTAATACCTCCGCTACACATGAAAGCGTATGGTGGGCCGATGTGCCTCGTGAACGAGATACTTTGAGTAGAATATTGTATTGATTTTTATCATTACAAAAGACGGTTCGTTACGAATAGTCTTGTTGAGCGAGCGATAGCGCAGAGTGGTTTAATGTTTTTGTGCGAAGGTCTGTCAGTGCACTTGACGTCCGTAAGGATATCTCGAGCGTAGACCTGAAAACATTAGTCACGAGGAAGGATCTGCAAATCACAGTACCAAATAGGCTCGAAGCAAACGGAACTCTAATCTTGAACGGTTGGACATTGCACGTCGCGAGCGTATGATGACGTAGATGGGTAAAAATCCGCGCCTTGAGTCATCTGCGCCGTGACGAGTTTCGTTGTGCGCCTTGTACCTTACCTTGAATAACAACGCCTTCCGTGTTATTCAATCTACATATCACCGATGCGGCTGACTGGAGATGCCGGCCCTCTCCTACACCAGGGAAGGGTTGTTCGCTCTTCTTTCTGTTTTACCTTTCTTTTTATTACAAATATTATCGATGGGCCAATGCGCTCTGTGGCTCGATTGCTGGCTGCGGAGACAGACTGGAGCTACTGTGACTCGCAACCACATGTATGCTTACGTAGGTCCCTGCGCTTTGCGATCGAGACCGTTGTGCAGAGGCTGGGGGATCGGCTGTTGGCGACCTCGTCGCTGACGCTAGATTCTCGGCAACCTTTGTGTTTTTCAACACGATGTGCTTGCCAATGTTCTGATGTGGCAGAACGAGTTGGATGCCCGAGTGGGTTCACAGGGGAGAGAGAGCCATTCAACTCTACAGCTACGGCTAGGCTACGGTCTTACTGCTTGCAGTATGACAGAGAGTTCATCAGCTGAAGTTCCAGGTTCCAGGGAGAGATTGGTCTCCGATAACACACACATACAATTTTGGATCACTGTGCTGGGGTTTGGTTTGTGGTGGTCCCACCCAACCCTGGTCTTCGGGCTGGCACATATTCAAGGGCTCACCATGGCTCCAAAGCGGCGGTAGTCTTCGGACTGGGGACGTACAGTCTCCTCACTGGATTCCTGAAACGGACGCTGGTGAATGAATGATGTAACCATCTAGAATGATCCTCTACCTTGTGAAACAGGTTGGGGGAGGTGACGAAGGCATTGTGCTGGACGGTCATCACCGTGGAATAGCGCAGGAGGGGCTATACCACCTTCCGGCGAATACTTATGTATTAACTGGAAGCCTTACCTTCGGTTTGACGTCGGGATTGGTTGCAGTGCCAACAATCATTTCACGTAGTACTTGAGGTTCCTGTGGCCAATGCTTGCGTCATGCTGAGGGGACAAAACCTGGTCGACCTTGGAATAGAGTCGTCTGGGTGGTTTATTAAATATATTTATGCGTCCTGGCAATGTCTGAGCCATCTGAGCCAGGAATGGTAGCTTTTGACGAGATGTTGACCGGGGTTAAACCGACAAACACAACCTAAAGAAAACTGTAGAGATTAAAAACATTAGGGTTAAGATTATTCAAACTTAGCCTACAAGCTAATAGATTAGGTCATCAATACAAAGTAATGAATTAGGCCGGAAAACAAACTAATAAAATAGAACATCGATATAATGTTAGGGAGGCAGGTCGTCACAAACAAACTAACAAAACTAGATCATCCACATAAATAGATTAAAAATAGATCATCCACCTAAAGTTAGGAAAGAGGTCGCACGAAAGCAATAAAAATAGGGATTCGTCCGTGTACTAATCTAAAACCGTCCGTGTATTCGCTAAGCATAAATTAGAGATCGTTCATGTATTAACTTTAGAATCTTAGCTATAAACTTGACCAAACAAAAAACTATGATGCAAATACTAAGACGATAGTTCAATCTCAACCTAAAAGGATCATAGGTTACTGCACACAACGAAATTAGAGTCCTAACCACTAGACAATCAGGCCAAATTAGAGATTATCGTAGTAAGAAGTAGATCGGAGGAAGTCGCGCGAAGGGGGGGTAAGTTACAAATTGGTGCCGTGACCAGGATCATGGCTAAGTTAGAAATGTAAAACCGACCGCGACAGCGAATCGCATGGTTGGCTTGCATAAATGTAAAAGCGACCGCTACAGTGAATCGCATGGTTGGCTTACATACGAATAAACGACCGCGACAGAGTATCGCATGGTTGAATCAAATAAATATAAACGACCGCGACAGCGTATCGCATGGTTGACTAGAATGAATACAAATGGCCTAGGTCAATAAATGCATGGCTATTTAAACATAATAACGTGGGGGTTACACCCTACAAATTGATGTCATAGTAAACCAGGATTCCTAATCAGGTTAAATTAAATTAACATAAAATCGGGATTGTCATGGCTAGTTAAAGTAAAATTCAAGTAGGGGTAAAAGCCCTACAAATTGTTGCTTGTGAAAATGGAAAGGTCTTGAGATTGGACTTCGGCCTGAAAGTGTTTGCATTATAAAAGTCAGGGGGGGGGGTATTATAAGTTTGCATTTCTTTGCAGATTGCTAAGGAATGAAAATTTATATTGAAGTTAAAACTTTTGAAGAATAGAAGCGTAAAACAGTGTAAAAATAAACTTTAACCGATTAAATTGTCCAAGGTCGATCAGCTAGTGTTAGTGTGATTATACGTAAAAACTTTTAATAAATATAAAACATTTTCGATCGCAATTTAGAAGTTTAAATTGGACAGTTACAACGAGTCACGACGAGTGCACGACGGAGAAGGACGGCCGGTACGAGACTGCGCTGCTGTGGAAGCAGGACGATCCTGCGATGCCGTGTAACCGGGAGAACGCCCTGAGTCGTCTCCACGGCATCGAGAGGAAGCTCGACCGATCGCCATCGCTGAAAGTAAGGTATGAGGAACAAATGACTGCTCTCATAGAGAAGGGTTACGCTGAACCCGCACCGGTATCGTCTACGCCGAATCGAACGTGGTACTTACCACACTTTGCCGTCGTGAACCCGTTAAAATCGGAGAAACTTAGAATAGTTCACGACGCCGCTGCCAAGACGAAGGGAGTCTCCCTCAATGATCATTTGCTCACAGGTCCTGATCTGCTACAGTCGCTACCGGGAGTCATGATGCGCTTCCGGCAGCATGCCGTTGCTGTCACCGCAGATATAGCGGAGATGTTCATGCAAGTGAAGATACGCCCGTCAGACCGCGACGCGCTCCGATACCTGTGGAGAGGTAGTCGCCGCGACGGCGAGCCGCCGACAGAATACCGGATGACGTCACTCATCTTCGGCGCCACCTGATCGCCGTCAACGGCCATCTACGTTAAGAACAGAAACGCGGTAAGATACCAAAATACTATGCCACGGGCGACAACTGCCGTTGTCAACAATCACTACATGGACGACTACCTAGACAGTTTCGAGACCACGGCCGAGGCCGTTGAAGTGTCCAGCCAGGTGCGAGATATCCACCGACGCGGCCACTTTGACCTGCGCAAATGGGCATCGAACTCAGTCGACGTACTCGGGGCCATTGACCCCGAAGCAGCGCAGCGACCGGCCGTCAACCTGAGCGATGGCAGCCAAATAGAAAAGGTTTTGGGTCTAGTGTGGAAGCCCCACCAAGACCAACTAGCCTTCAACCTCGACCTGGCACGCATACCAGCGAGGATAATGCAGAGTGCTGCACCAACAAAAAGAGAAGCGCTCCGTATTGTAATGTCTCTTTATGACCCATTGGGGCTCGCATCGCCTGTAACGGTGCGAGCCAAACAAATTTTACAGGAGGTGTGGCGCCGCGGCACAGGCTGGGACGCGAACCTGAGTCCAGACCTCGCCGAACAATGGACGCTGTGGATGGCGCATCTGCGGAACCTGAGCGCCGTCACAGTCCCGAGGTGCTACCTACACTACAGCGACGCCACATCGCTCCAGCTGCACACCTTCACAGACGCCAGTGAAGTTGCCTACGCAGCCGCCGTATACTGGCGCACCGTCACCCCGGAGGGCGAGGTAAATGTCACATTAGTACTCGCTAAGGCTCGGGTGGCACCAGTGAAGACAACTTCAATACCGCGGCTCGAGCTACAGGCCGCGGTCATGGGCAGCCGCATGGCTGCAGCTGTCATCGAGGAGCATCAACGGAAGCCAGAATCACAAACTTTCTGGACCGATAGCAAGACCGTTCTCGCGTGGCTGAGAACTGGGGCCCGCGCTTTTAAACCCTTCGTCGCCCACCGAATCGCGGCGATCGAAGATAACAGTAGACTTCCAGAATGGCGCTGGGTGCCCACCCGCATGAACGTCGCAGACGACGCCACGCGGGACGTGCCGAATGACTTCAACTCCGAGCACCGCTGGTATCGAGGGCCGGAGTTCCTGTACGACGAACCATCGGCGTGGCCGGCCGACCCGCCGGACGCCGCTGTCGTTACAGGTGAGGAAAAAGTCAATAACCTTATGAACGCTGCTCGCCCCGACGCAAGAGAATGCGTGCCCGACTTCAAGCGATTCTCTAAATGGGAGAGGCTACTCCGAGCGACCGGCAGGGTCTTGCAGTTCATCGACCTCTGCCGCCGCCGAACCGAGGACGTCCATTATAAACGGACGTCGAAGAACAAAGAAAAGGACGGCGCCTGGAACAAGAAACCAGCCGCCTCGAAGCGCAAAGCCGCGCCAAGGATCCAGCAGCCCGCAGCCGCGAGACAATACAAGAGTTTGTCAGCGGAGCATCTGCATGCCGCCGAGAAGCTGCTGGTAAGAGCGAGCCAACGCAGCTCGTTCCCGATGGATATCGAGTGCCTCGAAACAGGTAAGCCCATACCTACCAATAGTCGCTTATACGCACTCGCTGTGTCATTGGTCGATGGCACTATCCAACTCAAGACTCGCATTGACGCGATCGAAGGCGTCCCCGAAGTCACCCGGGCGCCGCCAGTGCTGGACGGAGCACACCATCTCGCCCGCCTATACATCGAGTGGACTCACAGGCAACTGCACCACAGCGGAGTCGAGATGATCGTAAATGAGGTAAAGCAAAGATATTGGGTGCTCAAATTACGCACCACCGTCCGCACGGCCCTCAAGGCCTGCAGGCCGTGCCGAATTCGGCGCAACAAGCCGCCGACGCCGCCTACGGGTGATCATCCCCGAGGCCGCCTCGCGCACCACGTGAGGCCGTTCAGCTTTACCGGTGTTGACTACTTTGGCCCCCTGACCGTGACCGTTGGGCGGGGGACCCAAAAAAGATATGTTGCACTGTTCACATGTTTGACGACGCGCGCCGTTCACCTCGAGCTGGCCGCGTCCCTCTCCACCGACTCTGTAGTGATGGCGCTGCGCCGCATGATCGCGCGGCGGGGCTGTCCCACCGAAATTTGGTCTGACAACGGGACGAACCTCCATGGCGCCGAGCGCGAGCTCAGGCGGGCCATGGACACAGCAACCGAACATGAAGCAAGCAAGAAGATGATCGCGTGGCGCTTCATCCCTCCTGGGGCCCCGTTCATGGGCGGGGCCTGGGAGCGCATGGTGCGGTCCGTGAAGACCGCGCTCTCCACGACGCTTCACGAGCGCCAGCCTCATGAAGAGGTGCTCGTGACGCTCCTCGCCGAAGCCGAGTTCACAGTAAACAGTCGGCCACTGACCCACGTGTCGGTGGACCCGGCAGACGCCGAAGCCATCACGCCGAACCACTTCCTGCTGCTCGGGTCGGCGCGCCATCCGGTGCCCGGCTCGCTCACCGACCGCGACCTGACTGGCCGGAACAGCTGGCGGGCCTCGCAGCGCCTGGTCGACCTGTTCTGGGCCAGATGGGTCAAGGAGTACCTGCCGGAGCTCCAAAACCGGCGGGAGCCCCACGGACGCGGGCTCCCCATCAAATTGAACGACGTCGTGCTCATCGCCGACGGCTCGCTACCACGGAATGCGTGGCCGCGCGGCGTCGTCATCGCCGTCTACCCAGGGGCCGACGGGATCATCAGGGCTGCCGACGTGAAAACAAGAGGAGGCGTACTACGACGCCCCACGAAGAAGCTGGTGATCCTGCCGACGGATCCGGTCGCCTTCCCAGCGAGTTTCTGCAGCGCCCTCTACTGAACGCGAGCGCTGCACGGCGGGAGGATGTGTAGGACGACCGACGTGCCCGAGACAACCGACGTCTTCATAGAATAAGTTAGGTATAAGCAATAATGTATAGCAACATAAGTATAGAAAGATTGTATAGGTTTAGAGGTGCACCTATAATTTTAAAATAGACTAAAACTTGTATATTGAACCTTATTGCCAAGCCCATAAAAGCGGCCATCACTTTGGCAATAAAAGGTAAAGTTTCTAGAAGCTTTTACGGCCACTGAATCGCATCCGCCCGCTGAGTATAGCGAGCAAAAACGGTTAGCCAATGGGCGCCACGAATAGCAGTGAACTTCATGTCCTCGACTCGTCATTTTTGATAGCCATTGACTGTGACCAATGGGTAAGCCTACATTAATTGAGTTTGTGAAAATTAAATGAACAGAAACTGCATTTATTACCTGCGAACACTAGCAAAACGCGCACTAGAAAAAAGTTATAAATATTAGGCATTGAAATAGGAACCTTACAGTTCGCCGAAAATTAGAAAGACAATGCGTCATATAGTTCAGACAAGTTTAATTAGAATCAATTCGCGATATAGTATTTCCTAGTTAAGCTCGTTGCATACGCTAGTGGTCACGGGTATAGTGCCGCTCTGATTAGATAGTAAAAGAGCGTTATCACTGGCATTCGCCGTTCTGATTCCTGAGTCTCCCAATCCAGTAATAGCTACGTACGAGTCAGGTGGACAGGGTACCGCAGAATACAGTCCACTTGCCCGACAGCCCATCTGGCCCGTACATAGGGTTACGCGTTGGATATTATATTTGGAGCAATTCGATTACACGGTGGAACACATATCGGGTAGACAAAATTTGGTTGCAGACATATTGTCAAGGTATCTTCCTGCCGGTAAACAAATACAAGAGGATAGGGAAAAATGGTTCGAGATACTATACGTGGAGAGCGCGGACAACGTTGAGCTCAAGGAAAAAATAAATAAATTCTCGGAATTGCAGTCATTAGATAGCGAAATTAAAAATATTAGAGAACGTTTAGGACGTATAATTGTTGCGCAGTGTAGATCTGATAGAATTACCTTACGTTGCAAATTGCGGGATAATATTTTGGATTATGAATCAATAGAAACGCGCAAGGAAGTCGTGTACCTTCCAAGAAGTTTAGTTAATGATGTAATTGATCAGGTGCACCTTGAGATGGGTCACCAAGGTGCTTATAAAATAATTAAATACATTAGAGATAGATTTTACTGGGGTTCGCTTACCAAAGATGTTAGGAAGAGGGTTAAGGTTTGTCATATTTGTCAAATGTCGAAGAGCGAAAATATAAAATATGTAGGGCCGTGTCAATCAATATTGTCTAGGGACATAGGAGATATAGTTATGGCGGATCTTTATGGGCCATTACCAGCGGGTAATCTCGGGGCCAGATTTATAATAGTGTTTCAAGATTCGTTTAGTAAGTTTATTAAAATGTATTCATTGAAAAATGCAACCGGGAAAAGCGTTTTAACTAAATTTAAACATTTTACGGAAATAATCAAACCAAAAGCCATTATGACGGATAATGGAAAACAATTTATTAGTATAGTTTGGAAAGGGGGTGTAAGGGCGTTAGGTTGTAAACCAATTTATACGACTGTAAGAAATCCTAGACCTAACACCGTAGAGCGAGTAAACAAGGAGTTGGGTAGGTTGTTCAGGACTTATTGTCGCGCGAATCATAAGTCTTGGCCAACTATCTTGCCAGCCTTGGAGGAATTATATAATAATAGTCATCACGATAGTACAGGCTTCACACCGTGTGAAATTATGTACGGCGAATCGAATAAAATTTCATTCGACGATAAACTTAAACTCGAAAGAGAACCTTTAAATTTAGAACGTGTTAGAAATTTAGTTCGGGAAAATCTGAAAAATGCAAGCTTAATGCGTCGCTCGAAATACGACAGAAAACACAGATTAATTTTGTTTCAAGTAGGAGACTTGGTAAAAATTTGGAAAGACAATAGGTCTGTTAAGGATAGGAAAGAGACTAAAAAGTTTGAGTTTCTATATGAGGGTCCTTATGTAGTGGCTGCGGTGCCTTTTAATAATGTATACACGTTACACGACGTAAACACCGGAACCTTGAAAGGAAATTATAACGCGATTCATTTATATAAATACTATAAATAAATAAAAGTGTTAGTAACTAATAAATGTCAACCTAATGTAAGTTAGGTATAAAATATTAACAACTAATGTGATTTAGATTAATATAACTAAACAACTTATGTAACCTAAAATAATAATGTGATTGTAAATTTATTTTGATTAAATAAATTGGGTCAGGGAGAAATGACTCAATCACATTCAATTGGCGTATCAGTATAGTTCGAAATTTAATACTAACAACTTGCGGTTAAATAACGTCATCAAAATTTTTCGTTCAACGAAATAAAATAAACTTATCAATTTAGAGATAACAACGTTCAGAGATCGGTTAATGCGTTTAAGTATTGTATTGGTTACGAGTGAATGTGGTTGGAGGGGCGTTGGGGCGGTCGTTTCCCAAAAACCAAAATAAATTTATAACATACTTAGGCGGCGTTAGGAGATTAAAAGTTAAATTCCACAGTGTTCCATTAAACTTTGGGGGGGGGATTGTGACGACCCATAAGGTCCTACAAAATTTTTTTTGGTTATAATTAAAATCTTAAATAATTATTAAAGTATAGAAGATAATAAAATACACCTATAAAATTACATTTAAAACATATTAGAGGACATTGCGGTTCAAATAACATCGAAAACAAGTTTTAGTACGTTTATCAATAATAACTCCTAAACTAAAGAAGTTAGGACAAAATATTATATGAAGGAAAGTGCTTATATTAGGGAATTCTAAATGTATGTTAAGTTTCAAGAGTATAGGATCAAGTTGGAAAACACAAATCCCCGCCTCAGGCGTCTCTGTGAACGCACCGCCAGTATCCACGAGCCGTATATCTACGGGGAATACGGAGGTAAAAAATGTCCTGACGACAAAAGTTTGTTGGGAAAGTAAATTGATAATAGTGTAATAATAAACGAATGCGCTGGGGAGGGAACGTCTAAGGGACAATAAATATAATATTATTGCACATTTATCAAACATAAAATTTATTTTCTCATACAAATTTTTTAATAAATAATATACATGCAAAGTACGTCGTGGTCGAGCGGTCTGCGCGCAGAACGATTTATCGCTTTGTGCAAGGATTCGTACACGCGACCTGAAAGTTTCGTCATTACGCATTGCGTCCTGATTGCGTTGTGCAGAGGCGAGCATGCGCGATTGTGATACTTGGTGGTCGCATGAAAGCGTATGTGGGCCGATGTGCCTCGTGAACGAGATGCTTTGAGTAGAATATTTGTATTGATTTTATTATTACAAAAGACGGTTCGTTACGAATAGTCTTGTTGAGCGAGCGATAGCGCAGAGTGGTTTAATGTTTTTGTGCGAAGTTCTGTCAGTGCACTTGACGTCCGTTAGGATATCTCGAGCGTAGACCTGAAAACATTAGTCACGAGGAAGGATCTTCAAATCACAGTACCAAATAGGCTCGAAGCAAACGGAACTCTAATCTTGAACGGTTGGACATTGCACGTCGCGAGCGTATGATGACGTAGATGGGTAAAAATCCGCGCCTTGAGTCATCTGCGCCGTGACGAGTTTCGTTGTGCGCCTTGTACCTTACCTTGAATAACAACGCCTTCCGTGTTATTCAATCTACATATCACCGATGAGGCTGACTGGAGATGCCGGCCCTCTCCTACACCAGGGAAGGGTTGTTCGCTCTTCTTTCTGTTTTACCTTTCTTTTTATTACAAATATTATCGATGGGCCAATGCGCTCTGTGGCTCGATTGCTGGCTGCGGAGACAGACTGGAGCTACTGTGACTCGCAACCACATGTATGCTTACGTAGGTCCCTGCGCTTTGCGATCGAGACCGTTGTGCAGAGGCTGGGGGATCGGCTGTTGGCGACCTCGTCGCTGACGCTAGATTCTCGGCAACCTTTGTGTTTTTCAACACGATGTGCTTGCCAATGTTCTGATGTGGCAGAACGAGTTGGATGCCCGAGTGGGTTCACAGGGGAGAGAGAGCCATTCAACTCTACAGCTACGGCTAGGCTACGGCCTCACTGCTTGCAGTATGACAGAGAGTTCATCAGCTGAAGTTCCAGGTTCCAGGGAGAGATTGGTCTCCGATAACACACACATACAATTTTGGATCACTGTGCTGGGGTTTGGTTTGTGGTGGTCCCACCCAACCCTGGTCTTCGGGCTGGCACATATTCAAGGGCTCACCATGGCTCCAACGCGGCGGTAGTCTTCGGACTGGGGACGTACAGTCTCCTCACTGGATTCCTGAAACGGACGCTGGTGAATGATCTTAGATGTAACCATCTAGAATGATCCTCTACCTTGTGAAACAGGTTGGGTGAGGTGACGAAGGCATTGTGCTGGATGGTCATCACCGTGGAATAGCGCAGGAGGGGCTATACCACCTTCCGGCGAATACTTAATATGTATTAACTGGAAGCCTTACCTTCGGTTTGACGTCGGGATTGGTTGCAGTGCCAACAATCATTTCACGTAGTACTTGAGGTTCCTGTGGCCAATGCTTGCGTCATGCTGAGGGGACAAAACCTGGTCGACCTTGGAATAGAATCGTCTGGGTGGTTTATTAAATATATTTATGCGTCCTGGCAATGTCTGAGCCATCTGAGCCAGGAATGGTAGCTTTTGACGAGATGTTGACCGGGGTTAAACCGACAAACACAAACTAAAACAGACTGTAGGGATAGACAAACATAAGGGTCAAGATTATTCAAACTTAGCCTACAAGCCAATAGATTAGGCCGGAAAACAAACTAATAAAATAGGGCATCGATATAATGTTAGGGAGGCAGGTCGTCACAAACAAACTAACAAAACTAGATCATCCACATAAATAGATTAAAAATAGATCATCCACCTAAAGTTAGGAAAGAGGTCGCACGAAAGCAATAAAAATAGGGATTCGTCCGTGTACTAATCTAAAACCGTCCGTGTATTCGCTAAGCATAAATTAGAGATCGTTCATGTATTAACTTTAGAATCTTAGCTATTAACTTAACCAAGCAAAAAACTATGATGCAAATACTAAGACGATAGTTCAATCTCAACCTAAAAGGATCATAGGTTACTGCACACAACGAAGTTAGAGTCCTAACCACTAGACAATCAGGCCAAATTAGAGATCATCGTAGTAAGAAGTAGATCGGAGAAAGTCGCGCGAGGGGGGGTAAGTTACATTAGCATGCAATGATCTTGGCATTACATGAGTGGTTTTATCATGGTTGTCATTTTCATCGCTTCCACTGCTACGACCTTTTTTTCTTTTTTCGCGTGTTCTCCCTAAAAAATGGATACACAAAAATACTCTTACAGTGTTTAGGCGGGTTGTATAAGACGAAAATAAAGATCAAGTTTCACATTCTAATATATATGGTTTGACCGCCAAATAAACATAACTAGGTAATTTGAAATAATACACTAGTTGTGACGTTAGAGAAAAGGGACTTTGTTGTCGGTATGGACTTATTAATAAATCCAAGATATTGCAAGGATCTTTCTTTTATGTTTTTTTTTTACTTTTTAATCACAAAATATTCACAAATGTTATTTTAGCTATTATAACAAAACCACGTCTTGTAATTAATAAATTTAAATATTGTAAGTAATGCTTAAGATATACACTTACAAGAGAGAATTAAATCAAATAATCATATTAGGTACCTACTTAAGTGTTTTGTTTTGACTCACCTCTTTCAAAGAATTTCCTGATATCCATTTGACGGAGTAATATTTCCAGTTGTTGCACAGTAAACCTAAATCTCGTGTCGCCGCAACGAAACTATAAGACACTATGTCGTATGAAATATTCGCTCGTATTACACTCCGAACTGAATTGTATTCGAACTAAATTGACGTGCTCTGCCTCACGCTTCCGCTTATATATTGAAATATTCTTGCTCCCGAAATATGTAGAAAATACTCGACTCTATTTCCATCCTTGTCTTATACTTACTATCACTGTCTTTTCTTTCCAGAATAGTCCATGCTAGAACGTTCTTCGTGGTATTGCTATTCAATACAAGATGTCGCTATTGACCGTATAAATTGATCCTATTTCTTTTTACTGGAAAAAGTACTGCCGTCCGCCGTAGATGGCGCTAGATATTGTTTTCTCCCAATTATTTATTTATTTAAACTTTTTGCACATTATGGTGGGTACAAAAGGCGGACTTAATGCCATTGTGGCATTCTCTGCCAGTCAACCTTCAAGATCTGCAGAAAGTGTGTTTGGTGGTGCTTGTAAGTTCTTGATAATTAGATAACAGACACACAATAAACAAACTAAAACATAAACAAACCATACAAAATACTTGCATATAATACGTAGATAATTCAATAATAAGCTTAATACACAAACTAAAAAAAAAACAAAAATAAAATTAAGACACATAAATGCACAAATATTACACACAGCATACTACCTGTAGAAATAATTTATAACTGAGCACCTATTCATAATTATATTCGGCTTTAATTCTAGATGGCTCTCTGATTGTCTCGGCGGAACCGGAAACTACGAGATGCGACGGTTTTGCGGGAGATTTAAATTATATTGCATCGCTAACAGTATACTAGAATTGCTAGAGTCTGTCTAGTGAGCCGCGGCACAGATAAAACCGCAGCAAAAATCTTTTAGTTGTAAACACTGAATATAGAAATTTGAATTTGATACTTTCACTATTTTATTTTATAAACACTAAGAATCTTAAACTAAATCTGTACAGATATATACTACTTAAAATAATATGCAACATATTGAATATTATTTTATTTTAGCATTGAAAACAAATTAATATAATAAATAAAACCAAACTTGCATCAAAACCTTACTTAGTTTTTATTTATTCTGTCGCGTAATCAAAATCAGATTCCAGAAATTAAATTCTCGACTATGAATCGTTACTGTCACTTTCATTATGACTAAAAAATAATAAAAACGAAATAAAGAAATAAATAAAGTGTATCAAAACTTGATCAAAACATTTTGCGTTTCGTTTGACGGCGGCTGAAAGTCACTATATAAAATATTCTAATAAATACGTTGCGGCACGACCGTCACGACTCACTATACATAGACTCTATATCGAATATTGTAGAATATTTAACTATAGAAAAAAAAAATCTGGCTGAAAAGATATTTTGTTTCCAACACTTCATTTTGCGCAGAGTAGGTAATACGTTTTTAATTTCTATTTGCCAAAAAAAAATTACATTTATTTAATCATCTAGGGGGGGGCAGCTGCCCCCCCCTGCCCCTACCTGGGTACGCCCATGCGTCACGGCGAAGACAACTCGAGGCGCGGATTTTTACCTCTCTACATTATCTTACGCTCGCGACGCGCGACGTCTAACCGCTCAGGATTAGAGTTCATCGTCGTTGTAAATTCCAATAAATTGAAAATACACGTTTGCATCGAGCCGATAAGATGTGATGAATTATAATTTAATAACAATAAAATTACAATCCATACACACCGAAAACCTTCCTCATAATAATATTTGTCTTCGCACAAGATATCCTAACGGAAGTCGAGCGCGTTGACAAGGCTTTCGTTCAGAGCGACAAAGTCACTAAGTGCGTAAGCTCGTTCGAACTCCCAACTTCATCATCTTTATTGTGAAAGTGGTCGACGGCATTTTCACCTAAGACCTTCACGTGAGTCTCCAATTTAATTATTTAGATTTGTATAATAATACAATATCTGTATACGAGCTACCACAAAACTAAACTCGTTTGTCAACACTTTATGTTAAGTTAATATTTAGATAAGCATAATAATGCTTATCTATATTCGAGCCACCACCAAACTCGTTTAACAACATTTAATGTTGTATACGCGACGCGTTGTAAACGCGACGCGTAGCCTCTCGACTCGCTCGTCCGCCCGCCGCGCCGATGCCACTTCACGTCTCAGCCGCCCGCGTGGATACTGGCGGTGCGCTACGCCTGAGGTATGCGGGGGGTTGGGGGGTACAAGTCGATATCACCGTTACATCTGAAATCAAGCACACGGTTATTATATCTTATTATAAACATTTTATTTCATATGAATAATCATTTTATTCATTTTAGTTTATGAATTATACATCAATAATCATGCAAAATTTAGATTGCGAGTTTATCAACTCGCAATACTTTAAATACATTTCAACTTAAGTTTTATAGTGTATTGTATTATATTATATCTTTAAAATGCTTTTTCGAATATAAATAAGTTTTTGAGCCTCATAGGGCGTCACACCAGCTCTAGCCATTGGGTGGCAGTTGTAACTTTCACCCTCCTCCATCATTACACGAACAACATTGAAGATGTTGAACGTCTCATTTTTGGCCAATTTCGTCTAGTAGTTAAGACCCTGTTCTACGTTGTGTTTATAATAACTTCAGTTCCTTTAGGTTGAGATACGACACTTTCGTCTTCGTGGTTGCGTTACATCGAGTTAGGTTGGTAAGGCTTAGTTAAATAAAACAAATAGAAAATTTTATGATTTATTGACATAATTTTGCTGGGTGGATCCAGGCCCAGTGCTAGATTTATATTATCATTATTATTGTATTCCCGTAGGAACATCTCTTAGGTCGCCCAACGTCCGCTGAGTTGGGTCGCCTCTTTCAATGCACGAACAGTCCTTATTTCATTCGCTCGACCTCACTTCAACGTTCAGTTGCTAAACAGCTATTTGCTTGGACGTTGTCCGCCCTGTGTTGGAGAGACTCCAAAGACAGATAACCGTGGTTAATGGTGGTTCGCATAGTTGCTAACTCCCGCCTATCGACGTTAGTAGCGATATGGATTCTGAGACAGGAATATGATGCTCATGAGAGTACCTCCCGTACGACGTTCAAGTGCTATGTCTTTGTGCATTTGTGGCCCTCTTAGATACCAAAGATTAATATCTATGAAAGGCGGCGTAGCCCCGTCCAGCGCTACCCCACGGTGATGGCCAACCACCTGCTTAAAAGCAGTTGCCACCCCCCACCCCCCTGTATTGCACAAGGTAGAGGATTCTCCAAATAATATGCATGTAGCATGGTGTGACCGACATACATCAGAGGGAGCCAGCAAAAGAGACTATACGTCCCAAGTCCGCAGACAATATCGTTGGGGGCCATAATTCAGCGGTACCGAGACCCCAGGGTACGTGTCAGCCCGAAGACCGAGGCCAGAAAGCGGATAGTACCGCGACCTCGACACCATCCCTAAGTTAATTCAAATATACGTAAATAAGACCAGCCTCGCCGGACCTCATAACTTCAGTCGGTAGGTTTGTGTTATAGTAGCTACACGTAGCTAAGGCATAAAGCCCAATTGTGTTACTGCTTGAAGGTTGTGTTGGATGATTTGGATCATACCTCATCCCCATGCAACCCCATTTGGACACTCATTTTCATCTAGCCACAAGAACTAGGAACAGAACCGGAATGCCAGTAACGTCAACAATCCGATCCCACCCGGAAGCGAGAGCGGTTGCTACCTTACTAGTTAAGCCGTTCGGGCGCCACCAACATCTCACCACCAAGCCGCCTCACAGACACACGCATTACACGCCTGCCTGCTCGACAAGGTTGTTCGCAATGAACAGTCAAGCGTAATGAACAAGTCACTACAAGGGTACCTTCGCACAGACGCCTTTTACAGCCGCGCGTTGGCAAGGTGTCTTCGCACAGACGCCATTACAGCCGCGCGTTGACGAAGTGTCTCCGCACAGTCACTACAGCCGCGCGTCGCCAAGACGACTCCGCACAGGCGCCGTTGCAACTGCGCGTTGACAAGGCTTTCGCGCAGAGCGACTTCGTCGCTAAGCGCGTCGGCTCGTTCAACTTCCACTTCCACGACTTCTCTTATAGTATTCCAATTCAACCACGGCGCACATACGAGTCGCCTACGCGCACTCGCTTGCTTTCACATCCCTCTGCATGTGCGCTCGCCCGTCATTACACGACTCTGCACCCGCGCGCTCGCTCGCCCACACACGACTCTGCGTCCGCGCGCTCGCTCGCCCGCACACTCGTTCGCCCGCACACCGCTCTGCGTCGGCGCGCTCAACATCGTCTCCACGACGGTGTGTGGCTGCGTGGATACTGGCGGTGCGCTCACGCCCTATTTGAGAGGGGTATGCGGGGGGTTGGGGGGTGTTCTGAAATTAAACACAAAGTTAATATTTCCTAGTATAAACATCCTAGTTCGTATGAACCAAGTTTGTTTACACTAGTTTCCGAGTTATTCACGTACAAACATACAAAATGAACATTGTGGGTATATGGACCCGCAATGTCTATTAAATAATTTCTTACATAGTTTTATAAGTGTATTATGCTATAATACACCTATTATATATACGAAATTTATATTTTGAATAAAAGAAAAATTTTGTGAGCCTCACAGGGCGTCACACAGTCAACAAACCCAAAACATGCTCACCAGTCAAATACAAACCGCTTATAGAAAAGACAAAAATGCTTTTCTGAAGAACATATGCATACAAGTTGAATCTCATGCCGAAAGATACGAAACCAGAGATCTGTATAAGAAAATACGTCTTATTACCAAGAAAAGTGACTTGGGCTGTTGAAGATCTTGATGGGAAGGTAGTTACGAATCTAGACGAGGTCCTGGACGCATCGAAAATTTACTTTCAATTCCTTTTTCTTGACCCAGATTCGCACAACTTAGCTTCCAAGGATCTCAGAGAATTGGAGTTGGAACGGATATACTTAAGGAGGAAGTTGCAGCCGCTATCAAACACCTAAAATCCGGAAAAGCGATAGGAAATGACAACATTCCAATTGAAGTAATCAAAAGTGGCGGAGAATACAGTGTAGAACTGTTCTATAAAGTCTGTAATAACATCTGGAAGACCGGCACTTGGCCCCAAGAATGGACTTATTCGATCTTTGTCCCGCTTCATAAAAAGGGTTCAACAAAAAAGTGCGGCAACTATCGTTTAATCGCCCTGATAAATCATTCCAGCAAAATTTTACTACACATCTTGAATGAAAGACTGAAAGCTTATGTAACTTTCACCCATCTTCATCAATACATGAACAACATCAAAGATGTTGAACATTTTAATTTTGGCCAATTTCGTCTAATAGTTAGACCCTGTTTTACGTCGTGTTTTTATATGACTCCAGTTCTTTTAGGTTGAGATTCGATTCCGTCATCATCCTATCTACATTATTATAATGGGTCGAGGCTGGTGTAGGGGCTGTTTGCTCCTGCATAGATTCAGTGACTTGTGGCTGTGGTCACTGGTTGATGCCCACGGGAAGGGTGGCCGAAAGTAAACGAGTACTTCTTGTTGTTGTCACCGTGGAACACGCCTTTTATTTCTGAGTTGTGGCCTTTTATACACATTTTTGTTGGTGGCGGGGGCATGCACGAGTAGCGCGATCAGCTAAGTTTAATCTGGGCCAAATTAGTAGCGCGATCAGCTAAGTTTAATCTGGGCCAAAAATAGTGTCGAGCTAGCTCGTACATGCTGCCAAATTTAAGAAGAGAACAGGGGTTCGGGAAGACATTGTGATTGACTTAACTAACGTGAAACTTATGATTATCTTAATCTATCAGGTGACGTTCCTCTGCTCACGGCGTGGTTCGAGGATGTCCCATCTTCTTGTCTTGCAGGTTGTCTAGGGTTCTCTTCGGATTGCTCTCGCGTGGTGATGAACCCAGTGTTGTTGGTTCCTGTTGTTGTTATTGGGGATGTTTGCCTGGATTCCGCTTCTAGTTGAACTTCGGGCTGTCTTCGGTTTCTGTATCTTATTCGGTGGCCTCCCCATACTATGACTGCTATCACTGCGATTCCCAGCAAGCTATACGTTAGATGATGATGCACGTCGGAATTGTTTGTGCGCAGGTTGAGCGTCTCCTGTTGATCCTTCACCTCCTCTATCCGGTCCCTTAGGTCCCTTAGTTGGTCTTCATGCGTTTCTGGATGGAAGGTGATGTTGGACGAAATGTTGATGAAGTGATTGATGCCCGCGTCTGGTATATACCACTCATCTTCATTCATGGTGATTTCGCTGTGGAAGTTGCTGTGCGATTGGATCACCTGATGGTCTCCTCGGAGAGTGCATCCTTCTGAGAGGTTTATGACCCCTATATTGCGTAGTGTTTGTGAAATTACGTTGTTTGGACAAAAAATGCGTGTGTGGCATTCCTCGCAGCACGTAAACACCCAAGAGGACTGACCTTGTAACGCGATCCATTCTTCCTTGCAATTTGCCACCTCTGTTTTGCAACTTGACGCCGTTGCCTTGTTGTTTATAATTTGTGCTTCGCATAGCGTGTGCGATGTTTTGATGTCGTAGATCGGTAGGTTTAGGTTGCATAATACTGCATGTTTACTTGTCTGAGTGCATGCTTCGATATCTTTTTGTTCTAGTAATATTAGGAGATCTCTTTGAAGGTTGACTGCCCAATATTTAGCGGTTGACACGATGGTTACCATTTGTTGCCCCTTGATGTTGTGCAGCGGTATTGCATGCGTGAGTTCGTATTGTTCACTCGTAATTAGTGGTATTTTGACCTCGAATATGAAGAATTCGTCTGTTAGTCGTACGTTTACTCGTGAAAGCTTGTACATTTTTCGAGTGCATTCACGGCTGTTTTTGCACGGTAATGAGTATCCTTTGGGAATCTGACCGGATATTATGTTTAGCTGTCGTTCGAATTCATCTGGTTTGATCAAGTTCGTGTCGACGTGGCCGTTGCGGACGTCAGTGGCAAGATCTAAAAGTGTTTGCTGTACATGCCGTAAATTTGCTATGAACATGTTTGCGGCGAGTGCAGTAGTAATGAGGTAGATGGCATGTTCGTTTTCCGATCTTATCTCCGTTTCCGTTTGTTTGAGTTATTGGCTGAAGATCGCCATCTGTGTGTTCATTATCCTTTCATTTCTTTTGAGCAGATTGTATTCGCCTTCAATGATCGACGTGTGTCGCTTGTAGAGAGTTAGAACGTGTTCTTCATTGGCTTGAATTCGTTGTATGTCCTTACTGTATTTTTCGGCAAACCGTTCGTCCAAAACGCCGAATAGCGAGTTCGCAATGTATCCGATTCCGTTTATTAATTCTCTTTTTTGTCGGTGTCCATGTTCTGATCGTAACACGCCATTGTAGTGTTTTAGTTCCTGTAGTGTATGACGCAGTTGGGTGATTATAGTGAGATACGGCGCCTCATCCTTGCTGCTGCTGTCGAGATGGTTGATGTAATTTTCTATGTTAGTCATGCTGTTCCAGTAACTTGACATGTTGTAGTAAATTACCATCTTCCATTCGTCTTGTATTATCTGCATGTCAGCGATTTTGTCGAAGAAAAGAAGCTTCATTGGGTTTAGTTCCGTTACGTTGATGAGATTGCCGGTGGTTGGTGTTATGCAAGTCACGAGTGTGCATAGTAGGGCCCAGCTGACGCAGTGAAGTGTATGTTTCGGTCTCCGCGGTTGTTTTTGTTGCTTAGGTTCGGGACCTGGAGACGTGTTGTCTGTAGTTGTGCTGCCTTCTCCCCCTTGTTCTATGGGTAAGCGAGCCAGTTTTGTCACTGGCCGTTTTATGTTGTTGCTTGTTTTTGTTTTTAATGTAACCACTCGTACTAGGCCATCGGCGCCGGGGTGAGTTGCCGTTACTCTCCCCATAAGCCATTTTGCGGGGGGAACGTGATCCTCCTTTATTAGAACCATGTCTCCAATATTAATGTTTTTTGTGGGTTGGCGCCATTTGCTGCGCGTTTGTAACGTTTGCAAGTACTCCCTGGACCATCTTTTCCAGAAGTCTCTGATCATTTTTTCAGTCAATCGCCATCTTTTGGTGAGGATTATGTTATCGACTTCTACCGATGTCGGTGGTGCTAGGAGTGGCCCGCCGATAAGAAAGTGCCCTGGTGTCAAACATTCCAAGTCGTCGCTGTCGTTTGTTAGTGGGGTCAGTGGGCGAGAGTTGAGGCAAGCCTCTATTTGCGTGAGTAGTGTGGTAAATTCTTCAAATGTTAATTTTTGGTCTCCCAGGACTCGCTTGAGGTGGTATTTCATGATTTTCACTGCAGCTTCCCAGAGCCCGCCAGCAGTCGGCCAGGCTGGCGCGTTGAAGTGCCACTCTATACCCCGATTCAAGATCTCGTTTATTAACTCGTTGTTGATGTACTGATCGTGTGCTTCCTTGCGTTCCTTTATAAACCGCCTAGCGGCTCCCACGAAGTTGGTGCCGTTATCACTATACATGTGTAGTGGCGTCCCTCTGCGACTGCTGAATCGTTTGAAAGCGGCAAGAAAGGCCGTGGTGCTTAAATCTGAAACTAATTCTAGATGTGTGGCTTTCGTGCATAGGCAGATAAAAATTGCGATATATGCTTTGCAAGTCTTGATTCCTCTGCCTTTGTTAGCTTTGACTTCCACTTGTCCCGTGAAGTCAACGCCTGTGTGAGTGAATGGACGGGATGGCGTTATTCGCGGAGTGGGAAGGTCTGCCATCAGTTGGTTGTTGTGTTGTATTTTGTAGCGGTGACATCTGATGCACCTTCGTATGTGACTCTTCACCGTTTGCATCCCGCTGAGTGGCCAGTATTTGTTACGAAGATAATTTAAGGTTACTCGGGCGCCTCCATGAAGGGTGGTTGTGTGGGCTTGATCGATTATTAACTCCGTTAGTTTACTCTTGCTTGGCAGAATGATTGGGTGTTTTTGTGGTTGGGTCAGATTTGAATTGTGTAATCTCCCGCCCACTCGTATTATGCCTTGTTTGTCGATAAATGGATTTAAGTTTGCAATCTTACTTGAAGATTTTACGCATTTTTTTTGTTGTAATCGTGACATGTCATCTGCCATACTGTTTTGTTGAAATGTTCTTATGATTGCGTTCTCTGCGCGATCTCTTTCTGTTTTCGTTAGATGCAACTGTAGAGTGGCGTTATTTTTGCTGCGGGTGTTTTCGATAAATCGAAGGATCCAGCCGAGAATTCGAGTTGCTCTTGTTATAGAGCTATGTTGTTGTAGAAGCGTCTCTATGACTGGCGACGCTGTTGTTGTTGCACATGATTTCGTTTGCTTTTTTACTTCTTCATTGGTGGTGAATGTTTGTTTGTCGGATTTGTTGCTGTTCTTTAACCATGAGGGTCCTTCCCACCACAGAGTGTGTGGGGCTAGTTGTGATGGGTTGAGACCCCTGCTGGCACAATCCGCTGCATTGTCTTCGGACTTGACGTGCCTCCAGCAGGTTGCGGGCATGACGGCTGTTATTTGTGCTACTCTGTTTGCTATGAACGTTTTCCATCGAGTGGGTTCCCCTTGAAGCCACCCCAGTACCACCATTGAGTCTGTCCATCCGTGGGTGGTGACCCTTTGAATATTGAATGATTCCACAATCTTTTTCATTAGTCGAGATAGCAATAACGCTCCACATAGTTCCAGGCGTGGTAACGATGTGGGTTTTTTCAAAGGCGCTAGTTTTGTTTTTCCTGCTACCAGTTTGATGACCGGCTGACCTTCATCGTTCATCGATTTACAGTAAATTACGCAGCCGTAGGCTTTCTCGGAGGCATCGCTGAAGCCATGTAATTCTATTGCTTGTTCGGTGTTGCCCATCCAGCGTGGTATTGTTATGGATTGTATGTGGGTAAATTCTTGTTGAAATTTATCCCATTCCTGTTGTACACCTTTGGGAAGTGGGTCGTCCCAGTTGGTTGTTGAATTCCAAGCTTCTTGAAAAATGAGCTTGGCCTTCACTGTTATTGGTGCTAGCCAACCGAGTGGGTCATATAGTTTTGATAGTTCGGATAGTAATATTCTCTTTGTAATGTTTTTGCGCTTATCGAGTATCGTTGCCTGATTGAATGTAAAGTGATCTGTGCGGGGGTTCCAGGTAATCCCAAGTGTTTTGTTTGACTCTGCCTGCTTGAAGTCTAGCATGTTCTTGTTGATTAGTTCCTCAGGCAGGTGTTGGAGAAGCGTAGGGTTGTTGCTTGCCCATTTGCGCAAGTTGAAACCACCGCCCCTTAGCATTTGAATCAGCTGTGTTTGTGCCTCTCGCGCCGTTGTTAAGTCATTGTGACCTCCTAGCAGATCATCCACGTATAGTTGTTTGTTTAATATCTCTGCAGCTAACGGATATTGATTGCCATCGTCCAGGATCAGTTGTTTGATGGTGCGCATTGCTAAGAATGGTGCTGCCTTGGTGCCGTAGGTAACCGTGCACAGCTGATATTCTTTTAATTCGTCTGTGATTGTGTCTCGCCACACATTTTTTTGCAACTGCTGATCCTCTTCCTGTATGACTATTTGTCTATAGAATTTTTCTATATCCGCTGTATATACATATTGAAAAGCTCTCCATCGCAGAATCATAGCTTGAATGTCTTGTTGTAGATTAGGGCCGCATTCCATTAGTTGATTTAAACTTTGGCCTGACGTTGTTTTTGCCGACGCATTGAACACTACCCGTAATTTGGTAGTAGTTGATTCAGGCCGAAGACGCCATGATGCGGTAGGAAGCAGCTGGGCTCTCGCTTTACTGTGCATCGTTTCATGTGCCCGAGAATGAGGTACTCCTTAATGAATTGTTTGTAGCTTTCAGCGAAGTCTTGGTTACTAGCTAGGCGCTTTTCTAACTGTTTGAATTGCGCTACTGCCTGCGGCTTGGAGAACCGGATGCTTTGCTGAAAGTTTGGTTTCATCGGGATTCTAACTTCGTACCGACCATTTTTTAGTCTTTTAGTCGTGTTAACGTATAGTGTTTCGCAATATTCTTGTTCTGATGTTATGTTGTTGACCGGTTCTGTTATTTCCTCCATCTCCCAAAATTGCGAGATTTCATCTAGGTTGTTCATGAGTGCGTGACAGTTGAATGTGGTTACGTTACCCAAGAGAACCCACCCCACTTTCGTTTGTTGCGCCATGGATGCGTGCGTGGGGCCCCTTAGTATACCGCTCATTGCTATTGTGACGCCCTGTGAGGCTCACAAAAATTTTATTTTATTTAAAATATTAATTCCATATATATAATGGGTGTATTATAGCATAATACACTTATTATATTATGTTAAAAACGATTTAATAAACATTGCGGGTCCATATACTCACAATGTTCATTTTGTATGTTTGTACGTGAATAACTCGGAAACTAGTGTAAACAGACTTGGTTCATACGACCTAGGATGTTTATACTAGGAAATACTAACTTTGTGTTTAATTTCAGAACACCCCCCCAACCCCCCGCATACCCCTCTCAAATAGGGCGTGAACGCACCGCCAGTATCCACGCGGCCATACACCGTCGTGGAGACGGCGAGCGAGCGCGCGGACGCAGAGCGTGTGCGGGCGAACGAGTGTGCGGGCGAGCGAGCGCGCGGACGCAGAGCGTGTGCGGGCGAGCGAGAGCGCGGGTGCAGAGTGGTGTATAGACGAGCGAGCGCACATACAAAGGGATGTGAAGGCAATCGAGTGCGCGTAGGCGACTCGTATGTGCGCCGCGGTTGAATTGAAATATTATAAGAGAAGTCGTCACCACGAGTGTCGAGATGGAGTGTGTAGAAGTTGGACGAGCCGACGCGCTTAGCGACCTAGTCGCTCTGCGCGAAAGCCTTGTCGATGTGCAAGTACAACGGCGTCTGTGCGAAGTCGTCTCGGCGACGCGCGGCTGTAGTAACTGTGCGGAGACACCTCGTCGACGCGCGGCTGTAATGGCGTCTGTGCGAAGACACCCTGCCAACGCGCGGCTGTAAAAGGCGTCTGTGCGAAGGTACCTTTGTAGTGACTTGTTCATTACGCTTGACTGTTCATTGCGAACAACCTTGTCGAGCAGGCGGGCGTGTAATGCGTGTGTCTGTGAGGCGGCTTGGTGGTGAGACGTTGGTGGCGCCCGAACGGCTTAACTAGTAAGGTAGCAACCGCTCTCGCTTCCAGGTGGGATCGGATTGTTGATGACTCACGTTATTGGCATTTCGGTTCTGTCCCTAGTCCTTGTGGCTAGATGAAAATGAGTGTCCAAGTGGGGTTGCATGGGGATGAGGTATGATCCAAATCATCCAACACAACCTTCAAGCAGTAACACAATTGGGCTTTATGCCTTAGCTACGTGTAGCTACTATAACACAAATCAACCGACTGAAGTTATGAGGTCCGGCGAGGCTGGTCTCATTTACGTATATTTGAATTAACTTAGGGATGGTGTCGAGGTCGCGGTGCTATCCGCTTTCTGGCCTCGGTCTTCGGGCTGACACGTACCCTGGGGTCTCGGTACCGCCGAATTATGGCCCCCAACGATATTGTCTGCGGACTTGGGACGTATAGTCTCTTTTGCTGGCTCCCTCTGATGGATGTCGGTCACACTATGCTACATGCATATTATTTGGAGAATCCTCTACCTTGTGCAACACAGGGGGGGGGGGGGGGGGGTAACTGCTTTTAAGCAGGTGGTTGGCCATCACCGTGGGGTAGCGCTGGACGGGGCTACGCCGCCTCTCATAGATATTAATCTTTGGTATCTAAGAGAGCCACAATTGCACAAAGACATAGCACTTGAACGTCGTACGGGAGGTGTTCTCATGAGCATCATATTCCTGTCTCAGAATCCTTATCGCTACTAACGTCGGTAGACGGGAGTTAGCAATTATGCGAACCACCTTTAACCACGGTATCTATCTTTGGAGTCTCTCCAACACCGGGCGAACTACGGCCAAGCAAATAGCTGTTTAGCGAACTGGAAGAAGTGAGGTCTAGCGAATGAAGCAAGGTCTGTTCGTGTATTGGAAGAGGCGACCCAACTCAGCGGACGTTGGGCGACCTAAAAGATATTCCTACGGGAATACAATAATAATGATAATATAAATCTAGCACTGGGCCTGGATCCACCCAGCAAAACTATGTCAATAAAGCATAAAAATATCTAATTGTTTTATTTAACTAAGCCTATCCAACATAACTCGATGAAGCGCAATCACGAAATCTGAAGTGTCGTATCTCAACCTAAAAGAACTGAAGTTATTATAAACACAACGTAGAACAGGGTCTTAACTACTAGACGAAATTGGCCGAAAATGAGATGTTCAACATCTTCGATGTTGTTCGTGTATTGAAGGAGGAGGGTGAAAGTTACAATTTGGTGCCGTGACCAGGATCATGGCTTAGATATGTAAAAGCGACCGCGACAGTGGATCGCATGGTTGGCTTACATACGAATAAACGACCGCGACAGCGCATCGCATGGTTGAATCAAATAAATAAAAACGACCGCGACAGCGTATCGCATGGTTGAATCAAATAAATAAAAACGACCGCGACAGCGAATCGCATGGTTGATCAAAAATGAATATAAATGGCCTAGGACCGTGAAGTGCATGGCTAGTTAAACAGCAAAATGTGGGGGTAACACCCTACAATTTGTTGTCCGTGAAATGGAAAGGTTATGAGATTCGGCTCTGACGACGGAGTGGTTGCGTTGCAAAGGCTAAGGTTGGGGGTATTAACGTGTTTTGCTTTCACAGGTTGCCGGAGGATAAATATTAAATAGTGAGAGTGATTCACAAAAGTTGATAGACGCTAATCAGTGCTAAAATCTAACCTGACATCGAAAGGACGATCATATCGTGTTTAATTATAATTGTACCATAGTAGTTATTAAGTTTTCGTTTTATCTCTCCTTATTTTATTTTATATAGTTATAGTGTTCTCAATAAGTGTAAATAGTTAACCAAAATGGGCAAGAGGAATGCGGACCCCGAAGCGGAGCATGCGGAGGCCGATGTTGCGGAGGAGAGCGTCCAACCACAATGCAAGAAGAAGCGTGAGGGGAAAGAGGGCCCCTCGAAAGAAAAGGATTTTGACCGCTTATACAAGATTATGAAACGTACAACGCGGCAATTACAAAGTAAAATTGATACGCTCGAAGAGGAGCTCAAACAGTCGGTTCAGAAGGGAGACGTATCCCAAGCGGGTACAATAGAAAACTCTGAACCCGAAGTCCAGGAAAGGATCATTTATGTGAGCGACGTATCGAATTTGCAACATGACAAGCCGAGCTTCAGCTCACCGACCAAGGGGCATCCGGTGACATTTATTGAGGACCTAGAATCCTATTTTTCAAAAAGGCGAGATATAAAAGGCCGTGAAATACAGATAGCAGTAGATTGTCTCAAGGCAGAAGCCAAGAATTGGGCTAGAATCTATAAAGACGGCTGGTACAATTTCGATGATTTCAAACGTGAATTCCTAGAGACATACTGGGGAAAACCAGAACAAGATAAGATACGCAGAGAGATAGCATACAATAAGTGGGATAAAGAGAAATGTCCTAAGATGTCAGATCACTTCATTAGGCTTGTTGGACAGGCGAAGATGTTAACGAGGCAGATGCTCGAAGAGGATTTGGTCTCGGATATCATGAAGCACTTCCCCACGAATGTGCAAGACCTATGGTTCTGGTCGAAGAGCCAGACTATAGCTGAGGTAACCAAGTTTCTGAGGGCTATGGATGATAACAGAGCTGATGAACAGCCTTTGAAGCGTCAAACTTACAACAAGAGCGCCAATGAAAGTTGGAAAAAGGATTTACAAAACAAATACCGCAAGGAATGGAAAAAGCCCAGCGAGGCTAAGCCTACGTCGACAGTGACGTCGGGCAATATAGAAGAAGTGCAGGACATGGAAGGCGCTGCACATTTAAACAATTAGAGGCTGCGAAGGAGGTTCCGGTCGCAGTCGGCAGTGTGAGGAACCGTGGATTCGAAATTATGAAGAAAATGGGCTGGTCCCCAGGAGAAAAGTTGGGTAGGAACTCCCGAGGGCTTTATAAGCCTATCGTGTTGGTTGGTCAAACCCACAGAGAAGGGTTGGGCTACGGCCTACACGATATGCAGCAAAGCTTCGTGGAGCACCTACAAAACAGACAAGATAAACTACAACAGGGGGTCATTATCTCAGAACTCGATGTCGGAACTGTTTTAAACGAATCTCAAAGGGAAGTTGAGGTTTTGGAAAACTTTAAAAGCGAAGTCGTTGTGACTATTTTCAATTTTGAGATAGAGGCTCTCCTGGATACGGGGAGTGATATTACTTGCATATCGGAAGAGCTCTGGCTAGAGATTTCTAAGAAAAATCAAGGCCTGGCCACTATGCCAGTTAAAGCGATTCAAATAAGAGGAGTCCTCGGACAAAAGAGCTCCAAGATACAGCAAATAGTATTATTGCCTGTTAGATTTAATGATTTAATTATAGAAACTAATTTTTTAATCGTGCCTAAGTTAGTTAGATCTTTAATATTTGGTTTTGATTGGTTAAGGAAAAATAGGGTTATAATAGATTTATGTAATGATAAAAATGGTATATATATAATTAAGGACTCTAAAGAGTATTACGTTGAATTGTTCAGGAGGAATATTGTAGCAATATGCAATATTAACTCCTCCGACTTTGACAGCATTTTTAATAATATAAAAATTGGGTGTAAATTAAGTGATAAAAGCAAAGAGACTCTTAAAGATATTTTAAAATCGTTTGCTTCAATGTTCTCTGAACAATTAGGTCGAGCGAATTGCTACGAGCATAAAATAGAAATGATCGATGAAGTTCCGATAGTCAATAGGTCTTACCCTATACCGTATGCCTATAGGGCGAAGCTTCAAGCAAAGTTAGAAGAGATGGAGAAGAACGGCATAATAACGAGGATGTCGACGCCTTATAGCAGTCCACTAACTTTTACGCTGAAGAAGGACGGGTCGATCAGAGTATTATTAGACGCTAGAGGCATAAATAAGAAAATGATTGGTGAAACCGAAAAACCTCCAATGCAATTGGACGTTTTAAACTCATTTCATGGAGCGAAATATATAACCACGATCGATCTGAATAACGCTTATTTCCAAATACCGATAAGTAAGGAAAGTAGAAAGTATACAGGATTCACTTTCAATGGAAAATCGTATGTTTATAACGTTTTACCTCAAGGACTAAAGACCTCAGTGGGAAGCTTCAGTCGTGCGATGGACAAGATATTGGGTCCTGAAGTCAGAGAGTTTTGCGTTAATTATTTAGATGATTTAGCTATTATGACGACAGGATCGCTGGAATTACATTTTGAGCATATACAGACAGTCCTCGGCAAGCTGTATAATGCAGGTATGACTTGTAATCTTAAAAAATGTGAGTTTATATGTAAGGAGATCAAAATGTTGGGTTTCATAATATCTACTGAAGGGATTCGAACAGATCCAGATAAACTGAAAAGCATAAGAGATTTTCCGAAACCCAAGAAAATAAAACAGTTAAGAGCATTTCTAGGACTCTGTAATTTTTATAGAAGGTTCATACATGATTATAGTACTTTAATTCTTCCATTATGTAAATTATTGAAGAAACATCAAACGTGGAAATGGGGATCGGAAGAACAGAATGCATTCGATCGACTTAAAGAGAGGTTTATAAGAACCATAATGTTACATCATCCAGATTTTAATAAACCATATTACCTTCAAACCGATTGTTCGGGCATTGGTTTAGCTGGTGTGCTCTATCAATTGGACGATAATAACGAGATGAAGATTTTGGGATATCATAGCAAAACATTAAAAGGACCAGAGTTGAATTGGACAGTCACGGAGCAAGAATTTTATGCAATTATAAGTTGTATCAAGAAGTTCGAAACATACTTGAGAGGTGCAAAACTAACGATTAAAACTGATCACAAAGCCTTGACGTTCGTCAAGAATTGGAAGCTTTATAACAGCAGAGTCACGCGGTGGATACTGTATTTGGAGCAGTTTGATTACAGAGTAGAACATATAACTGGAAAACAGAATTTAGTCGCTGATATATTATCAAGATATCCACCTGAGAGCAAGCACATACAGGAAGATAAGGGATTGTGCTATGAGATTTTATATACAGAAACCACAGAGAATATCGAGCTCAAGGAGAAGTTGAGTCGATTATCCGAGCTGCAGTCGTCGGACGCTGAGATTAGTGCTATTATGGAGCGCTTGGGAAGCGTCAGTGTGGCGCAGAGCAGATCGGATAGGATCATTTTGAGATGCAAATTACGAGACAACATACTATATTATAATTCGATTGAAACGAACAAGGAAGTCGTGTACCTACCGAAGATTTTAGTCAACGACATAATTGATCAAGTGCACCTTGAAATGGGGCATCAAGGTGCTTACAAAGTTGTAAAATACATTAAGGACAGATTCTATTGGAATGCGCTTACCAAAGATGTGAGGAAGAGAATAAAAACTTGTCATATATGCCAGATGTCCAAGAGTGAAAACATTAAATACGTTGGACCTTGTCAATCAATAATCTCGAAGGACATTGGAGATATAGTCATGGCTGATATCTATGGACCACTACCAGCAGGGGCTCTTGGGTTGAAGTTCATAATAGTCTTCCAAGATTCCTTCAGTAAATTTGTAAAGTTATATCCGATGAAAGATGCCACGGGCAAAAGCGTGTTATCTAAATTAAAACATTTTTCGCAAATAATTAAGCCGAAGACTATTATGACCGACAACGGTAAACAATTCATTAGTAATGTGTGGAGAGAAGGAGTTAAAGAGTTGGGCATAAAAGCCATATATACTACAGTAAGAAACCCGAGACCGAATACTGTAGAACGAGTTAATAGAGAGTTGGGTAGACTGTTTAGAACCTATTGTGGAGCGAATCATAAGTCTTGGCCTAATATACTACCGACTTTAGAAGAGTTGTATAACAACAGTCTACACGACAGCATAGGCTTCACACCATGTGAGGTCATGTATGGAAAATCAAATAAATTGTCATTTGACGATAAGCTCAAATTTGAACGACAACCTTTAAGTTTGCAAAATATTAGAGATCAGGCTCGAGAGAACTTGAAAAACGCTAGTAGTATGAGGCGTTCAAAGTATGACAAAGGTCATAAGCTGATTGTCTTTCAAATTGGAGATTTGGTCAAAATACGAAGAGACAATAGGTCCGTTAAAGGGCGTAAGGAAACTAAGAAGTTTGAGTTCCTATATGAGGGACCATATAGAGTGGCCGCAGTACCGTTTAACAATGTGTATACATTACAAGATGCAAACAGCGGGGAGCTGAAAGGAAACTACAACGCTATACATTTGTATAAGTATTATAAATAAGGAAGGGGACCACCCCGAAGGTCCCATAAGATTGTAATAACTTTAATGTTTGTAACACTAACATTGTAATGTTAGAGTTGTAATGTCATTATGTATGTAAATAATGTTGATCGATGTACATAAAGATTGTAAATTGATTTGATTAAATAAATAAATTGGGTCAGGGAGAAGTGGCTCAATCACATGCAATTGGTGAATCAATGTTTTGGTTCAACAAGCTCAATTCGACAAATAAACTTTATTTGCTTATAAGTATTATAAGCATAATCCTTAAGGGATTCAGCAAACTAAACTTATATCTACGATATCGCCGACCGACAACACCTGAGATATTGGTACGCCATTGGATGTGGTTGGAGGGGTGTTGGGGCGGCTACTTCCCAAAAAATAATAACTTTATGGTATAATTATAAGGCGAAAATAGCTTAGAAAGTTTTATTCCACATGTTGCATAAAACTTTGGGGGGGGATTGTGACGCCCTGTGAGGCTCACAAAAATTTTATTTTATTTAAAATATTAATTCCATATATATAATGGGTGTATTATAGCATAATACACTTATTATATTATGTTAAAAACGATTTAATAAACATTGCGGGTCCATATACTCACAATGTTCATTTTGTATGTTTGTACGTGAATAACTCGGAAACTAGTGTAAACAGACTTGGTTCATACGACCTAGGATGTTTATACTAGGAAATACTAACTTTGTGTTTAATTTCAGAACACCCCCCCAACCCCCCGCATACCCCTCTCAAATAGGGCGTGAACGCACCGCCAGTATCCACGCGGCCATACACCGTCGTGGAGACGGCGAGCGAGCGCGCGGACGCAGAGCGTGTGCGGGCGAACGAGTGTGCGGGCGAGCGAGCGCGCGGACGCAGAGCGTGTGCGGGCGAGCGAGAGCGCGGGTGCAGAGTGGTGTATAGACGAGCGAGCGCACATACAAAGGGATGTGAAGGCAATCGAGTGCGCGTAGGCGACTCGTATGTGCGCCGCGGTTGAATTGAAATATTATAAGAGAAGTCGTCACCACGAGTGTCGAGATGGAGTGTGTAGAAGTTGGACGAGCCGACGCGCTTAGCGACCTAGTCGCTCTGCGCGAAAGCCTTGTCGATGTGCAAGTACAACGGCGTCTGTGCGAAGTCGTCTCGGCGACGCGCGGCTGTAGTAACTGTGCGGAGACACCTCGTCGACGCGCGGCTGTAATGGCGTCTGTGCGAAGACACCCTGCCAACGCGCGGCTGTAAAAGGCGTCTGTGCGAAGGTACCTTTGTAGTGACTTGTTCATTACGCTTGACTGTTCATTGCGAACAACCTTGTCGAGCAGGCGGGCGTGTAATGCGTGTGTCTGTGAGGCGGCTTGGTGGTGAGACGTTGGTGGCGCCCGAACGGCTTAACTAGTAAGGTAGCAACCGCTCTCGCTTCCAGGTGGGATCGGATTGTTGATGACTCACGTTATTGGCATTTCGGTTCTGTCCCTAGTCCTTGTGGCTAGATGAAAATGAGTGTCCAAGTGGGGTTGCATGGGGATAAGGTATGATCCAAATCATCCAACACAACCTTCAAGCAGTAACACAATTGGGCTTTATGCCTTAGCTACGTGTAGCTACTATAACACAAATCAACCGACTGAAGTTATGAGGTCCGGCGAGGCTGGTCTCATTTACGTATATTTGAATTAACTTAGGGATGGTGTCGAGGTCGCGGTGCTATCCGCTTTCTGGCCTCGGTCTTCGGGCTGACACGTACCCTGGGGTCTCGGTACCGCCGAATTATGGCCCCCAACGATATTGTCTGCGGACTTGGGACGTATAGTCTCTTTTGCTGGCTCCCTCTGATGGATGTCGGTCACACTATGCTACATGCATATTATTTGGAGAATCCTCTACCTTGTGCAACACAGGGGGGGGGGTGGTAACTGCTTTTAAGCAGGTGGTTGGCCATCACCGTGGGGTAGCGCTGGACGGGGCTACGCCGCCTCTCATAGATATTAATCTTTGGTATCTAAGAGAGCCACAATTGCACAAAGACATAGCACTTGAACGTCGTACGGGAGGTGTTCTCATGAGCATCATATTCTTGTCTCAGAATCCTTATCGCTACTAACGTCGGTAGACGGGAGTTAGCAATTATGCGAACCACCTTTAACCACGGTATCTATCTTTGGAGTCTCTCCAACACCGGGCGAACTACGTCCAAGCAAATAGCTGTTTAGCGAACTGGAAGAAGTGAGGTCTAGCGAATGAAGCAAGGTCTGTTCGTGTATTGGAAGAGGCGACCCAACTCAGCGGACGTTGGGCGACCTAAAAGATATTCCTACGGGAATACAATAATAATGATAATATAAATCTAGCACTGGGCCTGGATCCACCCAGCAAAACTATGTCAATAAAGCATAAAAATATCTAATTGTTTTATTTAACTAAGCCTATCCAACATAACTCGATGTAGCGCAATCACGAAATCTGAAGTGTCGTATCTCAACCTAAAAGAACTGAAGTTATTATAAACACAACGTAGAACAGGGTCTTAACTACTAGACGAAATTGGCCGAAAATGAGATGTTCAACATCTTCGATGTTGTTCGTGTATTGAAGGAGGAGGGTGAAAGTTACACTATGTTTGCATACACTGCTGCGTCTAGAAGTATATCGACCGGTCTTGAAACATTGTAGTCGGGATCCGCTAGTTGAATGTTTTGTATGTGTGCCCAATTCTGTTTTTCGAATGAATAATTTGGCAGGCTGTTTAGTACCTTAGTCATCACCAAGGCGTCTGTTGAGAACTGATAGTCTCCGTAGATTGATTCGCAGTTGAGTTGTACTGCCCCCTTGCTATGGTTAGCTGATATCCCAATTCCGCACACGGTTGCGTTTTGGTTCCGTCTTTGCAACCCCAGCCGTTGAGCGGCCGCTTCCGTTATTAGATTGATTTGCGATCCCTGATCTAATAAGCATCTTAATAGCATATACGAGCCATCAATTGCTCTAACCTTTAGTTGTACCGTAGCGAGTAACACTTCATTATGGTTGGCGACCGCGTGATTTACTTTTCGATTTGAGGTCATTGGTTTGTTGTTAGGTGTCGATTTATTCACCCAAGGTTGTTGACTCGACGACGTCATCGCCTCGATATCGCCTTGTAGGTCATGCAATGTAGTGTGATGTGCGTCGTTGCATATCTTGCATCTTTTAATTGACCGACATTCTTTTCCATTGTGCGAATACATGCAGTTTTTGCATATGTTGTTTTGATTTAGTGACCTCATTTTCGCACCTGGTGTCATGTTTTGAAATACTTTGCATTCAACTAAAATATGATTTGTGTTGCATAATGGGCACATTCTTTCAAAATTCGCATGGTATGTTCTGATTGGAAAGTGCTTCTGTTTTATGTTGTTGTTTTTTGGGTCCTTTGGGATGGTCGCGATATCCCTTGTGGTAGCGTTGTTGGGTCGGCTTGAGTATCTCGCTTGTTTGTTTCTGGTAAGAGGTTCTAGGGCTGTGAATTTGTTTTCTAGAAACTCTAGTAATTCGTTAAGGACCGGTAATTCTCGTGGTGATTTTCTTGTTTCTTTGTACGCTTTGTAGGTGTCAGAGTCCAATTTTTCGGTGATAATGTGTACCAGAATTGGATCCCATGTCGATGTATCTATGCCCAGGTTTTGAATGGCATAGATCGCTTCCATACTTATATCGTGTAGTCGCTTTAACTCGTAAGCGTTTTGTTGTTGAATAGCCGGCTGTCCCATAAATGTTTGTATTTGCTTGGTGAAAAGCAATTGTAAATTGTTGTATCTGTGGCTAAGAATGTCCCAACAGGTATCGTAATTGTCCGCCGATATTACGAGATGTTGGACTATACGTTCGGCTTCTCCCTTTAGTTTTGTTTTTAGATGTTGCATTTTCTGCGTTTTTGTTAACTTTATGTTGTTATGGATTATTTCGCAGAAAAGATCCTTAAACGTTGGCCACTGTGCGTGATCTCCGTAAAACGCTGGAATCTCAACTGTCGGAACCGATTTGTAGTGGTGGTCAGAGGCGTTGAGTTTGCAGTTTAATTCTCGCTTAGTTTTTTCAAAAATATTTTCGTAACTGTTGAATTCGATTTCATGATCGATGTCTGAGCTTGTATGTAAGTTATCAATTTCCCAGTGAGTTTTATCTATTGTGTCCCAGCGGGATTGAAGTTCTTTCAGTTTGTCCTCAAGTTCCCATTTTTCTGCGAGTTTGTTAATGTTGATGTTGTTCACCATTCTCATGAATGCCTTGAAGTTTGTGCTTTGCTGAGAAATAAGTTCATCTGTTTTAGATGGCATTCCCCGCTCTTCCCCCTTCCCAACTGGTTCGTAAGTTTCCAGTCGCCGGTGGATGCGATCGTACTGCATTTTGAGCGAGTCATACGCATTAGTCGTGAAATAATCATCCGTCTTGTCCGTTAACTTGGAAAGATGTTGATGATTGGTTTTGAATTCATCCCAAAGGTCCTGTAGTGATTCCAATCGTTTTTTGAGATATTCAGTTGTTTTCCGCTCCTTACTATCCTTGTTGAAGTTGGACTCTATCTTCAAAATTGTCTCAGTTATGAGTTGTTGTCGTTGAAGTAGACTTTCCATTTTAATTGTAGATGTTCAATACCCAGTGTGTTTGTGTGGGTATTTTCTCGGCTGTTTGCCTTGCGTTGTGGCGTACGATTTTGCCTTTCGCTACGATATGTTGCGCGCCTTCTCAATTGAGCCGGTGAAACCCGCTTGTGGGAGGCCGACCAACCGATTCGCTATCGTAGCTGATGCCACAATTCGTACGGTGTTGTTGTTGTGCGCTGTATCACCGTTGTAGGTTGTGGTGACGCGATGCTCGAAGGACCATTATGTAGGGGCTGTTTGCTCCTGCATAGATTCAGTGACTTGTGGCTGTGGTCACTGGTTGATGCCCACGGGAAGGGTGGCCGAAAGTAAACGAGTACTTCTTGTTGTTGTCACCGTGGAACACGCCTTTTATTTCTGAGTTGTGGCGTTTTATACACATTTTTGTTGGTGGCGGGGGCATGCACGAGTAGCGCGATCAGCTAAGTTTAATCTGGGCCAAATTAGTAGCGCGATCAGCTAAGTTTAATCTGGGCCAAAAATAGTGTCGAGCTAGCTCGTACAGCTGGGTTTAGGTATTAGTTGAATAAAACAACCATCAATTAATTTGACATTATATTTTAATAATTGTGCATAATATTTCTATAGGAAATATATTTAGTACACCCAACTGCGTTCGAGTTGGGTGACACTCGTTCATTATATGAACTCGTTCTACACGAACGGTTCTTTTTTAAGTGCTAGACTACACTGTACATTTACTTAATGTCTGTGCGTTAATAGTGTTGTTAGCCCGGAAGCAGAGAGACTCCAAAGATTGATAACCATGTTAAGGTGGTTCGCATAATCACTAACTCTCGTCTGTCGACGTTAGTAGTGTTCGGGATACTAAGATAGGAATATGATGCTGTAAATAAGAGAACTGAACAAAGGGAATTTGTCCATCAGCGGTAGGCAATACGTACAGTTAGAAGAGCAAGGCGCGGCAAGCACTGCAGGCAGCAATCCGACGGCTAGTTATGTATGTACACAGGCGCAAGTATACAGCGGAAGGCGAGCTGAACACTAGAACTCAGTATATCCAGGCAAAGTTCTCACAAGCACAATAAAGCGTTAATAGGTCAAGCACAGTGTCCGCGTTAATTGCAACTGTCCTTACAATCTCCTCTCACCCGCCGCGCGTCGCGTCCGTCAGTCAATATCAAAAAGTGAGGGTTGGAAAAATATAAATTTCTAACGACCTACATTTGTAAACATTCCCCCGCCCTAAACATGGAGTGTTTACGGGACTATTGACGATGGCAGCAGAATTAACAAGAGAGGGAAGAGGGCTCCTCGAGCGGCAAGGGGACTAGTTTAGCTGTGGGTCTTGTTAGGATACCAGTGGGCGTTTTAACCTCAACAACACGGATTATCCCGTCTTGTCCTGGGTGGACGGTTAGGATGCGGCCACGTCGCCATTCTAAAAGGGGAAGATTCTCATCCCTTAGTAGGACTAAATCTCCAACCTTGAGGGGTGTGGTGTGTTTGGTCCAGGATTTGGGTCGGGTTTGCAAGGTACACAAATACTGGGAGTGCCACCGCGACCAGAAATTCTGGGTCATTTGTTGCATCAGCTGGAATCTCTTCAACAAACTAATTCGTTCGTTTTGTAGAGGGTACTCGGGTACTGCGTTTAAAAAATTACCCGGAGTGAGGACTTCGAGGTCGCTAGGATCCGAGGAGATCGGGCACAATGGGCGAGAGTTAAGTACAGCCTCGATCTTCGTGAAAACTGTAGTGAGCTCCTCATAGGTGAGAGGAGTATCTCGTATGACACGCTTAAGGTGTGTCTTCGCAGACTTGACAGCAGTCTCAAATAGACCACCCCAATGAGGACAGGCAGGCGGGTCAAAAATCTACGTTATTCCGCGTTTGGCCAGCTCAGAGCTCAAATCATGTTGGTTCCGGGTCAGAAAGGTGGTAACATCTCTTAAGTAATTATTTGCACCTACATAATTTCTACCACAGTCCGAACGAATAAGGGAAGGTAATCCTCGTCTCGACACCATGCGAGAGAGCGCCGCAATAAAGGCTTCCGTGGTGAGGTCGGAAACCACCTCAAGGTGCACTGCTTTAGTGGACAGGCAAACAAAAACACAGAGATAGGACTTCACCAACTTTCTGTTACGATGTTTCTGGATTTTGGTGTAGAATGGACCAGCGAAGTCTGTTCCTACACCCTGGAAAGGTCGAGCCGCAGTCACACGATCTTTGGGGAGATCACCCATAAATGGAACGTGGGTAGAAGCCTTGAGGCGGTAACAAGGTAGGCACCGGAATATAACGTTTCTGATAATTCGGCGTTCTGATAAGATCCAGAATTCTCGGGAAAGCATGGCAAGTAAGGCGTCGGGTCCAGCATGAGAGTTTTCGTGATGGTAGTGAGAAATTAAGAGTTTGACAAAATGACCATGTTTGGGGAGAAGAAGAGAGTGACGCGCATCATAGGGTAGCTCGGAATGGCGTAAGCGACCACCAACCCGCACAAGGCCGAGTTTGTCAAGAAAGGGGTTTAGGCGGCGTAAGGCAGATTTTATCTCTTTCAACTTGTCGGCTTTAAGGAGGGCAATCTCATCAGGGAAGGAAATCTTTTGGACGATTTTGATGAGAAAGAGCAAGGCATCTCTACGTTCAAGTGCAGATAAGGAAGGCGATCTTGTCCGAGAGTCCGGGTGCAATGTGTTATGCACGAATCGTAATATGTATCCGACAACGCCGATCAACTTGCGAAGAGAACTGAAACGATCTAGGAGAAAGTGAGGGTCAGGAGAGTCAACAGGAGAACCAGTTACCAGCAAGGAGCGCAAACCGGGCACTTCCGTAGGGACCTCATGCTCCAGAGGGGGCCAGGAACCAAGATCAGCCAGCCAAGATGGGGACCACCACAGTGGATTATTAATTAGAGCAGAGGGAGAGAGGCCACGGGAAGCACAGTCAGCAGGGTTAATTCCACCAGGGACATGACGCCAGGTGGATTGCGTGGCTGAATTGCAAATCTGCGAAATGCGATTTGCTTCGAAGATCTGCAGTTGATGCGGAGGGGTCTTGAGCCAAGCCAGGACAATTTTGCTATCCGACCAATTGTAGAATGCGTTCAACACAATTGATTTCTGTAAGCAGGAAGCAACGTGATGAACCAATTTAGCAAGGAGCGTAGCTCCTAGTAATTCCAATTTAGGAATTGTTAATTTAGTCCGAACAGGGGCAACCTTGGTTTTTGACATGAATAGATGGACGGAGCAGTTTCCTGGTGCTTGTTGGGCCCTAAGGTATACAACAGCTGCGTAACCAGCTTCGGAAGCATCGCAGAATCCATGAAGAGAGAAAGAGACCGAATCAGGGGGAATAATATGGCGAGGAATTGCAACGCGATGGAGATTTACAAAGTCTCGGGTAAATGAAAGCCACTCATCTGCAAGATCAGGTCCCAAACGATCATCCCAATTAAGGCCCGATAGCCAGAGGCGCTGAATGAAGACCTTGGCCTTAAAAACTACGGGAGCGATCCATCCACTTGGATCAAAGGTACGGGCTACCAAGGAGAGCACCTTTCGCTTGGTTACATTAAGTTGAGGATCAACACAAGTGTTGTATGTGAACGAATCGGACGAAGGGTTGTACTGGACTCCAAGGACAGCAACAGTCTGGGGGTTGTCTGTATCCCGTATTGTATGGGGAAGTTGAAGGTGTTCTTGAGGGACAGACTTTAGGAGTTCTGGTCTATTTGAGAGCCATTTTCTGAGCTCATAGCCACCTGAGCTCAACAAGCCCTCAAGGTCTGCCTTGAGAGCCAGAGCCTCACTGAGGGAGGGCGCGCCACTCAGGCAATCATCTACATATACGTCAGATTCTATGACAGCAGCTGCTTTGGGGAACCTTGAACCCTCTCGCTTGGCTAATTCCAACAGGGCCCTAATGGCAATGTAAGGGCTGGATCGGAAACCGTAGGTGTTTGTGTTCAATTCGTAGGTTATAAGGGGATCAGATGGGGATTCTCTCCACAGGATCAATTGGAACCGCCTATCTTCTGGGTGAACCCAGGTCATACGAAACATCATACGGATGTCAGCAACAAATACGACTGCATGTCGTCTAAAATTAAGGAGTATGTGGGGTATATCTCGCTGGAGCTTAGGTCCGCTATGCAGGCAATCATTTAGTGAGACGCCGGTTGAGGTCTTACAGCTACCATCAAAAACGACCCGTATCTTTTCGGTGTTGCCTGCTTTGAAGACACCGTGATGGGGGATAAAATAATGTTCTGCCGAAGGGGCATTGGAAGGGGATGGGGACATATGGTTGAGAGCAATATATTCACGCATAAAGGCAATATATTTCTCCTTCAGCTTGGGGTTAGTTTGTAGGCGTTTTTCCAAATTCAAGAAGCGTCGCTGTGCAGTGGTACGAGAGTCACCTAGAGAAGGGCGAGTTGAAAGAAAAGGGAGTCTCACTGTGAAAGTGCCATCAGGATTCCTTATCGTAGTAGCTGCAAAGAGTTCCTCACATTCAATTTGTGCGGGGTCAGGAGGGCAATGCTCAGGAGTCTCTTCAACCTTCCAAAACCTTTCAACCGCTTGGGATAAGGAAAGACCTGTCATTGCAGGTTTTAGTACAGGGAGGTTTGGAATGGGACCCGATATAACATAGCTAAATACCGTTGAAATGGCAGTAAGACCGTTGGGCAGTAATTCTAAGACCGAAGAACCAAGAATAGCGCCAAAAACATCGGCACCCAGGAGTACATCAATTTCACTAGGTAGACGGAAGGAAGGGTCCGCAAGGGGCAGCCGACTTGTCAGTGAGGTGATGGATTCAGGTAACTCGAGCTCGGGATGGGTGCCTGTCATGGTATCCATAACCACAGCTGAGGTGGTGACTATTGGAGAGGGGGAGTTGATAGGTTTAAAGGTAAGGAGGATAGTACCACGCACTGGTAAAGGAGTGGCACTGCCGATACCACGAAAAGGAGTAGAGGAAGGGGAAGGGGATGTGTTCATACGCGACACGGCAAGACTAGTGGTTACTATACATCCCTGCGCTCCAGTATCACAAAGGGCTCGCGCTTCTATAAAATAGCCTGAGGACGTTTGAACATGGATAAGGGCTGTAGGGAGGAGGACTAGGTTAGGTTCAATAAGGAGATGGGGATGACAAACGTAAGGTGGGGACCGATACTCCGCTAGCTATTGTTGACTCTCCGGGTGAGAGTCGACATAACTAGGGTGGAGATGAGAGTAAGCATGAGATAGGGGATTGTTTAAGTTCGGTCTACGTGTGGGAAGAGGGGAAGGGGAGCGACTACTAGAGCGGTGGTTGGGTGGATACCGCGTGCGGGAGGAGTAAGAGTTGTTAGGAGGCGTATAAGATGATCTTGGAGGAGAAGAACGAGGTGATCGATGTGGAGAGGAACGAGGGGATCGGATACCCTCGCCCGTGCGAGGAGGTGATAAGCGTCTGGGAGGAGACTCAAGGGGCTGCCTAAAGGATACGGTACGAGAGGGGGAGTATACAGGTTGGCGGGGATCATTAAAACACAACAAAGAATGGTGAGAAGCACGTTGACAAGTGGAGCAACGGTAGTCACGGGGACATGAGGCGATATTGTGTTTATCCAAGCAGCGGTAACATAATCTAGAGGTTTTCACAAAATCTGAGCGATCTCTAGGCGACATGCGTAAAAACTGGGAGCACTGACGAAGATAATGGGATCCACTGGCACACATCAGGCATCTGGGCATAGTATCAGTTTCCATCACATAGGCGCGACGGGGGGGAGAGTGGGCGCGGGCGGAAACTCGAGTAGGGACTGCATCAACCACGGATGTATTACCAACGTTGTCATTGTGACGCCCTATGAGGCTTAAAAATTTATTTATATTCGAAAAAGCATTTTAAAGATATATGTATAATGTATTATAACATAATACACTATATGTATAATGTATTATGATATAATACACTATAAAACTTAAGTTGAAATATATTTAAAGTATTGCGAGTTGATAAACTCGAAATCTAAAGTTTATATGATTATTGATGTATAATTCATAAACTAAAATGAATAAAGTAATTATTCATATGAAATAAAATGTTTATAATAAGGTATATTAACCGTGTGCTTGGTTTCAGATGTAACAGTGATATCGACTTGTACCCCCCAACCCCCCGCATACCCCTCTCAAACGAGACGTGAACGCACCGCCAGTATCCACGCGGGCGGCTGAGACGTGAAGTGGCATCGCGCGGCGGGCGGACGAGCGAGTCGAGAGGCTACGCGTCGCGCGTAGAGCGCGTCGCGTATACAACATTAAATGTTGTTAAACGAGTTTGGTGGTGGCTCGAATATAGATTTGCATTATTATGCTTATCTAAATATTAAGTTAACATAGAGTGTTGACAAACGAGTTTGGTGGTAGCTCGTATACAGATATTGTATTATTATACAAATCTAAATAATTATATTGGAGTCTCACGTGAAGGTCTTAGATGAGAATGCCGACGACCACTTTCACAATAAAGATGATGTAGTTGGGAGTTCGAACGAGCTTACGTACTTAGTGACTTGTCGCTCTGTACGAAAGCCTTGTCAACGCGCTCGACGTCCGTTAGGATATCTTGTGCGAAGACAAATATTATTATGAGGAAGGCTTTCGGTGTGTATGGATTGTAATTTTATTGTTATTAAATTATAATTCATCACATCTTATCGGCTCGATGCATACGTGTATTTTCAATTTATTGGAATTTACAACGACGATGAACTCTAATCCTGAGCGGTTAGACGTCGCGCGTCGCGAGCGTAAGATAACGTGGAGAGGTAAAAATCCGCGCCTTGAGTTGTCTTCGCCGTGACGGGTTTCGTTGTGCACGTATTGTATCTTGTCTATTGAATAACTACGCCTTCCGTGTTATTCAAAAACTATCATCGACTATGCGGCTGACTGGAGACGCGGGATCGCTTCCTACACCAAGGGAGTGTTGAACGCTCTTCTTTCAAGATAACATTACTTTCTTTTTTTTACAAACATAATAATTATAGTCAATGCGCTTTGTGACTTTGTTACGTTGTGCAGAGATTATGGGATCGGCTGTGGACGACCTAGTCGTTAACGCTTGATCTCGGTAAACAGTTGTGTTTTTCAACGCGACTTGTTTATCAAAATGAACGAGTGCTGAGTGGGTGTTGTACGAGGACGAGCTGTGATCCAATCAATTGGGCTTCGGCCTTAGCTACGTGTAGCTACTATAACACAAATTGACCGACTGAAGTTATGATGTCCGGCGAGACTGGTCTCATACACTTATATTTGAATTATTGGGATGGTGTTGAGGTCGCGGTACTATCCGCATTATGGCCTCGGTCTTCGGGCTGACACGTACCCAGGGGTCTCGGCACCGCCGAATTATGACCTCCAACGATTGCTGCTGATACGGGACGTATAGTCTCATATAGCTGATTCATCCTCTAACGGATGTCGGTTATGCATATTTGGAGAACTCTCTACCTTGTGCAACACAGGTGGGGGGGGGTGGTATCTGCTTATGAGCAGGTGGATGACCATCACCGTGGGTAGCGCAGGACGGGGCTATTCCACCTCTCGCTATATAATAAACTTGTTATGTAGTGAGAGCCATTGTAAATATTCCTATTGGAATATCAAGTTGATTATAATAAACATCGTATGGGAGGTGTTCTATGAGCATCATATTCCTATCTCAGAATCCGAACACTACTAACGTCGATAGACGTAAGTTAGTGATTATGTGTACCACTGTAATATGGATACCGTCTTTGGAGTCTCTCTGCTTCCGGGCTAACAACACTATTAACGCACAGACGTTAAATAAATGTACAGTGTAGTCTCGCACTTAAAAATAGAACCGTTCGTGTAGAGCGAGTTCATATAAAGATCGAATGTCACCCAACTCAAACGCAGTTGGGTGTACTAAATTTAAATATTTCTTACAGAAATATTATGCACAAATATTAAAATAAAATGTCAAATTAATTGATGGTTGTTTTATTCAATTAATACCCAAGTCCAACCTCGACCCATTATAATAATGCGGATAGGATGATGACGGAATCGAATCTCAACCTAAAAGAAACTGGAGTCATTTATAACACAACGTAAAACTGGGTCTAACTATTAGACGAAATTGGCCAAATTAAAATGTTCAACATCTTTGATGTTGTTCATAAATTGATGAAGGAGGGTGAAAGTTACATCATGATGACGACACTCATCCTCCAGGAATTTTACCAAGTGGTCAAATTGCGAGAGCTCCGACGTGTAGTCCTCATCACTGCGCTCAAACCGGGACTTCAGATCCGAGGGTAGTTTTCCCAAGCAAATATGAACCAGTATACAAGACCAATGTTTGACCGGGAGACCCAATCTCTCCAAGCCGCGGTATGCTGTCAGTAATGGATGAAGAAAATGTACACGGAGCCCTGTAAGTCGAGGGGAAATTTCGGAGAGGGACATAATTTGCGCTATGTACGAATCAGCCAGAACTCGCACGTTATGGTATCGTCTCTTGAGGAGGTCCCGAGCGATGACATAATTCCCGGATTCTATATGAAGGTGTTGGATTAGACGTCGGGGCTCGTCGGATAACGCACTTACCAGATAGTGTAATTTTTGGGTAGGGGTGAGGTCAGGCTGAGAATCCACCACGCTATCAAACTGATCAAGGAAGCTAATCCACGAATCAGCACGTCCATCGAAAAAGGGTATTGGAAGTTCAGGCAGTTTCTGTCGTCGCATAGAGGGCGCACGCAAGGTAACTCTGTCTTCTATAGATGCGGCACCCGAAGCGTTCGGGGTACTAAATGCTGTAGGCGCTTGGAGTTCATTCTGCTTAACACGCAGGTCCACCACTTTACCCCGAACCAACCTGACCTGACTCTGCACATAGCCATACTCCTCATTATCAATGGTTGGGTCGAGTCCACCCATCAACAAGGCACAGGCATCATTAAATTTATTATAATTAAATTAATTAAGGTGCCTATAGACTTCCTATATTCCGCAGTATCGGTAAATAAACAGGAGCGAGCGCGTAATGTTTCTTCTCCAGAGCCCATCATAGTGAATTATTATTTCAATGCAAGAAAAAAAAAAAAATTATATATATTATATAAAATGTAAAAAAAAATAAGACTGGCACAATCTCTGCCCACACCGCCAGATGGAAGCGTGAAGTTATGTTATTTAAAGTTCGCAACTGATGTAAAAATAACCCAGCGACCGAATTCACAATTTATCATTAAATAAGGTACGCGATTATAACGGAAGTTATCAAAATTATTGGTAAGTAAATAAAAGAAAATTACACAAAGTCCACGTTATGAAATGTATGAGTTTAGGTATGAAGAATACACGGGAGGAAATTATGATACAAAATAGACGTAAAAAGGTAACGGTTTTTTATTCTAAATATTAATAAATTATGACAGGGGGTAGTAATAGGCCGCTTGCGCTCGAGAGCACAAAGAAATTATCTACACTCCGAGTGGCGCGAGCGCACTCACTATGTAGTAAACAATGATGACTCAGTAAGTAGGTAATTGAAGCACTTATGAATTTAATTATATTTGTTGAAATTGTGGGATGAGGAATTATAAATACACGAAATAACTAAATAATATCAAATTAAGAGGTGATCGGAACTACGCTCTGCTACCAGAAATGTTTGGAATATATTAAAATAAGAGAACTGAACAAAGGGAATTTGTCCGTCAGCGGTAGGCAATACGTACAGTTAGAAGAGCAAGGCGCGGCAAGCACTGCAGGCAGCAATCCGACGGCTAGTTATGTATGTACACAGGCGCAAGTACACAGCGGAAGGCGAGCTGAACACTAGAACTCAGTATATCCAGGCAAAGTTCTCACAAGCACAATAAAGCGTTAATAGGTCAAGCACAGTGTCCGCGTTAATTGCAACTGTCCTTACAATCTCCTCTCACCCGCTGCGCGTCGCGTCCGTCAGTCAATATAAAAAAGTGAGGGTTGGAAAAATATAAATTTCTAACGACCTACATTTGTAAACAGATGCTCATAGAACACCTCCCATACGATGTTTAATTATAATCAACTTGGTATTCCAATAGGAATATTTGTATTGGCTCTCGCTACAAAAGTTTATTATATAGTGAGAGGTGGCGTAGCCCCGTCCTGCGCTACCCACGGTGATGGCCATCCACCTGCTTATAAGCAGTAACCACCCCCCCCCAACCTGTGTTGCACAAGGTAGAGAGTTCTCCAAATATGCATAAAGCATTAGTAACCGACATCCGTTAGAAGATGAATCAGCTATATGGGACTGTACATCCCGTGTCAGCAGCAATCGTTGGAGGTCATAATTCGGCGGTGCCGAGACCCCTGGGTACGTGTCAGCCCGAAGACCGAGGCCATAATGATTCATAATTCATAATTCATTTAATCGCAAGAATATGGTACAACTAGATGTAAATTTATAAAAAATATTTGACCGCATATTCGCCGTATTGGCGTGCAAGTTTATACAGAATAAAATTAAAATAAGACAATATCCAAATAAAATATAGAATTAACCAAAAAAAAAAACAAAATCAATCAAAAAGAAAACAAAAAAAAAATCAATTGTCAGAATAAAAATTAAAATAAATCATAATTAATATAAAAACAAAATTGGATCAAAATTAAAATAGAGGCAAAATTAAATCAAAATTAAAACAAGATTAATCACAAAAATAAAACCACAATCAAAACTGAAATAAAATTAAGATCATAGTTCCTGCATAGTAAAAAAAGAAATTATATTCGAAGTCACAATTTTCAAAAATGTCCCTTTTTTTTGCAAATTACAAATGTCAAATACAATTCTATGTTACATTCACAAATATGTCGAAATATCCACTACAGAGTGATATGGTTAATATTACGTGCCCAAGAAATCTTTAACTGAGTAAAAACAATGTTCGCACAACCATTGCTTTAATTTTTTATTAAATTTACGAAGTGGAAGCTCCTTAATATCGCTCGGGATCCTGTTAAATATCGTAAAACTACAGTTCTTTAAAAACATTGCTGTCCGAGGAGTGTGATCTAACACTAATCTGTTCGTGTTCCTTGTGCTTCTCGGGTATACTTCAGAAGCTTTGTTAAAAAGAGAGTGATGCTGCTTCACAAACTTTGCAACCTCAAAAATATACAAGCAAGGCAACGGTAGAATGCGGAATTGTTTGAATAGGGGCTTACAAGATTCATATGGTGGTAGGCCACGAATGGCACGAACACATTTTTTTTGTGCGATAAATGGTCTACAGTTGTCAGTGTCTGCGCTCCATATATGCATCGCGCACCGGTCATTCATCGTTCGTGCGTGCATTCATTCAAATGGTCACTCAGGCGCTCGGTCTACGTTCATTCATATACCTTTTTTGCTTGTCATCGTCTATTCGCTGGCAACAACGTACCTATATATTTTGTATTTGTTTTAAATTATCTAAATGTGGATTAAAACACTTTAAATTGTCAAACAAATCTTTTATTTGTCTGCACAAGCGTAGACAAATAAATTGGCGACCGTGACAGGACTTGCAATCGCTAATAAATAACGAAGATTTGCCGTTCCTTTGTTCGCGCGGCGGTCAAGCGGAGGTCATCGTCACGAGTACACCGTGCAACGCCTACTTTGGTACCCTATCAGCCAAGAGTTGCGACTACATCGAGTGCCGTGCTGCGATACCTACCACCACCGTCGTACACCGTACGTCGGACAGCTTTCCTGAGGGATACAAGGGACTTCACGCCTACCAGCAGCCAGCGCCTACAGTCGAGACTTCCTCTGCCTTGCTGTCTGCTAATTTAATTGTGAGCCCGTTCCTTCGCCTATTCCTAGTTCTTTCCACTTTAATTTGTGACAATTGTGAATTTGGTGCCTCGAGGGTAGGGTGGCCTACCTAACGTGTAAACGCCTACCTAAAGTGCTAGCCCTATAAATTCCAGATACCTAATTAGTTTGCTTTCACAACCAGTGTGCCAAATCTTAATTTAAACCCAGCTACGACCAGGCAAAATCATACAGGCCTATAAGCTTATCATCATTTATACTAAAATGCATGGAAAAACTTGTAGACAAATATATAAGGGCTGGACCATTACAAGGGACTAAACTGCATGAGATGCAATGTGCTTACCAGCCGGGTAAATCGACTGAAACGGCGCTGCACTATGTGGTCAGTCGTGCGGAAAAGGCAATTGTAGAGAAGGAGTTGTGCTTGGGAGCCTTTCTAGATATAGAAGGAGCCTTTGACAGAACAACTCACGATTCTATTAAGGAGGCTGTAAAGGTACACGGCATCAACAGGACGGTTGGTCAATGGATCGACAACATGTTAAAGGGCAGAATCATACATTCGAACCTACGAGGTGAATCAATGTGTGTGAGAGCCACTAGGGGGTGTCCACAAGGAGGTGTGCTCTCGCCTATCCTCTGGTGTTTAGTAATTGACTCACTCATCAGAGAACTAAACAAAGGACCGTTCTACACGGTAGGATATGCAGATGACATCGTAATACTAGTTAATGGAAAATTTCCTGGGACTACAACATGTCTAATGCAAGAGGCTCTGGGTAGAGTTGAGAGATGGTGCACAAAAAACCATCTCTCTGTCAGTCCTAGCAAAACGTCACTAGTGGCATTTACCAGGAGAAGGGCCTTAGCGGAACTGAGAACCGTATCCCTGTCAGGGAATCAGTTAAACTGGTCCACTGAAGTGAAATACCTTGGAGTCACTTTGGACAAGGAGCTCACGTTTAAAACACACGTGAACAACATAACGACAAAGGCTCTAAGAGTATTTGGAATGTGCCGCAGAGCTTACGGAAGCACATGGGGCCTAAAACCAAAAGTAGTCCACTGGCTTTACAAGATGATGGTCATCCCCATAATTAGGTATGGCAGCATCGTGTGGTGGCCAAGAACTAAACTAGGAACATGCAGGACTGAACTTGGGAAAGTGCAACGCCTAGCATGTTTATCAATCACTGGGGCCTTTAAAACGACTCCAACGTCGGCAATGGAGGTTCTTTTGGACCTTACACCACTACACATAGAGGTGGAGGCCGAGGCTAGAAAAGCACTATATAGATTAGTCGTGGCTGGAGCGTGGAGTAGTTCTATTCCGCTAACCATGCATACGAAATTGGATGTCAACAACGACATTGACGGACTGATGAGCATGGGTTGCGACAAGATGAACCCCGTCTACTCATTCAAAAGGAATTACAAAGTCCAAATCCCAAGTAGGGAAGAATGGAAACAAGGCATACGGAAACCAGAAATGGAGAACCTCATCTGGTATACAGATGGCTCTAAAACGAGCACAGGCACAGGGGCGGGGGTCTATGCTGAACATTTCAGATCTACCCAAAGCATGGGAAGATTCGCAACAGTTTTTCAAGCAGAAACCTACGCCATAATAAGCTGTGTTAAAGAAAACATTAAAAGCGAAACAAAAGGAAAGTCCATCTACATACTTACAGACAGCCAAGCAGCGTTAAAAGCTGTAACATCATGTAGAGTGGAGTCAAGGTTGGTGCACGAATGCGTCCGCGCACTAAATAAACTGGGCACTAACAACCAGGTCAGACTAATCTGGGTTCCAGGTCATGTAGGCATACAAGGCAATGAACTTGCAAATGAACTGGCTAGGGCAGGATCAGACAAGACCTTCTTTGGACCGGAGCCAATACGCCAAAATGCCCGGAAAAGACACACACAAGAGTGGTCACTGTCTACGGGTCTTAGGCATTCTAAACGCTTCATCGGCGACAACATTGATGTGAAACTATCACGCAACATACTTCTACTGAGTCGCAATCAGGCCCGCCTAATTACTGGTGTGCTTACAGGTCACTTCGGGACTAGGGAGCACCTCACGAAGATGAGATTGGCCAGCGACCCATCCTGCAGATGAAGTGGTGTATGTTGACAGTATTAAACGATCATTTAACAAGAGTGGTTGTTTCCATTCGCTCGCCTTAAGACGTCCCTACATGGCGACCCTGCCTAAAACGGGTCTGCCTGTCCGGCGCAGGCGCACCGCGTATTTACGTATTTAAAATTACCTACTCGTAATCAAGAAAAATAGAAAGGAGAAAATAAATGAAGAAAAATTTAAAAATTTAATTTAATTTAAAAATGCAACGCATAAAGTTTCCGAAAATAATAATCAGGCAAAATGTGTCGAAGTAGTCCGGAAAAACAAGAACTAATAATCGCGCAAAATGCGGCGGGTTCCAATAGTACGAACACGGAACAATTAAGCTATCACCTGTCTATAACAAATATCCTCTTAATTATCATCGTGGTGGTCATCCTGTTAACGTGCTGCGGAGGAATATATTACGCGTATAAAAAGTGTCATCGCCAGTGGATGCGGCGCGAAATAGCACGACATGCCTTGAGAAGAAGTCTTGCGAGGCGCCAGGAGGAGCAGCAACACGCTGGATCCAGCGCAGTTGCCATAGCAGGAGGCAAGCATTAAATTGTGAGTGATGTGCAGGCAAGTACAATTTTATGAGTGCAAGTGCAGTGCAGTGCAAGTGAAAGCTAAAAATAAATAAAAAATAAATGTAGAGACTTTAAAACATAGTCTTAGTAACAGATAGTAATAAATATTATAATAATTATAATATGATGCATGTAAGTACCTTACCATTGTAACGAGCCATTTGTTTAAATTCCTGTGCCCATAAAAGTAGTCGCGACGACTCCGCGCGTAACCACTACTACGGTACATTATGGCTCCCAATACTGTAGTTACTTTTACTTTAAAGTAGTAAATTAGTGGAAAATTTGAACGAATTAAATAAAATTAAGAAGTATTTGATTAAGAAAGGACAGTCTAGATTTAAAGGGAATGTTTTAGAAGATAAGTTAAAGTTGGCAAAAAATATTTTTCTTGAATGTCAAGACATATTAAAGTATTTGTTATCACAAAAAGGGCAAAAATATGAACTAATTGTAATAGCAAATAACGCAAATGATAATATAAATAAAGTGTATGGCGATATAAAAAATCTATGTATCAAGCCCACAAAGAGGCATAGTAGTAACAGTAGTTCTTGTAGTAGTAGAGACGAAAAAGAATTTATGATGGATTTTGATTTAAAAACGGCATGTAGTTTGATCCCAGTAATGGATGGAAAAGAGGAGACGACCAAAAGGCTGATTGATGCGGTTGAAATGTACGCAGAGATGTTAAAAGAGGAGGACAAATTATGGCTTATTAAATTTACACTGAAAAATCGCTTATCTGAAAATGCAAAAGTACGGTTGCCCAAAAATTATGTTTGTATTAATGATCTTTTAGTAGATTTAAGAAAGCTCTTACTGCCTAAAAAATCATTTGTTGCCATCCAAAACAAACTCCAAAATATTTCTCAAGGATGGAAATCTATAGACCAATATGGTACTGAATTAGAGAATTTGTTTTCTGACCTTACTATTATTACCCAGGCCGATGGTGACGAAGCTAGGTTTGCCGCGCTTAAACCCATTAACGAAAAAATGGCAATTAAAAGATTTTCAGATGGGTTACGAGATACCAGGTTGAGTACGATCATCGCAGCGCGCAAATTCGACAGCTTAGGTGAGGCTATCCAGGCTGCCAAGGACGAAGGAACGTGTACATTTCCAAAAAACGAGGAAGTAATGCAGTTTACACGACGAGGACGGGGTAAGGAAACCCATTTTACTAATACATATAGGCGTAACACTCATCTAAATCGAGGACAATACACCCAAAGGCCCAACGGATACCGCGGACGAGGTAACTTAAATTTTAATCAAAATTATCATTCCAATACGAATAGTAATTATAATAATAATCGAACGTCATTTAGCCATCCAAATCGCGGACGCAGTTGGTACTCACGAAGGAATCACGGAAATAATCGTGGTAGGGGCAATCGTGTACTTTACGCGCACGGAACGGAAAACGTACAAGACAACGCAAATAATTTGGCGACAAATAAACAAAACGAGGGAATGCAGTTTTTTCGATCTTAAACAAAACATTTTAACATTAAATGGTAAAGCAAAATTTGTGTCATTTAACATTTACGGCAAAACATATTATTGGTTACTAGACACAGGGGCAAGTATATCTGTCATAAAAGCTGAGGCAGTACCGAGAAATATACTGGTACATAGCAACGACATTTTCATAAATGGAATAGGCGGTCAAATTCGTTCCTCGGGATATGTTTACCTATCACTAACTCATAACAATAATCAAATCTTCGAGCATAAGTTCCATGTATTTAATAACCTTCCTTTAAAGGCGGATGGAATTCTCGGCTTAGACTTCCTATCTAAATATAAAGCTAATATCAGCATAGAGACTAATGTTTTGTCACTGTATAATTATGGTAAGAAGTTTTTGATACCAATAACAGACCACACAACGTGTTCGAATAATATGATTCAGGTACCAGCACGATCGGAATCGATTCATTATGTAAACATAGATCCGAATTTGAAAGAAGACTACGTTGTATGTTCCAAGCAAATAACTGACGACATATTTTTGTCAGGTGGTATAGTTAGTATTAAAGATAATAGAATACCGTTAAAATTTTTGAACGTCGGAGAACAAGAAATAGTGTTAAACGACTTTAAGCCAGAATTAGTACCATTAAGTTATTATAACGTGTGTAAATTTAACCAATGCAGTGCAAATATAAATCGAGCTAAAACTCTTTTATCAATAATAAACTTAGACCATTTAAATGCAGAGGAACAAAATTCGATAAAGCAAATTTGTTCTAAATATTCAGACGTCTTTTGTTTACCAGGCGATAAATTGACATCAACAAATATTTATGAACAATCCATTGTCTTAAAACCTAATGCTACTCCAGTTTACATTAAACCCTATAGATTACCACACTCTTTAAAAGCAGAGGTAAATAAACAAATAGAAAAATTGCTTAAAGATGACATTATAGAAGAAACTAAAAGCGAGTGGTCCAGCCCAATTTTACTAGTTCCCAAAAAAGGTTCGGTAAATTCAGAACAGAAGTGGCGACTTGTGGTTGACTTCAGAAAATTAAATGAAAATATAGTCGATGATAAATTCCCTTTACCAAATATCACAGACATTTTAGATTCACTGTCGGGTTCCGTATATTTTTCGCATTTAGATTTAAGTCAAGGTTACTTTCAAGTTAATTTGGATGTACCTAGTAGAAAGTGCACAGCATTCACTACTAGTACAGGCCAATATCAAATGAAAAGATTACCAATGGGTCTTAAAACTAGCCCAAGTGCTTTTAGTAGAGTTATGTCAATTGCCATGTCAGGCTTAACCTACGAAAAATGCTTTGTTTATTTAGATGACCTTGTTATTTTTGGAAGAAATCTTGATATTCATAATAAAAACTTAATTGACGTCTTGGAAAGGTTAAAACAAGTAAATTTAAAATTAAATCCGGAGAAATGTCAATTTTTAAAGAAAGAACTGTTATATTTAGGACATGTGGTATCAGCAGAAGGTGTTTTGCCAGATCCAGCTAAAACAAAAATATTAAAAAATTATCCAAAACCAAAAAATGTGGAAGAAGTTAAGAGATTCGTAGCTTTTTGTAATTATTATAGGAAATTTATTAAAAATTTTGCTGATATAACGATGCCATTGAATAAATTAACCAGGAAAAATGAACCGTTTATTTGGACAGAAAATTGTGAAACTTCATTTGAAACTTTAAAATCATTGCTAATGACAGCTCCAATATTACAATACCCAGACTTTTCGGAAAGTAACGAATTTATTATTCAAACCGATGCGTCAGGTACAGCTATAGGAGCAGTTCTATGTAACAGTGATTTGAGACCAGTAGCTTATGCCAGCAGACCGTTAAATAAGGCAGAACGTAACTACCCAACAATACAGAAAGAACTAGTAGCAATCGTATGGGCTGTGAAATACTTCAGACCATACGTATATGGAAGACCATTTAAAATAATGACGGACCACAAACCGTTAGTTTATTTATTTAGTATAAAAGATCCATCTAGCAGATTATTAAAGTTTAGATTGGTACTGGATGAATATAATTTTAAAATAATTTACATTAAGGGAAAAGAAAATGTCGCAGCCGACGCGTTATCGAGAATTATTATTAATTCCGACGAATTGAAAACTTTACATCAGGAGATTATATCAGTGATGACAAGAGCACAATTGAAGAGAATGAATGATAAAAAATTATGCGAGAGTGAGAATTCATCCTTTAGTAAAGCTACAGACGAAAGGCCTGATCAACCAAGAGTCGTAGAATTACTAAAGAGACCGAATGATTGCGTGGAGATGAAATTAATCGAAGGTTGTAAATTAGATAAGTTACTCCAGGTCGACAAAATAATAACGCATGGTTGTTTTACGTATGATGAAGAAAATATGACGTTATATATAAATCTAAACTTTAGGGCACATTTCTCGCGAGCCGAATTTGTGACTAAGTTACGAGATTTTTGTAAGATGACGAATATAATTGAACTATGCATAGTAATAAATGAATTAAATAAGTCATTCGTGAAAGAGTTAAACGATGAAATAAAAGGAATACAAGAGTGGGCCGGCCCTCGAATATGTATATTCTTAGAATCCAGTGTCAAGGTAATTTAAGCACGTGGAGCCAGTGGCTTCCATTCTGGTGCTTTGGATTCAATAACACAGTACACACAGAAACGAAATACACACCTTTTGAATTAGTATTTGGTAGACAGAGCAATATCCCAACTAGAGTAAGTAATTATGTAGAACCATTATATAATCCAGAAAATTATGCATTAGATTTAAAATATAGATTACAGGTAGCTCATAATGATGCTAGAAATAATTTAATTTTAAGTAAGCAAAAAAGGAAAATTCATTATGATAAGTATATTAATCCTATAAAGTATAATAAAGATCAACTAATATTAGTAAAGAATGAAACAGGGAAGAAATTAGAACCTTTGTATGAGGGCCCATTTATTGTTGTAGAAGACATAGGTCCTAATGTTAAGATATTAAAAAATAACAAATATGACATAGTCCATAAGAATAGAACGAAACCGTATTATAACTAACGAATATTCATAATTTTAAGAGTTCAATTTTTGTAATATATATGAAACCAAAAAAATGTATAGATTAAGTATTCATTTTTTTTCTTTTCACCCCCGGAGGTGAAGTGGTGTATGTTGACAGTATTAAACGATCATTTAACAAGAGTGGTTGTTTCCATTCGCTCGCCTTAAGACGTCCCTACACAGAAAGTGCGGTATAGAAGTGGAAACAATGGCACATCTTATGTGCGAGTGCGACGCCCTGGCTCGCAAACGTATGGCCCTCCTGGGGACGGCTTACCCGGAACCAGAGGACTTTAGGTTCCTACCCCTCCACTGCACACTAGCCTTCGCCGCCGAGGTCTTTAGGGAGTAGAGGGAGGATCACAGGGTGGGGATGGCACAAAAGATCCCAAGGGTCGAAGTGCCGAGGCTTTGTCTGCCTGCCCCATTTATTAAGATAAAATAAGATAAGATGTGAAGGTGATTTATTTTAAACTGATGAAATTTTGTTCATCCTCATTTCTCGGCATTGTTGGTGTTTGATTCACGGTATTACTACATTTCTCTAAATTTTTAGTATCGTTGATGCTTATGTTACGGTCCTGATACTGCATCTCTGGTGGTATATTTAGGTTTGAAATTTCTTCTCCATCAACAAATAATCTGTTATTTCTTATTACAGCATGTTGTCCACTTTTACGGGCTATTTTAAGCTTTTTTACTAGGGTATTACGCTTCTGCAGTTCTTTTCCGTCCATAAACATGCTTACGACTATTCCGGTATTTTTGAATTTTCTCGTATTTTCCATTATGTACTTCGCCATTCTTTTACTGATAAACTCAACTAGTATTGGTCTATGATTTCTATATTTTCCAATGCGTTTTATTTCCTCGGTATAGGGGTTAATGTTAATGTCTAGAATATCCTGAAAAGCCCTGAACACGCGGTCACGGAGGGCGTATTCGGTTTCATGATGTTGTTCTGACAGACCGTGAACTACGATCCTTTTTAGATTCAGAATTCTGTTCGTTTGTAGTTCTAAATTCTCAATTTTTTTGTTAATTGCGTTTATGTCATTCTTGATTGCACGCTGTTCTTCAGTCAGGATATGTATTCTCTGTTGTATTTCTGAGTTCAACCTATCGGTAGCAGCCAGAAAATCTTCCTGGATCATGTTTTTTATGTCTAAAATTATATTTGTTTTAATTTTCTCTAATTTTGTGTCTAATAATTGACTGATTTTTTCTAATGTTAGGGTATCAGTGGAGGCCATTTGTGTGTTATCGGTGATTTCTTCAATAGTTAGATTGTTTTCTATACTTTGGTCAATATATTCTGAGGTTGGGCTTACAGCTCTAAAGTTTTGCTGTTTTCTCATTATAATATTTATATTCATATCTGGGGAGGTAGGTCTAAGTGGGGTGTTGGAATTATTGGTTTTAGGCTGCTTGCAAATGCATCCCTGGCATTTCCACTTACTTTTGTGATCTGCGGTCATGGTGTTATAAAATCGTTTTTCAGGCACGTTTGCGCAATCCAAATCATAATAGTGATCACAAAGCGAACACTTTAGAAAACGCCTGCCAGGAATATTCTATCTACAACCTGCGCATGTTGCCATCTTTTGTTGCTTTTATGAAGTGAGATTATGTTCTTATCACACAGGTTACGAAAAAATTTTGCTCCCAGTTTCGTTAGCACGAAGAAAAACAAAAACAACAATCCTTCACTAAATTGCAAACGTCAACTTATTAATAATTATTATAATATATAAAGCTCGATTACCACTCACTCACTGACATAATTGTTCTCCCAGAAGGAGCATCTCTAGGTTGATATAATGTATGGATCATGTAGAGGGGACGTTTCGGTGATTATGGGAAAACCTTGACATCTTCGATTCCTGCTCTTCATCAGGTAGTGAGTTGACTGCCCGCCGAAACTATCCATCAAAAGTAAAACTGTTACTTACAAAGTTTGATCCACACCTTGGGCAAATTTCAATAGTGAAACTTTTTTTTCAAAATGGCGGAAAAAATCATGGCCGCCGAACAAAATTCAAACTCTATTATCTCCGAAACTAAAAGAGTCAGGGGGTGCTCGAACAAATAGAGGTCAATGGGGGGCAACCGGGCACAGGGCGACCAAGCCTTGCGAGCTCGCAGCTCGCGCACAGGGCGAATCTAGTTAGTTATATAATATTATAGATGTCAAATAGTAATTGTTATCACATTCACAGAACATTTACAAGTTTCAAACTCGTTTTTTTTATCAAATTTATGAGATAAGTTTTTGATGGGTAGCTAGGTATCACGATCGGTTAATTTTGTAATTTCCGTTTAAATTGTGTATTTCACTATAATTTTCTGAGATAACATTTCTCCATGGTAATAACTGATTTAGAACTTATCTTTGATAGTTTTTTTGTTAAAATATGCACTTTTTATATTTTTAAGAATAATTTTATAGAGGGCTGGTAGTACTAGTCAAGCGAGGAGTCGTTCACCAAGCGCTTTGCATCGCCGGCAACCCAACGCGGCTGTGCTCACTGTACAAGCCGCCGAACCTAAGATTCCAGCCGGACGACATGCACGCCCTGCTGGAATCAAACCTCCCTACCGCCGTTGCCGGCGACTTCAACTGCAAGCACACGGCGTGGGGCTCGACCTACGACTGCCCGAACGGCAGACGGCTCCTCCGTGACGCCGAGGCCTACGGCTACGAGGTCGAAGCGCCGGAAACTCCTACATACTATCCGGCCCGGACGTCGCTTCATCCCGACATCATCGACCTTATAGCAAACCGTGGGCTCCTCTGCCGGCCCTCTATAGAGGCCCTTCCCGAGGACATGGGCTTTGACCATGTCCCGGTTTTGGTCGTCCTGGCGAACATGCCACAGAGAGTCTCGCCACCAACGCCGCGCCAATCGATAGACTGGAGAAGTTTCTCCATCTCGATGGCGACGAGCACCCCCTCGAGGCCCCTCGTCTCTCCGGGGGACGTTGAGCTCCTAGCTTCGGACATCACCGCCTGTGTTCAAGGCGCCCTTAACACCTCCTCGCGCACCATGCCGACGGGGGCATGTTGCCCCCGCTTCCCACCGACATCAGGAACATGATTAGCGAGAAGAGGCGCCTGCGCAGGCGGTGGCAGCAATGTCGCTGCCCCCGGATGAAGACGGAGCTCAACGCCCTCACGGACAGGATCAAGGATGCCCTGAGGGAGCAAGAAGCCGACGCATGGGAGAGGCGCATTGAGGCGGCAAGCGAGGACTGGACCAGTGTCCATCGCCTCTGCCGCCAACTCTCTGGCGCCCGGTCCCCGATCAGACCGCTCACAGCGGACGACGGTACGCTGAGGTATCGCGCAGAAGACCGCGCGAGGATCCTCGCTGACCATCTCGACCGCCAGTTCCGCCCGAATCCCACCGACGATGTGGAGCACGTCGCAGCAGTGGAGACCCAGCTTCGGGAGTATTTCGCGGCGCCGATAGCGCCGGAGGAGGACCCTATCGTGTTCTCCCCCGGTGAGGTGCAGCGGATGACCCGAAAACTGAAGCTGCGTAAGGCCCCGGGCGCAGACAGTATCACTAATGCAGCGCTGCGTCACCTGCCGTTTCGCTCCATAGCGGCGGTGACGCGCCTGTATAACGGTATCCTGCGCACGGGGCACTATCCCATCGTGTGGAAAATCGGCAGGGTCATTATGCTGCCCAAACCGGGGAAGAATGTCGCTCTCCCCGGCAGCTATCGGCCCATCATGCTGCTGCCTACGCTCTCGAAGCTGTTCGAGTTGCTACTGTTGCGACGTATGTCTCCGCATATCGCTCCTAGGTGGGAGCAGTTTGGGTTCCGGGCGGAACACTCCACCACTCTCCAGTTGTCGAGGGTGATTCAGCACATAACGGTGGCCCTCAATAAGAGGACAACCACCGTCGCTGTTCTCCTCGACATGGAGAAGGCGTTCGATAGGGTCTGGCATGAGGGTCTTCTGCTGAAGCTATCGTCGTCTGCGCTTCCCCGGCGTATAGTCCGGGTGGTGGCGTCCTTTCTATCCGACCGTCGCTTGTGCGTGGCGGTCGAGGACGTCACCTCGACTGAGCGTCCGATCGGGGCCGGCGTGCTTCAGGGCAGCTGCCTCTCCCCGGCCTGTTACTCCCGATACACTGACGACATCCCAATGGGGGATGGGATCGAGTTGGCTCTGTATGCCGATGACGCGGCGTACTACACCTCATCCATGAGCTCTGCGTTCGCCGCGAAACGGCTGCAGCGCACGCTTGACCTCCTCCCGGACTGGCTCTCCAAGTGGAGATTGTCGGTCAATGTCGGGAAGACGCAGGCCATATGCGTCGGCAACCTCAAACGCCCACCGCCACCTCTCCGCCTCTACGGGCAGGACGTAGCGTGGTCCCCTCAGGTAAAGTACCTGGGTGTCACGCTGGATCGTCGGCTCACGTTGAGGCTTCACGTGAAAAACGCCATCATGAGCGCCCGCGCGGTATCAGCTGCGCAGCGTGCTTGACTCTCGGCTCCCTCTGAGGGTAAAAGTCGGGGTCTACAAGACCTACATTAGGCCCCGACTCACCTACGCTGCTCCGGCACGGTGCGCACTGCCATGTGCGTCCCTGCCCGCGAACTTGGAGTCGCAACAAGCCGTGGCACTGCGTGCCGCTGCCGGAGCTCCGCGCTATGTCCAGAACTCTGTTATCCAGAGGGACCTGAGAGTCGAGCCGCTGGACGAGTTCGTCCAGCGGCTCACCGCTCGGATGTTCGAGCGGGCGGACGCGTCGGACCACGAGCACATCCGTGGTCTGGCCCGCCTCCACGCCCGTCCACCCGAGGGAAAGCGATACCTGCGCGAGCTCATGATGACGAGCCAACGCAGCCCAACCAGCTTGGCTGACGGAGCCTAGACGCCGCCCTGACGGGCAGCGTCGGCTCCGCCCCGACAATCCACGCGGTATTTAGACCGCCCCCCAGTTCCTGTTCGTAGTCGCGGACAGCGTGGGATTCCACAAATTAAGTACATGAAATGTATTTTAATTAAGGAAAGTAGGAGATCTGAAGCCTAATCTAGGATAACCTGTATTATAGGTCTCCAGGTCCCGAACTTAAAAACTATTATTAGTAGGTACAAAATATAAAAAAAATATAAAATAAAAATAAACCGGGATAGAGAATTACAGTTCTGTGTATGAACGTGTGCATGGGTGAATTTGTGAGAGTGATAGTGTAAGTGTGTGTGATAGGGCATGCGTGTATCCGGTGTGTGCATGTGTGTCAGTGTGCGCATGTGTTTCTGTGTGTGCACTGAATGCTTTACTACCCATTTGTTTGTGAGAGTTACTAAAATAATACAAGTCTACCCACTCAATCATACTACCTAATTACAATCATGAAAGAAGTCCAATGACCACTTTTGCTTTTCTTATTATCCGACAATAATTAACATAACTTCAGTGTCATCATAGTTAAGTTTATTGAGAAAATCTGTAAGTTTGTGCTTGCATTCGTATTTGCTTAGTGAATAAAAGTTCAGTTTCTTATTTAGAGTATTATATAATTTTGGACCCAAGAAGCTAAAGAACCTTTGAGCAAAACTGGTTCGTACTGCTTTTGTGGGAAATATATTTTTATGCCTAGTAAGTGAAAGTGAGGGATCGAAGCATGACTGCTAATGCTGTTTCAAGACGGTGGACATGATGAATAGTTGTCTAACAGTGAGTACTTTCCAAACCCGGTAGAGGATGGCTGTGGGAAATCTAAAAGGCAGAAACAAGTTGACTTTCAACAGTGCTCTTTGAGATCGCTCGATACATGAGTTTTGGGAGATCCACCCCAAGATGAAATACAATAAAGAATGAGGGATTGACAGAGAGAAAAATAAATTGTTTTTAGTGTTTTCGAATCAGTAACATAACGTTAAGTTTTAAAAATGTAAATTAACTTTCTTATTCTAGTAGCAAGTAGATTTATATGGGGTTGAAAATTAAGTTTATCATCTATTAATACACCTAGGTATTTATATTGATTAGTAAATTTCAAGGGCGGACAGTCACATTTATCTACTGCACAAAAGCATGTGTGGGCAATAATATTTTGGGGAATTTGAGGAATTGGAGACAGTGAGAAGCACATATAATTTGATTTCCCAGCATCGAGAGTAAGTTTATTACATTGCAACCATTGACCAATACAATTTAAGCCATTTTGCGCGTGTTGGCGAACTAAGTCCCAAGTATTGGCAGAGAACAAAAGAGCCGTATCGTCAGCATAAGCTAAAAGACGACCGTTTTGCAATTTTGTTTCGCACAGGGAATTAATATAAATTAGAAATAAAGTCGGTCCGAGGATACTGCCTTAAGGAACTCCATAGGAAACAATGAGCTCTTTACTGACCATATTATCAATTTTTACACACTGTGTTCGCTCTGACAGATAACTTCGAAAAAGTTCATATTGTTTTCCTCTTATACTCATAGCTTCAATTTTATTTAACAGCAAGGGAATTGAAACCGTATCAAAGGCTTTGGTGAGATCCAAAAATACAGCTATTACTTTATTTTTAGCATCCAAGTTTTCAACTATATAGTTAGTCAATGTATGAACAGCATCAGATGTGGATCTGATTCCTCGGAAGCTATATTGGAAGTCAGAGAGTAATTTAGAGCCTTCCAAGTAGCTAATCAGTCTCCTGTTAATTAGGCGCTCTAAGATTTTGGATAGAGCTGGTAGGGCAGAAATAGGCCGATAGTTATTTATAATGGTTTTATCGCCCGATTTATGAATGGGATGAATTACTGATATTTTGAGAGGTAGGGGGTAGACTCCCGTTGTAATCGTCAGGTTACAGATGTGGGTTATAGGAGGCACTAATAAACCTTTGAATTGAATTAACAGATTTGACGAGATATTGTCCCAGCCTACTGCAGAATCACGCTTAAGTGTACAAATAATTTGTTCAATTTCTTCACAATTCATAGGCAGTAGAACCAATGACTGAGTTTGGAATGAGTGTTGAAGAGGTAAAATAGGATCGGTTGGGGAGGAGGGAATTTTATCAGAAATTTGTTTACCAATGTTAGCAAAAAAGTAATTAATTTTATCAACAGATTGTGTCTGGGAAACCAAATCAGTGGCCGAACTCATACGGCCGCACTCAGAGTCGACTTTAATGATTACTTAGTTAAGTATAGATTTTTAAAACAAACCTACCGCAATCAGAGACGTTCAGTAAATTAAAATTTAATGACATTTAATGAGATGTAACTTACCGCCGCACTCAGAGTCGACTTTAATGATTACTTAGTTAAGTATAGATTTTCAAAACAAAACTGCCGCAATCAGACAAGTTTAATAAATTAATGTTAATTGGCATTTAACTAATTAAGTTACATTAAATGCCTCATTAAATGCCAATTAACATTAATTTACTGAAAGTCTCTGATTGCGGCAGTTTTGTTTTAAAAATCTATACTTAACTAAGTAATCATTAAAGTAGACTCTAAGTGCGGCGGTTAGCTTTTTGTCTATTTGTGAGGTTATTTATGACTTTCCATAACTATTTGTTATTAGTGCTAGTCTTTCGAATTTCATTTCTTTCATAATTTTGTTTTATCTTTCTTAGAATACCGTTGCAAAAGTTACGATATCTAGTGTAAGAAGTTTTAAGGATGGCATTATCAGGTGATAATTTACACTTCCTGTGCAAATTGTCCCTATTTCTTATACAACCCAAGAGCCCCGGATTAATCCATGGTTTAATAATATTTTTTCTTCTTGAAGTGGTTCAAGTTTTTGTATTCTTTATTAAAGCATCTATTAATAAATTTATCAAAAACATAGCTGCAATATTAGCATCGGTTATTTCAAAAATTGGACTAAAATTTAGGTTATTCATACTCACAGCTAGACCATTTTGGTTAGTCTAGTTAGTCTTAGGTTAGTTAGTCTAGGAGAGTGCTTTAGGTTTTTTCACGATACCATAATTAATGTTGATAAGGACAGTGTATGATATATTCTGACTGACACTGACATATTCAGTTCGAGTCACATTTATTTTACACATACAGGAACATCAATCGGTCTGTTAAAACCTATTCTTAAATTTCTTCCAGCTTGCTTTTCCTCTTAAAAGTTTGATTTTTCAAATCAATTAAAAATGAATTTTTTTTTAATGGAGTAAGTTGTGCCGAACTGTGACTCTGTCATCTGGTTTCTCAGGCTGTGTGTAATTTAATCCAGAGCTTATTTACCTATGGGATCAATAATATAATTGACACTTGATCATTATCATACATTGTTATGAATTAGTTGGTCGTCGTTAACTTACATAGAATATAAAAATGGTCTCTTTTTTAAAATTATGCTTATTGTTAGTATTATTTCTTATCATTTCATTTAAACTAACATTACACTGATCCCGAATATCCAAATTGTATAATTTTCTATTACATTTAAATATAACAGGAGGTCTAAAAGGCCAATTAGTTATTCATGTGAAAGAGATTTATTCTCTGAATCAGCGGATTGACCGTTTTCGCTCGCGAGCTGCGTGCTGCCGACCACTGATGTACTCGATCTCGATTTGGTGTCAACAAGAATGGATAAGTGACCTTTTCGACCCCATGAAGGCGGCGGGGCCCGTATTGCGTCTATCTTATAAGATAAGATAAGATAAGGTAAGATAAACTTTATTCAGCAAGAGCAGACACACCACGCAACAAACACTTTACAATACAAAGGTAAAAAAAAATAATAACAATAATATAATATGGTGCAGTGCCTTGCTAAAAGGGACTCCACTCAGCATGTGCTGCGACCGTAGTAGCCACAGCGCTGGTTTTCAGTGGAGCCCCAGCGTTCCGCCTGCGAAATTATCGGAACTATCATCGGACTATCTATCGGACTGTTGTTTTAAACTTTATAAAAATACTTATCATACTTTTGATATTTAAATATACATACCTATAATATGGTGAATGAATATATAATGTCTATGCCGATACCTATACACATACATAAATTTAAACTCAAATAGGTATAACTTTAAAATTATAATAAAATACGCCAAAATAATTTCCCTACCTACGACCTAATAATTATTGTAATATGCTGGAAGAATCCGGCCACTAGCTGGAATAGAATTTTGGTACGATAAAAGATACCTTTTGTACTTTAATTTAAAAACCCCAATAGACCCGGTGTTTCGAATAGGTGGTGGCAGATTATTCCAGCACTTAGTGGCCATATACTTAAAACTCCCCCGGAAAGCAGCGGAGTGATGCAGCTGAACTCGCATCGGTTGGCTCGCTGCTCTGAGACCGAGTGAGTTAGAGGTAGTTCGCCAGTTCAGTTTCTCAAAGAGATACTCTGGCTGCCCCAATTTTACAATCCCGAACAGAAGCGAAGCCAAATGGAGCTCTCTGCGCAAGGTCATCTTAAGCATGCCGCCGGTGTTTAAGAAGTTAGTGACATGCGTCCGTGGTGGAATGGTGTAGCAGAAACGAGCACAAGCATTCTGTACCCTTTGCACGGCACGCTCAGTACGCGCCAGCAGACGCGGCCCGTAAACCACGTCCGCATAGCCCAGCACAGAGAGCACCAGTGACTCGCATAGCATAATCCGCAAATCAAGGCTGATCAATCAATGAATGGTCGGATGCGATACAGAACTCTCAATCGATAGAAACAGATTCTTACAAGATCTGCGACATGTTTTTCGAACCTCAGCGATTCATCCATCACCACTCCCAAATTTCGCGCCTCAGACACATGCTCCACCCGCGTGCCTAAAATTGATACAGAGGGGCTGCGACCGACGATGTTATTGACTTGGTGTCTGGAACCAAGTATCATAAATTTGGATTTACTTGGGTTTAGCACCAAAGAGTTTTTTCCTGACCACAAAGCAATACGTTGAAGATCATCGTTGAGCCTCGCTACGGCCTCACCACTACTCTCCGGCTTAGAGCTGATATAAAGCTGTATGTCATCCGCATACATGTGAAACTGACAGTGCTGTATCTCTTTCACAACCTCAGCTGTATATAAAATAAATAGTAGGGGACCCAGAATAGAGCCTTGTGGTACTCCCCTAGAAACAGGACGGGAACTTGATGAAATCCGGGAACCATCCCCACCATATATCTGTACACGCTGCGCACGACCATCCAAAAAGCTGGCAAACCATCTCGCAGCTGAAGGAGCAAACCCGTAGAAACTCATCTTCGACAACAGCAAAGAAGTATTTATAGCATCGAAAGCGCGAGAAAAGTCGAGAAATACCATAGCCGTTCCCTTACCCTCATCCTGAGATGTCAAAATATTGTCTACAATATCTATCAGTGCTGTTGTCGTGCTGCGGGACTTTCTAAAACCAGATTGGCGTGAGGGCAAGATGTTATTAAGTTCAAGGTAGTTTGAGAGTTGTGTGCAGACCACCCTTTCAAGTATTTTTGAGAGGCATGGCAATATGCTTATGGGTCGAAGGTCTTTGAAAACGGTGATATTTTTCTTTTTAGGCAAGGGTGTTACTATGGCCGTTTTCTATGCGTCAGGGAAAGTACTTGTCTCAAGAGAGCGATTCACAATGGTCGTAATAACTCCCAGCGTGTGAGGAAGTGTCAAAAGGAGCATATCGAGGGTAACACAATCAGCTCCCATAGCATTAGATTTAAGAGATTTAATAATTTTTAATATAGAATTTTGATCCACAGTATTCAATTTGAATACCGAATCATTGTGTCGCTGAAATTCAAAAAACGTTAAGTCCGATATAGTCACTGTATTATTATTTGGTACAGAAAGAAAATGAGAGTTAATAAGATCTGGATTTCGAAGATGATCGGGAATCTAGATTCCGTCCGGACAGGTCAAAAGTTCTTTTCAAGTTTTTCCAGAGAGCCCGTGGAGTATTTGTATTTTTATTTACATAATAGTTAAAAAAGGCGGCGTTTCTCATTAAACAATGCTGAGTTTATACAGCTCTTGAGTTCTTTGTAGTATCTTATATGCACTGCATTGCCAGAAACACGTGATCTGCGATGAGCCTTATCCCGCAGTTTCATTATAAGTTTAATGGTGTCTGTGATCCACGGGTAACGTTCCCGAACAAATGGTGTTTTTAGTGGGGCGAAACTGTCAAATAGCAATAAAATAGTCGCATTGAAAGAAGAAATCATATCATTAACATCCACGCAAGCTGACATACCATCCCAGTCAATCGAGGAAACAGCTTGATCAAACAATTGCGGATCGATGGACTTCAAGGGCCTGTATGTAATGGAATATGGGGATGGTCAAATCAAATCAAATCAAATATGCTTTATTGCCCCAGAAGAGAAAATAAAAACTAAGACACATAAAAAGTAGATACAGAGCAAAAGGCGGCCTTATTGCTAGAGGCAATCTTTTCAAGGCAACCTTAAGGTGATAGAGAGCTGTAAATAGAAACTAGAAGCGGGTGCTGGGTGCGCAACGTAATACCTGGTCTCGGTCTTATTGCATTAAGTTCTCCAGTAATGAAGGCGTGGCCACCTAAAGTGGGGAGGTTATCTAC